>NW_004624740.1:21012820-21036065 GCF_000247695.1 Heterocephalus glaber | reverse complement strand
AAAAAAAAATAAAGTTAAACCCTAAAAAAAAAACCAAAAAAAACTTTACATTTTCATGAGGGCTTCTCAGTGGGTCAGTGTTCGGTGGAATTCATAAATGTTGCTAATAAGATATCAATGTGGATATGACTATTTTGGGCCTATATGTGTAATTTTGACCAAAATAAATGAATCGCTGGTACTTCCTTCCCACTTTGCTTGGATCCTGCCAGTGTCCTCTACCATATTGTAAAAATTTGAAGTTTTAGTATGGGCTTAATTTCTCCTTAAATCTTATTGATAACAATAAAGTACATTTCAACTCATATTAAACTTGAACAAATTGTTTGGGGACATTTTTATGTCCATTGTTTTTAGCTAGTTATGCCATCTATAAGTTATGCATCTTGCTGCATAGAGGAAAAATTGCCTTTTGGCTAGTCTTGTGTTCTTTCTGTCATGGATTTCTCTTTTAGTCTCAAGAATAGCAAAAGCAACCTCTGCATTCAGACCTTAGTGACTATGATTGTCAATATAATGTGTCCAATTTACAGAAATGGTTCCAAAATATTATGCAAGCAATCAGATGAATACATATGAGATCCAAAAAGTATGACTCCTTTGTCAACTAGGCTGACCAAAACTAGGCTTTATTACAAAATTCTGCATAGAAAATCTATGTTGGAGCCTGGTATTTTCATGGCAATATTATATGATAGTTTTCAAGTATATGTCATCCTGTATTTTAAATAGTTCTGTATGTTAATTAGTAGACAGCCACAATATCCCGATTATGGATATATATTATAGTGAGCCCATATAATGCATGAGCATATAAAAATCATGAGTTTTGTTGCCTTCCAGCATTTTATTATGAAAATTTAAAACATACAGTAAAATTGAAAGAATAATGAACTTTCATTCACCCTGCATTTTTAGCATTTGGCTATATTTGTCTGTTTACACACATACACTCACACATCTAGGCTATGTAAGTGTGTGTTTGAATTATTTAAAAATAAGTAGAAAATATCATGAGACTTTGCTCTTAAATTGTTCAGAATACTTTTCCTATGAATAAGTACAGAATATTTAAAAATCTTATTTTATAGATGAAATGAAAGCAGAAGAGACTCCTAGGGAATTGGAAGGAAGCTGGGGGAGGTGGGGAGAGGAGCAAGAAGAGAGGGTAGAAGGGAGGGTAGACATGACCAATGTGTGATATAGAAGTGTCACAGTAAAACCCATAGATTTGCACAATATATGCATGTTACTAAAACGACTTGTTTTATGATTATTTATAAATGTGGTTAAATTAGTATCATTTCTTATTTTTAGTATCATTTCTTACCCCTACATTTTCTGTCTTGCTGATCCAGTCTGTTTCTAAATTATATCTAGAGACAAACTCATAATTAGGTACTGTGTAGTTCAGATTTATTTTAGATCTTATTTGCTATGTGACTGGAAGGAAGATTTTTCTCTTTCTAAAAGAAAAAAGATGGAGGGAGGTCCTAAAACTCATACAAAAATTATACTTTTTATTCTGGGCAAGACTCTAGAATAGATTAGTAGGTGATTTGTGAGTACCTCGATAAAGAAGAGGTGATTACTAGTAATTAAAAACAAATCTTTTTTCCTCCCTCACTATGTTTTCACTATTTCTTTTTATTTCTGCATTAAGGAAATGCAGTAAATATTTGGTCTACACCCAGGCAGTTGGTTTGTATTCTACTTATAGACAGTATGAGTAATGATGGTGCCAGAATAGCTAGTGTCCTGATTTACACACATATATCCATTCAGAGGGAGTATTCTGACAGCTTGGATTTCAGCACTGCTCCATTTAGAATTTTTATGAATGTATAGGAAACATACATAATTTTGAAGTGAGTGATTATCCTGGAAAAGAGAGAGAGTATCCCAGATGGCAGACTCACTAAGCATCATTATCTCATGAGTGGTTAATATATATTTATTTACATAAATATAAATAGGGAAAGAGTAATTTCTTCCATATTCCCTCTTCTAGGGATATTTTAGCAATAAATATTACAATGAGCAATATGCACTCTTGGATAATCATAAACAAATAGTGGGCATCTTTATCAGTGGAAATCTGTAGTCCACATTTTTCTTAAAACACTGTATGGCCAGATAATATAATACTCTCTGAGCACAGCTCTTCTTAGTTTTTAAAGTTTTAAAATTATACAAGCAATACCTGTTCATGGGTGTATTAATCAGCTTTTCATTACTATAACAAATATGTGATATAATCAATTTATGAAGAGAAAAGGTTTATTTCTGCCCATAGTTTTAGAGGTTTCAGTCTATGATCTATTGGCTGTCTTGCTTTGGGTAAGGCGACACATCATGGTGGGAGTGCATGGTGAGCAAAACTGCTCACTTTGTGGCTAGGAAGTAAAAGAAAGGAAGAGAAATGGGTTGGGTTTTACTATCTCTTTTCTGGGCATACCTACAATGACCTAAAGACCTCCCACTTGGCCCTGTCCCTTACAGGATCCACCACTTCTTGATAGCTCCTGCCTTCCTGAACACTGAGCCTTCCAATACATAGGTGTTTGGGGGATACTTAACATCCTACCTATAGCATAATGGGCAAAAAGATTAACATTTTTATATATCACATCAAACTCTGTCTTACATCTTATATTCTTATCTCCAAGATATCAGAAAATATCATATAGACTGTTTGCATATAATCTACTTTTTTGTTACTTAGTATGTTTTGAATACTTCTCTATTAGC
Source organism: Heterocephalus glaber (assembly GCF_000247695.1). The sequence continues at coordinate 21,033,314 of NW_004624740.1, read as the reverse complement.
ATAACTAATTATTAGAAAAAAGCATGAAATATGCTATTCTCTTATTTAATATATTTGGAATAGTTTTCTATTAGCATAACTTTTTATTACATTTATTTTCTTTTTTCATCAAAACATCAAATTTATGGTCTACTTGAATACTTTGTGTGAATTGAGATGTGACCTAGGATTTTATAGAAATTGAAAAATGCAGATACTTCACATGGTTTAAAACTTTTTTGATTATGGTAAAATATATGCAAATAAAAATTTTTGTTTTATAAGCATTCACTTCAGTGGCATTAATTATATTTACAATGTGTACAACCACCACTACTATTTATTTTTGAAATATTTTCATCACCCCAAACAAAACTTTGTGTTTTTTAAGCAGTAAATCTTCACTTCCTCTTCCATTATTCTCTAGTAATCTGCAATCAACTTTCTATCTGTATGAATTTGCCTATCTTCTTTTTTCTTTTTGAGGCAGTGTCTTGCTATGTAGCCCAGGCTGGCCTTGAACTCATTATGTCGCCCAGGCTGGCCTTGAGCTGTCAGTGATCCTCATGGTTCAGCCTTCTGAGTGCTGAGATTTCAGGTGTGCACAAGCACATTTGGCTTTCCACTTTCTCTTTTATATGTAAGTGGACTCACAGAATATTTGTACTTTTATGTTTGGCAATTTTCACTTAATATAGTATTTTGAAGGTTTATTCATGTTGTAACATGTATCAGAGCTTCATTCCTGTTTATAGCTGAATAACTTAGATCGGTTCATGGACACTTGAGTTGTTTCTACTTTTTAGCTGTTATGAATAATGCTGCTATGAACATTTGCATACAAGTATCTGAATCTCTGGTTGTCTATATTTTAGGAGTGGCATTTCTGGGCCATATAATAATTACATGTTTAACTTTTTGAGAGACCTCTCATAGGGAATTTAAAATTAAAAATATTTAAAGCCATTTAAAGAAGGTACTACATCATGTACCACACAGAGTTGACTAACATAGAAACCTAGATATGATATAGCTTGTTTTCTTTTGTACCTGAAAGAGTGCTATAGAAATGGCAGATAGTGCTTCAGAAAAAATTTGTGGAATAAATTACAGCATAACTGAAGTTTGTGTTTTATTTAGTACTAACACTTATCCTCCAGTTCTACAAGCAATGCTTGGTACAATTGTTAACAGTAAATTAATACTTCTAATGAGACTTATGGTGGAGTATACTGCATTGAGTAGTCCATAGGAGAACCAGCTCAATTGTTAGTTGGCTTCTGCAGTTTGGAAAGGGATCATGTATTGCTTGAAATTTGAGGTACACATGTGCAACTTTTCTGTCTTTGCTGTTGTTTAGATAGGGTGTGAGTGTGTTCCAGTCAGTTCATGTGTTGGAAGTTTGGTCCTCCGTATGTGAGCATGTTGGGAGGTGGTGGAACCTTTAAGAGGTAAAGCCTAGTGTAAAGTGATTAGGTCATTAGGATGCAGTCCTCAGAAGGGATTAAGGTAGTTCTTGTGGGATCCTGGTTGTTCTCATTGCAGGAGTTGTTAGAAAAGAGCAAGCCTGACCTCCTCTCTACTTTCTGGCTTCCCAACTCACTGTGTGATCCCTCCAGCATATATTTTTGCCACTGTGATACTGTTTGCTAGATCTTCACCAGAGCAGAGCTGATCCTGGTGCTATGCTCGTCAACCTCTAAAATTGTGAGGTATATAAACTGTCTCTTTAATGCAGTCCTGGGGATTAATCCCAGGCCCTTGTATGTCTAGGCAAGCTCTCTACTACTGAGCTATAATCTCAGTCCTAAACCTCCTTTCTTTTTTCATTTATGCATTACTGAACCTCAGGTATTTTGTTATAGCCATAAGAAATGAACTAAAACATTGTCCTCTTTCTTTCTTTTTTCCTTTGTGTGTCTTCCTGAGGATTGAATTTTGGGCTTTGTACTATTTCTTAATTTATTTATCATGCCCTCCTGAGAGGTGGTCACCTGGGGCTCTAGTGCCTCTGTTTTAAGAGCTCTGGTGGATGAGTTTCTCTCCTTGATATGCTTCCTAAGAGCTACCTTGGCCCCCAGTTTTGTTGTCTGCCAATTCCATGTATCTGTTTCACGTGTAGTGACACAATAACAGACACTCAGTTTATTTACATGTTTGTATCTAAAGCTTATATTAATTCAACCATGTCCATTTACAGCAGAGGTTGGTAGACTATGTGACCCAAGTCAGGCTAGGTTTTGTATAGTCTATGGATTAGGATTAAGTTTTACACTTTTAAAGATTATTTAAGAAAAAATAAAGCAAAATATGTGACAGAAAACATATGTGGCCTAAAATATTTATTGTAACTTGGTAGAAAAAGTTTGCCCACTCCTGATATAGAGTCTTATTATGTTAGGTTGTATGCATGTGAATATTTCTAAAATCTATGTCAATAAAAATTATTTTTTCTGTAGGACTGATATCAACTTAGGGCCTATGCATGCTAGGCAAGCATTCAACCACTGAGCCATATTCCTAGCCCTTTATTGAGTAGTTATTAGGCATCTGGATCTATTAAAAAATTATCATAATGGATTTCTCTGGGTGATCTAGTATCATTTTTGTTATGACTTTAAAAATGACTTTGAAAGGTATTTAGTCACAATTAAGATTTTGAAAAAATTAAGATTAAGGTTTACATTAGTTCATTGTCCTCTAATTTCTATGGCATTGCTCTGACAATCAAAATCTGGGTCCTGTTTTTGATAATTACTGGTTCAGTGGGCATGATGTTGAGTTTGAAAAACAAGACTAAACAAAGCAGTGGCTCATTAAAGATGTTTAAAACTCTTTGGAAGGAATGCATTTTAAAAGTATGAAGGCATTTTCAGAATCATGTTTATATATGTTAAGTGCATGTTGTAATGAGGAATGTCATAATAGGGATGGAGAGTAGTGATGACATTGAATTTAGATATTTTGTAAAGGTTTCAAAAGATGTTTTCCTATGTTTTATGTACTTATATTTTAATTTTTTACATATACTTTTGAGAATAGATTTGGACAGACCATGTAGCCTAAAAATTTCTAATATTCAAAGGAAGCAGAATCTATTGCACCATGTTTTTATGTAAAATTTAGTAGCCACTGTTTTACTGACCGTAATGTGTCAAGTAATTGACCCAGGCTTTTATGTTTATCTGTATCTACTTCATCTCTCCTGTGATTTTTCTTAACTGCCACAAAGTGAGAATCAATGTGTTTATTGAAATTGAAATTCTGTCACGTGGGAAAGTTGTTGAAAGTTGTAAAGTCCCTAAAGAAGTCTGATTCATCTTTACCTCTTCCTTCAGCTTGCAACTGTTTGTGATGTATTTGTGGAAAACTATGTCCCTGGAAAACTGACTGCCATGGGTCTGGGATATGAAGATGTAGACAAGGTTGCTCCTCATATCGTCTATTGCTCCATCACAGGTATTTCAACTCTGCACCCAGCTCAGTGAATAGGAATTCCAGGTTCTGCATTTTCTTGCTTCTATAAGAAACTTCTTTGGATTTTAATCATTTGAACCCTTGTTCACACTATCAGTTTCTCACACTACAGTAACTATTCGGTATTTACACATGTGTCCTATTTATTTCACTTAAGAGCATGGCCTTGATATGCATCCATTTAGCTATAAATGACTCTATAGTTTTTCATTCTTTATGGCTGAGTAGTACTCCATTTTATTTTTAAAAAAACCCACATCTTCTTTATCCAGTTTCCAGTTGATGGGCACTTGGGCTGCTTCCAAGCTTTAGCTATTACAAACTGTGCCGCTATGAACATGGGTGCACATATATCTCTGTGGTATGATTCTTTTAATTCTTTTGGTAAGATACCCAGCAGGGGGATAGCTGGGTCAAACGGGACCTCCAGCCCTAGTTCTTTGAGGTATCTCCGTATTGATTTCTGCAGTGGTCACACCAGTCTGCACTCCCACCAACAATGGAGAAGGGTTCCTTCCTCCCCACACCCCCACCAGCATTTGTTATTTGTTGATTTCTAAAGACGAAGGAGTGAAGGGAGGGGAAGGGGAAAGGAAAAGAGGGAAAGGAAAAGCTATGAGAAAAGAAAAAAAAAGCAAATGAAATCTATGTAAATAGGGAAGGGTGGAGGGGGTGAAGGGCGCACAGGTAATGGGGAAAAAAATAAGAACCAAGATACATCATGTGCAGGTACAAACACCCAATGATAAATGTAAACGAATTGTATACCTAAAATGTACCAATAAAAGGGAAGGAGGAAAAACAAAAAAAGAAAGAAACTTCTTGCTGGTGTTGGATTTCTTGATGCGATTGTGCTTTCCCTTTTCCAAACATTTAGCATGTGAAACATTTACGTATTAAGGAATGTTAACCTAAATGGACATTTTCGTAAATGCATTGGCTGTTTGTATTTCTTCTTTGAATTATCTGTCCATAGTTTTACCAGTGTTCTATATTGGTGTTTTATAAATATTTGCAAAGTACTGTTGTTAATACAGATGAATTACAGGTGAAATGTTAATTGGCTTTAAGATGACATAGAAACTCAACCTATCCTCTCCATATATTTGCAAGTACCAAGTCAAGGGAAGGAAAAGAATGCGGTAAAGTCTTCTTAGTGCTCAACCTTTGCCATTGACTCTTGTGTGGGTATATGGGTATGTGGGTGTGTCTTTAGGTTATTGGGGGAAAAAGTATTTAGTGTTATTTTTACATATTTTATAAATACCAGTTAATTAGGTTGCAATATAGACAGGTGACTTTTACTTAAAATAGAAAATTATATTAATAGTTTTGTCACAAAAATTCATAATATTTTTAGTTCTTATTGATTCATCTTTCAAAGGTCTACTTCTGGCCTATGATCTGCCAGGCAGCATTTTATGGTTCTGGTTGCAGGAGTGACTAAAACACACCTGTTCTTTCTGGGAGACTTATATTCTAGGTTATAGTCATTGGGTGTAGAAGAGATAAGAGTTAGAGAGAAAAATAAAGCAGGGCAAAGATTAACTATTTTGTATCAGAAGTTGAGAGGTGGCTTCATTGTAAAGGTGAAATTTGAGTGGAGACTTGAATGAAGTAAAGGAATGAGCCACATAGGTATTGCCAAAGAGGATTTCAGAAGGTTGAACACCAAGTACAAAAGACCTGCATTAAGAGTGTTCTGGGCATGGTTGAGGACCTGCAATGCCAGTATGGCTGAAGCAGAGTGAGCAAGGTAATGGGAATAAAATCAGAGAGATGTAGATTATTAAGATCACAAAAACGTGTTTTCTGGTTTTACTGTAAGTGGGATTGTAAACTAATGGAGGATTGTGAACAGAAGAATGATACAATCTGACCTTTTTAAGGGATCTCTCTAGCCATTGTGTTGAGAATGGACTATGGACTCTACAGTATAGAGGACAAAGGTGGAAGCAGAAGCACAATTATGAAGCTGTTGAAATTTTCCCGGTTAGACATACTGGTGGCTTGAGTTAGAGTAGTAGTGATGGAGGCAGTTGGAGAGTGACGAATTCTGAGTGTTTTCCAGATAAAGTGCATAGGATTTGCAGATGGTTTACAGATGAGCATCAGTGAAAGAGAGATTAAAGATGCTGCTTTCAGTTTTGCCTGAGCAATTCAAAGAATAGAATTACTATTTCCTGAGATAAGAAATGCTGGAAAGGAGATTTTGTGGGGTAAATATCAAGAGTCAGGTTTTGAATTCGTCTTGCTTGAGTTGCCTATTCAAGTGGAGAAGTAGAAAACAGGATTGGAATTAAGAGTCAAGAGTTCATAGGAGATTGGAAATTTTATAGTTAGGAGTAAATATGAAGCCTGGGTGAGATCATTTGAGAGTGAGTACAGACAGAACAAAGAGACTCCATTGGGTTGAGCCTAGGGCACTCTAATGACTAGATGTTTGGGTGATAACTACAATACAGGGAAGTACATTGAAAAGGATTTGTCAGTAAAGTAGGATGAGAACCTCCTAGAAGCCAAGCACACAAATTACTTATTTTCAAAGACAGCTTAAGGTTAAAACCATAGACAGTGTATCCACAAAGGCAAAAAGCATACTGGTGTGTTGTAAATTTTCTCTGCTTTCTCTCATTTCTAAGCCATCACATATGTTCCCATTGCTCAGAGCATGGTTCTCCTGCCACTTCTGTTTGCTCTTTCATTTCCCTTTAGAGCTCAGCTTGGGTATCATTGCCTCTTAATCCCAGGAGACTGGGTTGAGTGTTTTGGTCCATATTTTGCATTTTTCTCTTTCCTTGCTTATCTCTTGTTTCCCTGTAGGCTCTTGTTCTATTCCCACTTCCATTCAGATGGTAGTGGTTCAGCAAGAGTTTCTTGAATCAATGAATGCATAATCTGAACCTGAGTAAAGAATTTTAAATAGCTGCCATTTTCTCTGCATTCCACTTTTTATGGATAAGAATCAATGGTAAAGCTTATGCTTACATTTTCCAGAGAAACTTCCAGAGCATACCTGGGGTGAGTGAATACTTGGCCTAGTTTGTTATTTCTTCTACAGTTTATCCATATCACTATACAATGATAATTGCTTTAAGGTACAAAAAGAGCTTATACCATGAAGTAAGTATTCAATTACTGTCATAGATCTTTTATCTTGGGCCTTTTCCTAAGGCCAGGAGAGGAACTAGTACATTTAAAAAGATTGAAAAAGAAACTAAGAAAAAAACTTTACCCCTTAAGTTTCAGTAAATTTATAATAGATTCCTGAAAATCTTGCTTTAGTGCAAAAAGCCACAAAATATTTTGTTAAAATATTTAGTATTCATAAAATAATGATGAAAATACACCTATTTCTGTGCATTCAGGTTAATTGAGATATTTGAATACTTTGCCTTTCACAGTGTAATATTTTGTGATGGTTATCTTAATAAATTCAGCCGTAAGGACAATGTTTGCATGGTATTTTAGATAGGATGAAAAGCTGTCTGGTCATTAATCTCTATACTAGATAAAGTTGAGAGACAAGTTCTCTACATGGTTGATAACTCTTTTTCTCTAGATCTGACTCTTTTTAGATGAACTGTTTTATAGATTTGTAAACACAGCTTTTTTTAATAACCAGTTTTATATATATGTGACAGGAGAGATTTTTTTCCTTAGAATCTCAAAATCCAACAGAAACATTGAGGTCTAAAATATTCATATAGGTAAATTATTATTTTCTGAAATATCCTATTACCATAAAATGCTATATAGACAACAAATATGAACATCTTATATGAAAAGAAATATTTATTTCTCTTTCTTATGTATGTGGTCAGCTGGGATTTGGCTGATGCCCACTGGTTAGGTTTAGCTCCAAGTTGTGGATTGGGAGCCCAGTCCACTCTGCATATCTTCCGGGGATCCTCTTGCCTCAGCCACCCCATAGCTGAAATTATAGGCATGTGTCATCATTGCTGGCTGGATCATATGATTTCTAGCAATAGCAATAGACATATGTAGTCTGAAAAAGCACCTCTCGTTATTCTGTTATTCCCTCCATCCCCACATCCTGACAGTCTTTAGAATAACATCCATACAGTTCATTTTTATTTATTTCCTGATAAGGGAACAAGCCAGAAGGTCCAAGGGACCTAAGGTCACATGGCTATTTAATAGCAGATGGGCTTAAATTTAGGCTTTTTGACTTGGTATTAAGTGATTCAGTGCTTTCCATACTTATACAAGTGCTGACATGGATTTTGTGATTACAAGACAATGAACAACTCTACTTCAAAATTATTTTTGTCTTTACCATTCATTTATTGTTAATCATATTTGCAATTGTGGAAGTCATAAGCAAATTCATTAGTCAGGAAGTCTAAATTTCAGCAGATTCTTTTGGAAGGAAAAGTCACTTACGTATCATTAGTTTATGTGGACATAAAGCAAAATTCATCTCTTGTAGAAGTTTGGTATTCTTGGTAATCAATATTTACTTTTTATTTTGTAATAAGACTGATTATATCAGTATAAAGTTTCACATGTAATGATTGGTATCCTAGACCTTCCTGATGTTTCTCAGTGGTATTGCTGTCTTGTGAGTGCTGTCTAAGCCCAAATTGCTTGTTCTCACATGTTGGCCTTGTTGCTAATGAGAGTAATAGTAGAATGGCTGGGAGATTTACTTTCACACACTCAGACAGTTTTGTCATTGAAATCACCTCAGTCTATGAAATCTGGTGTGCAAGACAAAAATGTTAAACTGATTTCAAGGGAGGAAGGATCTGATTATTTCTATTAGTAAGGTCCCCTTATCATTTCAGAGGAAGCTGCGTATGCACATTAGGGGGCAGTGTTTTAAAAGCTATTATTCACTAGGAATTACTTTTTGAAAAAAGTTCCCTGTGAACCACTACATAGAATCTTTGAAGGGGTATATTTATATTTTTTAAGAAGGCTGTTTTTTTCCCTTAAGTGACCCCTCCATATCTCTCTATGCTTTTAATTTTTAAAGAGCAACTTTTGACCATTTATTTTTGTATTTTCAGAGAGAATTTTTGAGAGAGTTAGACCCACTCTTTAGATCTAAATAGAAAAATTCTAAGAGGTCTATTTATGAAAGAAAATAAAAGCATATGTTAAAACACAGGGACAAGAATAGCAAAGATAATTTTTAAGAAGAACATGGTATGTAGATTTACCTAGTTAGATATTAAATCTTATAAAACAATAATTATTCAGACAGTATGGTATTGGCAGAAGGACATTGATATAGACCAATGTCATAGAATGGGGAGTTCAGACACAGACTGCATGTACATAGAGATATTTTTGTGTGGATTATACTACAGATCATTAAAAATGAGGTGTGCAAAAAATGATGGGAATAAGCTTGTCATCTTTATGAAGAAAGAGGAAATTGAACTTCTAGTTTATTTCATACACTAAAATAATATTTTAGGTAGATTTAAGCCCTAAATATAAAAAGTAAGACTTCAAAAATTTTTAGAAAACATACAGGAGAATGTCTCCATGACCTTAAGGTAGGGAAAAATTTTGTACACAATACTCAAAAAGCGCAAACTACAAAAGAAAATATTGACAGACTTGGATACTTATTAAACTTGGCTACTTATTACATTAAAAACCTTCATGTTTCAAGAAGTACTATAAAAAGCAAGAAGATAAGTAGCAGGCTCTTGCAATAAAACTGACAAAGGATTAATGTCTAGAATATTAAAAATTCTTTTCAGGTCAAAAAGGAAAAAAGAGAACCAATTCAAAATAAAAATGAGCAAGCTCCAAAAAAGAAACCTTAAATAAATATATATTATTCAGTCTCAGACGTCTTTAGACAATACAAATTAAAACAGAAACAATATTCTACTTCCCACCCATGAGCTTGATAGATGTTCAAAAATCTGACCGTACAAAGTATGAGTGTAGCAAGGGAACACTTGGCCAGTGCTGGTGGGACTTCAGATTGGTACACCCATGTTGGCAAGCACTTGCAAAGTTGCATGTGAGTCTATCCTGTGATGAATTTTTATTTCTAGGTATGTGCCTGTAGAAAATGAAAGTTTCTTAAACTTTTCAAGTTCAGAAATAAAAGTGAGGAAATCAAGTTACAAAAGATGATATACAGAACAACACCATTTATTTAAAGTTAAAATCATGTAAAATATTGTATATATTTTTAGTAACACACTCATATGTGGTTAACATGTAGATATACATAGTAATGAAGATATTAAATTCCACAGAATGATTATCCCTTGGAGTGAGGAAGGAGGAACATAGGAAAGAGAGGGCTATACACAGGGCTTCACTTCTATTTTCAGAATAACTTGACCTGCTGGTATGTATTTATTATTCTGTAGTTTACAACTGAAATAACAACAATAAAAAATCCATAAGTGTCCAAATAATTCCCTTCTTCTATCCTTCCTTCCCTGCATCTCCACCCACTCACAAACAAATATTTCTTGAACTTGTGTATATTTCTGGCTATGTCAATGTTAAGGGGAAACATTGCATATGTAGTTCCACCTTTAAGGAGCTTACAGACCAGTGTTTAAGTCATTCTATTAAATGTTTAAAAATACAGTATGCTGTGTATTAATAAATTGTGCTGTTATGAAATAAACAGAATATGAGATTAATAGAGGAGGACATGTGAGTTGTAAATAGGATTTTTAGGGAAAGCCTTTCTGGAGTGGTAATGTTTAACAGACCTAAAGGATAAAAAGGTGCTAGTATGTAATGAGTCGGGAAAAATGATTCAGGCAGAGAGAATAGTATGTGCAAAGGCCCTGAGGTGTAGGAAAGATCCAGATACTTTTGGGAACATAACAGAAAGCCAGTGTGTCTGGAATACCAATGTGTCTGGAAAACTGAGAGCAGACTGTCTGAGGAGACACTGCAGAGGTATGCAACGGCCATGGGATGGTGGAAGGGGTTTCAGTACTAGGACTCAATTCCTGGGTGACTCAACTCCTTATTGACATTGGATATTGAAATAATGTTTGTATTTCAGACACTAGCTTAAATATAAAATTTCTTTAGATTATTAAAGATCACTGTGGTGTTTCAGCATAAATTGTAGAGAATGAGGATGAGCAAAAATACATAAGACATCTAGCCACTGTATTCCATGTTCATATTGTGTAACAAGGAACAAAACACTGTTGTTTTGTACTCTTTTGTGTACACTGTTGTACTCTTATGAGATGAGTTTGTATATGTATGTGTGTGTGTGTGTGTGTGTGTGTGCACTCAAACTACATCTTTTATTTTATTTATTTTGTGATGCTTGGATTTGAACACAGAGCCTCCCTCATGCTTGGCAAGTGCTTTACCTCTCACCTATACCCCTAGCCAGACATCTAAAAAAGAATAAGTAGAGGTCAGCCTGTGCTACAAATCCAGAGAAATTTTGAAAAGGAAAAGAAAGACAACAGAAATGGAAATGAAAGAAAGGAAGGAGGAGAAAATGAAGGAGGAAGAAAAGAAAGAAGAAAGGAAGGAAGGAGTAGGGGGAATAAAGGGAAAAAATCAGAATTAAGTCAAATGGAATCTTAAGAGGTAAGGTTTTTATTTGTTTTGTTTGTAAGTTTTTTGGTTTTGTTTTGTTTTCTAAAAATAGTAGTCCAAGCTGGGTGGTCGTGTGGGCCTGTGGTCCTATCTATCAGGGAAGACTGAGGCGAAAGGGTCCTCTGAGTCCAGGAATTTGAGACCAGACTGACCAAATAGTGAGACTCCATCTCAAAAGAAAAAAAAAATCGATCTCTAGCACTGCCAGAATAAAATAAAAATAGTAATCTGGGTTAGTTCATCTGATGATATTCACATGGCATTAAGCACCATTTCCATATTGAATAGATAATAAATATGGACATGACAGCTTTTGACATTGAAAGGACCTCTCATAGCCAAAATAATAGAAAACTACTGGTAAAAATTATGAGTGTCTCTGTTGCTGCTTCTATCAGGGATATTTTCCCTCAGAATTTCAGAATGCTGTGGCTATCTGTCCAACTTCATAGTGATTCCTAGAAAAATGTGGTTAGGCATATTTACATTTCATAGTAAACTCATAATTTACTAATGACACCATATCTACAAGAGAAGAGTACTTTCCTATATACTGTGACTATAGGGTTTTAAAAAACCCCTAGAGGTAGGACTCAGATTATCTTTCATCTGTAGCTGTGGAATGATTGCAGAAATGACTTTATGCTTTTATTTTGGCTCCCAGTAGCATAGCCTTTTTAATCTTCAAATATTTCTTTTTAACTATGCACATATTAACAGATGTGTTACAGGCAGACACTATCTTTTCTCTTACACTACTTCTGTAAACTTGTATATACTGTTTGTCCATTTCCTTGGTTGTGGATAAAATCCCAGGCAACTTCTATATAATTTTTTCTAATTATTTAACTGAAAGTATTAAAAAGTTCAGTCAAATTTAACATTAAAACATCCAACTCTTTTTCAATTTAACTGAAGGTAAGGGAAAGGTAGCATGTCCAAGATGCAATGATGCATAATACAAACAACTCTTTGCAAAGAAGTCCTTGCTAAAGGTCTTATTACCTTTCTACCTTTTCTTGAGTGAGATTCAATGGATGATAATCTAAGGGCAGCAAAGCTGGCTTCATAATCTTTTAGCATTCCTGCATTGCTATTCTGCACATAGGGCTTCTTTTTGGGTTTGAAGCCTCATCTGAAGCAGGTAAGGAGTCCTGTGTGAATATTCTTTACCTTGATCTTTCCTAAAGAAATATGTTTTTCAAGGAGTAAAGGATAACATACACCCTAGAATTTATGCAGGATCAAAATTTCCATATTTCTTTTACTCATTCCTTTTTTCCTTTGAGTGTGTGTAATGGTGAAAGCCATAATACCTTTTTGTCACCCATCATGGGTCATGGTTGTCACCTTTATAACAGAAGACAAGTTAGCAAGAGAAAAACATAACAGATTGACTTAGCAAGATTTTGTTTGTTTGCTTTTTTTTGGTACCGGGGATTGAACTCAGGACCTTGCGCTCGTGTGGCAGGCGCCGGAACCACTGAGCTAAATCCCCGGCCCTACATTTTTTTTTTTTTTTTTGGTACCAGGGATTGAACTTGGGACCTTGTGCTTGCGAGACAGGCGCTGGAACCCCTGAGCTAAATCCCTGGCCCTACTTAGCAAGATTTTATGGCCTTCACGGGTGCACATCCAAAGACTCAGAGAAAAGTATATTTTTATGTTTAGATTTGATGAAGAATGGGCAACTGTGTAGAAGTTTGGGCAAAAAAGGAGTGACCTTATGGTAACTGTCTTAGTCATTTTTTTTTTTTTTTGGTTACCGGAGTTGGAACTCAGGACCTTGCGCTTGGAAGGCAGGCAGTGGCACCACTGAGCTAAATTCCCAGCCTGTGTCTTAGTCATTTTCTTGTCCCTGGGACGTGATACCCAATACTGATAATTTAAAGGAAGAGAGGTTTATTTTGGCTTAGGGTTACAAACCATGGTCAGTTCTCTCCAGGGCACATGTGGCATTGCAGAGGGGCATATCAGAGGAATGCTGCTCAGGTCACAGTGGCCAGGAAGTATAGAGAGAAGGGAGGAACTGGGGAGGAGATATACCCTCTAGGTCAGCCCCAAAGTGATCCAGCTCTTTCCACCAGGTCCCGCTTCCCAACAGCATACTGTACTCAGCTGCTGAACTCACCAGTTGGTGAGTATAACACCCCATGATCCAGTCATCTTCCAAAAGCTTGCCTATGACTCCATGAAGGTTTGATGGGACATTCTCTATCTAAACCATAGCTTGCCTATGATTCCATGAAGGTTTGATGGGACATTCTCTATCTAAACCATAGCAGTAATAATCTGTGTGTGTGTATGTGTGTGTGTGTGTGTGTGTGTGTGTGTGTGTGTAGGGCTGCAGAAAAGAATAACTTTAAGTAGAATAAACCTGAGATTTCTGTCTTCAAAGTTTTTAAGTATGAAAAAATAAAATAATATTTAATGACAAAAGCATTTTGTCTAATTTCACATACATCTTCAATTATTGAAACCCTTGTGAAAAGGATAATTTTTCCATATTCCTAATTTCAAAATAAATATATTTTCCCAGTAGTGAGTAGCGCTTTAAAGATTATACTGAGTTATTACTAGGTATAAGGAATATTAGGAGTTTTCCTTAGGAACTCTGTATGAAACTGTGGGGTTAGGAAAGTGAACAGACTGGAACGTGGACAAAATGACTGTCATCATATTAAAAGAGTCAAAATCACCCTTTTGAAAAGACCTCTGCTGGGTGTAATTGTAGAAGTACAAATGAGTATCATCTCAGTACATAATTTTACACATAAATGTATGTGTGACCTACTCCAGTTCTCAGATTTTTTTCTTATGTTATTGATTGATAGTAGAGAAATTCAAGACTTGAATAGATTGAGCTATTATCTGCATGCTCTAAAATTCTAGAAACAAAGAGATAATCTGGGTGTAAAAATATGGCATAAATTGAACATGGTTCTTTACCCACAGAATTGGTTTGATTCATATTTGCTTTCTAACTTATAATAGTTCTCAATTTAAAAATCTTTGGGGAATTAGGGATCAGCAACAGGGTAAAAGATGACTAAGCAGTGTTATTTAAAGACTGTCACAAATTGAATGTTTCATAGATTGTGCTGGATAAACATGCCAGGATTTAGCCACTATCCCAAAACCCTGTCATCAGAACAAAATTGTTTCCCCTTATGGTAATAGGCCTTGGAAATAAGTCCACAAATTTAAAGAAGCAATGCTAGATAGGAAGAAAATTTATACTTAAAAGGACAAATAGCAGATGTTAGATAAAGTTTAGATAGCATTTATTTCATGAATGCTTATGATTTTTTCCATTTTTTGGAAATGTTCCAAGCCAGTAATAGTACAATACTACAACTTTATTCTCTTTATTTGAATCATAGTATATTCAGTCACAAAGATCAAAAGTATGTGGAGTAGGAGTCATGAATCCTGAAGGATCAGGGATAGTGATAGAATACCAAATTGTGTAATCAGTGAAATCCCACTTGTAAAAAACATAAAACCCACAAAAGTTTATCAAGTGAAAAAATCCAAGTTAAAAAAACTTGGCAAACATATTTGGCTATGAAAAGGACTAGTCTAATAAACAACACAGTTCAAAAATGGGCAAAGGATTTGAGCAAACACTTCTTCAAAGAAGATATATAAATGGCTGACAAGTGAGTGAAAAGATGGTCAACTGGACATTTGAGAAATACAAATAAGATATGAAATGGCACTTCACACATGTGAGGATGGCTGTTACCAAAACTGGAAATAACAAGAGTTGGTGAGGATGTGGAGAAATTAGAACTCTTGTGAACTATTAGTGGGAATGGAAAAATACTGCTGCCACTGTGGAAAACAGCATTGAGATGTGAGCATAAGAATTACCACATGATCCAGCAGTTCCACTTCTGTGTGTATAACTAGGAGCTGAAAGTAAGATCTTGATGAGGATTTGTACAGCCTTATTCATAGCAGCATTATTCAAAGTAGCTAAAATGTGAATGTGACCCAAGTATCCATAGATGGGTGAACAAATAAGCAAAATGTGATATGTGCATGCAGTGAAATATTCAGCTTTAAAAAGGAAGGAAATTTGAAGACGTGCTACAACAGGGATGAACTTCGAAGACATTATGTTAAATGAAATAGGACAGTTATGAAAAGACAAATATTGTATGTTTCTACTTATATGAGGTACCTAGAGCAGTCAAATTTATAGAGACAGAAACAGTGGTAGTTGCCAAGTTGGGATGGAGAGAAGGAAGGGAAATTCTGTACAGAATTTCACCTTTGGAAAATGAAAAAGTTATGGAAATTGATGTTAGCTGCCAAGTGTCATCTGACAGAAAGGCAGGCTCCAAAAAACATGGCAGTGTGTCCTTGTCTACTTTATTCACCAGATCTGGCACTCAGTGACTTCAGGCTCTTCCCCAAAGTCAAAATGACTATGAAGGGGAAATATTTTGAATCAATTCAGGACATCAAGGCAGCCATAACAGTACAACTAAAGACACCCAGGAAAGAAGATTTCCAGAACTACCTCAGAAAGTGACAAAAACAATGGAATAAGTGTGTTTAAAGTGAAGAGGAGTATTTTGAGGGCAAATAATGGCAATGTGTTTTTTATTACAATAAATTTAAAAAATTTAAAAACATTTTGCAGTCACATCTCATACATATTTCTACTCCCCCATCACGAAAAATATTACTATTGAGGTCTTTTATCTGTAAGTGCACTGGATCAATTATATACCAGCAACAGTGTTCAGTGTTTTTCTTCAGTTCTTTTATGCATCTTTTACTTATTTGAATAGGACAACCTTTGCTTTTACCTTCACCATTTCTGGTCTGTTACTTGTATGCAGACTATTTGTTACATACATAAAACCATGGAAGTTAACAGATATAAGCTTTTTGGTCCATCACTGACCACCTGTGCTTTGCAATATCTAAGACAAACAAGCTTACATGGAAACCATAGAACAATGGACAGTGTGGCCAGACACCTCTGAGATGAAGACAGAACAGAAATAAAGCACAAGACACAGAAGACCCTCAGATTATGTACTGTAAGAGTGGAGCACCAATATGTTTCCTTTTCCATCTCTCTCACCATCTCGCTTTCAGCATTTCCTTGGATTTCTTGCTGTTCTCCAGTTTAATTTTCTAGAACAGAGGCCTTGAAGAGCCCATGTGTCAAATGTGACCAGCTGTCTGATTTTGAAACAGTTTTATTGGTGCATAGTCAGGTCCATTAGTTTACATATATGTAGTTTATGGCTACTTTTGTGGTGCAACAGCAGAGTAGAGCAGTTAAAACAGAGATCAAAAACCTTGAAAAGAATGAAATATTTACTATCCTTTGACTTCTGCAAAAAAATTTCAGGCCTCAGTTCCAGAGCATTTGGTGTTTGTGGCCCGAAGGAAATGATGAATGATGATACAATAGGATGGAGAGAAAAAGGTACTTTATTTGTATCCTTTTTAGCTTCCAAAGGGTAGGTCCTGAAGATATTTAGGATTGAAAATGCATTGTAATGTAAAAGCCAGGAATCTGAGTCCTATGCCCACATTCCTAAGTATAGAAATAATTCTCCACAGTGAAGAGGATTACAGAAGTAGTAAGAAATGTTACTAGGAAAAGTTTACATTTGATTTGGCTATATAAAAAATAATATAACATCTAATAGATCTTGAGTGCTTAGTATGTTATAGGTACTGTTTTAAGCATTTATTATACTATTATGTCACGTTAGTTATACACAGTTGGGATAATATAAAATAGGTAAAATTATGATATCAATATTAATTGCTTATAATTTATGGAAAATATGCAACATAATTGAAACTTATCAGCTTGAAATTCTGAGACTTGTATTACAGTGCCTTTGGTCTTGGGGAAGTCATTACACTAGTTGGAGCCTAAATGTCTCATTTCTAAGGTGAGAATAAATCTCTGCTTTTCTTTCTTTTTTTTTTTTTGGTACTGGAGATAGAACTCGGGTCCTTGAGCTTGAGCAGCAGGCAGCGAAACCACTGGGGTAGATCCCTGGCCCTACTCTGCTTTTCTTATATGCTGCTAGTGAGTCTGAGATGTAATTCATAAAAGTCCTTTAAAAACTGTAAATTAAATCAGACACAAGGTTAAATATTGCATAGTTTCTCTTATGTGAGAAGCCTAAAATATAAATAATTTAAAGAGTAAAATAAAAGATAAATGATAGGGAACAGGGAGATAGACCTTATACAGATGAGAGGGGATCTAGAGATGGAGGGAGAGGGAAGAGAAAGAAGAGGAAGGGGAAGTAAAAAGGATTAAGATGCGGTATGTACATGTATCAACTCCTCACAATGAATGTACTCATTATGTATTGTAAACATGTACTAATAAGAAATTACAATTGTAAATTATTCCATAGATATTAATGACATTATGTCATTAAGCATAGTTCAGTTTGAGCTGTGTAAAGTTTGTATTTTGTATAATGGTAGTTATATCTGGATCACCTTTTTATGAGACTACATGACGGAAAGGTGAAGGCTCAGTAGACAGATGTGGGTTGAAGTCCCCATTCTATTTTTATTGTTTGTGTAGTTTTGTCCACGTTATTTAACCTCTTGTAACCTCTATTTTCTGGATATGAAAAAAAGAACAAGGAAGCTGGCGCCTCCCCTCATGTATTTGGATATACAAATACTTTCTCATTTTTCTTTCTGCATCTGCCTGTTTACCATTTATCTGTCTAATCTATCTACATTTTTTATATAGAACTGTATAAAAGCAAGTTACAGACATGGGATGCCCCTTTGCCTTGGCTTCAATATATATTTCATAAAAGCAAGGAATTTTGTTATGTACCTGTAGCACAATTACCAAAATCAGAAAATAAACATTGAAATAATACTATTATACAGAGTCTACCAAAAAGATATATACACATTTCAGCACTAATAAATGTCTGGAAGCTAATGACCACCATTTTGAGCACTTCTTGTAATTGTAAAGGCCAAAGGTAATTTGTATGAATCTCATGATGTCTCAGTAAATTTAGTATAAAAATATTTATACAAGTTTTTCTTTTCCTGATGTTTATTATTTTGGCAGGCCCTATTGATATTGATATTGTTGGGGACAAAATTGTTGTTTTGTCACGTGTTCCAGTAATATCTTTTACAGCATAAGAAAATGGAAAATCTGCATTGCATTCACTTGTCATGCCCCCTTAAATCTGAGGCTTTCTTTGTAGCTCATGGCATTGGCAATTCTGTAGTGCAGGTCAATTATTTAGTTGAATGTCCCCATTTGGATTTCTCATATGTTTTCTTATGAATAGATTTATTTATTTTTTTACAGGAAAACATTTATTGGTACATTTTAGGCATACGTAATGATAATACTCATTGTAGGGAATTTGCATCTGTATATGATACATACTGCCTCTTTTTCCCATTCCTCCCTCTCCCCTCAAGTTCCCTCCTGTCCCTATGTACAAAAGCTTTGTTTCTATTTTTTCCTTCTATTTTCTCCTTTTTTTGTCCTTTCCTTCCTTTCTCCCCATCTCCTCCCTTGTTCCCCTTCCCATTTGAACATTTTCTTCCCATTTCCCAATATCTGTTATACAAAGATTTAAATACTTGTCACAGTCACATCTCAGAAAGTGATGCTGAGTTCTTTGTGATGCATTGTATTAGGAGGCAAATGCTCCGATTATTCCCGTTATAACTTTGATCATTAAGTGAAAGGCATGCTAGCCAGATTTCTCCATTGTAGGTACAGTTTTGTACCCTTTGTAGTTAAGGATATCTTGTGGGGTTGTACACTGACACTATGTAACTATTCTGGGACTCCTCAAACTTTCATCTACCAGTCCTATCATATATTTAAGATTCCTGACTGAGTTTACTATTATGATATTGGTAAATAGTTGCTTTCTAATTCCGCTATTCCTTCTATATTTTTTAGTTAGCTCTCTACTACAAGGAAGAGCTTTCTCTTCTCCTTTGTTTATATCAGTATGGACTCATATTTTATTCAATAGGTTATAATCTTGAATTGTCATTACTTATTTAATTTTTGGTTTCTTCATCCTTTTTTGTTGTTTGAATATTTTATTTTGAAAATTTTATTGGTACATTTTAGATATACATAGTGATCACATTTGCCCTAGGAAGTTTTTACCTATACATGATATATCTTGATTCTTCTTTTTTTTCCCCAATCCCCTCCCCTCCCTTCAGCCCGTCTTCCCCTGCTTATTTACAAAATTTGTGTTTTGATTTTTTCCTTCTGTTCTCTTTATCCCCCTTCCTTCTTTTTCCCCTCGCCCCTCCCTTGTTCCCTTTCTGGTTGGAACATTTTCTTTCCATTTCCCAATATCTATTATACAGCCCAAATGTCCATCAATGGATGAATGGATAAAAAAGATGTGGTATTTTTATACAGTGGAGTACTACTTTGCTATAAAGAAGGATAAACTTGAAGCATTTATAGGTGAATAGATGCACCTTGTGACTATACTTTTAAATGAAATAAATTGGAACAAAAGTGTAAATAAGGGTCATTATTTATTTTGATGCAAAAATTTTTCCCAATTTGACTAATGGGAGGATCTTTAAAATGGCTTCTATATACTTTTTCTTTGTTTTCATTTTTTGTTGAACACTTTTTTAAAAATTTGGCTAAAGATGTTCTGAGTTCGAGAGCCACACGGGCAGAGTGCACCAGGCTGACTGAGCCCAGCTCTGTCTGGCAGGATATGCCCACTTGCAACCAGGAGCCGGTGAGGACCCCCCAGGCACCCACCAGCCGCCAGCTTAGCCGCGTGGGCGCCTGCAACAACAGCCCCCCCCTCCCCCGCCTCTGGCCTCTTGGCTATGAAACTGGTTCCACACTACAGAGGCACAGGGGAACATGAAGGCCATTGTCCTGAGCTGCAGAAGTAAACAACAGAGAGAGGGCTTCTCTCAGGCTCCCTGATAAAGACTAAGGCCCACTGGAAAAGTGAAGAGAAGTTGGAGGGATCATCACCTCCCATTTGAAACTGGACTATCTTTAGGAGAAAGGCAGCTGGAACCCATAATAAAACTTTGCAGGGTTTAACCCTGCAGGAGGACAGGGAACTCAACTTAGGACTTGCAGCCAGAAATCTGCCTGAATCTCACAGGTCTGTGACTGGCTTACTGAGACTCATTGACTTATAAATGCACACTGCTGCCCATGTAGTTTATTGTGACAGCAGAGATATACCCTGAAGGAGGCCCTCCATTTTTTTCTTTGCTTTGTTATTTTCAAAATCACCACTATTTTTTTGCTCTTATTTTTGATTTTTTTTCTTCTTTTGCTACTCTTAAAATTTTTCTTTTTCTCTTTTTTCTTTTTCTCTTTTCTTTCTCTCTCTCTTCCTCACTCCCTTGCTGTCCCACATTGTTCTTCATCTCCCTTTGTGTTCCTGTTCTGGCCCTAATT
>NW_004624740.1:20918365-20962552 GCF_000247695.1 Heterocephalus glaber | reverse complement strand
CTGGTGTCCTCTGCGTCTTTGTAGTGTGGAATCAGGTGGCTGCCTGTCTGCAGCGGGGTGATTCGGCATCTTCTGCCCTACTCAGGACTGGAGGATTGTCTCAGGGATGTCGTCCTGTGGGTAGCACCAAGCGACGTTTTCCAGAGCACACTCAAGGAAGGCCCGAAACTGCTGCCTGGGCTCATTGAGAGTGATGGCCGTGGGGGCTGTAGATGACCGTGGGCACCGTCAAGCCTCTGTTGCCAGGCCGATGAGCTCTGACAGAGACGTCTCCGCACCTGCTGACCAGAGATTGGTGACCGGTGTGGATGTGTAGTGTCAGCAATGACAAAGGTAGAAAGCCCCGGCAGGTCCTGGCAAAGGCAGATAGGGTTGGTCCAATGGAGACGGCCGAAAAGTCCAATCAATCCCGTCCTGCGGGGGATCGTCCGTTAATGGACCATCTACCATCCGAGTCATGGCAACAGAAATGTAAGGTAAAAGGGCCGAAGACCAAGACCAGACCAGGCCACAACAAGCCTTTGTTAGGGGAATAGATCTGCTGGGCTGTCTCTGAACAAAGGAGAGACAAAAGCACTCCTTGTTTGGTACTTAACAGGACCAATTTGTATGACCTGGGAAAAAATAGTACAGCAAAAACAGAGATAGAGAAAGATGTTTGTGAGTACAAATGCATTGGTAGGATTCTGCTTTAATATCTCTGCTCACCACTGGAAAATGGGAAATTTTCAACTTTGCTTCTATTTTCCTGGATGAAATGATGTGTTGTAGCATTTAATTTATTTATTAAAATTATAATTCTTTAGGTCATATAAATATTTCAAGATTAAAGAAAATCTGAAGGGTAAACTATACATTGATAAATGATAATTTTATTATAAAAATGTTTTGCGATAGCTTCCAAACAATGTAAGATATTTTGTGAAATACAGCAAATTATTTTTTAATGAGAATTTTTGAATGAAGTTATTATAGAAGTGATAAATAGTAGCCTTCAATGCAGTACATTTTTATAATTAATAACACATCAGTCTTTTAATTTCTTAACATCTTTCAGAAATGTATTATATAATAGGGATTTGCTTTATTAAAACTTATTAAAGCCAATGAAAAATAAAACTGTAATAATTTCTTGACATTTAGAAATAATAAGGCAATTTTGTTTTTTTATTGAAGCAGTTGTGTGATACAGCTTTGGAGTCACACAGTTTAGATTGAGGCTCTTTCATTGCTTGTCTATGTAACTTTAGACAAGCTACAATGCATCAGTCTCCATTTTTATCATCTGTGAGATAGAGATAACATATCTATTCCTAATGATGGTTGTGAAGATTATACTTATTGTAGTGCCTAAATAAGAGTATGTCCTCAGTAAATGGACTAAATTAGTGTTCAGGTAAGTAGAAATTCAATCCTGAACAGGTGGCATCACTTTTGGGTTGCCCCAAACATCTTTATGATAGGTCCAATTACTCTCCAACTCATTAGCTTCCTTTTCCTTTATAGTGAAATTATATTTTATTCTTATTAGTTTAATTGTTTATTATTTGTATTCACTTTTAAGATGTAAGCTGTATGTGGAGAGGGCTTTTTTGTTATTGTACGCTCCACATTTAAAACAACTTCTGGAACAAAGCTTTCAAAACTCAAATGATTGCCTGAAATATTTAAGTATATTTACATGTTTTAAGACAATTAGATTCTGCGTTAGTTCATAAAACTGCAAATAAATTTAGAGAAAATAAGCTATGATTTTCCTCTCTTTCAAACTGATTTGTTGATTAACTGAACCGACTGCTCAGTTTAGTTTAATTAGTTTAACTTGAATTGGATGGCTAGACTCCATCTCTAATAAGTGACATTACTACTATGGATATTTCTTACTGATGGTCATTTGACATTTCAGCCGTTTTCTATAAGAATTATATCAGAATGTTGTGCAGCTTTGCTTTTTTCCCATTAGACCCCTACATAGAAGGAAACCCAATGAGAGACAGAGTAATCTGTGCACTTTATTTGAGGAATGCAAAGATTTTCAAATTCCTCTGAAACTTCTTTTCTAAACAGGTATCTAGTAATGGAATTCACACATGTGAATCTCAATTTTTCAAGCAATAACTTTATTTATTTGTATTTCTTTATGTTGCTTTTCTTGATGTTGTCAATATCATTTTGAGTATGTCCTTTCTTGTTTCACACTGCAGAGCAGGAAAATTGCTACAATTCATCTATATATATATATATATAGCATTGGTATGCCTGGATCTGTAATACCGAGTTGGTTTGTAAGCACCAAAAATGCCAGAAAAATGTCAACAAATTGAAAACATTTCAGAGAAATGTTTTTTAAAAAGTCTTTTTTCTAATCTAAGAAGCAAGATTAAAAATAATTGGTTTATTTCAATGTTGAAAGGACACTTATGTATACACAAATACCAATGTAGAAAGGGAGTATTGATTGGGATAATTGTTTTGAGATATCATCCATGCATTTACTTCTTTCAAATTACTCTGAATTGGAAAATGTGCATTCTTGTCTATTCTGCTTCCTACAAACTGTAGGCCAGGGACAGTCTCCCAGGCTTCCTTTCTTTTGGACAGGGGGAGGAAGTTTATTGAGGCTTGAATCTAGGCCCTTGTCATTGAGCTACATCCTCACCCCCTTTTTATTTTGAGATAGGGTCTTGCAAAGTTGCCAGGTTGCCCAGGCTAGGCTCAAACTTGAGGTTCTCGATTCTCTGGCATCACCCTCCCAGAGTGCTGGGATTACAGGTGTGCACTACCATGCCCAGCTTTGTTCCAGGCTTCTTTCTTTTTTTTTTCCATTAAGTTTATTGGTACATTTTAGGTATACAATACATTTACATTTCTCATTGGGATCTTGTACCTTTACATGATGTATCTTGGTTCTTATTTTTTTTCCCCTTCCCCTGCCCTCCCTTCACCCCCTCCACCTTTCTCTATTTGCAAAGACTTTGTTTCCATTTCTTTTCTTTTCTCATATTTTTTCTTTTCCCTTCTTTCCTTTCCCTTACCCCTCCCACTTCCGCTGCTCCTTTAGACCTTTTCTTCCTATTACACAATATCAATTATACATTTTAAAAATTATAATATCAAAATTTAGAGGACATTACCACAGATTTTACAGAATTTAAAAGGATATAGAAAGCATATTACAAAAATCTTTTTTTGAAATAAATTTGACAACTTCTAAGAAGTACCTTGGAAGACAAATTAATGAAACTAACTCTGGAGGAAGTATAAAATTGGAATAGCACCTATTAAAGAAAGTATATTCCTAGCTTTAAAACCTACCTATATGACAACAGCAGGCTCATATACATTTTAACTGATAAATTATATCAAACATGTAAAGCAGAAGAAAGAACACGTCTCCCCTCATTTTAGGAACTCAACATTGTGCTAATCCTAAAACTGGATAAAGATAATAGAAGAAAAAAGTATGAACATAGAAATTTGTTTAACAAAACAAACTCTTAGAAGTCAGATCTGGCAGTATGTAGAAAGTGGTTTTATTATAGGGATGGCATTGTTGGTTCAGCATTGGAAGATCCACCCCCAAAAGTCATCATTTTAACAGAGTAAAGGAAAAAGCCATATGATCCTGTCACTAGTTGGAGAAAAAGTATTGGACCAAATTCTACAGCTGTTCATGGTAAAAGCTATCAGGAGACTAGAAGTAGAACAGAACCTTCTCAAGAGATAAGGTTTCTTACTTTCTACTCCCACGCCTAATAGATGCTTCTACATTGTGCTAACACCCACTCCACTTCTAAAATCTATGCCCATTCTTTCCCACCCTCATAACTATAATCATCTTGGCCCTTTCTATGCTATTATCTGAGAACTTTGACCCTTGTAGTTAGTCTCAGTACAGTAAGTTCATTTCCTGCAATTATATTAAGCAGTTTAAATATCTACTTTTGATAACCTATTTGACACCTTCCTTGAATGGTCTTAGGAATCAGAAAACCTGTTTTGAATTTTCATAATATCATTCTGTGTAGCTTTAGGCAAATTGTCTAACTTCTATTTTCCCACCATCTGCAAAATAGGGAAAACATCTTTTAATAGTTCTACTTGTAAAGACAAAAAGAGATGACTGTGGGTCTGGAATGTAAATTAGTAACACCACTATGGAAACCAGTATGGATGTCCTTAAAAAATTAAAGATAAAGTTATTATATGACCCAGCAATGCTGCCACTGGGTATATGTCCAAAGGAGATGAACTCAGCATATGTTGAAGAAATACTTGCATTCCCATGTTCATTGCAGTGCTATTCACAATAGCCAAGTAATGGAAAATAACTAAGTATCCATCAACTGATGAATGGATAAAGAAAAAGTAGAATATATATACTGAATGCTGTTAAGTCTTAAAAAACAAGGAAATCCTGTCATTTGTGACAGCCTGTATGAACCGGGAGAACATCATATTAAGTAAAACAAGTTGGGTACAGAAAGACAAATATAGAATAGTCTCAATTATACATGGAATCTCAAAAAGTTGAACTCACAGAAGAAAGTAAAAGAATGGTGATTACCAGGGACTGGTGGGGAGATGTTGGTCAAAGAATACAAAATTTCAGTTAGATATGAGGAATAAGAGATCAAGAGGTCTATTGTAGAACATGGTGACTATAATTAATATATATTCTTGGAATTGCAAGGAGTAGATTTTACATATTTTCATTTAAAAAA
This sequence comes from Heterocephalus glaber, assembly GCF_000247695.1. The sequence continues at coordinate 20,957,828 of NW_004624740.1, read as the reverse complement.
TGACATATGATGTGATGTCATGCCTATGCTAATTAGCTCGATGTTGCCATTCCATAATACATACGGTATTTCAAAACATCCTGTTTTACACACTAATATATTACAATAAAAGAAAAAATATCATTGTGAAACAACAATAGAAGCTTCAACTTATATGTGATATGTGATACCATCCTACAGTCTTACTCAAATGTCAGTTATAAAGTTATTTTCATTCAGTGATATTATTTGATCAACCAACTCCTATGAATACATTTTATATTTTGTATTGTATGGGAAGATTTCATTTGGGAATCTATTATTAGTCACATCTTCTGCATCAGAAATTCCTTGGCTTTCTTTCAAATATTTTCTTTTTTCATTCAGAAATTTGGCTCCCATCTGGTTTACTTTCCCTGCTATTGTCCCTAACTAAGAAGTAGGATGGGCAGTCTCTTCACCTATGTCATTTCTGAGCTTCAAGTATTCTAGGGTCTGGAAATGGTTTTTATTTTGGAGTAGTTTTAAAATGGAGCTGTGGTACAGATTGTTGTAAGTATTTATTGTTTGAGGTATGGCTGGGTAAGTATCCTTTATGTGTGGGACAGAGTGGTGAATCTAAAATTTTTTCTTCCAAATGCTTCTATTATAAATACTACTGAGTATGTAAAAGTTCTATTCATTACAACTTCTTTACTTTTTAACTTCCTTTGGCATATTTTGCCACTTCTTTCTCCTTGCTTTTTTATAATTTTATTTATGCTGCTAATTGTATGTTTGTCTGCCCTCTTTAGATTAAGTGGTTTAATTCAGGGAAAATGTCTTTGGAACATTTTCTTCTTATCCCCAGCATATAACACAGGTCCACTACAGAGTTGGTGCTCACTGATATTTGTTGTATATTGATTTGGAATCCTTAGTTGTACCAGAAAGGATTCAAATTTAGTTTGATACTAGGAGGCTGATACATGATCATAGCAATCACACTTGATATTCCTTCTAGAGCTCTTTAAAATATACACTTAAATAAAAGAGTTTCTTATTGGGTGAGTTATTTAATATAAACATCATACTTAAACATATGAATACAGAATTTATAGATTATGAATGTTTGGAAAATAAAAAGTTATTTAGAAAAATATTCATTTGGAGGACAGGATTGAAAAGCATTTAAGTAAGTTTATAATGTTTTCACTTTGTGAACTTAGGAAAGAAACGAAGTCCTCCCCTGTAACCCACCTTCTCTCACTAAAGGATCACTTCTGGGAGTGTTATATTTATTTTGGGTCATAATGCTTTGAAGCTGTTACAGAGAAGATGCTAAAAAGAATGGCCGAAATTATCTCAGGAATATAAAACATTTTTTTCAATGAAAGTCTGTAGAGATAGACTTATTTGCCCTGTGTGACAACCAAATGACTTGGTTTCTGGTTTCATTTATTTTGATCAGGAAGTGGGAGAGTTATTTTTATTGTTCAGAGAACAATGAACAAGAGAACATTAGCTCACATTAAAGAAGGGGTATAAGGTGGCTGAATGGAGAGCTTTTTGGATAGTAGGGTAACGAACATGACAAAGCGTAAAGAAACATTATGCAGTTTTTATTAGCATGGTGGGGTGGAAAGATCCTGAGCATCGAGACAGTCCTGGTTTGGAATCCTAGTCCTATTCAACATCTCTGAGTCTCTTTTTTTGTTGTTAATACTAACACATATTCTGCGAGATGTACTAAGATATGATGAGATAATATGTAGGCAAGCACATGGGCAATAATGTTAGCTCCTTTCCCCTTTCTAGTGCACACTTGGCAGATAACAGACCCTGAACAAACATTCTCAGTTCTCTGGAGATCTTTAAAGAGAGAGGGTTAAGCATCTCTCTTAGATGATTTAGAAATTTATCTGCTAGTTTGACAGTTTTTTATAGACTGAGTTGGAGGAGGATTGTTAAATAAAGGACTGAATATTTATAGATTTTAGTCAATATGAATGCCATTCTCTTTCATAAATTAGAGGTATTGACTTTCAGATTTGCTTTTGCTGCCCTGATACATAGCACAGAAAGCTATAGCACAAAGACTTTAATTAGGAAACTGTCTTTTGAAGAACAGTGTGGACAGAAGCAAAATACATTTTCAAAGTATTTATTGGTCCATTCCTTAAAATATCACATTTCTCAATCTTTCATTTCATTTTCTTCCAGTCTTACCCTATTTAAACTTATGAAAACAGCCAGGCTAGATGATATTTTGGGCATTGCACCGTGGGAGCTAAGTCAAAATGATTTAGATGGTTTTTAGTCACTAGACAAGAAAATACTGTAATGTGATTGGTATATTTAAGGCCTTTTTGAAAATTTTTATTTTTGCTTACTTTAAAAAAATGTAGTAGGTTTCCAATGAATGTAGTCTTTCAGTTATTTTTTGGAAAGGGTTTAATTTACATTTTTCTGAGTGGTAAGCCTTGTTTCTCTGTAGGTGCATTAGACTGTTTGCAAGTCACTTGAATTACATAGAGTAAAACATCCCATATAAGGGCTCATCATTCCATGACTGTAATTGTAGAAATGAAAAATCAACTCACTTGAAAATTTTTTGCTTTATAGTGATTGAAAAGGAAAGTTGATGAATACGGACCATAATAAAATGATATATAGAAGCAAGGTGGTAACATAAAGAACAGAAACTTTTGGGTCAGAATTCCTGAGTTCTAGTTCTAATTTTGCCATTTGCTCTCTATGGCTTTGAAAAGTTATTTTGCTGTCTAAACATTTCTTTCATAACCTTTCAAATGGGATACTATTGATATCTGTAGCATTATTATTGAGAATTCAATGTGATAGCATATGGTAAAGCACTTTGAAAAACATGAAGTGTTCCATAAACACTATGGACATGGAGGCCTGAAGATAATTTCATATTGAGTTATTAAATACAGAATAGTTAAGAATTTAAACTTGATCATGGATTCTTAATTAAGGAAGGTAATTGAGTCCAGCGAAGTGGTAAAGGCAGCAGACTTAGGTCACTTGATTTGGGATATCATCTTGGCTTTTCTACTACATGGTCATAACATCTTACTATATTTCTTTGTCTAGCTGTTCTTTAGTTCCTCATCTGCAACCAAGATTGCTTCCTTCTGGGGGCTGTGTAAAGAACAAGTTAGATAGTGGCTTAAAAAGTGCTCTCTATAGAATGTTATAGTCTATAAGTCCAACATGGGTTATGCCTTTAATGTTTAGAAGAGAAGAAAGATTTAATTTATTATTGAATGAAACTAACAATGTTAAGTAATCAAGTATTCACAAAGGATCCAGAGCATATCACAGATGAATTAATACATTTCCCTTTGAGTTGTCTGTCTGATGTGATGTGTTCACCTGGGATGAAGACCAGTTTTTGCTGTCTTCTCTCCCTCATGGCCTCAAGCTTTCTTTATTCTTCTAACCTTCTGGGGTCTCAGTTTGTCATGTTTTTTACCTTTGGCTTGTGCTTTGTTGAGGTTGTACTGGAGGCATGCATGTAGGGGATAAGTTGGGAGCTTGAAGCTTTCAACATGTGATAATGAAAAATGGTCTTGTTCCATTCTCTAGGTGAAACGTGAAGCTCCTTCTCTCCTTGGTATCTTCCACCACTTACAGCCTAACTTCAGTGAATTACAATGTGAATATTCTTTTCTCTGTTTTATTTGGGATCTATTTGCCAATAAGTAGCAGAGATTGATCTCTAAACCACTAATATACTTTCCTACTTCTCTAGTTTCACTGATGAGTTTTACTGATTCAACTATAGGCTCCTTTAGGGTTCTGAAATGATGACTTAAGGTCCACAGAACTCCTTATGTCACTGAGGAACAGAGGTGATAGATTTTTGTCATGCCTATTTATAAGTGATACAGATACGGTGAAAGGAATATAATTTTCAGCTCTGAGTTCAGTGTTCAGCCATTAGATGGAATTTCCTTCATGCAGAGGAAAAGTTACTTTGTGGAAATTTTAGTTAGTGTTAGTATTAGTGTAATGCTAGTGTCCCTGTAAGCACATTTGTAGCATCAATTAGTGGTTTGAATAGATTGTGTGCTTGGAACAGAAGGTTCAGATGCTGTGCATTCACAGTCTGTGCCCATGAAGTGTGAAGTCAGTGACTGTGATGACTGTGTTCTGTGTGTACTAAAACCCGCATTTGATCCAAACTTAACCATTTGTTGTTCTTCATGCTACTCTTTTCACTTCTACTAAAGATGTTTTTCCTAGTTCAGGCTGAAAATCATATTAATTGATGGTTTTTATAATCAAAATATTACTTTATATTAAAAAACTTAATTTCTTGCTGGTTGTTTTCCTAGATTGATTTCATTATTTCCCATACACTCTCCAACCAGCTAGTAAGTTAGAAATTCAAGTTTCTGAGTATCTCTTGAATCCATTTTCTCTTCTGTGACCTTGATTGTGATTCTCATCTTGTCTGTCCCTCTGAACTACTGCCAGCTCATGCAGATGGGTCTCACAGAGTCACACCAAATATTTTAGAAATATTTGTGCAGTTTTTTTTACAAACTGCTTTTTAATATACTCTTTCCTACTTAGTTTTCACACCAAATGATGAAGTAGATATTATCATTGCCCACATTCGACAATTGAGGAAAAAGCTAAGAAAGGCCTAACACCATCCAAAGGTTATGCAGTTAGTAAGTGGTGGAAGAATTCATAGGAAAACAACTCATTTAAAAATTCATGTACCCTAGAATAAAAACAAAATTTTCTATAGATTACGTTAGTAATAAAAGAATCAGTATAAAACTAAAATATGACACAAAGGCACAGATATATTTAAAGATAATTTTTTAATTTTGGAAAAGAAGCCAATACCTAAAAGGAAAAGAAATTTTAAACATTTTTGTTGTTTTATGAAGCAATTAGGTTGAGTAATGTAACTTTGGAGAAAAATGTGTGGTGAGTTTTCAGATACTTATCCGTGCCTCTTTATTGAACATGTACCAGAATTGATTTATAGTTTCTCATATCTTTTCTAACAAAAGAAGATTTTAAATAGTAAGTTAGAAAAAACACAAATTTTTCTTCTTCCTTGTCTTTCTCTTTTCTATTTCACTTGGTAAAATCTGAAAGTAATGGGAAGAATAGAATATAGAGAAATGAATGAAAATGTTAAAGTCTTAAATTGTGTCTGGGAACTAATCTTTAAAATTTTTATTTTGGGGTGGAGGAGGTGAAGGGAGCACAGAGAATGGGGAAAAAATAAGAACCAAGATACATCATGTACAGGTACAAGCACACAATGATAAATGTAAATGTATTGTATACCTAAAATGTACCAATGAGAGAATTTAAGCAAAAAAATTTTTATTTTGGTATTTAGGAGATTGTTAGGTAAAGGAAACAAACAATAATAACAATGAAAACACTTTTATGAGTAGTGGTATTTTCCTGCTTTTTTTCTAGAGTGCATAATTAAAAAAACCCGGTATATTTTTGCCATTTAAAAATTATCAATTTATATTTTAAAGACCTATTTTAGGTTTCACTTTCTACTTTTTAATTTGTAAAATAGTTTTATACTTATAGAGAAATTGTAAAAGTAGTACAGTTACTGTAGCTTTCACTCAGTGTGCTCTAATAATAACATTCTACAAAATCATATAGAGACCATGATCAAAACTAAGAAATACAATTAGCTGAACTCCATACTTTGATTAGATTTTACTAGTTTTTCCACTAACGTTCACATTGTTTTACAGTTGTCAGGGTTTGAATACATGAACAAATGGGGCACGAGAGAATATAAGAAAATAGCATTGCGAAGAGTGAGACTGGAGATAAATATGAGTGAATATAGAAACTGGCTAACTGGAAGACTTAATATTTTTATGTCATACTTTGTCTCCCCATGATAACTGTATGTTTTATGTCTTAGAGTCTCCCCTTGTTCTTGTCTTTGTTGATGAGAGTCTTGTCTCTTAGTTTCACAGAAAGATTATTACCGATCTTCCTTACAAAGGGGATACATTAATTAAAAGATCTAAATACATTTAGAGCAGTTTCTGAATGACTGTGAAAAAATAAAAATTCTAGGGCCAGGGATTTAGCTCAGTGGTTCCACTGCCTACCTTGCAAGCACAAGGTCTCAAGTTTGATCCCTGGTACCCCCAAAAAAAAAAAAAAAAAAAAATTCTACTATCAGTTTCCAGGATTACTATTTACTGCACTAAACATATTACTCGATTTCTAAAAGTCTACATGTAAGTTTAAATCCACTTCTTCCAATAAATTATGGTAAGATTATAGAGCATTACTGTTTACCAAAGTCAGTTACTTACCCATTTTTCCTCAAATGTCTCTTTACTAAACATTCTGAGGGATAAATCCCTACTGACATAAAGAGCAGGGGATGGTGGTGCATGACTAATTACAGCACTTTGGGAGGCTGAAGCAGGAAGATTGCAAGTTACAGCAAGCAAGACTGTGTGAAAAGAAAAAATAAAAAAGGGCTGAGATGTAGCTCACTACAAAGGCCTTGGGTTCATTGCCCAGTGCCACAAGGAAAAGACAGAGAGAGAGAGAGAGAGAGAGAGAGAGAGAGAGAGAGAGAAGGAGAAATGGAGAGAGAGAGGGGCAGATGTGTTGCGCTGTCACAGCAGCAGGGTGGTGTTGGAGTTCCAGGTGAAGAAGGGACACTGAGCACCTTGCATCCATACAGGCCCCTCTCTGATTGTGTCCTGTTGCACCTGGGAGCACTCACTTCACAGCCACAGTGTGGTTCTCTGTGGGACTTCCTGCTTATTAAATGATAATTTGTTTTCATTTCCTTAGTTCTCTGGCATGCTGACAGTTCTTTTATGACAGGATTTTCTATTCATGTGGATTTTCATAGTATGGTGTCTTATTTAAGAAATCATTGCCAATTCCAGGATCATGAAGGTTTATTTCTATGTTTCCTTCCATTTTCTGGTTTTAGATCTTATATTTAGGTCAATTTTTATGTGCTTAATTTGTTTTTAATTTATAATTGTACAAATTTATGATATACAAAGTGGTGTTATAATTTATGGCTACCATGTGGAATGATTAAATTTAGCTAGTTAACATGTCCAGTACATCAAATATTCAAATTATTTTGCAGTAAGAACATTTGAAATTTACTTTCTAAACAAATTGAAATGTATAGTGCTCTATTATTAACTGTATTTGTTATGTTGTGCAATAGAACTAAACAACAAACAAGTATCTTCCTCCTGTATGAGGTTTTATACCCTTTGGCCATCATCTCTCCATTCCTCTCACTCCCCTTCCCCAGCCTGGGTAAACACTATTCTGTTCCTTGTTTCTGTGAATTTCATTATTTCAGATTTCACGTATTTGTGAAAACATGTGATGTCTGTCTTTTGGGCCTGGCTTGTTTCAGTTAGCATTATGATGGCCAATTCCATCCATGTTGTTGCAGATGACAGAACTTTCTTCCTTTTAATAGTAGAATCATATTCCATTGTTTATATACACTCCATTTTTACCCATTCATCTGTTGGTGGACACTGGTTGATTCCATAACTTGGCTATTGTGAACAGTTGCTGCAGTAAACGTGGAAGTGCAGATGTTCCTTAACAAACTGATTTCAACTCTTTGTGTAGATATCTGGAAGTAAGCTTGCTGGATCTTAGGATAATTCTATTTTTAGTTTTTTAGGAACTTCCATACATCATTTAAAAAATAATTTTTAAAACTAATTTACATTCTTACCAACAGCATAGAAGTAATTTTTTTTTTTTTTTTTTGCAATCCTAGGGATTGAATCCCAGGCCTTTCTCAGGCTATGGAAACATTACCACTGAGCTACATCTCCAAGGCTAAGGATTAATTTCTTTCTGTGACTTTATTCTCTTGTATTTTTTCACCATTAAAGAAAAGACAAGTCTTTCTCAATTGAAATGTTTTGATAAACTTGTTGAAAACTAATTGTACATAAATCTGAAAATGTTTATTGCTTATACATTTTTTGCATGCTGGTACTGTGTAGTCTTGATTATGATAGCTTTGTAGTAAGTTTTGATGTTAGGAGAATGAGTCCTTCAACTTTATTCCCTTAGATTATTCTGGCTATTTTGTTTTTGATATTTTCATATGAATTTTAGGATCAAATTTTTTTCTGCAAAAAAAGCACCTAGAATTTTGGTAAGTGGGATTACATACACTGAATCTGTAGATCAGTTTGGAAAATAATACCATATTAACAATATTAGGTCTTATGGTCATACACACACACACACACACACATATACATACACTATATATGGTGCTGGGGCTCAAACCCAAAGTCTTGCACATGTGAGCAAGTGCCCTTCCACTGACCTACTCTCTTGTTCTTTATATACTTTTGAGTTTCCCAAATATGCTTCTGTTATTGATCCTAATTTCATCCCATTCTGGTCTTGGCACATTATTTTGTGTGAATTCACTTGTTTTAAATGTATTTTAGTTTGTTTTACATTGTAGGATATGGTCTGTCCTAGAGAATGTCCCATTTGTATTTGAGAAGAATGCATATTCTGTTATTAGATAACCTAGTTTTTAGATATGTTAGATATGGCTGGCTTATACTATAATTCAAATCACTTATTTCTCTGTGATCTTCTCTTTAGTTGTTTCATCCCTCATTCAAATTTTCCCATTGAAATTTCCTATTATTTATTCTTGAGTTGTCTTTTTCTTTCTTTGAACTGTCATTTTTTGGTTTGTTTATTCTGATATTTATGTTGTTAGGTGTTCATATACACCTGATTTCTTATAATTTCTCTATCTTTCAAATTCCTTAACCCTTTTTCTAATTACACAATATCCCCATTTTTCTCTAGGTACATTGTTTTTGTTTCAAAGTATATTTTAACTGGTACTAGTAAAACCCCTTGAGTTTTCTTGTGACAGTGACTTGCATACTGTATCTTTTTCCATGCTTTTATTTTCAACCTGTTTGTATTTCTGACTATAAAAGCAAGTTTCTTTCAATTAGTGTTTGACTAAAATTATTTAGCACAAATAGTCATTTTTTTACCTGTGGCAATGATGTCTCTAATACATGGGTAACATTATTTCATTATTTATAAGTTATATAATTATTATTAATGTTTACTTAATGTTTACACATCTTGTTATTATTTTGAATAATGTAATGGTATTTTTAGATATTAATCAAAGGTAGTTCCCTTTTTTTTGAAATTTAAAATATAATTTTTTTGAGACAGGGTATTGCTATGCAGTTCAGGCTGGTCTTGAACTCCCCATGTAGTCCAAACTGACCTCAAATTCTTGGAGATTCCCTTGCCTCAGCTTTCCAAGTGCTGGGATTACAGGAATCCACCTCTAAGTTAAAATATAATTTAAAAGATTTATTATCTTAATTATTCCTACTGGTCTGAGAGGTATAGAGGATAAAATATAATTACATTCAGTTCGTAGTGAGAAAAAATCTATAAACTTAAATTTAAACTTGTCTTTCAGTTTTGTTTGGTTTTTTTTTTGGTACTAGGGATCGAACTTGGGACCTTGCGCTTGCGAGGCAGGTGGCAGCTCCTTTGAGCTAAATCCCTGGCCCTGTCTTGTCTTTCACTTTTAATACATTAAACAATCTTAACTCCCAATGACATATATGTTTATTGATTCAAACCATTACATTACAAGTTTGGACAATAATAATAGAAACTACTAGATATTCTTGGTTTTCGTGGCAATATCTTCTTTGAAATTGTGTTGAAAAACAGGGAAAAACTCTTTAGGCACTGTATATATCTCACTTACTTGCTTTTAACATTGCTTAGTACTGTTGTAAGATGATTAATGTGGTACATGCATGAGATTCAGAAAAGGAAAAATTAGTTTCTGAAAATGACTTAACAGCTACTGGAAGTAACCATTTGGGATATGAATAATGAGTGTATCAACTAGATGAAATATGAAATGTGAGTGTTTTTAGATATTTTGTGCAATGAAAGGCTTAACAAAATTCCAAAGTAGTGAAAAGTAGAAACTGTCTAATATAATGTCAATAGGTGATTTTTATAGAGGACTTACGGTGAGTCAGACACCCTTCCAGTATCTTTATATGTGAAGCAAGGACTGCACTATGAAATCAGACTGACATAAATTGGAGGTGTTAATTATCATCAAACTTCATTTATAATTTCAAAGCTAGAAGCAATCAAAAGGCACAGGTGAAGCAGTAAGATCCTGGATACTGAAAGAGGCTACCAGATTCTTCTTACAACAGACAAGACTCCCAAGCCCAGAGCAGTAAATAAAATTCTTAATAAAGTACACAGGCTATCCAATACAAAGAGCAGCATTATAGGCTGTGAAACATGTCCATTTTATACTTAGATGCATAGCTGACCTCCTATACATGCCCTCTGGCCTATAATCTATAGATGTTAGGTTTATTCATTGCAGTAATCCTAAACCAGGGGTTTCCTGCTACATCTTTTTTTTTTTTTTTTTGTACCGGGGATCGAACTCGGGACCTTGAGCTTTCAAGGCAGGTGGTGAAACCACTGAGCTAAATCCCCAGCCTTTCTGCTACATTCTTTTATAGATATGTCTTTTTTATAAAAAGCAAAAACCATTAAGATATTTGCCAGCTATTTGAGTGATTATAAAGAGATTAGGCCAAGTCTTCTGCCTTTTTTTTTCCTGAGGTAGCCTTTCACTCAATGAGAGAAAAATACTTGTTTTTTTAACTCTTTCCTCACCAGCAAAGAAACTTATTTAAATTCAAATTGAATTATTTCTTCTTTTTTTAGTATAAACAAGGTAAAATGTTTTAAGGAACTTTATATGTGTTTTTAAAAATCATATTTTATTTGGTTTAGTTTGCTCAGTAGAGTTTGAGGAGAGAAATATAGTAATAAATATAGTAAATATAAACCTCTTAACAGATATCATCAACAATAATTTGTTGTATTTATTTGTGTATGTATGTTTGCATACTTCATATAAAATTCTTTTATTTAGAATAGTTGAGAAATTCTGTAATGGTTTTAATTTTCAATTCTCAACCTAACCCTCAAATCAGGATGGAGATCCAGTTCGCCCAGGAGTGGCCATGACTGATCTTGCCACTGGCCTGTATGCATATGGAGCTGTTATGGCCGGACTGATCCAAAGATGTAAAACTGGAAAAGGACTGTTCATTGATTGTAACCTACTGTCATCGCAGGTACCAATCTAAATAACATTTTAGAGAATGGTGTTCAAACCTGTGTTTGAACTATACCTTTTCAGATTAAACCCTATGGTCATATATACAAAAAGCCATTAAAATAAAAAACAAAACAACAGAAAAAGAAATATCTATTTTCATGTTAAAATAAGTGAACCATGAAGATTTTGTTATGTACAGGTTGTTGAACTAGAATTTTAAAGACTTTTTTATTACTAGAATTGTTTCATTGATACTATGAGATAAGAATACATTGGTTTCTATTTTATTGGCATGTGAGGTCTGTAACTTCTTTTGACCAGAGTTTCTGTACCTTTTATGTGCCATGGACTCCTTTTGTATTCTAGTACCTTGGAATCATGTTTTTAAATTAATAAAGTCAGGTAGGATTAGAGGGAAGTTATAGTAAAATATAGTTATTCTAATAATATATTATGATTTTTACTAATGTATTAAACCATAAGATACAGTGATGGGTCTAATACTATTATAATTTTGAGGTAATGTTGAGTATAAATGATATTCAAGAAACTTGCAATAACTATGTTATGACAATATGTATAATATTTATTGGTGATTGAGTCATGGGTACTGCTAGTACTCTGGTGGTTTTTTTTGTTTACATTCATAATTGAAAAAAATAATAAAGTTTAGTTACAGATCGATGAAAGTGAAGCTGCAATTGTTTTTTTACTCAAAGTAATTAACTCCCAGAATTCTGTCCATGAACTCAGAAGAAGAAGCATTGGTCTAGGTATTTATCAGTTAATGTACTATGTTGGAAAAAAAAGGTTAACTCACTTTCAACATGACATTTGCCTCCTTTCTACTAGATCAGACTCAGATGCTGTACCATATGTGGAAGCTGATTCTGAATAGATAGTAATTTTTCAGGGATAGAAAAAAGAAAATATCTAATTTGTACAAGGAGACAGTTTAGTGTGGGAAAAATTACTTTCTAGACATAGAGACCTCAGTTGGGAATTTCAGATTTAAATGGCATATGTGGGAAAATAGTAAACTTGGAACACTGCTTTGGAGAATTATTTTCTCCTAGGCAAAATGACAGAGGTGTATAGAAATAAAAAAAAATCAATGTGGTTGAAGGTGAAATACTATGTATGAATTTTCAACAACAGCTTTGAGTCACAATCAGAATTTTAATTTAATAAAAGTTAAAAGACCTCTTGTCAAATGAATGATCTTACTCCTTCACAAAGAACCACAGATGCTAGTTATAAGAAATAGCTGAGCTCTTTCTTTGCTTCCCTGAATGTAAAGAACCTGATACATGTTAAGTAACTGGATGAAAGCTGCACATCCAATAAGAATGGAAGCCGTGAAGGTTTCATGGAGGTGGCCTGTGCAGTTGTGGAGGGCTTGACTTAGTTTAAATATCCTGCTCTCATCTTGACATTTTAAATACTTTTTGAATAAGAGACCCTACATTTTTCATTTTGCAACAGGTCTCTCAAATTATATAGCAGCTCCTGGAGTTGGGATTCTATGTAGGTCTTCTGATCTCTATCTAGATTGCTTTGGTCTGTACCTCAATTAGAAATTAATTAGCTTTGGAAAAAAATCTCTTGTGAGTTTAAATCTCTTCTAGCCCCTAAGTAGTGACTCACCATGTAGGATGTGTGTTCCCCTGGGGGTAGGCATGAAGGAGAGTGTACTGTAATACCCGGCAGGGCTCCTTCAACATGAGTGTAAATTAACACACACAGATATGTATTTTAGCCATTTTTTGGTGTGTGTGTGTGTGCATGTGTGCGCCCCCACGTGTTACTGGGGCTTGACCCAGAGCCTTCTCATTGAGCTACATCTCCAGTCCTATTTAGTTCTTTTTTTTTGAGTCAGGGTCTTGCTATGTAGTTCAGGCTGGCCTCAAACTCACAGCGATCCTCCTGCCTCAGCCTCCTGAATGCTGGGATTACAGGCTTGCACTGCCACACCAGGCCCCCACCCCCTTTTTGGAAACTGGAGCTTACTAAATTGCTAAATTGCCCAGGCTGGTCTTGAACTTTCAGTCCTTCTGCCTCAGTCTCCCAGAGTGTTAGGATTGCAGGCATGTGCCATCATGCCTGTCTAAGACTCATTAACTGTCTTTGAGCAATAAACATCTATTATGTCTATTATGTCTTATTTTAGAGCTATATACTTTTCTTGTCTACTATTTTATATGATCCTGACAGAGGTCAATCACTTGATAAATGCAGGTAGGGTAGGAATTTTTATTCCCATTTTACTTGCAAGGAAACTGAAAATTGACTTGCTTAAGCAACAGAGTCACAGCAAAAACTCTGGTTTCTGACATCCAGACCATATCTCTTCCCTACTTCTTTAAGGCCCAAAATTTTGACATTGAGAGACAGGCAAGCTCTAGGCTTTCCTGCAGTGAATATCCAGGGGATATTCACAAAAGAGCATCTGTAAGATGCATCTGTAAGAAAGAAACAGCAAGACTCCCCATGCCTATTGTACCCACAAAGTACAAGAGCCACCAGAAATAGAGCAACAAAGTGAGCCCATCTGGATGGTTACCTGTCATGTTTTGATTCAGTGAGTGAAGATAGTCATGGATGTGACTATCCATGGATGTGACACTCCATGAAGATAGTCATGGAGTGAAGATAGTGATGGGACAAGTATTTCTTTTGACATATAGGAATCTTGAGAAAAATAGCATTTGGAGTTATAGATGACAACCTTTTCTCCTGCTCTAACCAACAGAGCACTTTGTATTTTCCAGGCCCTGGACTAACCTGGTGGGAGAGGGAGGTGACACATCTGTTCCAGGTTTAATAGCCAAGTCACGTGGGAGAGTTGAAGGTGTTAGTGAGCTATGTCTTGAAGAACTGGTAGGCGTTCACTAGGGGGCAGGAGAGAGAGGTGACATCTTGGCATGGCTAATAGCAAATGCAAAGACAAAAATGATGACAAAGCTAGAACTTGGGATATGAGTGAGGAAGGGCAGAAGATAGGGTCAGAAAATTTGATTGGACCAAGACTGTTAGGGGCCTCATATATCCTACGTAGGAATCTTGATTTAAATCTCTAAAGGCTTTTGTTTATCTATACATTCTGTTAGGTGTACTTACTACAACTGCCCAGTTCAAAATAGCCTCTGAGCTGTGCTTACTGGTTATAGAGTTCAAAGGGCAGCAGTGACTAAATGACTTGTGCTCAAGTCCACCTAAATTGGAAGACATTGGGTGGGGAGAATATATTTGTCTTCTGAACCCACTTTATCCAGAGTCCTGTTTCTCTCTTTTTGCATTTCCCTTATTCCTTGTCTCTGGGTTCCCTCCTTTCTTTTCATGTGTGCGTCTCCAGTCTGGGTATCTCTTTTTGCCTTTGTCTTTGTCTTGCTTATCTTTTCAAAAAATTTCCTGGTTTCAGTCCTATTCTGTACTCTCTTCCTTTTCCTTTTTTTGCCTCTTTTCTTCCATCCTCCCTTTGGTGGAGTTATGTCAGCTTGGTTCAAGATGTTACATTCTTATCCTATATAATGGAGGTAATCTTACAGTGATTCCCATAAAGGAAAAAGGAAGTTCTTTCCCAGAAAGTAAGAGTGTCTGTTTTACTAGTGTCAGGTTAGTGACCATTCCAAACTGATTAATGAGGTCTGAAAGACAGAATTTGCTGATTTGCTTAGGCCATAACCAGTATTAGGGTGGGGTTAATTCTACCCAAGTCATATGGCTGAGACCGGGGGAGAGGTTGATCCCCAAGAGAATGATGTGGTTTCTTTTTGGATACAGGAAGGGGAAATGAGTGTTGAGGGAGCAATCTACAAATGTTTCCTCTACTAGCATACAGGGTTGTTTTCAGGATCCAATGCAATAAAGGATGTGAAAAATTCTTGTAAATTAGAAAGTATTCTACTGATGATGAGCATTAATTTTATGTATCACGTTTTTGAAAAATATTTCACAGTGTTGGAAATGTGCTGAGATTTAAAAGTTGCTTATTGGGCATAATTGTTTTATTATCAGACTTACAACTTTTCATAGTACAGAAATCTTGATTAATTTCACTTTGTATTTCAATTTAAAATAACATTATAGATTCTAAATTCAACAACAAAACCACAAAATGATTAAAATCTGCTTTATGTAAGTGAGAGGCGCTATTTCTAGATACTTTTCAAAGTAGCATAATAGAAAACTTTACCTTTTTATAAAGTATTCTTTTAAAAATATATAAAGTTTCATTTGCATTAAGCGCATAACATTTGTACTTAATTTCAGCTGCCTGAAAAATGACTGTGATTTCATGTAGTGGTAAAAACATGCTTTTCTACTTGTTTTGATTGCATTACATCGGATGACAAATGAATGATTATAACATTCAATGTTGCTGCTAAAAATGAGATTTTGTACTTCTTTTAAAAGTGAGCTAGCATACAATAGACAAATTACACTTGATTTGACTAGTAGCTAATTATTAACTCAGAGATGATTGCCTCAACCACAACAAAACCATTTTAAGTAGTTCATTGCAGAGACATATTGGTTGCCGGGATGTGGTTTGTAGTGAGTACCAAATTTTTTGTAGTTTCAAGGCTCTAAACTTTTAACCCTTGTCATAAAATTCTTTTGATTTTCTTTTAGTCTTAATGTGATTTAAAGTTGTTCACTGAAGATTGTCTAATGTCAGCATCTAAGCAGTGTTCTTAGATGATACTGGTAAATAACAAGGAAGTGGGTTTGGATGTGGTTCCAATTATTCTTTTGCTCTTATTCTTTTGTTGTGGCTTAAAGAAATATCTTTTGGAAGTTTTAATATCCTTCCTGTGCTTAATTGTAACCAGGCTCCCTTAATTACTACTACAATGAGTTAGGTTTTTTCACACCATAATTACTCTCAAATATAGAGCGTTTTGTCATTTTTGGCGGTGCTGTCCTTTTCCCACATTTGTATATTGTTGCTGTTACACGTATATGATCATATTAAGGTAGATAAGACTTTGATTTTTATTTTAGCACATTCTGGTTAAGCTATTGAATCTCAAAGAAGTAATCTGAAATCCATCTTTTTGTCTTTACACTTGCTTTTCTTTTCACTCTATATTTTAAAAAAAGTAATTTAATGAGGTGTATATTACATATCATAAAATATGCTTTATTTTATGTGACAATTTAATGATTTCTAGTAAATTTAGTGAGTTATCAACCATCGCTGTAAATCAGGGTTTGAAAATTTTACTCATACAGTCACTTCTGGTTTGGAGATTACTCATAAGGCCACTGGACTAGTAGGAATTCAGGTCTGGGCTGATTCAGAATTTAGGAGCTATTATAGCATCTATGAGACCTAGAAACTTTTGCATTTGTGGATTCTTTCATCTATAAAATTATTAAAATTACATTCTGTTACTGCATTGTATAAAGATAAATATAATCCATTATTATGTATTTTCATTTTAATTCATTTTTTCTTTAGATTTTAAAAGAAATTTGATGGATTTCCCTCCAATTTAGGGTGGCTGCTGTACATAAAAGCTACCTTCTTTTCCCCAACATGCCCCTACTCCCACCAAAAGAGTAACCAAATACTTGCTCTCCTCCTACCAGCTAGTGACGTCACAGGCTTCTCCAGTCCCTAGCCACTACCTCACTCAAACCCACCCCAGCTCCTATAAAAAGGACTCTCCATCCTGGCCATATTGCTTTTGTCTCTCCTTTGTTCAGAGATAACCTGGCAGATTGTCCTTGCAATAAAGACTTGTTGTGGCCTGGTCTGGTCTTGGTTTGCAGATTTTTACCTGACAAAATTAAAAGTTAAAATATTTTTATATACCCCTAAAGTATTGTGGGCATTAGGCACTGTATCTGTGATACTTAATGGGTAAGTCATCTTAATGGGTAAGAATTATGCTGAGAATAGTCTATCAATGCGCCAAATTTGTGAGAAGAGAATATTGTGTATCCAGGAAGAAAGTGGAGACTGAAAACTGAAATTATGCTGAAGAATGGGTAGTGGATGGAAAGATAGAGAGGCATATAATCTGGAAGCAAGAAGTTGAGACAGTGGAATAGGAAAAGAGAAAAAGAGGGTAAAATTGGATATTTCATGAAATTGGGGGACAGTGGTTCTGCATTTGAATCTTCATTTTTTATTTATTAACACGTGTTTGTAGTACATAATGTTTACATTCCTTGTGGGGAGTTGGTACACGTACATAACCATCTTTGTTACTTTTTTCATCCTCTTTCCCTTCCCTTCCTTCCCCCCTCTAGCTGTCTCTTGATCCCCTTCCTTTTGAGAAGCCCATTCCATTCCCATTTTAAAAGCCCTTGTCAGCCTAACAATTTCAGTTACCTGTAGCCAATTTTTAATCCTAATCCAACTTTCATTCTTCAGCCAGCATTTTTCTTAACTAAGAACTTTTACTGCTGTAAATATTTAAATTTAGGAGATGCAAATGGATATTAATATTTATAAGTGGTTCTGTATAAATTTTAGGATTGTTTTAGGCTTCTATTAAATTTATTCCTAAGTATTTTATTTTATTTTTGGTAATATAATAAGGGAGATTATGTTCTTGATTTCTTTTTTGGATAGTTTGTTGTTAGTTTGTGAAATGCTACTGACTTTGTATGTTGGTTTTATATCATGCAAACATACTGAATTTGTTTATTCTAACAGTTTTTTTAAAAGTAGAATCTAGGATTTTCTATATATAAGATCATGATATCTGTAGAGACAGTTTTCTTCTTCCTTTGCAATTTGGATGCCTTTTATTTGCTTAGTTCCTTAATTGCTCTCTTGAATTTTTTCAAAATCTTTTACACATCGAGATAATTGTATGATTTTAATCCTTTATTCTGCTAATGTAACCAAAACAATGTTGACCAAAAAGAACAAAGTGGGAAGCGTCAGACTTCCTGATTTCAAAATATACTGCAAAGCTATTGTAATGAAAAAAGTATGGTACTGGCATAAAAAAGATGTATTGACCAAAGTAACATCAAAGGAATCCCAGAAATAAATCTGTTTACAGTCAATTGATCTTCAACAAAGGTGTCAAGAAAACACAACAGGAAGAGGACAGGCCCTTCAATAAATGGTGTTGTGAAAACTGAATAGCCACATGCAGAAGAATGAAATTGAACCTTATCTGACATCATATACAAATGTGAACTAAAAATATATTAAAGACTATATTAAAATATATTAAAGACCTAAAACTATCAGACTAAAGAAGAAAATATAGGGAAAAAGCTTCTTGACTTTTTTTTTTTGGTACTGGGGCTCGAACTTGGGACCTTGTGCTTGTGTGGCAGGTGGCAGAACCACTGAGATAAATTCCCAGCTGTTGACATTTTTCTTTGTAATGAACTTTTGGATATAACCTCCAAAACACAGGCAATAAGAGCAAAAATAGACAAATGGGTTTCATCAAACTAAACAGGCTCTGGACAGCAAAGAAATAATCAATAGAGTGAATAGACAACCTACAGAAGGGAGAAAATATCTGCAAACCATATAACTGATAAGGAGTTAATATATAAAATAAAGAATCCACTGCAATAGGAAAAAAATTAACTATTAAAAATCAAGCAAAGGTCCTGAGAGACATTTCTCAGAAAAAGACATCTAACTGACCAATAGATATTTGAAAAGTTGCTCAGTGTCAGGTACATACCAATCAAAGCCATAATGAAATATCACTTCACACCTGTAATATGGCTATTATAAAAATAGAAAGAACAAGTTTTGGTGAAGATGTGGAGAGAAGGAACTCTTGCACACTATTGCTGGGAGTGTAAATGAGTACAGTCATTGTGGAAAACAATATGAAGATGTCTGATAAGAATTACATATAGAACCAGAGTATGATGTAGCAGTCCTAGTCTTGGGTATATATTCAAGGGAAATGAAATGAATAGGAAGAGATATCTACATTCCCACATTCTTTGCAGCATTAGTCACAGTAACTAAGATATGGAAGCAACCTAAATGTCCCTTAATGAATGACTAGGTAAAGAAATATGGTTTATATGCGCCATACAATATTATTCAGCCTTAATAAAGAAGGAAGTCCTGTCACTTGTGATAACATGGGTGAACCTAGAGGAGATTATGTTGAGTGGAATAAGCCAGTCACAGACAGACAAATGCCACTTGATCTCCCTTATATGTGGAGTCTAAAAATACTGAACTCACAGAAATAGAGAGCTGAATGATGGCTAGCGGGTGGTGAGGGTGAGTAGGTAGAAGGGGAGATATTGGTCAAAGGATACAAAATTTCAATTAGGAGGAATTCATTCAAGAATCTATTGTATAACATGATGACTATAATTAATCATAATGTTTTTTCTTGAAAATTGCAAAGTAGAATTTATATATTTTCATCTTAAAAATAACAGGTGTATGGGCCGGGGATTTAGCTCAGTGGTTCTGCTGCCTGCCTTGCAAGTGCAAGATCCCGAGTTCGATCCCTGGTACTAAAAAAAAAAAGACAAGAATATGAGGTAATACCCATGTTAATTAGTGCAATTTTGCCATTCTACATGTATATACGTCAAAACATCCTACTGAATACACTGATGTATACAAAAAGAAAAAAAATCCTTGTGAAGTAATAATAGAAGCTTGAAATTATATGTGAGATCAATTTAATCATTCAAAGTATGTACATATCAAAGCATCTTGTGTGTACTATGAATATATATAATTTTAATTTGTCAATTAAAACCCCCCCAAAATTAACTAAAGCAAAATAAAATAAAAAGCATGCAAGATATTAAGATGAGTACTGCAATTAGGAAGGCAAACACACAATAAAAATGAAAAATCTAATGAGTTCTAAAGAAAACTACAAAGAAGTTTAGATAATTTATTATTATAATGCTGCTATTTTATGCTGTTGGATTAACTGTGAACTGACCTCAATATGAACCTGTTTTCTGTCTATTTAAACAAGATTCCGTGAAATTCAGTGCCTTAGGAAGATGTTTTGGTTTTGTATAACTGAAATAATGAGTTATATTCATGGACTTTTTTTTATATGCTATGAACTAGAAGTGAGGGACATCAAGGCTTTTAACTTGTCATAAGTGATAATTACTAGTGAGAGAATATCCCAAAGGAGCAAAGAATAAAACAGATACATTTTGTGCTGATCTAATTTAATTTTTTTATTAAGATAAAAGAATTTTGTCCTTTCAAATGTACTGCAAAAAACAAACAAACAAATAGAAACACAATTAAGATCAAGATATAAAAGAAATGAAAAAAAAGCTATGGGTGTTGACATCTAATCCCTGAATTCATATTTTTGTTCTTGAAAGAGTAATGTGGAATACTGGTTCACTGACTGTTCCTAAAGTTGGGGCTAGCAGCTTTAGAATCACCTGTATTCTCTGCTACATTAACAGAACAATTTGTTTTTTGTTGCTAAATCAATCAGTTCCATTTTCATCTTTGTACTTTGTAGGGTCAGGAAATCTTAGGTAGAATATAATCTAATTATATCCTTCTGGCTAATTAATGGTGACTTTTAATTTACTAGAGGTTATAGAGCCAATGATTATTAGTTTTTTAAATTCATTCGGTTTATTGGTACATTTTAGGTAAACAATATGATGACAATCATCATATTGGGAATTTATCACATCTATTTGTCTCCAACTATATGTTATTGTATCTTTACAAAGGCTGAGTAAACTAGCATAAGCATTGTGGCTGATATTTGATTTGAGGAAAATACTTTAGTTCTTCACAGAATGGGTATGAGATGTAATTGTGAGTAATGTAAAAAATATTTAGAATGCTTTTGTAGCCTAGAGTCATTTTTTTTTTTTTTTGGTACTGGGGATCAAATTCAGGACCTTGCACTTGTGAGGCAGGCGCGGCGCTACTGAGCTAATCTCTGGCACTTAGAATCACTATTTTTGAGTAATGTATAAGACCTTAATTAGTGGGAATGCCTAGCAATCTGAATATTATGGTTGATTTCATTTTCTAGATGACCGAGGGTTGAAAGGAAACTGCTTCACATGAAAGGGTGTCAGATTTTGACAAATGTTGTTTCTGTAATTATTGAGATGATTATTTAGTTTGTTGAGATTATTCGCTTGTTTTTTATTGGTTAATATTGATTGATTAATAGATAACATTTGTTTTTGTTTGTTGAGCCAATTTTCCAATCCTAGGAAAAATGTCACTTTATAATTTTATGCAATAATTTGTACATGTTGCTGTATTCAGTTTGCTGGTATGTTGATAATGATTTTTGGGTCTATATTCATAAAGTCTGGTCTGTAGTTTTCTTGTGATATTTTTGCCATCTCTGGATTATATTCATTTCAGAAAAGTGTTTTATCCCTTATAGCTTTTGGAAGAATTTGTAAAGAATTGGTACTGATTTCCCTTTAATTATTTGATAAAATTCATTGTGAAGCTTAGAAAAATGCCTGGGATTTTTTTGTGTATAAGTTTTGTAATTAGTAATTAAATATCGACACTTGTATGTCTATTTAATTTTTCTACTTATTTTCCTTAGTTTCAGTAGTATGCATCTTTGTAGGAATTTTCTCATTTCATTTAGGTTATTTAAATTGTTGGCATACAATGGGCATGGTATTCCTATATACAGTCGTGCTTCACTAGATGATAGGGATATCTTCTGTGAAAATTGTTATTATTCAAGTTTGTCATTAATTTTACCATAGAATGTACTTACACGAACGATTACTACCTTACATCACAGGTGATATAGTCTTATGTGGTCATTATGTGGCACATGATTGTAATCTTTTTTTATTTATGTAAGGTTATAAGACATATTTCCTCTCTTATTCCTGATTTTAGTAACCTGAGTCTTTTTTCTTTAGGGAGTTAAACTTAAATGTATTAATTTTGTTGATTCTTTTTGATGATTTCATTGATTTTCTCTATTGGTTTTCTACATTATGTTTCATTTATTCCTACTGTTAGCTCTATTGTTTCTTCTTTGATCTACTGATTTAAAAAGAATGTATTGTTTAATTTTAACCTTTTTGTGCATTCCCCAAAGGTCTTTCTATTATTAACTTCTCATTTCTTTCCATCATAATGAGAAAACATTCTTTGTGTGGTTTCAGTTCTTTAAAATGTACCCAAGGTTATTTTTTTGGCTACCAAATAGTCTATATATAGGAGGATGTTCCAGGTGTACTTGAGGAGAACATTCATCTTTCTCTTGTTGGGTGTAGACTGTTATGTAGATGTCTGTTACGTCTCCTTGGTTTATATGGTAACACTATGTTTAACACCATGGTTTGAGGAACTGTCAAATTATTTTCCAAAGTGACTGTACTATTTCATAACCCCACTAGCAATTTATGAGAGTTCTAATCTCTCCGTAAACTTTTCAACACTTGTTATTTTCTATCCTCTTTACTCTAGTCATTATAGTCAGTGTAAAATGGTTTTGATTTTGTATTATGCATTTCCAGTTTTCTCTTTCCCTGATTATTTCCTATCTGGTTGCTTTATTTATTTATTTATTTATTTATTTATTGAAAGTGAGGTATTAAATTTCTGTGTATTATTGTTGAATTGTCTCTTTCCTTTAAATCTGTTGCTTTTTGCTCTTTGTATTTTGATGGTTCTGGTAGGTAAATAGGCTATGTCTTTCTGACAGACTGACCATTTTGTCATTATAAAATCAATTTCTTTACCTGTAGTAATAATTTTTGTCTTAAAGCCTATGCTTGTATATTGCATTTGCTTTTTAGGTACTATTTTCATGATAAATTAATTGAGTAGGACTGCCATAAGAAAGTACTACAGACTTGGAGGCTTAAAAATATTTATTTCTTCATAGTTCAGGAGTTAAAGTTTGAGATCAAGGTTTGTTTCTTCTGTGGGTCATGAAAGATGGGTTCCAGGCCTCTCTTTGGTATGTGGGAGGCTATCTTCTCACTGTGTCTTTACATCATCTTACTTCTTTACATGTCTGTATGCAGACTTCCTCTTATCATCAGGACACTAATAATTGCTGTCTCTTATAATTACATGCATAGATAATTACTGGTACTCTATTTTTTGTGTGTTTTGTGTTACTCCCTAGTGGTTTCTTCTTTTTTAATTAGTATATGTTTGTGATGCATAATGATTACATTCATTTTGAGGAATATATATATTTATATACATATAATTTTGATCTTTTTATGTTTTGTTTTGTTTTTGGTACTGGGGATTGAACTCAGGACCTTGCCCTTGCCAGGCAGGCACTGTGTCGCTGAGCTACATCCCTGGCCCATTTTGATAATTTTTGATACTCTTCTTCCCTATCCTACCCTGTCTTCCACTCTCAGGTCTCCTTCCCCATCTCCAAAAAGTCTACCTCCCTGCTTCTGATCATCTCTGTTTTACTTTGCTCTTTAAATTATTTATATTTTGGATTTCTCATATAAGAGAAACCGTGCAATATTTGATCTTCTGTGCCTGATTTATTTCACTTAACATTATAATTCCAAGATTCATCCATTTTTCTACAAATAACTCAAATTTATCCTTTTTTATGGCTGAGTATATGGCATTGTTTATATATATATCACATTTTCTTTAGTCACTTGTTGTTTGGCATCTAGGCTATTTCTATAATTAGCTATTGTGAATTGTGCTGCTATAAACATGGATATGCATGTATCACATGATGGCCTCAGCTCCTTCTAGAAGATACCCAGGAGAGGTATAGCTGGGTCAAATGGAATTTGTTTAAAATTTTTTGTGGAAGCTCCGTACTGATTTCTACAGCGCTTATACTAGTTTACATTCCCATCAGCAGTTCAGAAGTATTTCTATTCCTCCACATCCTTGCCAGCAATTGTTGCTTTTTGAATCCTTGATGATAGCTTTTCTTATTGGAGTAAGATGTTTTGACTTGCATTTCCCTAATGGCCAAAAATCTCTACAATTTCAAAAATTTCAACCTGAAGGAGTTCCTCTGTACTTCTTATATGGTATATTTGCAAACAACAATTCTCTCACTTGTAAAATCTGGAAATGTCTTAATTTCTCCTTTTTTGAGGGTTCAAATGGTAAATTTTATGTTATATATATATATTTTGCCACAATCAAAAGAATTATATCTCTTATAATGAATGAAGATATAAAACGAAACAGCAGCACATAGACTGGGGAGGCAAAAATGTTATACAGTCCTTATACTATACATGAAGTGGTGTTATATTGGCTGAAGATAGACTTTGATAAATATATGTTATAAACTCTAAAACAACCACTTAAAAACGGACAAAACAGAATAACTCATAACCTAATCAAAAAGATAAATCAGGGCCAGGGATTTAGCTCAGTGTTTTCGCTGCCTACTGCGCAAGTGCAAGGACCCGAGTTCGACCCCTGGTACAAAAAAAAAAAAAGATAAAATCAAATAATATTAATCCAACAGAAGAAAAATAGGAAACAAACACAGAGCAGATAGGACTAATAAAACAAACAGCTATGTGATAGTTTTAAATCCAATGGAATCAATAAACACATTAAAACAATATGTTAATAATCAGTTAAAAGGCACAGATTATCAGAATAGATAAAAATCTTTTTTATTTTTTTATTTTTATTTTTTTAAATTAAATTCTTTTATTGGTACATTTTAGGTATACAACACAATTATATTTCTCATTGGGAATTGTACTTTTACATAATGCATCTTTGTTCTTATTTTTTCCCCATTCCTAGCCCTCCCTTCACCCCCTCCACCCTTCCCTATTTACAAAGACTATATTTCCATTTTTTTCCATTTCTCATCATTTTTCCTTTCCCTTCTTTCCTTTCTCTTGCCCCTCCCACTACCCCTACCCCTTTGGACCTTTTCTTCCTATTTTGCATTATCGATTATTCATTCTAATCATTTGTACATTTTAGGTATACAATATAATGACATTCATCATTGGAAATTTGCACCTTTACATAGTCTCTCTTGGTTCTTATTTTTCACCCTTGCCCAGCCCTCCCTTCACCCCCTCCATTCCTCCCTATTTACAATGATTTTGTTCCTATTTTTCCATTTTGTCATATTAATCCCATTCCCTTCTATCCTTTCCCCTAGCCCTCCCACTTCCTTCCCCTTTGCCCCTTTTCTTCCTATTTCACATTACCTATTATACATTTTAGTCCTTATTTACACTTTCAGTTTCTCACACCGGAGAAACTATTTCTTTTTTATTTTTGAAGAATAGTTTTGGCACATATAGAAGTCTTGAGTTACAGTATTTTTTCCTCCCCATATTTTGAATATATTGTCCTACTGCCTCTGGCAATTATCAATTTTTTGAGACTTGGTTTTTTCATCTTGCAAATCACAACTCAAAAATATTTGCTGTGGCAGAAACTGTTAGCTCTCTACCAAAGTTCATTCTTTCCTTCACAAATATGTTACAATTCCAAACTTCCTTTGAGGCTGCTATGTTTATGAGATTAAGTTCTTGCCAGTAGAATCCAAATATAAGTGATGTTTAACCTCTATTTACTTGTTCAAGACTCTTTATTCTCAGCTTGTAATGAAAATGATTACAGTGATCTCAAAAGTGATGTCTTATAGATAGTAGAGCTCCTATCAGACTGTATTCCCAAGTGACTGCACAGAGCCACCCACTCGCCTTCAGTCTTTAGTTGGAACTGTTAAGCACTTTTAAAAATATATTTGTTACAGCAGCTTATGTTCCTTGACTAATATATATGTCCTATCTACATTATAGGATTGTGAGAAATAGTAGATCTAACATGTATGAAACAACTTTGGAAGGCTAACATGGTATCTGTGATTCTTAATGAGAAGTATTAATACTATTGAAGATCTGTTACATGTGATGAATTGCTTGTGTCTTGCTACTTTCAAGAGTCTGTCTTGGTCTTTTGACAGTTTTTCTTTTTTCTGGTGTGTCTAGATTTGGATTTCTCAGTTTATCCTGCTTGGAGTTTGTTGAGCTTCTTGGATGTATACAGTAATGTTTTTCATCAAGTTTATGGAGCTTGGGCTATTACTAATTCAAATATTTCTATTTGCCTGTTTCTTTTCCTTTTCTCCTTGAGACTCCATTCTCATCTCACTTTCACATTTTAATTTTTAGACATGGGTTCTTTTAGTGTTTTGTACATAACTGATTTATAGTCTATCTCTAGTGTAGAACATCTGGGCTTCTTAGAGATTTTATTGAGTGTATTTTTTCCCTCAATGTATGGCCATACTTTCCTATTCTATTGCATGCCTTATAATTTTTTGGTTGTTGTTGAAAACTGGGTATTTTAATTTTATTTTGCAGTACTATGGATCAAACCCAGGACCTTGCACATGGTTGGCAGGCATTCTACCACTGTCCTATACTCCCAGCCCAGAAGCTGAATGTTTTAAAAAATTTTATTTGTTTGCTCATTTTTGAGACAGGGTCTCATTATATAGTTCAGGCTGACCTTGAACTCACTATGTAGCTCAGGCTGGCCTTGAACTCTCAGTAATCCCCCTGCCTCAGCCTCCTGAATGCTAAGATTGCAGGCCTGTGCCACCATACCCAGCCAGATGTTTTAAATAATATATAATGTAGTAATGGTGGAGTTCAGATTTCTCTTCCTCTCAAGGTTTTCTTGTTGCTGTTTGTTTGGTGACTTTCCCAAATGATTTTATAAAGTTTGTATTTATTGTCCTGTGTAGCTACTGAAGTTAGTTTAATGGTCATCTGTGGATTCTGAACAAATATGTCTTGCTGCCTTTTCTGAGGCAGTCTGTCTGCATTGGGGCAGAGTTTAAATTCTTCTTTAGTTTTAACTTCATGGTTGTGTAGAATATCAAGGGTGGCACAGGGGAAAGACCAGACCTCTCCAGGTTTCTAAAGTCCCATGACTATGTTGGAGCTTTTTGGTGCTCCAATGGACATCACAGTATCCACTATTTCCTTCTAAGTTTTTGGTCACCTTCGAGTTTGCTCTAACCGTATCACTATCTCAGTCAACTCTGATGTTAACAATAGCTGTTTGTTATTTTTGAAAAATGCCTGCAAGAGAGGACACTGTAATAGGTAGTAATGGTAACAGTTCAGATGCATTTTGAGATTTTCTTTAAAGGAAATTGCAGAAACAACATATAACTTGGAATCACATAAATAATTCTGAAATGATAATTTCTTTCCCCCAAATAGCTTTGTGATTCTTTTTTCTTTTTTTTTTGATACCAGGGATTAAACCTGGGAACTTGCACTTGCAAGGCAGGTAGCAGCACCAGAGAGTTAAATCCCTGGTCCTCTTTCATGTTTTTGCTTCTATTGAATTCATACCAGCCCACAATAGTAAATTTTGTTCTACTTTTACCTTGTACTCAATCTAGTTTAAAAGTTGTATTTTATTAAATAAATTCGGTGACTGAAGTTTTTGGTCTAACTTAGGCTGATGGTCTAGCTCAGTAATATAGCACTTGCTTAGCATGCATGAGGTCCTGTGTTCAGACCCTGGCACTGAAAAAAAGTATAATATATAATTTCATACATCATTGGTGGAAAACCAGGAGTATCTATTAATCTTTTAAGAAAGAAGCCCTTGACTCCTAGAATCTATTTCTCTGATATTAGCACCTTATAGATGTACATTCTCTTTCATCATCTTCTAAATATCCCCAAATTCTTGCAGTTGTAACAGCATGAAATATACACTCAGTCACTGTCATTTCATCATGTTATTTAATGAAACTGATTCAGAACATAAATTTAGAGCAATAGTCAGAGGATGTTTTCTATCAGTGCAAGCTGTACTTAATAAACTCCCTTGTTTGTATAAAACCAATGAAATTTTGTTCTTTTGTATGGCCATAGTTGGTAATGATTTTTTTTTGTATGTGTTTAAATATTTTTAAGGGCAGCTTGTTAGGCCCTTAGTTGTCACCACCATTACTAACCAGGTATTAGCCAGTTTTGTTGATGCTGTTATTGTTAAAAGCCTGAAGTTGAGTATACTGCCATGACACTGAGGAGGACTGAATTTGGTCTCTAGGCTGAGTCTTTGTCTTTTTCAACTAGTGCTCAAATTTTGCTGCACATTGAATCACCTGGAAAATTTTCAAATCTATGACTTCCAGAGATTTTCTTATAATTGGTGTAGGGTATGGCCTAGGCATTGACGTTTTCAAACACTCTCCAGAAGATTGTGATATGCATGCAGCAAAGTTTGAGAACTGCTGTTTTATACAACAATTCACAAACTTATGTAAAAACCCCAGGGAGCTTCTTAAAAAATAAATTCCTAGGCCTCACACTCAAATGCTTAGATCCAGTGAGTCTGGGCAGGATTCAGAAATCTGGATTTTGAAGCAGCACCCCAAGTGACTGATACAGTAGTCTTGTGGGTCACAGCTTATAAAGAAAACTAGATGTATCTTCCCCACATAGTGTCCGTAGTTGGACAATTCCACTAGTATTATCTTGTTACTCTTAAAATTAAATAGCATTGAAGTTCCCCAGATAATCGCTAATCTAGAGTGAAGTCATGCGTGCAGCAACTTTCTTGACTGGCCTGTGGGTTTAGTAATGCCATCATTGTACTTCATGTCTTTGTTCTACAAACTACCTTGGGAACCTTTTGTTGACAGGGATCTAAAAGGACATAGAATAGTTTAGAAAAGAATCCTAAGGTTTTATGACTGTATAATACACTGAACATAATTTTAGGCAATGAGAATATAGACTAATTGGAAATCAGTCACTTAATGTTCAGGAGACTCTGTAGGGTTCTTTATAACCATTCATCCTGATCCCTTGAGTTGAACGGAAACAGCTGCAGGAATATATTCCTAGGGCTATGGATATGAAATTTTTGTAAGACCTTGGTCACATAGTACTGCTCAGAGTTCACTTATTGTTCTTTTAAATCATATTCACTCCTGTAGATGTATTATCAACTATGGACTTTCAAAAAGGAGAGAACTGAAAAACTGAGCTGTTAATTAGAAAATATTGTCTGTAAAGTCATTAGATTCTTAAGTAGTTCTGTGGTGAAGGATGTTAAGCAAAAGCTGTGTTTTATTAGCATATGTGACAATATCAACTTGCACAAATGATTGAAATGTATAAGGGATATATAGAAAATAGAGACAAATATCTTCTTTCCATAATCACTATAACAGAATTAAGCATAAGACTTTTCACATATTTAATAAAAGAAATATATGTTAGGAAAAATTGCTCAAACTATGCAGATGTATAATTTAGTAAGTTAGCTTCTTGCAAGTCCGTTCCTTGGTGATAACTACTGCCAAAAGTTTAGTGAATGTTTTAGAAAAAAATCATATTAAAAAACTCACTGTTGTATTTTTCTTAAATTTCTTCCAGGGAATATCTACACCTCTATCTCTATTTCTGTCTTTATCTACATATCATTATACCATTGAGAGAAAATTATAACATGTATAATTACAATTTTCTCTCAGTGGTATAATCAGTCATAATATTACGGCTTTGGATGAACTTTCAACTGTAGAACTCCTTTAATTCATAGTGTAAACATTCCCTGCATGAGAATTTTCAAAGAGTATTTGCCTGTCTATTTAGGTGTATGGATAAATTTTGGATTGCTTGTTGCTTGCCCAGCTTCCTTCCCAATATGCGTATGTCTCTTCCACCATCCTCTATGGGGGTTTCACAGTGCAGGTGCCATAGGTTGGGGGAACTACCCAGAATTGATTTTGCTTTCTGGAGCAGGTGCTTTTGGCTCTCATCACTGTGCTTCTCAACTCTAAAAATCCACTAGCTGCAATACCCTGATGGTGATAAGAAGTCCTCATTGGGTGGTTAACATACACACTACTAATAAATAAGTAGTTTAAATGATTTCTTGAGGAAAATGAAGTACCACACTCCACTAAATTGTCAGCAACTTCTCTTAGCCTTCAATAGTTTGGATTGGTCTTAACAGAATTGATACATTTAAATTAAAAAAACTCATTGTGGAGATTTATGGGTAATTTAACAAAAGTTATAGTGAAATAAAAGGTAGGCTATTACTAATGCATATTTCTTTTTATTAACAAGAAGATTCTGAATTAGCTATAGAAAGATTAGGGTGCTAGCTCATTCTCTTTCAGAAGACCTATCTGTGTTTCACCTGTGCTATCACTGGATGGCACTGTGCGCTCATGGGCTGCACTAGAAATGGAATCTGTGGTAGTTAAAATACTATGCTCCCATATTTCTGGAGAAGGCTTTGTAGTAGTAATCTTTTCTAATATTTGTTATTGTACTTGTTACCTGTTGCCAAGTACATATTAACATTCATATGGTGTTTATTAATAGAAGAATGTTTAAATCTGAATGCAGTTTTCATAAGGTAAAATTTCAGAATGAATGTGTCTAATTAATTGCAAGGTTATTTTGAATTAACTTCTTGCCATTTGGTAACTTTCCTGTATAGGCTGCTACAGTAGTGGTTAGGAGACTGGGCTCTGGAGCCAAACTATCTGGTTAAATTCTTAGTATTCTACAAAGTATCTGTGGTCCTTGGGCAAGTCATGAAATGGCTCTATGCTTTAGTTTCCTGATAAAGTTTCAGTTTCCTCCTATAAGTAAGAATAATAATAGTGCTTGCTTTCTAGAATTGATGAAAGTTAAAATGGGTTAATATATGTAAAGTGCTTGTGGCAGTGCCTATTACATAGTAAGTACTAAACAAAGGTTGTCTTTTATTATTGTTATTTTGATCATCTGTACTTTCTTTCTCTTTTTTGTTCTTTTCTTTAAACTGCCTTCTACACTTTTGTTGTACACTTTTCGTTTCTTAACCTTTCCTATCCTACTGTAAGAATATAATAATTGTAGCAAAGACTGACTTTTACCATAAGGCTTTACTTTAGATGATGTCTTGCAATTAGGTAGAATATAGACATTATAAAAACAGAATCTTACTTTGCTATGGGTTTTAAACAAAAGTCAATGGAAAATACTTCAAGCAATATTAAATGGCATATTGCTTATTGTAAGTATCCATGTAAAGTCTGGATTCTGGCTGGAATTTAAGTAGGCAAAGAAGACATCTTGAAGATTCAGGAAATACGTATTTGCTTGTCAGCTGCAGGTGCAAACCTGAGAGAAAAAGTACTCCAGTTTACTTTAATCTTTGTTACTAAAAGGATCTTGAGGTAATTGAGGCCCAGACCTTTAGTATTAAATTGATGAAAATCAATACACTTAAGCAAAGCTTGACCAAAATTAGTATAGTTAGTACATATTACTGAATATAGATAAAACTTTTTTGTTCTTTTGCTTTGTTTTTGTTTCGGTTCTGTCAACAAGTTCCTGTTGGTTTTAGCTGGATCATTTCCTGAGCTTTCCCGTGTACCCTCAGGCATGCCTCATGTACATGGAAGGATGTTGAAAATCAGAGACCAAATTATTTTTGAAGAAAATTTATAATGATGGTATTTGGATTCTACCCTGACCCTAATTTACATTAAGAACAATGTACCTGATAGAACATGATAGTTGATTTCATCTCTTTTTTTAAAAAACATGGACCTTTTCAATCATATTACCTCAAAACATGTTTATATTCATTTTTTTCTTTCTCTTCCTTCTGTCACCACTTACCATTACTGCCTTTCCTCTCTCCTCTTTCTTATTCCTTCATTCTTTCTTTTTTCCTTCCCTTCTTTAATCTCTTCATTTTCTTGCCACAGAAAAAATTGATCTTATAATTTTGGGGCTAGGGTAGAATTGCAAGTACTTGTTATTTCTGAGCAAAATGACAAAAAAGAAAAGGTTACATGCAAAAATAGACTTGAGACAAGAAACAGGCTTAGTGAGAGGTAAAGGAGGAAATATAGATTTTTATAAGTGGTACATTGGGGTAGAGACTCCTGACATGTGCTGATATTGCCCATTCTTTAAGGTAGAATAGTGAGTAATAAGACAGTGATCAGAAATATAAAGTCCATTGATGGGAACTTTCTCAGGAATGCTTACTGGTCTTTGTTCTTTCCCAAATTTTTCCTCTGCATTTTTTTCTTAGGACCTTGGAAGTGATTTCTAGAAAAATGTTTTTTTATTGTAGTGGGTACGACTATGATGTTCATGCCTCAAGGAAAATGAATGATAAGTGAAAGCATTATTGTCTTTGGAAACACAGACCTATGTATTAGGGGAGGATGAACGACAGTCATCTGTATATGAATCCACTTGATGGAACATGAAAGGGAATTTTCCTGACCAGATCATATCTGGTTTCATGTTCAGACATTCTTATTGATACAGTCATTTAATCAGAGGTTTATTTTGTGAAGGAGTTTTTTTTCTGCCCAGACTTTTAGGGTTTCCATCAAATATCCATATAAGGATTTTAGACAAACCAAAGGGCCTTCCTAATTGTAGAAACAATGATGACTTTCTCCCAGAAAGTACTCCCAGTTTTCACATTTTTCTTGAGTATATAATTAAATAATGTACTCATCTTTTAAAAATCCATTTTTTGCTGACTTCTTTTATGACACGAAAGCTATATTACAATGTTCTATGCTTAAATAACACAATGGTTAGAAAAGGGATGAGAAGGAACCTAAAGATAACTTTAAAAGCTTTGCCTTTCTTTGGTTTTAATTTTTAAGGAAGCACAGTAATTTTTTTTCTTGCGCTTTTGATATCTTCTAAGAGATTGTTTTGGGTAGAGTATGACTGTAAACCAGGAGCTGCAAAATCAAATGCTTAAATATGTCAGGCAGATAATTAAATTGAGTGGACAGAGTCAGATAAAAAATAGTAAGGAAAAGGATCAATGTAGACTGATACAAACTATATTAGATGGATAAATCCTGTCCTATCTGAGGATCCTGGGATAGTGGTATACTTGTAAAATGTTTAACAACTTGTTTTATTAAAACAAACAAACAAACAAAGCAGCCTCTGCCATGATTGTCACTAAACATGTTTGGAAGGGATGTTAGTAACTGGCTCTCCTGAGCAAGTACAAACTTTCTCCAGCATACCACTAGCCTAGGGTTACATTTTTTTCAAACAAGAAAGCTGAATTCTTATATAAAAATCTCTCATATAAAAATACTAGTAGTTTAAGCAGAATGTTAATAGCTTGTGTGAGCTGCCAGTTTGTACCCTCTGGAGGTAAATTGATAATATTTGTCTTAGAAATCAATTTTTATTTATAGTCAAATTTCACGCTTGTTATCCATGATTTCCCCTAGTGTTTTCCAAATCAACAGTGTTTTAATGTGTGTTTAGTATTCCAAAAAGAAGTTCAGAAACTATTCTTTGATTAATAAAAACAATCATTATATAGTTGACTCTGTTTTGTCATTAGTGGGAGTTGTTTTCCCTATATGGATTGTTTGTATCAGAGAAAGTTAGAAAACACCAATCAAATTCAGTGAAATTGTCAAGTTGTTGCATAGTAAAATCCTAAATAAGTGTTTTTTATCTGTATTCTCTTGTATAATATATTTTAAATGATAATTTTATCTTATTCTTACTTTTGAGTATTTTCAAATTAGTCAAACAGACAAGGCTGTGAGGAAGTCAGTGATGATTTGTGAACTTGACTCAGGAACTTTGCAATTCAGGGGAGGATGATGGAAAGGCTGAGCTGAGACTTCAGTCTTAGACCTCTTGACTCAGGGTCCAAATTTCTATCCACCAGACTGCTGAGGGTGTTAAAAAGATTCTTCATCTATGCCCTTTTTCTCACTGTCTAGCCCACCAATTGTGGTTAAGGGGCAAGTGGAGAATATGGCTACGGGCAGGATCATTGTCTGATAAGTATGAGAATTGACACAACAAAGCAGAATGGCTTCTTCAGGGTTTTATCATATTACAGTCTGCTAGCATGTGAAAACATTTTTATGAATATGTTAGAATGCAGATCATATGCAAATGTACTGAATTAGGGACATATGAGAATATGGATATATGATATAGTGTATCATCAAAGGAGATTATGTTGGTGTAATCACCTTAGAGGTGATGTTGGAAAGTCCAGACATGTCTATGATTGCAGCTCAGATCCTAAAAGCCATCCAGCTTGTGTTGTGTGGTCTGTCATTGACATGTCCTGACTGTGATGTGTTTCCTTGGTTTTATTCTCTAGTGGAATGTACTAGTAAGAACAGAGGAGAGATTGGCCAGATGTTTACATCTGTAGTAAAATATCCTCATTGGTTTCCTATTTCTGTGAAGTGTCTTCCTAATTTGTAAAGATGGTCATAAAATGACAATTATATTTACCAAAAGTATTTTGTGCGAATTGGTGGGAGGGGAGAAAGAGAGATATCAAAATAAAGTACCTGTCATGCAAACTCAACTTTGGGATAAGTCCCTTAGGTCTGCTTCCAACCTGATTGCTTCCCCTAAACTTTTCAGGTCATTGGGTTTTAGAATGTTTGGCATGCATCTTCTCGCTGCACTATGTTTCATGAGGGCAGAGAATCCATCTTCTTTTTGCTCTTATAGCCTAGCACCTAGCACAATGCCTAAACAAATTAATCACTCAATAAATATTTGCCGAATGAAAATAAATAAACTATAAATGCAAGATTTAAAAGGTGTTCCATAAACAGAATGAATGTATAAGAATATAAAATATATTTTCTTTTTTTTTGGTACTAGGGATCAAACTTGGGACTTTGCACTTGTGAGTCAGGCGGTGGAACCACTG
Source organism: Heterocephalus glaber (assembly GCF_000247695.1). Next base: position 20,922,978 of record NW_004624740.1, on the reverse strand, counting down.
ATCTAAATCACCAGCCCTAAAATATATTTTCTTTTTTTAAAAAATTTTATTTTATTGGTACATTTTAGGTATACAATATAATGACATTCATCATCGGAAATTTGCACCTTTACTTAATCTCTACTGGTTCTTATTTTTTCCCCCCTCCCCTGCCCTCCGTTCAACCCCTCCATCCCTCCCTATTTACAAAGACTTTGTTTCCTTTTTTCCATTTTCTGATATTCCATTTCCTTCTTTCCTTTCCCCCACCCCTCCCACTTCCCCTTCCCCTTTGCCCCTTTTCTTCCTATTTCACATTATCTATTATAGCTTTTAGTCCTTATTTACACTTTCAGTTTCTCAAACTAGAGAAACTATTTGGTATTTAAACATATGTGTCCTATTTATTTCACTTAAGAGTGTCGCTTCAATGTGCATCCATTTAGCAATAAATGTCTCTAATTTCTCATTTTTTATGGCTGAGTAGTAATGCATTTTATAAAAAACCCACATTTTCTTTATCCAGTCTCCAGTTGATGGGCATTTGGGCTGTTTCCAAGTTTTAGCTATTACAAACTGTGCTGCTATGTACATGGGTGCACATAGATCACTGTGGTATGATTCTTTTAATTCTTTGGGGAAGATCCCCAGCAGTGGAATAGCGGGGTCAAATGGGACTTTCAGTCCTAGTTCTTTGAGGTATCTCCATAGTGATTTCCACAGTGGTTGCACCAGTCTACACTCCCACCAGCAGTTGAGGAGGGTTCCTCTTTCCCCCAAGCCCCGCCAGCAGTTGTTGTTGGTTGATTTCTTGATAGCAGCCATTCTTTCTGGAGTGAGGTGGAATCTCAGTGTTGTTTTCATTTGCATCTCTCGAATGGCCAGTGATGTTGGAACATTTTTTCATATGCTTACTTGCTATTTTGACTTCTTTGTCTGAAAAATATCTGTTCATTTCAGATGCCATTTTTGGATTGGGTCTTTAAATTTGGGGGTCTGATTTTAAGTTCTTTATAGATTCTAGATAGTAGACCTTTGTCTGAGGAACAGCAGGTGAAAATTTTTTCCCACATTGTTGGTTGTCTCTTCATACTGTTGGTGGTTTCTCTTGCTGTGCAGAAGCTTTTTAATAAGAAGAGATCCCAATTGTTGATTGTTTGTGCTAGTTCATGGGCAACTGAGGTTTTGTTCATAAAATCTTTTCCTATGCCAGTGTCTTCAAGAGTTCTACCTAACCTGTGTTCCAGCCGGTTCAGCTTTTCTGTTTTAATATTTAGATTTTTAATCCATTTCAATTTTAGTTTAGTGCATGGTGAGAGATACAGGTCTAGTTTTAATCTTTGGCAAGTTGAAGCCCAGTTTTTCCAGCACCATTTATTAAAGAGGCTATCTTTCCTCCAGTGAGGGTGCTTGGCTCTTTTGTCACCTAAAAGATATTTTCTCTCTCATGCCATGGTATGTTTTTTTTCCTGCCACTGAATTTGTTATTAATTAACTTATTAATCCTTGGCACTACGTACCTGCATTTCTTGCATCAATTTTTTTTGCTTAATGTATAATGACATAATACATATTTTACCTGGTGAATCATTTGGTCACTGACATCAAGATTTCTTGTTCCTAATCCACACCTGGCTTTACACCTTTCCCCAAAACTCCCATGAGTTCACTTTTAGAAGAGTCATCACTAAAGAATTTAGTCATGTACTATATTCTAGTGAGTTTTGTCTGTTTTTCTGGGAGCTATTCCACAGACACTAGGAGAGCAGAACAATGGAACATACCAGACAAGAACTGTGCCAACTGTGAGGTAGATCATAGAAATCATCTTCAGATACACCTTTACAAGCCTGGATTTTAATTAACTGTAATGATCAGATGTAGGCAGAATGTATAAGTTAATTTACTCTCATGCTGTGGCTTGGTTGTTTCATGCAGAGTTTTATATAGTTTTGTTATTTAATGGCTCTAAGAAAAAAGTGTGGGATTACAAAATCTTTCTTCCATGTACCTGGGAACATGCTTGAAATTCCAGGAAGAGAGATTCATTCCTCTAGCTATAAGGAAGGCCTTTCGATCTTTAAAGGGTAATGTCATGAATAACTTACTTGACACCATTTTTGGTGTTTATTTCTGCCCTGCAGCTTTTGTTCTGTGTCTTTCCTCCTTTCAGTGCCAAACTTGATATCCTATTTGTATTTGGGAGTTCTGTTTTCTTCCTTTCAACTCTAATGCTTTTCATTATGATGTCTATTCCAGTTCCTCTACCTGTAAAGGCCTTGAAGGCTAATTTACAAGATTCTCACTCTTGTCCTCCTTGATATCACTTCACTATTCGGTATACATTCCACTGTATTCCTCTGGACATTCTCCTTCTCTGGCCTTCAAACACCACACCTTTCCATTATTCTTCCTACCTTTACAGCCTATTCTTTTTTTGTTTCCTCCTTGGCTGGCTCTATGGCCTGCCCTTGTGCTCTGCTTTCTGTCTAATACCCAGCCTAGTTTTCCTCAATGGTTTTATTTTTCTGTTAATTTTCTATTGCTACATAACAAATTACCAGAAAATAAACACTGCGTAAAACAACACCAAGTTATTATCTCATAGTTTCTGTGGGTCTGGAGTCCAGAAAGGGGTTAGCTGGATCCCATGGTCAGGTCTTCAGTACTGCAAGCCAGCTGTCTTCTAGACTGCAGTTCTTGCCTAGAGTTCAGTGGTCTCTTCCAAGCTCATTCAGGTTTTTGGCAGAATGCAGTTCCTATGGCTGTAAAGCTCACAGAGGCTATAAGATCAGCAGGAACATATCTTATAAAGGTTTCTGTGACTAGATGAGGCCCAGGCTCAGTCAAGATAAGTTTTTTGAGTCCAGGCTGGTCTCAAACTTGAATTACTGGGCTCAAGAGGGATCACTTGATTTCACATTAGTGCCTCAAGTGCTGGGATTATGAATGTGCACCACCGTGCCTGGCTAATCTCCCTTTTGATGAATTTATAATAAACTAGTGACCTAATCATGAGGGGTGACATCCTATCATAAAGGAAAATGACATCCAACCATAAAGGGTATGTAGGTGATGGGAATCTTGGTGGCCACTTTAGCATCATGATTATCACAAGCTTCTGGTTGGATGGCCACCAAAGAGGTGTGGTTATCTTTCATCATCATCTGGAACACCATTCACTAGATAGCAACCACCCATGGGTGTCTCCATTTGGACATCCCAACCATACCTTTAAATCAACATGTTCCCTCCAACCTCAACATATTTCTTTACTAAGAAAGTCATTTCTAGAAGTAAATTCACATTCCTTTTAGGGCACAGCTAAAACATTGGAGTCGTGTTATGATTTAAATATGAAGTGTCCCCTAAAATACTTGAAGGCTTGATCCCCAATGCAGCAGTGTTCAGAGGTGGGGCTCCTGGAAGGTGATGGGATCATGAGGGTGCTAAACCCATCAAGACATTAACAATCCATTGATGAATTCATGGCTAAATGTGCTGTTAGAAGTGTGGCCTGGTTGGATGTCACTGTCACTGTAACCAGAAGGGCACATTCTTGTCCCCAGCCCTTTCTTGGCTTTCTCTTTGTTTTTTTCCCCAACTCTCTCTGCTTTCTGACTGCTGTGAGTTGAGAAAGTTTTCTCTACTATGCTGTTTCTGCCTTCAGTCTAGGAGGGACTGAAACTACTGGAACTGTGAGCTAAAACAAACCTTTTCTCCTTTAAGTTGCGTATGTTAGTTGTTTTGTCACAGCAACGGAAAGGTGACTAATACAAGCTCTTTTTGTGAATTCTTTTCTATTTCTCAGATCTTGTGATTTCTTTTATTTGTCTCAGATTTTCCATTTATTCTCTTCTCACTCTATCCATACCAATGCAAGCTGGCCTATCTTCTTCTTCTTTTTTGTTTTTTGGTATCGGGGATTAAACTTGGGACCTTGCGCTTGTGAGGCAGCCTAAATCCCTGGCTGACCTATCTTCTTGCAAGGAAGGTAGTCTAAGGAATGCCTACCTGTACTATATTGCATAACTTCATAGTTTTGCATCTCCTCTTTTCCCTTTTGGATCATAACATATTATTGAGTAGTGTTGTAGAAACAGTGATGAATGGTTATTAGGACATAAAGGCAGAGGTAATCTGAACTAGTGGAAAAATGTAGCAATTAGAAAATTGGAGATGGTTTCCTGACCAGTATAACTAACAAAATGAATGAAGCTCTTTCCAAAATGAATCGCAGCTTTCTGTAGAAGAAACAGCACTTTGGGCTCCATGAAACAATGAAGGAAACAGAGGAGGTCAGTGGTAATCAGCCTTTATTCAACTTTATAGCTTTGGAGTTGTGCAGTTTTCTCTCATAGAACCCACTGGTCACTGTAATTGCAAACCCATCCCAACCCCTTCCTGGACCAATTCTTACTTCAGAGAAGGATTGCTATTTCATTTCTGTACCTAATCTATGAGTCTTTACCATCATTATATACTCACTTTTAGTTCTATGAAGTCTCGATCCCTGAAAATTTCCTTGTTCCCTAAATGCCTTTGGTGCTTTCCTCACACATGTGGCCTCTGGAGTTTTCATTGCTTTCTAACTCAGACTCTCTCTCTCTCTCTCTCTCTCTCTCTCTCTCTCT
>NW_004624740.1:20881642-20893080 GCF_000247695.1 Heterocephalus glaber | reverse complement strand
ATATTAAGGAAAACACATGATACCTGTCTTTCTGAGTCTGTTTTATTTCACTTAAAATGATGACCTTCAGTTCCATATGTTATCCTGCAAGTGACATTAATTTCATTCTTGTTTATGGCTGAATAATACTCCATTGGATAGATACCCCACATTTTCTTTACTCATTCATCTGTTGATGGGCACCAAGGCTGGTTCCATATTTTAGCTTTTGTGAATTGTGCTCCAATAAAGATGAGAATGCAGGAATCCCAATAATATACTGACTTTTAATTCCTTTGGGTGTATAGTGAGGAATTAAACCAGGTGGTATACCTGGATTATGTGGTAGCTCCATGTTTAGTGCTTTGAGGAATCTTTATACTGATTTCTGTAGAGGCTGCACTAATTTATACTTCTACCAGCAGTGTAGCAAAGCGCCCCCCCCCTGAATCTTCTCCAGCTTTTATCATTTTTTGTATTGTTGAAGATAGCCATTCTGACTAGGGTGAGCTCAGTATCCTTTTGACTTGCATTTCCTAAATGACTAGAGACGTTGGACATTTTTTAATATACTTATTGCCCATCTGTACTTTTTCTCCCCACAACAGTTCCAATTTTATTAAACACCTGTTCTTATAACCAAAGTTTCCAATGAACTTTGGCAATAGTTACTTATTTAAAAATATATCTGGAGGAGGGGAAGTAGGGAGGGGGGTGGGGGAAAGAAAAGAGGGGAAAGAAAAAAATGAAAATTGAAGGAAAAAACAGAAACAAAGCTTATGTAAATAGGGAGGGGCGGAGGGATTGAAGAGAAGGAATAGGAAAAAATAAGAACCAAGATATATCATGTACGGGTACAAATTCCCACTAATGAATGTTAATATAGTGTATACCTAAAATGTACCAATGAACAGTGAAAAAAGGCAAAAAAATCTAGGGCCTAACTGGGAGAAAAAGAGCAGGTGACCACAAATATGTTAGACTGTATTTCAGAGATTTCTGCAAACTTTTGAATTAATTAGCACTCACAGTGTAGTCTGTTTAGCAAGGTTTCTGGTAAATTCAAGCAGGAATTATCTGAATGTCTGCTTACTCCTCTTGTTCTAAAGGCTTTGGCCAGATATCTTTTGCATATTTGCTTCAAAGTTCAGGTGTGTCTTCATCCTGATAAATTTGAGATTCCCACTAAAACAAAATAAAGTTGTTTTTTGAAGGCCCTGGTTACTTTGAAATTAACTGGTGAGGACTTTGCAAAAAAACCTAAGAAAATAGGTCACTGAGCAGTCCAAGAGGCAGATAAAATTAGGGCAGATGTGCCAGCTACTGGCATAGTAGTTGCTACCCTTTGGGCTTCTCCTTAGAAAAGATTTGGCTCTCTTTGATTGAAAACAAAATTCCTAAACTTAAGATCATTTAGGTAATATGACATTCAAGGGAAGCATATTGCCTAAAGAATAAATGTACTTATAACTACTCAAAACCTACTTTGATTTTTAAAAGTCAAAATTGTCTCCAGTTGACAAATATAGTCTTTCAAATGCATTTTGCTGAGAGATAAAATAGAACGTAGCACATGGAATGGCAATGCAATAAAAGTAATAAATTTTGAGTTCCTTTAGAATTATATCAGCTTTTTTCGTATTCTCATTATGTATGCAGAATTGATATACCTATACCTATCAAGTTTATCTAAAAGTATCCATAGGAATTAAATGCCATGTTGAATATTTAATTAAATAAGAATGTTAGTCATTGTCCTTATTAATATGTTAGTAATAATCATCCTAATCATCAGAGGTAACATTAATGAAAGATGAGTACCATATATGCCAGTTAAATGAAATACTTTACCTGTGTATTAACTCAGTGCTTATAGCAACTCTTATGGTGCATTTTGCTGTTATTCCCATTTTCGGATGAGGAATGGAAAGTTTAGGTAACTTGTACAAGGTCACAAATAAGTGATGTAAGTAGGATTCTGACCAAGGTAAGGAGACTACTACAGTGTATGGGCAGATGATGAGACACTGCATGGATAGTTTCACTTTCCATCTCCATCCCACTTTAGAGGAAGAGTTATGTGACATTTTCTTTTATATATTTTCCCCTTTAGGACTGCCAAGAGCAATTGAAGAGACATAAACAATTCTGTTGTTTACTCATCACAGGGATCCTTAATTATGACTTAAGAGCAAATTTCCTCCAGGGATCAGGTTGTACATTTTTTGAATAAATCCTTTGATTGCCTATGCCAAAATTGTATTAGAATCATAATTAAGTCAAGTTATAAGAAAACAGCTCTATCTAGCTCCATATTTTATTGAGAATAATACTGTGCTGGAGCAGTGTAGGAGTTTGGAGTGATTTTAACTATTGTGAGACTCACTGCTTCTGGTCTTTTTTTTTTTTTCCAGTACTGGTGATTGAGTCCAGTGCCTTTGCACTGAGTTACATCCTTAGCTCTTTTTAAAATTTTGAGATAGGGTCATGATAAGTGACTAAGTTAACCAGGTTGGGCTCAAACTTGCACTTTTCCTGCCTCAGCCGGCTGGAGTGTTGGGATTTATAGGTGTGCAGCACCACTACTGGCAGTTACTGGCTTTTATATGGTATTTTTGTGAAGTTGGTAAGCTAGGACAGGAGCCAGGGTAGGAAGGGGTATTTAGGATATGAGGAGCAGGATTTGGGGCATGGGGTGGGGGATACCCTGGGGGGAAACTGAGTCAGCACATCTCCAAATATCCAAGTCCCATTTCAAATAGAACAGTTCTACTTTTTATGGCTGTGTTTGTTAGTTTGAAACCAAGGATTCACTGCTTAAAAGTGATTTTTTTGGTTCCAGATCAATCACCCTGTACAAAAGGATTCTATTGAACTAGAAAGTGGGTTTTATATATATGTTTGTGTATGTGTTTAAGAGGAGACTGATTTCTCTCCTTGTTGGAAGTCAGTGTTGTGACTCCTAGAACTGTGGATCCAGAACCAAAATTAAAGGGTTCTATTCTAGAGGAGAGGGAGGCTTTGATGGGAGGAGTTTGTGTGCAGCCTGGCAGAGCTCCTCTCTGGAAGAGCGGGCACATTATTTCACAGCCAAGGGACTAACCTGGTGGCTGTGTCAAGGTTAAGGTTCTTTGGCTCAAAAAAAAAATCACACAGAATTGGATTCTGAAACAGTGGGATTTGGATGTAATTACACACCCTGTACTGTTCTTAGGGATATCTAAGGCAGATCTTGTTGAAATTCTGAGTAAGTGTGCTTAGTACTTATTTAGTAGTACCCTAGTGAATTATTCTGGTGCAGATTGCCTGGGGGCCAGAGAGAACTCAGTTCAAACACAGTACAAATTACTCTTACAATATAATTAAGTATTGGGCAAATAAAATAATGACACAAAGAAAATCTATAAGATTTTAAAGTGCTACTAACATGGATCTGTATGGAGTGTGAACAAATTGTGCCCATGAATAAATATGGCTGTACAGTGTGCTCTTTTGCTTTTTAGTTTGCTTCTGGCATTTACGAAAAGAAATGTGTACTACTGCATGGTCTCTGCTGAGACAGGAGATGGTAAATGTGTATGCTGAGTGGGGCTAGGGGAAGAGGAACGTAAAAAAAGTCACACTAATAGTTCACTTGACCTATTTTTAATCTAGAGATTATTCTCGAGTATCCCTTACCTTTTCTTTTTTTTTTTTTCCCCTTACCTTTTCTACTGAGGGTAAGCGCACATGTGAAACGCTTGAGGTCCTGGCCCATCTGAGTGAGTAGCCCAGGCAGTGGCAGCTTTGGCATCCACTGGGAAGACATTGCAAATGACAGATTCCATTTTATTCTAATGAACTAAATCTGCATTTTAACAAGATCCCCAGGTGATTCATTTCCATTTTAGACTGTGAAATTCTACTGTACTGTATGTACATTTGAAACTCTTTTTTGTCATCCTAATGTGAGTCCACTAGATGTCACTCTTGTAACCTGGTAACGGGATGGTATTTTTTAAAAGCAAGACTTGAAAGAATTCCTGAACATGATCATTATTATTAGATAATTTCCATCCCAACGTTAGGACTACTGATATACGCATTGATTATTTAAGGTAAAATTACCTTTCTTTATGGGTTAAGCTACGGGGGAGAGATTCCTGGAGATGATTTTTATTTGTTGAATTAGAACTCCCGCCTACTGTCCTTCTGTCTTCCTTCAAGTACTCATTCTGCGAATTAGTCTGCCTTTATATAACCCTCATACAGAATATGCTGCCACTGCTCCCACTAGTGCACTGAGAGCACAGAACCTGGGCTACTGAACACAGCAACACAGAATAAGCATACAGGTTTGCTCTCTGTGGAAATTACTGAGACCAGAAAGGAAGCAAGGCTGTACCCTGAAATTAGCATCAACCTCTAAGATGTGATTGTTGGAGAAGTTGTCGATCTTTTGGAGTTCTCAGAGTGTCTCAAGGGTGGCATTATAAAGAAGATCCTGTCTGTTTAGAAAGAAATATCCCAAATGTAATCTTGTAGGGAGTTAGTTTCAGCCACGAAGATGAATACAAGAACATTTACAGGTAGAGTAACATCCTGAGAGAGATGATACACTTTCAGAGATGTATGAGGCCCCTAGGAAAGGTCCTGTTAACTACTGGTTAGGCCTGCATATTATGAAAGGGGCTAAAAAGGTTAAAGACTGTGCTGTAGAAGATCCAAGTTTTTGCCGGATGCCCAGCTTGAGAAAAGTTAGTTCTTGAAATAAATCAGCCTTTTGCAAAACTCCCCTCCCTCTGAGTCTGATGTGGTTTTTCATCTGTTTCAGTTAACAAGGGTAACAAATAAGTCATAAAGGAGCAGGTGTGTATGTGTGCTTGAGTGTATTCTGTGTGTACTTCCTCTTCTGGATATAGGGAGGGACATTTGATTTATTAATGTGTACCACTAGATAAATGAAAATGTTTATTTTGATTGATTTTAGCTGAGAAAAATTTTCTTGTTGATGTGAAAACAGTGTGCTTTTAGCTTAAATATAATTTTGTTTTCAGAATAATTAAGGCAACCACAGAATCTACTTGTAAACTTGAATTCTTTTTCTGACATCATTTATGTGGTTATTGATGACCAGGAGCAGAATTAACTTTAAGACATTTTACCAAAAATCAATTTTATTTTTAAAAACAGTATCTAAATTATAGAAAAAATGCTCATTTATATTCCTATCCACAGTCTAAACTTCCATTCTGCAGGGATAGAATTGGATATGACCATCCCTTTACTGTTGAATTTTCTTCTCTCCTGTTAAAAAATGTTTGCTGCTGACATTCCAGAAGTTGCCAGAGATAACAGCCTATTTAGATTGTTTAGCTTTGGATTATGGGCTTTGGCGTCAGACATTCCTTGGGCACATTACTTCATTTCACCAAGCCTCTTCATTTATAAAGTAGGGATAAGACTATCTGCCTCAAGAGTTGTGCTGGGGATTCAGCAGGTCAAGGCATAGAAAGCATGTAGCATAGAGACTGCATAGAAGGTATGTTTCATATATGGTAGCTATTATTGCCCTTTTTATACCCATCTCGGAGACTTAGACCTGTTGTTGTTAACTTCATCTCTCAGCTGTTATACCTAGTCCACCAACTGTGACAGGAGCCCCTGTTGCCATAATTTTTCTCTACTAGAGGAGGATTCTAAGTTTTTGAGAAATCTTCCTTTTATTCTCCATGTCAGATGTGTCCACAAGGAGGAGGTGGCTCAGTGGGGAGCAGATCAGTAAGATCATGTTGTAAGTGTGGTGTGGATAGGATCATGTTGATCCTAGGATAGCAACAGGGAGAGACGTTCTCCTTGCAACCCACCTTGGAATTCTCAAGGAAAATTTCCCTCCGTGTTAGAAGTGGTGATCCAGCTCAATAGAATTACTAGCACTATTAGTATTGTCACTATACCCATAATTATAGCCCGGCCCATGGTCCTAATCACAATTTAAACCTCAGCTCTAGAGAGAAACACACACTTAGATACAAATGGCCAAATCCTAATTGAATCTTTACAATGTAAGTTCCAGATTGCCTGCTCTTTAATATCTTTACTGCTTTAGGTGACTTTTTTTTTTTTAATTCAGAGAGAACCTCTAGGTTTTCAATAGCAATAACTCACACCTTGGGGTCATTGGAAAGTTACCTGGTTAGCAGCTTTACAGCTTTTGAAAGCTACTGTGAGGAAGCCTAAAGAGATCTTTAATCCTGAAAACATCCTATTAAGAGTCTTTGCACTTCTGCCATAATGAGCCTTATGTTTTTTTTTGGGATATTTTCCTATTGATGAAGAATGATGGAAACTCTGATGTTACATCTCTTTGTTAGTGTGCTGTCTTAAATAGAATAGAATATAAAATATTACAGAATTATGAGCATGACATATCTTAAGAATACATTCATTTTTCTGCTAGACTTTTGGAATTTGCATTTAATTTTTTCTTTGCATAGTTAATGTTAATATATATTTTTGGTAATTGCTTAAAGAATATCTTATAAAACCTTAAACGTGTTGTGGGTCACTGTTTTTCCCCTACCATGTCAGTTTTGTTTCCATTGTAGGAGTCAAATCAGTTAAGTTCAGTCCTAGTTCAAAGAAGCTGCGGGAGGGGGTGGTAGGGAACAAAACTTATAATGGTGTTACTGTGTAGATGGCAGAAGAATCTAAGGTTTGTTCAGCAAATATAATGGTGCATTGAGGTGTTCTGTTAATGTTGGAGGCCAGAAAACAAGCTCTGTGTTTTGTGAGTCTGTTAAGTGGCAGTTTAGTTTAACCTAAAAATTGGGAGAAAGTTGGTAAGTGCAGAGGAAGCATGAGACCCAATTGACAGGCCTTGCTAGGGTTATGGTGATGGGCTGTGGAGGAGGAGTGAAAGGAGAAGGGGATTCAATGTTTGATGAAGATGGCATATTGGGGATGGAAAAATAATACACCCATCTAGACAGAAAACTGACAGTGTCATTGGAAAGCAGAGCCCCAGGTGTTTACCTACATATCAGGTATATAAACTCTAGAAGCATAAAAAAGAATAGCAAGTAAAGATCCTCATTCCATTTTTCTTTCATGGACTTCTTAGCAAGGGAAAAATGGTTCAAACTACAGAGAACTGGTATTCCTGGGTTAGGAAATCTATAGGAACATCAAGTATGGAAGAAATGGTGACATTATAACATTTATAGAACCAGTGAAAACAGCATAAATATAATAAAAAGAGCAAACAAAAATGTACAAAATATACTGGGCAAATAGATTATCTGTGAATGAGAAATTCATGCTCAGTAAGTAATAATGTATTTAGTGACACTATGGGTCACTTGCTCTTAAATTGTTTTTTTTAAACCGTAATTTATTTGAGAAACTGATGAAAGTATGGAATCCTTTCTCAGAAAAGTATATATACACCTGTATAGGCATGATTTTAGCTTGTGGCTTCAGGAGCTTTTCAGACCTCCTAGAACCCATCCTAGCCTCTAGAATAAATTCCTTACTAAAGACCAACTGAATAGAGTAAGGATCATGAACTTAAATTGAGAACACTGGAAAACTATACCGACTAGTAGAGGAAGGGAAATCATACCATGAGCACTTGAAACTAAAAGAAGATCTCCCAGAAATGTCTGCTTCATAGGGCAAATTTTAAAATTAAGGAATGGGATTATACTAGATTTGTACCTAGAGTAGACAGTTTGGTACATGAAATAATCTGTTACTATTGTAATAATGCTCACAAGTCAATTACATTTAATCTCCTGAAGGGGAATGAAAGCCAAAAAAATCCTATCACATTATTACTTGGGTTTTAGAGAATGGAACTATGATCAAGTCAATATGTACATTAAGTTAAAATTGAAAGTAATATTTTCAAAATACTATAAATTGTAGGAAATCTGGAAATGTTTTAAATACATTAACAGAAGGGCAGGAAAATATGTCACATATCAAAGATTAGGAACTCATAGAAAAACTTTTGCATCCATTTTATAAAGTGAAAGAAGCAAAAGTAGGGGTGGGGGGAAAGTAGGCAAGGGATTGTTTAAGTGAGAACAGGGAAGACCTCCAAGTATGACAGGTCAGGTGTAAATAAGAAGCCATTCTGGCTGTAAAGGAATTTAAGATACAGCACAAAAAGGACTGCAATCCAGAAATAAAAGCTTTTTTTTATCCATGAAAGGCAGAAGGTCAACTGGAGAATCAATAGGATCGCTTGATGATCATGGTGCTCACAGGGAAGAAAGGAAATCTGGAGACTCAATGAATTCTTTGCTTTGATCTTTGTTGAAACACAGAAATCTTCACTGTCATCATGTCTTTTGAAGCAAAGAGGTGAGATATGTAGTATTAGATCAAATAGTGGTAAAGGAACAGGATGTTCTGCCTCATTGGTGTGCTGGATATAAGCAAATTGCTGAAACTTTATGACATCCATTATAAGGATCTGAAGAAACTCAAGGGAATAGAGGATCCTAAATGTGAAATAAGTTAGAGAACTCACTCTTCACTGCTCCTGAGTTTTTCTCTTGCTTCCATTCTACTGGAACAGTCTGAGGAGGTCCTACAATCTGTTGACTAGTGAATCTCATTCATATTGATGAGACTCAAAAGTTGTAGGATCATTGATCACTTCATGTAATGAATGATAAAAGGCATCCTGTGTTCATGACATACTTTAGGTATTTAAAAGGATAAATAAGCACCAGGGAAGAACCAAACATACTTTGTTCAGACTTTTGAGTCCATTAAAAAGTTTCACAACAAAGCTCTTCCAAATTGCGTTATCATGGTATTGGAATATTTTGTCACACATAGGTATTTTTTTTGTCACACATAGGTATTAATAGAGGAAACACAAAATAGAATATGTGAGCCTGCTGTTGATGAAATTATGTAAACAGTAGGCCTCTCTAGGGATTTCTCCTGGCCCTTTTCATTAAATATGTTTATAGATAATCTGGAAAAGCAAGAACACAATGAAATTTCCAAGGGTACAGGACCAGGTTCTTTGACTATTGGAATTATAAATCAACAGGAATAAGGTTTTGAAAGATTGTATACAGGGACAAGAGAGTGACAGAGAAGTGCCAGTACTATGAAAAGTACTGCCCACATTGGGAAAAAGAAGCTAGACTAAACTTGTAAAATCATGAGCCCTGAATTAGGTGGAAACATGGTTTCATTCAGGAACCAGAAAGGAAATTTGGAGTCATGTAGATGCATCTTTCTGAGTAAGCCAACAGAATGTTGGAAGGTTCTGAAAACAGAGGTGCACTGACAGCACAACCACTGTGCCTGTGTATTCTTCTGGTTTTAATGGTCATCTGTCAAAAAGGAGAATGGATATGAGAAGGACCTGGTTTCAAATCCAAATTAAATACAAATCTGGTCCATGGCAGACACTGAATGCCAAATCTCAGAAGGGAAGTGTTGAAGTTAGACTCCCTGGCTACAAGAAATCATTCAATCTCAAATGGTACAGAGACCCCGTGAGAATTTTATATCAGATATCCACACAACTTCTCTCTAATTTAGCTACAAGAGCTCACTTCTAACAAGGAAAAAATTTGATTTTTTTAGAACAGTTGTAATTGTCACTAAGGACTTTATACTTAGTTGAAAGCTGCATTTCTGTAATTTATAGATCAACAGAATAGCCTCTTATGATGAGGGCCAGGAATATATAGGTAAAATAAAATCTCAGGTGAGTAAATGGGAGACAAATTAACGCTTCATGAACTCTGATTTTTCATTGAGTAATCAAACATAAACTCACACCTGTATTTAGTTCAGAGTTGCTTGATGTTGATTAACTCAGAAAGTGGGCTCTATGGAAAGTATAGAGAGTACTTAGTATCTTTAATAAAGTATCTATTATTTATATTAACACCTTTCAATCCCAGTATATATAAATTAAAAGATGGTCCCAATATCTTGAGGAGGACAACTGATCATTCCCCTGAAAGAATCTGGTTTAGAGTATCTTATTACTTTTAGAAGTATGGAATAATATAAGCGTTCAGTGTGAAATAATTATTGTTGATAAACATCTTTGATTAATTCTAATAATAAATCTGAAGGCTAAGCTATGGAACAAGTTCCATTGTCATATATGCCAATGCACACATCTTTATCAACTTTTTACCTTTACATTCATATCCAAATTTTATCCTAATTCACCCATTCACTTTTAAAATTATTGTTGTTATAGTTACTAGAAACTAACATTGGCTCACTAACTCAAAGCTATGACAATTACTATCATGATACATCATAGAACGTGCTGGCCAAGGTTTTAGTGCAAATTTGACAGACTTGTGTCTTGAATCCAGTTCTTTCAAACCCTTTGAAACTGTATTTAGTATTTCAGTTGTGGACTTGGGAAAAAAAAGAAAAATAAAAGAAACCATAGAGACTTATATAGATGATGGCATTTCCACAAAAATTCCATCAGGGAGAGAATCTCAGGCTGGAGTTGTAGCTCAGTGGTAGAGTGCCTGCCTCACATGCGTGAGGCTTCCCCAGAACCATAAACAAATAAAAAACAAAACAACACAACATAACCTCTTGGGCTGATCTCTGAGCTTGAAACTATTTTTTTCCTTCTCAATTCCTGTTCCCCTGTCTTTCCTTACACTCATTTCTATTAGTTGAATGTTTTATCTCCATTTCCTCCCTACCTTCATGCAAACTTTAGGCCCTTTCCCAAGAGGTTAGAGAGTGGATACTTGGCATACTTATGTTATCCTCTAAGCAACTGTGCTGAGATACATTTTAAATTACATGATGGCATCTTATTCTCTTTTTTAATTGCATAAAACTTGGGAGGTTATAAATTTAAATACTCGCTAAGAATGTGTTTCCAACCACATGATTTTATAAAACATTGCCTCATTGATACTATTATTTGTATCATTTATGTTTATTTTATTTGGATATTTATAAGGCCCTTAATTTTCAGTCCCATTTTGCCCTTCTATTGTCTTGTATTTATTAGCAACTTTAGTACGGAGCCCGTCATCAGGATGACTTCTATCATTTTCTGCATTGCAATTGGATGTCCTTTAGAACAAGGACTAGCAAACTAGAGTCCATAGACCTGCTGATTTTTATGTGACCCATGAGATTACATTTTTAAATGGTTGACAAAAAATCCAATGAAAAATACTATTTTGTAGCACATGAAAACAACATGGTATTCAATTTCTGTGGCCATATCTAAAATTTTATTTAATCACAGACACACTCATTTGATTATGTGTCTGGCTGCTTTTGTGCTACAACAGCAAGAGTTGAGCAGTTGCAACAGAGACTTATGGCTTGCAAAGCTGAAATTGTTTGCCAGGAGCCCTTCACAGAAAAGATGCTGACCTTTGCTTTAGAATGTTTTCAGAGACCCAATCAACAACTCTGTATTTCTCCTTGGTTTTTTTTTTTTTTTT
>NW_004624740.1:20838055-20864012 GCF_000247695.1 Heterocephalus glaber | reverse complement strand
ACTTTCGATGGAGTTTTTAATCTCCTGGAAATCTGTTTGCATCTGTTTTATGGATTCCATTTGTTTCCTATGTTGGGATTCCATTATTTCATTTTTCCCAGATCCTCTTTTTTTTGTCAGTTCAGGGAGTCCAGGTGTTTGAGTATCATATTGTTTCATCTTGTTTCTCTTTGTGGTTGCTGTAGATGATCTGGAAGTCTGTTTTTGAAGCTTGTTTACATGTCTTCTCATTTCCATGGCGGGGGTGGGGTGGGGTGGAGTTTGCTTCTGGCACCCGCGTGGCTCACATTCTGTACCCTAGGAGCATGGAATGGTGGTGGAGGAGCCTCCTTCGGGGTTCTGGGACTGGCTCACTTTCTCTTCCCTAGAATTGTGGAATGGCAGTGGGGGAGCCTCATCCTGGGCACTGGGACTGGCTCACCTTCTCTGACCTAGGAGCATGGAATGGTGGCAGGGGAGCCTCCTCCCGGGTGCTGGGACTGGCTCACCTTCTCTGCCCTAGGAGTGTGGAATTGTGGCAGGGGAGCCTCCTTCTGGGTGCTGGGAGTAGTTCACTTTCTCTGCCCTAGAAGCATGGAATGGCAGTGGGGTTGTGTGTTTGTTTTGAGCCAGGGTCTCACTATGATGCAGTCCAGGCTGGCTTAGAGCTCAATGTGTGGCCCAGGCTAGGCTCAAACTCATGGCCTCACCCTCTTAAGTGCTAGGACTACAGGTGTGTGCCTCCACACCCAGATAGGGAATTCTTAACTTGAGGGAAAAGTGTTGTCAAATGGGGTTTCATGGAGGTGGATCTGAGTGTAGAAGGCTGAATAAGACTTTGTGAGGGGAATTCATCAGTCAGGAGAGCAGCAGAAAACAGTTGCCTCACATGGAGGCACTACAGGTATTGCAACAGGTTGGGCAGAAGCCAAGAAAGGATAGAGAGGGAAGAGAAGTGGGAGGCTGTCACTTCCCCATAGGGCCAAAGTGGATAAGAAGGGTATTCAGTTCTTGGAGTCCAGTGAGAGCTGGAATTGTAAAGGAGAGTCTTCCTGATTGGATCTATAGTCTTGGAGGGACCTGGCCACTTCTAGATATATGGTGCCTACACAGAGAGGAAAATGTTTAGAAGAAATTATTTGGCCTTTTTCTCTGTCCATCCCCTAAGTCTAATGAAAAGTCAGCTGGCAAGGGAAATTGGTTTTGCAGTCCATAGGGTAATGCCAAGAGGTCAGTGTCAAGAGCACTGAGCATGAAAGACAAAAATGAGAGTGGATAGAAGTTAGGAAGATGAAATGAAAATATCAGGAGGTAAGGCAGCAATGAGATTTCCAGGGAGAAGGAGCATTGTGTACTTAATGCATAGAAATGGATAATGAGGAGGTGCATGGGAAGCAGGGAATGTGAAAGGAAAGTGATAACAGGAGATGAGGTTGGATAAATAATAATAATAATTGCTAATATTTTTGGCACCAGACTCTCAACTAAGTACTTTGCATAATTTAATTAATCAGCACAGAAGTATGAGGTCCTATCATGTATCCATTATGACTCCTGACCACAAATGCATATGCATTTTATTTTTTATATTGATTCAGATTTGGCTGTGAGCATTTACAATGTCCTGGGAAGTTGTATCTGTGTCATTATTTTGGCTCCTGCTCTCTCCATGGAATTACCTAAAAATCCAGGAGATTTACATGGGGACCAGATAAATAGGGAAGGATTGGAATTCGAGACTTCTGTATTCTGCTACCCTCTTCTTTGTTATTAATATTGGTGTCTTAAGTGAATGTGGAGACTGTGAGCCCCAGTTGGTGTCCATTTCTTTTATATTTTCCCTTTATTATTCCTAATGTTTTAAGACAAGGATGTATTTAGACTTTCAGTTATATTAGTCATAATCTATGACAAGTTTTTATTATTAATTACGTTTGTAACCTGTTTTTAGGAAATATAAACAGCTGATATGCCTTAGAAACTGCACGATGTTCCATTTTACCACTAACCTTCTTGAGCAGAGGTTGGTAAACATTTTTGGTAATGGGCATTGCAGGCCAAGAAACAAAGTTGAGGATACACTCCAAGTACTTATACAGTAAGAGAGTAAAAAAATTGCACAAAATTTAATTGGTCAAATATAATACTTTTTTGCAATACAGATTTTTCTAATGAGAAGAATGAAATTTTTGGGGAGGCTTATACTTCATCAGAATTGATTGCAAATATTAATCTCTTAGTGCTGTTCTTTAATAAGAATTTACATATTTTGTCTTTGAAAATGTCTTTTCATGCAGAAAGTGCTGCCAAATAGAGATATCAATCCACAGGCATATGATTTTAATTCAGCATATTCATCACTTGGAAGGCAAATGTAGAATTTATTAGATTTTTCTCTTGATATTTTTTCTTTTGCTTGTCATTATATTGCATATAAATCACTTCCAATTGAAAGTTAGGTGGAAATTCCTCAATTGCACCTTTAAATGGATTTTGAAATATGAAAATTTCCTTTGCACTGGCATCAAGGTTTGAAAACACTGCTATATTCTCAGCTCAGCAAATATATGTGCTCCAAATTCTTGTGGAAATGGAAATCTCATTTTTATCTTTTGACAACACAAGAAGTAAATGATACAGTTTGACACTACTTGTGATTCGAATGTTAATTGTCGTCAAAGGGCTTTATTGTCATAAAAGTTTTATATGTAAGTGCTATTTTGCCTTTGTAATTTTAGATTTAATTCATTAAAAATATTATCCAGTCCACAAGAGAAGCTACTTCCAAAGCTATTCAGTATCTTATGATAGTGTCAAATTGAGGGTGGTTCTTCTGATTCAGAAAAAACAAGTTTTTTGACCCCGATCTCAGATAATCACAATGAAACTCTACTACTCTTAGGCAACAAATGCCTCTATGGTTAGATGAGTTAGTATATTAAGCTTCTTTTTCTGAGACTAACAAGAGTTAAACTACTCAGAGCAAGTGAAGATTACTGTTGTATTAATTTGCAGGTACATTTTGAAACATACTACTATCATGTGACATCACTGGAATTTTGACATTAGTCATATAATAGTTTCAACTATTTTCTGAAAAGTACTTACTGATGAATAATATATTAAGTAACTAATCTTGTAGTTTTTAGTGTAATAGATGCATAACATCATCATGTATTATAGTTATCAAGTATTATGTATCAAATATAATTGTACATGCTGTAGTTCTGGCATGTATATGCCTGGCAGTCATCAATGTGTTTACACCAGCATCATTGCAAACACAGGAGTAATGCATTGCACTATGATGTTGCCACAGCTGCAGTGTCACTAGGTAATAACTTTTCAGTTCCTTTATAATCTTACTGGACCACTGTCATCAACAGTTTAAATTTTTATCAGTTCTGTCCAAGTCTCTTTTTGTTCCACACATAATTTTTACCACTATAAAATGGAACATGTCTTAGTATATCCCACTTAAATTGTATTGAATTAATGTTTTCTCAATGTTTTGAAAATATCCTTGCATGTAGTTGTTCTATGCAGTTTATTCATTGAGACTAATTCCTAAGTTACTTCAAAATTAGCACTGATTTCTTGTGTAAAGAACAACTGAGCAATATCCATAGCATCTGTCAACTCATTAAAAGCTAAGGAAAGTCGCTCAAAATAATTTGCCTTACTTTTACACTGGTTATTGAATTGATAACTTTGACTTTTTGAACAAGTGTTTTTACCAAGAGATTAATAGCCCTACACAAGTTTGTTTTCTCTAGACACATTTTTCAGCTACTGTAATCAGACATGATTTAATTAACTCATCACTGGTAATGGCTTTCAATTCTTAGCTAAAAAATAAGCCACTCAAAAATTCGCTTTGGTCGTAATCTCGTTTTTATTTAAATTTTTTTTGTTAAAGAAATTTTGCTGTGATGAGGTATTATTTTAAAAAAAGTTTTGTACTTTTTCTGAATTGATTTTCTGTGAGTTAGGCATACTATGATGAGTTCTTAATCGGTATTTATTGTCTCCTTTAGTACATTTATAGTGTCATTGCATAATGAAGTGCCATGTCGTCTAATTCAATGACAAAATTATCCACCTTCCATTGTATGTATGCTGAAACCATGGCATTTTGAGGTCCATTTTTCTCTTCTTGTTTTGACATGTCAGGTACTATATACTACTACTAATAAAAATGTAGTATGACAATATATGTGATGTTTGAAATATTGTTGAATTATGACGGTGTTACTGTAATTTGTGGTGCATTAGCAGATGTGGAAAGCAATAAGCATGAAAGTGCTGCATGGTCATTGTCACAACTACTCACCTCTGCTGATGTAGTAGAAAAGCAACCATAGACATAAATAGATGAATATGGCTACGTTTGGGTGAAACTTTATTTATAGACATTGAAGTCTGAATTTCATATAATTTTCATGTATCATGGGATATTTTCTTATGCAAAGGTCATTTTTAGCTTGACGCTCATAAAAAATGGGCAGCAGGCTGGGTTTGGGGAACAGACTACTATTACTGACCCTTGCTATTGAAAATCAGTTATTTATTATCCAGTATAATCCCAGAGATATTGCAGAAATACAAAATCTAGGCCTAGCTTTAAGACTTTTTTGTTTACCATTAAATCCCCAGCATATGAATACTTAGCAGGTACTTTTTGAATGAGTAAATAATAGACAATTTCTGGCACATAATAGTCCTCTAAAGATATGTTGAATGGATGAAATGTATGAATGATTTGCTATTTTATACAATATGACAGCATAAATATGATGGGATCAAAACGAGTTGCTTACTCTTTGAGAGTTTAAAAATAGGGAGAGGTTATCCCTGAGAAACATGAAGTGTTAAGTAGCTGGAAACCATGTTGGCCAGGTTATTAATTTAAATGATAATAACTTGATAGCATATTATTTTGGATTATTCAGATGTGAGACAGGTGTAGCAGACAAACAAAACCTTCCAGGCTATTTCTAGGAGGTGATTTACTGTTAAATTTAATAAAAAATTCTTTAAAAATTTATTCAGATTTCCAGCACAGAAAGAACTTGAAGGCAAAGAAGCTAATAGCTGATAGTATTTTGCACAAAGGTGAATTCAGTGTTGGGATATTTTAATTACTTATATGCAAGACTATTCAAATAATGTCCTTCAGGTAACGTAATGTGTAATTTCAGGTATCTGGCTGATCTATAAGGGTAGGAAAAAATGTGGTATCTATCACACTAGCCAAATAAACTTTGCACTACATTTTTAAACTCCTTTGGGTTGCATTCAGATAAAGAACTCAGTAAGCTTTGATGCATTACTTTTGTCCCCTAGATTCACACTCGTTTATCAACTCAGAGGCATTTGTACTCAAGGCTCCTTAACTTTATGTTCTGTTGTTTATTTGAGCAAGACCAAACCAATATGGTAATGTCAGTACAAGATTCCTGTGAACGTTTTTCTGCAGTGGTCAAGAGTAGATGTTCAGTCACACAAAGGAGGGCAAAATTAAAGGATTGCTGAACTGTGTTTCTTACAACCTGTGTTGTAGACAAGGTGCTTACCTTTCCAGCTGAGCCTTGATTTCTTCCTCTCCAAGTTTTTAAATGATTACTTCAGAGCTTGGTTGTGGGAATTAAATAAGACCTATGTCAACTAGTAGAGAGCCTAGAGAATGGTCATGGTAGCTATTATTTATATTACATGACAGATTTTTAACTTTACTATTTATTTAGAATGACTAGGTGACTTTTGTCCCTGCATAATACAGGCTCATCATGGACAGAGTTAGCAGTAACTACTTACAAATGTTGGACAAATGAACTACAGCTTTTTACTATCCATGGAGTAGCCCATGTGGTCTGCTGCACATGTGTGTTCAAGATGTTTTGAAAAGATAAAAACTACTATTTCTCTTATATTCTAACTTTTCGTGAAGAATGCTGATGAAAATTTTGTCAGGATGTATGAGTTTTTATTGATTCATCGATTGATTTATTCATCTAGTCTTTATTTCAACAAAACACGAAGCCCCTATAATGTTCCAAGCATTGAGCCCACAGTGAAGAACAAGCCTTTGCCTCTGATGCTAAGGAGCTCACTGTAGCTGGGAGACAATCAAGTTAATTGCTGATGCAGTAAATGCACAGTGATATGGATGCACATGGAGGAACCACCTTATTTGGATTTGGGGAGGCTTGAGAAAATTTCCTGGAATAGTTAAAATCTCCACTGAAGGCAGGTGAAATATGATGAAGGGATTGCACCCGCATGAGAGGGAATAATGAAAGTAATCTAAGAGATTTTTAAGGCTTCGTAAGCCATATTATGAAATGCAAACACTATCATAAGGACAGAGAGAGCCTCGCAAAAGTTTTAGGCACACAAAAACATTTGTGTGTAGGAATAAAATTTTGGCAATAGTGTGCCACCAAGTAAAGACCGTGGACAAGGAAACCAGTTTAAAGCTTCTTTTAGTACTCCAGGTAAAAGAAAATGGTGGCAATGGGGTGAAAGAAGGGAAAGCAAACAGCTTCAAGACCTATAAGGAATTAGAATTGCTATTACTTGGTCAGTAAATTTTAGCGAGGATATTTACAATAAAAGGGTAAATTATAATTCCTCAATTTTTAACTTTAGCCCTCAGGTAGATATTATTAGTGCCATTTACTGAGATGGGAAACATGGGAGGAAAAGCAGGTTTTGTCTCAAGAAAAGAGGAAATGATGACTTCACTTTTAAGACAAATTCGTTGTTTTGGTGCTTATGGGATCTATAATGAATATTTCTCTGGCTTTTTTTTTTTATTTTTTATTTTTTTTTGGTACCAGGAATTGAACTTGGGACCTTGTGCTTGCAAGGCAGGCATTCTCTGGCTTTTAAATTTGACTTCTTGAAAAAAATTGGCTTTTTGGTTATGCTTACACCAATTTATCGGTTTTTCCCTGTCACACATCAGATATTCTTTTCCCATGTCCACTATTGCAACAGCTTGTTGTATGTTTAACAATTCTATATACATTTGTATCTGGCCACTCATAAAATGTACAGTGTGAGTGTGGCCATTGTGAGAAGAAATGAAGTTGAGATTCTATAGGGCCATGTCAGAGAATGACTCTGCTGTAACCAGGCTCAAGAAGGGAAATGGGCTTGGCATTAGTCCTTGTCCTGCTGTTTAAGAGGCATAGACAATTTAATTCTATTTGAGTTAATGTTAATATCTGAGAATATCTGAGAATCTCGTTGTGATGGACAGGAAGTGGCAGAGTTATTAGATGATGCCACAGGGAATCAAGTGAGCTTGAGAATTGGATCTCAAGGAAGCTCACTCAGTTGCTATTGACCCAGGCTTCTATGGATTGTATGAACATTTGTGTTTGAATGGGATGTGGTCACAAAAATGAGAAAAGAAACCAATGATATCTAGTGCCTCTGAACTATGCTGGATTAAGTGAGGTCTGTGGTCAGGCTGAAAGTTCCAGTTGGTATACGAAACTGAACAGAAATTTAATTGGGGAGACACGATACATACAATACATAATACATTTATGAAGCACATTGTATTACAGCTAAGTTGGGTATAGGGGAAGACGAGACACCTTGGGCCCATTGGATAGGGTCCTTCAGAGTTATCTTTACCCACTGTTTGGAAGGGGCTTCTGATCTATAGACAGTTGATTCTCACTGTTAACTCACACTGAATAGTGGAAGACTGCCTCCTCAAGTCTGATTACTTTCCCTCAGTTTAATAAGTAAAGTATAGGTGAGAAGGGAGGTAAAAAGGAAAAACAAAAATAGTAGGTTTTGCAGAAGCCACGGGGTAGTTTTTTTTCTCTCTTTGGTAGTACTGGAAGGGTACCAGGGCTTTTTCACTGAGCTACATCCCCTAATAGATTTGTGTATGTATGTATATATGTGTGTATGTGCATATGTCATATGTATATATGTATATGTGCGTGTGTGTGTGTGTGTGTGTGTGTGTATGTATGCCAGTGTCTCACTAAATCATAAAGTTGCCTACACTGGGATCAAGCTTTTCAGTCTTCCTTCCTCAGCTTCCCACAGTGCTGGCTGGGATTGCACGTATGCGCTACCTCACCTGTCAGGAGGTATCATTTTTAAAGAAGAGCCAGTTTCTTATCTTTGGATCTCTTCTCTGAATTTCTTATTTTAGTTGCTAAGTTGTCCACTTTAGAAACTTTGTGATCAATCTGGAAATTTCTTTTGCTCTATCCTTACCTGGTGTAGATTTTGTCTCCTGTCTCCTCCCTTATGCCACCTTCTCTGCTTCTATGCCCTTCTTGCTTTATTCATGGAAATCTGAGGGTCATGTTCAGCTCAGAAAGCTTCAGTGTTTTCCTCTGATGGACAAGATATTTATCGAATATTCCTGAGAATTAATATATGCAGTCAGTCCTCTTTATTTGTGAGCTCTGTATTATGAATTTGCCTACTTGTTCACATTTATTTGTAATCTCCCAAACAATACTCACAGAGCTTTCACAGTCATCTGCAGCATAACAGAATATGAAAAAATCCAAGTCACTCATGCTGACCATGCTTCCAGTTGTGATCAAACAAGGACATGCTCTGATTCTTGTTTCATCTTTCATACTGTAAACAAATATACTTTTTGTGGTCTATTTAGTACCATGCTTTTTACATTTTTGTGTATTTTCTTGGTAATTATGCTATTTAAGGCAGACTCCAACTATAGTGCTGGAGTGTTGTTTAGTATTCCTAAGCTCAAAGAGGTTGTCATGTGCCTCAGGTAGAAAATATATATGTTAGACGAACCTTAATATGGAACAAGTAATAATGTTAGTCATGAGCTTGATATTAATGAATCAACATCCCATATCAGAAACACATGTAAAACAAAGTTATATGCTGATAAATTGATGGAGATGTTATGGCCAGAAGCTCTCAAGAATGTAACCATGTGTTTCCTCTAGGTGCAACAGTTCAGTATTTGCTAATGTACTGTTCGTTGTGACTTTATAATTAAATTAATCAAATTAAATTGAATATTGACTGAGATAATTCTTTTACACATGTTGCTACTATACCTCATATTAATCATTTTTTTGTTGCTGAGGTGAAATACCCAACACCTGCAACTTGAAGCAACAGTTTATTTTGGCTCACAGTTTCAGAGAGTTCAGTCCATGAATGGTTGGCTGGCTTGGCAGAAACAGCATAGCAGAAGGGCATGATGGGGAAAGCTGCTGAATCCATGGCAACCAGAAAGAAGAGAGAAAAGAAAAGAGCCAAGATCAAGAATACACCCTTCCAGGGCATTCTCTCAGTGAACTACCTCTTCCAAACCAGACGCTACCTCCTAACAGCACACACATCCTTGAATTAACCCACTGATGAGGATAACACCTCCATGATCCAATCACCTTCCAAAAACCCCACCTCTGAACACATAATACTTTAGGCACCATACATGGATACATACATACATACATACATACATACATACATTTATTTGTTTGTTTGTGACACATAATAACTACATTAATTTTGGGGAAATGGTACATATACATATTGTATCTTGATTATTTTTACTTCCCCAAGCTTTCCCCTCTCTTCCTGTTTGCAAGTCCCCTTCCCATCTCCACAGAATTTACCTTCTTGTTTCCTACTATCTCTCTTTTTAATTTACTCTTTAAATTATTTATATTTGGGAAGACATTTTAGATCTAAATCTTAACATAGCTGTTTTACAAATGAGGAATCTGAAGCTCAGGGAGGTTTTGTAATTTCCATAAGATCAAGTGAGTGAGTATCTAGAACTAGAATTCTAGACACTTTGATAGTGAAGTTCATGTCTTTAGACATTAGGCTATGTGATCTAGAAGACTCTTCATGGCTAACTTGCTACTGTACTGTCCAGGTGTTTTTTCCTTCTAGGCTTCTGTTTCCCCAAGCTCCCTGCTCAGTAGCAGAGCATTTATGCTAGAGCCATATAGGATAAATTTAATTTTCTGAAAATGCTACCCTGTCTTAGGCCTCTCTGCTTTTGTCCACACTATGATCTTTGCATGTCTTACTTTCTTTTTAGTTTAGGTAAATTCATACCTATTTCTTGCATTATCAGTCATGTTAACTTTAGAAACTTTGTCAACATGTGATACTGTTACTCTTAGATGGGAGTAAGAATTTCAGTAAGATGACTAGTAAGATGCCCAGTAAAATGACTACAGATAGTATTAATGTACTGTACATTTAAAAAAGCTGCAGGAAAGAATTTTAAATGTTTTCACTATATAGATATGCTAAGTGAGGAGATAGATATGTCTAACTTGAATTATACATTATAGTGTACTATATATACATGAATTGAAGCATCACATAGTACCCTATAATTATGTACAATTTTTATGTATCAGTTAACAAATACACAATTAAAAATTTAATACAGTATATCAATATGGAAAAAAATAAAGCAGGCTGCAAAAATCATATACAGAAAGATGTCGCCAGTCTATGTGGCATAGTGGTGAGGATTAACTAGTTGAGAAATCCTGAGGGAGGAGTCTTCAGTAGGATGTTCGTGGGACTCTCAGCTCCAGTTGCTTCTCCACACAATTTAATCTCCTAATTTTGCTGACTAGAGAATCAGGAGTGAATCCTCACAGAGAGATCATTTCTAAGCCTCTCAGTATGAAGTCAGTTGCTTTATGTGAAGCCAAAGCTCTAGGAAAAAGCATGCCTATGGACACTCACTTTTAGGAATTCTTTTTACTAGGCTCAGGATGAGTGAAGAGGGCAAAATGTGGGGTACTACATGTTAACTGTGGTTATCTCTTGATGTGATTTCACTGTTTTCTTTCTCTAGTGTTTGCTAAGTATTTCTGCTGTGAATATATGTATGTACTGTATCTCTTTTAAAAAACCTAAAGCCATGCATTTATTTATTTATTAGTACATGTTTACAATACATAATGATTACATTTACTGTGGGGAGTTGGTACATGTACACAATACATCTTAATTACTTTTTATCCCCTAACCCACTTCTCCCTTCCTACTTCTTCCAACTCTTGATTATATATTATTTTTGATAAGAAAAAGTGCTTTGGCTATAATTTGCATTTAGAGGAAATATAAATACTATAAGCTTTAATAATAAGTCTAGTGTTCATTTATTGAGCACCTGTAGTGTGTGAAGCACTTCATCTTAAGTAACTCTTAGTAACATTGAATTATTATTATTTTATAAAGAAGCTGATACTCAGAGAAATTACATGATTTTCCCAGAGATTTATATAAAAAAATGGCACAAGAACTAGACAGTTCTACCTACAAACACCATGGAGGTTTCTTTCATGCTATTTTTTTCACTATATTGAGCATTCAGAATATATTCCAGAAGATTCCATTTTGACCAGTTCTCACCCGCAACTCACCAATTTGCTCTTTTTCTTAGTTCCTTGAAAAGAGTTTATTATCAAAAAATGCTCAGTAAATGCTGATTACTTACTTGCAGTGACTATAGAAGTTAGTCATGGTACAGGATGAACCAGGAATTTGTTTTTATGTCTTGCATTTGTGATTTATGTTCATTTGGTTTGTTATTTTTATTTTTTCTATGTGCTCATGGGCACATAAGTAATAAGTAGTAATGTCAAGTGAGGGAATATTTGGAACAACTGTACAAAAGAAAATTAGTTACTTTCTGGAATGCATCTGTGGAGTCAGATTAAGGCAGAGTTTGCTTTCCTGTGTACTTCAATTTTCTAAAAGTTAAAAAAAACGAAAGAAAAAAGGAGACCACAAATTCATTATATTTTGTTTTCTCTATGGCTGCTATCTGAGCAGGTTTGGAAACTTGCCAAAATATTATAAGTCATTTAAAAGTATTAAAAGAAATCTTAGTCATGTATCAGAGGTTGATTTAACATTTTTATAAAATATTTTCAATTATTATAAAGACTTTTCATATTGTTTCCTTAGTGTTTTAATGTTTTCTTTTCATTTTTTGTGGAATCGTCTATCTGTCTGTCTATCTATCTATCTATCTATCTATCTATCTATCTATCTATCTTTGTGTGTGTGTTAAACATACTACAGGTTGAGGAATACAATTTGTTTTAAAAAATAAGAGTTATGAAATACCTACTTGAAATGAGAGCCATGGATGTGTGTGTTTACACCATAGTTTTAGTAATTTTTTTGATACTTTTTATGTTTTCTTCCAAATTTAATAATGAAATAAGAGTTGAAGATTGACAGATTCACATGAAGATAGACTTTGTAATATAATCTGTCAGGTGTCTGTCTCTATTAGTCATCTGTAATTCTGAAGATTAATCGAGGCAATTACAACATGTACTGAAGATTTTAGACTTTACATCCTTAATGTTCACAAAGCACTTCGCAATTGATGAATGAAACTAGTTGTTCAGATATGCTGAATGACTGACTCTTTTTATATTTTTCTCTTTTTTTTCTACTCAAATGTATTATCTGATAAAACAACCTGCAGCATGGATTTTTTTCAAGCATTTTCTCTCTCATTTTTTAATTTTTAAATTAATAAGCTTTCCAAGACTTCAAAAACACTACACTGTTCTCTCAAGCCTCGAAGTCTCCAACACCCAAGACCTGCTCCTTAGGCTCCAGCCTGAGTAACCTGCTATGAAACTCCTGTCACGAAATGACATTCTGGACTCAACACACCTCTAACCTGTCAGCGGAACTTTGGTTCTACCTACCTTCTGCACTCTTCCCTCCTCCCTGGGAGACCTTTATTACATCACTAATTTATAAAGATGGGGCTCCACAGCCATTTCCACCAAGGATGGCTTGCCAGAGCATACCCAAACTCATTCAGCTTCCTCAGTTGCTTATAAACCATTAATGCTTTCATCCCACCCACCCTGCGCAAGTAATCAACTTCCTTCATGTGATAAAATCCTTGCTGGAAGAAGTCAAGTCTAGCACTAGGCCCTAGGGTTCCTCATCTGGCTGAACAAGAGTCATGAGTATGAACTGGGGCCTTGGTCTGCCCTGGCCTTCACTGATGTGCTGGGCGCTCAGCGTGGTGTCTAACATGGTAAAAACTTATTAACCGGTGTGCAGTCAATGTTAATTTCAAGCATTTTTTCTCTTGAACACTTTATGTATTATTTTATCATTTGCATAAGAGATAGCTGTAGTTTTTGCTTCTTATGGTTTTCCTGGGAAATATTCCTGGAGGAATATCATCCAGGAGTTTTTCTTGAGAGATTTTCTCACATGATTTATTTATTTATTTATTTTCTATTTTATTTTTTTTGGTACTGGGGATTGAACTCAGGTCCTTGCACTTGCGAGGCAGGCAGCAGAACCACTGAGCTAAAGCCCCGGCCCTATTTATTTTTTTATTCAATAAGTTTATTGGTAAATTTTAGGTATATAATATGATGACATTCATCATTGGGAATTTGTACCTTTACATGATATATCTTGGCTTTTATTTTTCCCCCAATCCCCTTCCCTCCATTCTAACCCTTCATCCTCCCTATTTACAAAGACTTTGCATTTTTTCCTTTACTCATATTTTTCCCCCCTTCTTTTGTATCCCCTACAACTTCCACCTCTCCCTCCCCTTCCCCTTTGGACCTTTTCTTACTATTTCACATTATTATACATTTTGATACTCATTTACACTTCCAGTTTCTCACACCAGAGAAACTACTCAGTATTTATACATGTGTGTCCTATTTATGTCACTTAAGAGTATTGCTGGGGATTTAGCTCAGTGGTTCCACCGCCTGCCTTGCAAGTGCAAGGACCCAAGTTTGATCCCCAGTACCAGAAAAAAGAAAATATCTGAAAAAAAGGGCACTTTCATTCAAAGCCACACATTTAGGAGTGGGAATTTAGCTCAGTGGTTCCAGTGCCTGTGTTGCAAGTGCAATGTCCTGAGTTCAATCCCCAGTACCAAAAAAAAAAAAAAAAAAAAAGAGTATGGGCTCAATGTGCATCCATTTAGGTATAAATATCTCTAGTTTATCATTCTCTATGGCTGAGTAGTACTCCATTTTATAAAAAAAAACCCCTACATCTTTATCCAGTCACTAGTTGATGGGCAATTGAGCTGTTTCCAAGTTTTAGCTATTATAAACTGTGCCACTATAAACATAGGTGTACATATATTGCTGTAGTATGATTCTTATAATTCTTTTGGGAAGATACTCAGCAGGAGAATAGCTGAGTCAAATGGGACCTCTAATCCTAGTTTTTTGAGGTATCTCCATACTGATTTCCACATTGGTTGCATCAGTCTACACTCCCAGCAAGAGTGGAGAAGGTTCCTTTCTCCCCACAGCCCTGCCAGCATTTGATATTGGTTGACTTCTTGATTGCAGTCATTCTTTCCAGAGTGAGGTAGAATCTCAGTGTTTTTTCATTTGCATCTCTTGAATGACTAGTGATGTTGGGGGTATCACAATCTCCAATTTGAAACTATACTACAAAGCTACTTTAATAAAAACAGCATGGTACTGGCAAAGAAACAGACCTGAGGATTAGTGGAATAGATTAGAAGATGCAGAAACAACTCCAGACATCCTCAGCCATCTCATCTTTGATAAAGGATCCAAGTACCCTTAGTGGATGAAAGATAGCTTCTTTAATAAATGGTGCTGGAAAAATTGGGTTTAAACTTGCCAAAGATTAAAACTAGATCTATATCTCTTACCATGCACTAAACTGAGATTGAAATGGATCAAAGATCTAAATATTAAAACAAAAGCACTAAACGGGTTGGAAGAGAGGTTAGGTAGAACTCTTGAAGACATTGGTGTAAGAAAAGACTTCATGAAGAAAAGCTTAGTTGCACAGGAACTAGCACAAGGAATCAACAACTGGGATCTCATCTTATTAAAAAGCTTCTGCACAGCAAGAGAAACCATCAACAGAGTGAAAAGACAACCTATAATATGGGAAAAAGTTTTTACCAGTTGTTCCTCAGACAAAAGTCTATTATCTAGAATATATAAAGAACTTTAAAAAAATCAGACCCCCCAAATGTAAGACCAAATCAAAAAATGGATATATGAAATGAACAGACATTTCTCAAAGAATTAGAAACAGCAAATAAATGTATGAAAGAAAGAATTTTTTTAAAGCAGGCAAACACCACTCAATGTTGTTTCATTAATAGAATTAATTTTTATGTCAATAGAAAACTGTTTAAAATTATTAGGTTGGGTTGGGGATTTAGCTCAGTGGTTCTGCCACCTGCCTTGCAAATGCAAGGTCCCGAGTTTAATCCTTGCTACCAAAAAGAAAAAAAAATATATATATATTAAGTGAATTAACCATACATCTATGTAAACATTAGTAAGGCAAGCCTAAAATTTACAGGCAGTGCTATTGAAGTGAACCTAATATTCCATGAGGAACTCATGTTAACAAGGAAAGATAATATTTGTCTACACACAGGATACAAATAGGAGTGAGGAGCCTGTACATTCTTGTTCAAGTAACTGAAAGATTCAGGGCCTGGGATTTAGCTCATTCGTGCCACACATGCCTTGCAAGTGCAAGGACCTGAGTTTGATCCCCAATACCAGGAAAAAAAAAAAGATTCCATGCAACTAACCTAGATCTTCTGTTTGCTAGAATTTTAAAATTTCAAACCCATATGGATTTTTCATGAATGCAAGTTGTAGCACAAATGTACATAATATAAATATATATTACATATACATATATCAAGAGGACTATTAGGTTTCAAGAGCCAACACAGTATATATCGTGTGATATAATTATAAATCATAGTAATAGTTGGAGTAAAACCTTAGAATTAATTCTAGAAGCATGCTCATAATCCAAAGCTCTTATATATCAAAATGAATTTCCCCATAAATAATAATGGAAACTCAGCTGATTCACTCCACAACCCCAAAATAGTCATATAAAATGATTACAGTACTGTAATATAATACAAAACAGAAAAGAAAATACAAAATATAAAGAAAAATAAACAACTTTCACTTAACCTTTGACAACCTGCATAGTGGGAGTGAGGGAGGAGAGAAAAGAGTTATTATGCAAGATGACTTTCACTATCACTAATGGAATCAATGCTATTGGCTGCAACTTTAACAAGAAACCTGTCCAATGACACTTGCTTTTGCCTCTTTTTGAGGACTTTGTGGAAATGTGGCAGTGCATTATTGTTGAACAGTTTCTTGCACTTCTACAACCTTATTTGGGTGGTGCTTTTCTACAAAACTTTGCACTGTTTCCCATATTTTGCATATCTCCATTATCTAATTTGAAGTGAGAGATTCCTCTGCCGTGTTTTTTTTTTTAGTGCTGGGGATTGAACTCGGGTCCTTGCACTGGTGCAGCAGGTGGGGAAACCACTGAGCTAAATCCCCGGCTCATGCCTTTTTCTTCTCCTCTGCAGATGAGAAGTTTAGGAAAGATGTGAAGAGGAATAAAATGGAGAAGAGTTTTAAAGCAAATGTATTTGTATTGGAGGGAAAGCAGGTGAAAATAAAACAAAGTACATTTGATTTGGATTTCATATTTAAGAGTAATTTTATTAGAGACCATATTCTTTGAATATATAAACTTTGATAAAATGATAATTTAAAAGCTTTGGGAATTTTATTATCTCTTTGATGTTGTGAAAACACCTAGTTTGTGTCCATCCTCTTTGGAAAGTACGTACTGAACCATATGTAATAATATCATGTAGATAACCATTGAAAAAACCTTCTGCTTTGTAAGATCTCATTTTCTAAGACATATTACATTCATTTTTATTGCATGTACAGGGGAGAAACATGGATAGAAATTAAATAATAACCTAACTAAATAGAAATTATAGGTATCATAAATCTTTCAGTATGGAACTTTATGGTGCTGTTAACAACTTTATGTGGAGGGATTTGATGTAGTCATGGTCATCAGGGAAACTTCTGTACGGAATTGATGATGAACTGAGTTCTGAAGGAAGACTAAGTTACTAGGCAAAGAGTATGGGGAATTGTGTTTCCTCTCCTTGAAATTATTTACGTACTTTATACTGTACAGTCTATCTGTATATTAGTAATGGCCTGAGAGATCAGCTCGAAGTCATCTCTCTTTTCAAGTGAAAAAACTAGAATTAATATAGGCGAAGTCGTTGGCTTAAGTTTTGTAGCTAGTTGTGTGAAAAATGGGACTGTGATTCAGATTTTATTATTGCCATTTATATTAGGCTAGGTTTAAGACATAAGGACAATGGAACGAAATGCACTTACCCTTTCCTTTATTCATTTAAAATTATAAAGTACCTACTGTGTAGAATGCTCTGTGTTGCTTGACGTGAATCAGAGATGAATGATGTGTGGCATTTGGTTTTTGGGAGCTTACCATCTGCTGAATTTATAAAATGATATTTATCAACAAAAGATAGAGATAAAATGTAAGAATTGAGACAATGGAGGGGGTATGTCCATTTAGATTGAGTCTGTGATGGCTTCCTGGTGGAATAATGGTTGAGCTTGGCCCCAGCATGAAAATGCAGGGCGTTTGGTATAGAATGAACTGCAGGACCAAAGACAAAAATAATGTTAAGCCATCGGGGGGCAGTTCTCTTTAGATGGTCCTAAAGCATGTGAAGAGAGGAATGGTGGGAAATAATTTTGGAATATGAATTAGTATTTGATTATGGTAAAGGGAGTCCCTTAATTTTGTTATCCAAAGGGGAACAATGTAATATAGTTGTAAGTTATTATTCAGTGTATTGGATAATGTTAAAGTGTAGGAACTTCTTGGAGTTCTGGCAACTCAAAAATGAATATTTGCAATTTAGGAAATAAGTGTGGCAGTTAGCATGACAGACACAATACGGAGAAATCCATGTGTGAGAAAAATCGTGCCTAGAGTGGATTAAAGAGAGACTGATAGTTCTCCTGTGAAGAGCTTAGAAAGATTTCAAAGTGGGGCAGGGTTTTAGTTGCTGTTAATCTGTACTTTTGTTTTCTTGCATCACAGATTCCCTACAAGTCCATCATGATCCTGTAAATGACAATGGGTCTTACTGCTATTTGCCATGATTGTGGCATTCTTACTGTCACTCACAAGACTACACTGGCTCCCTCAGACACTCATTCAGTAAAGGTTTATTGTGTACATGTGGAGACTATCAGTAAGCAGCGATAGACACTTCCTGTGCTCAAAGGCCTTGTGGTCTGGCTCTGGCATGGAGACATATCAAGCAAGGCATCAAAATCAGATGTAATTAGTATTAATGATAGGACAGTATGGAAGATAAATCTAGTGCTCTATTCAGTGATCATAACACTCAGAGAAATAGAAAATAGCTTGTTTATATTTTAATTTGGCACTTCCAGGGTCCTTGATGATCAGTAGGAATAACTCATGCTTATTTTTAAATGCATGAAATCGCTTCATTATGTGAGCAGTGAAGAGAGAGGAGGATTCATAGGCTAGGAGCATGAGCTTTGTAGTTCATGATTGTAGATCATGAACAGTCATTGGTGAAATTCTTTCAGTACTTATTGGCTGGGTGATCTTGTATAGGCAGCTTAGTGTCATTGCCCTTAGCAGCTCCTGTAAGTATAAAATGGAAAAAATTATATCTACCTCTTGGGGTTACAATAAGATTGGAATGAAATGTGTATGTATAGTGCCTGATATATAGTAAATATTCAACTTTTCTCTTTTGAAGATACAGTGCTCTAAAGAGAATGACATTTAGTGTCCTAATGTTTATGTAGGATTTTGACCCCATCTCCACTGATCATTGTCCTTGGGCAAGAAATCAGAACTTCTTATTTTGTATCTCACATATAAACATGGAGTCCTGTTGCTTCTTTCTTCTTTTTAGCAAAGAAGTATAAAGATTAATTGCACCATATAATATTTTTCTCATCTTTAAACAAAGGTGCTACATAGATGCTATTTTATTTCTTTACTCAAACCTATTTTTATACTAAAATTGAAAATGGTTCAAGTTTTTCTCTGTTTTTTGAAATGCATGTGGCTGTTTACTTAGCTTTTAAGGTGATATATGGACATTGCTAATGAAAACAATAATTTGTGTCACTTTATATAGTATTGCAAAAGTCCTTCTTTGTGAGTCTTGTTGTGACATGTAACAATTGTTTGGTGGGATGAATACATACACAGATGCTCAAGCAGATTTTATTGATTATAAATAAAATAGCTTAAAAATAAAACTAAAAATGTAATCATGGCTGCCATTTTCATACAAAAAAATCATAATACAGAAATATTGGGTGTTCTCGGGTCAGAAGGATGGCTTGGTTTCTTCTTCATGGTAGTAGGACAGAGATGTAGTCTGGAAAGCTATCTGCAGAACCATTTAGTCCAAAATGCTCATGCTTCCTCGGGAGTACATAGAAGATAGGACAGAGCTGAGCGTGCCGTCTGAAAGCTCAGCCATTCCTACACTGAGATCACCATAGGGGATGTCAACCTCCTCAATAGGCTCTAACATGCAAGAAATGTTTTATGATTTATTTCTTCTAAATCAACCTTAATCCAACTTCAAGCCCATGTGCCCACAGCTTGAAGGAGATTATATCTCAGCCATTAAAGGGCTTCCCCTTTCACTCTCAAAGTTGTAAGGCCAAGGTCCTAGGAGTGGTGCACTGAGAAGATCGTTCAGGTGAGACATTGGTCTCTGAGTCCAGATCAGTTTTCTCTTTGATGCCCATTGTCAGTTTTCCTAATTATATTGTCATTTTGAGTGGGGAGTTCTTGTGGTATAGGGTTATCCTGTATGTTATAGGATGTTTTCAACATCTGTAACCAATTAACCAACCAACAAACCAACAAACCAGAAATAAAAAAGGTAAAAAAGCCTTCCCAACCTATCTAAAGCCCCTTGTGGAAACCTCTAGTATAATACAATTACTCTAACCCTCCAGCTAATCCCTTGGAATCTGAAGGTGTTGAAACTGTGTATTACCTAGGGTATGGGAAGGTAGTGGGTTCAGGTGTCTCAGTGGAGCCCTGTATGGCCACTAGCTTGAGTTTCCCATGGGGACCCAGCCTCTTTCCTGGAGCTCTGCAAGAGGGAAGCTTGTGGATCCCTTTACTTATAGGTCCCACAGACTAGCCCTTCCTTAAGCTTGGGCCAATCTTATTTTCTTTCTTGCTCTTTATGCTCTATCTGTTCCCACCTTTGTCCTTCACTGTCACTTCGCATGCAGTGGCTAATTTTTGTTTCCATAGCCCAAGTTTTTTGGGAAACCATAGCAAGGAAGTCTCTCCTCAGGTCACTTCTGCCCTGATGCTACAAGCAAAGCTCTCCAATGGCCAGGGAGTACAGAAGGTCTGGCTATCTTCTCAGAGGGGAGGAGTGAAATATAAGAAGGCAAAATAGAGAATACAAATGACTGCATGTGGTTTCAGTCTCTCGAATTATTCAATGGAAGCAAAGCCAAAAAGTTATTTAATATCTTAATAAATTACTTTGCTACGTAAAGATAGATAATTTATCAGATTTCCTAAAAATATGATTCTGCCATACTTCTATTGCCTGATTTCTTTGCCATGGAGAATCTTACATCTGAACCTTGGGAAAACAGAACACCTAATCAGGGAATAGAGTTGAGGCCAAGGGAGGAAATAATTTAAAAGGGCATCTCCTCCTCCAAAAAAGAGACTTTTTAATGCATAATTTTAAAAGTACACACTCAAAGAAATATGGTGCGGGCCCTCCAGAGGGAGAAAGGCATTTGTGGTCTTGAGCTGGGTATATTTGTGGGGGTTGGGGGTGTCCTTAAGATGGGTTATCTAGGATGTGTATTCTAGAGTTTGTCAGGTTTTGCCCATTTGGTAGGCTATGTTAAAATACAAACTACTTACATATGTTTGAAGCCAAGATAAGCTGGAGGGAGGTTTCATAATTTACAGGTGAAAGCAGACTTACTATCTGTAAGGGCCTTAGGATTATTTTCTGGGAGAGGGATAAATCTTGAATAACTTTTGCATCCTGATTTGGGTTTTGCAACTGAATTACAGAACACGGAAAACTATTTGAGTGACTTACTTTTCCCATTCTTCCATGGATGTTGTATTTTAGTTTAATAGGGAAACACTTAATTCATTACATGCAATAGATGTCTCAGGGCATTAGAGTCTGTTTTCCTTGCTGAAACCCCTGCATTGTTAGTGTAAATCTTTGCTTATCTGGTACTGTGAAATAATCAGAAGTGTGGTTTAGGGAAGGCTTCTCATTTGTTAAAAGTGAATAACAGTACCTACTACATAGTCTATTAAAGGATTAAAGGACTGATATGATGTAGATTGCCCTAAAATGCTGCTTGGCACTTTGTGAGTGCTGCGTAAGAGGATAATGTTAATATATTCATGAACTATGTTAAGTGGTTTACATCTTTGGGCTTTCTCATTTAATGGTCCTTTAAATGTTCCTGAAATATTTTCATCCACATTTCACATGTGGGTAGTGTGAAGTTTACTGGGGTTGTTTCTTGCCCAAAGGAGCACATCCTGTAAGTGGAAGAGTTGGAATTTGTTCCAAGTACAGAAAGAAGTAATGCAAATGCGGAGCAAAAAGAGGCTTGGCTCACCTAATTGTTAAAGCGTGATTCAGTTTTGTGTTTTGTTTCCTACATGTCTACATTCTGCTTTCAATTGAAAGTAGGAAAAGTAAATAGAAATCTAATCAAAAGTATAGGGCCGGGGGTTTAGCTCAGTGATTTCGCTGCCTGCTGCACAAGCTCAAGGAGCTGAGTTTGATCCCCGGTACCACCTCCAAAAAAGTATCACAATGTTAAGACTGAGAAAAGAAATCTTTGTCTAAGTCTGATGGGTGCTTACACCTGGAAATAAAAAATATGAATATATATATATACTTTGCTGAAAAAGATGCTGTAATTGTAAGCATTTTATAAAGCAGATAATGGGCACTCATAATGAGTGGCATTTTATGAATGGGCTTATAATGAACAGGCTTATAATTAGAAAATTTTGGCTTTGGAAGTGAGCTCAATTTTAATGCAAGTCATTGTAACAATGCAACTCAGAACATTTGAACATTTTAAAATTAGCAGATGATCTTTTACAACTTTAGATTTTATATATTACAGCATCATGCTCTGAAGTAAAATAAAAACAAGGCCCTCCTATTACTTTGGATGTAGATAACTCATAATGATTTAGTCATAAGGAATTTTGTCTCCCCACGAAGAAAACATCATCCATGGTTTGCAGTGTTCATGTTTTAACCAATTTAGGACTTAAATAGTATGTTAGAGGTGTTAATTTATAATGAGAAAAAAAACGACTTCTCTATCTTTGCATTGGTAAGTTATCATCAAGCTTTTCTTCTTATTGTATAAATGTGTATCAGGTCATTTCTTTTTGTAAGAAAAGAGGTGCTTGTAAGAACTAAAGAGACTGCCTTAATCAGATAAATTATCAAAATCTTTGACAATGATTTATTTTTTTCTAAAGAAATATAAAAGGCATATTTATTTACTTATTTATTTTTGTGGTGCCGGGGATGGAACCCAGGGTCCAAACCCAGGGCTTCACACATGTTAGGTTAGCACTTTACCACTGAGCTACACACCCAGTCCTTCAACTATTTTAAAAGAAAAGGAGTAGTCATTAATATGTACAATTTTTATATTTGTATGTATCTGTATAGTTTAAATAAAAATATATTTTAAAAAAGAAAACTGGAATAAAAGAAGAGGACTGGGGACTGATAAAGTCCTGCTGGTTCTCCCCTGCCCTGATAACACTAACCAAGAGGCAAAGAAAATGCTCCTCTCTGGGGACAACCTTAGCTCTTATTCCTCAGCCCAGCTTGGCAGATACCCATGCAGTTCTAGAAAGGGGTCAAAAAGGGCCGGGGATTTAGCTCAGTGGTTCTGCTGCCTGCCTTGCAAGCAAAAGGTCCTGAGTTTGATCCCCAGTACGAAAAAAAGAAAAAAAAAAGAAAAAAAAGAAAGGGGTCAGAAGTTACTGTCATGGATCTGGATCAAAGTCAAGTCCAGGGCTGGCAAATTGTCTATGACTTCTGTCCTACTACAACTACAGAATTTACTAGTTTTGACAGAGAATACTACATAAAATATCTTGACCTCAAGAAATCCTTGATCTTTTTAAAAATTAAAAAAAAATTATTTGTACATGTTTGTTGTTCATGTAGCTTAGTGTTTCTTTCTTTAAAAAAACATTCCCCTTCCCCTCCCTCCCTCCTTTTCCAGTTCTGATATCCCATTTTTCAATCTTGTTGATACTATTTGATTTAGCTCATGTTATGGCATATATTATTTACATTAATTGGGGTTATTAGGTTGTTGTACAGAGCATATCTTTATTCTTCTTTTTTCCCCTCCTCTTCCTCCTCATCCCTGGCCTTTGTTGCCTTGGACGACTTCCTTATTGTAAGAGATCCATCCCCTTGTCCTTTTCTATCCATCCTTTATCATTTTCTTTGTACTTTGCCTTATTCACATGAGAAATATTATATGATATTCAAGCTTGTGTGTCTGGTTTATTTCACTCAACATTATATTTTCTAGGCATCCATTTTCCTACAAATGTCTCAAATTTGTCATTCTTTATAGCTGAGTAGTATTCATATATATATATATATATATATATAATTCATATATAAATACAATATATATCACATTTTCTCTATCCAGTCATCTCTTGACAGGTATACAGGCTGCTTCCAGAATTTAGCTATTATGAATTATGCTGCTATAAATATTGGTATGCATATGTTGCTGTAGTATGATGATTTAAACTCTTTATGGAAGATACCTAGCAGGGGGATAGCTGGGTCATATGGAATTTCTAGTTTCAGTTCTATTTATTTATTTATTTATTTATTTTGATATCGGGCATCGAACTCGGGTTCTTGCGCTTGCGCAGCAGGCGGCGAAACCACTGAGCTAAATCCCCGGCCCTAGTTTCAGTTCTTTGAGAAGTCGCCATACTGATTTACATAATGGCTGTACTGGTTGGGATACCCACCAGCAATGAAGGAGTGTTCCTTTTTCACCACAGCCATATCAGCGTTTGTTATTGTTTGATTTCTTAATAATTGCTGCTCTTTGCGCAGTAAGATGGAATCTTAGCATTATTTTAATTTGCATTTCCCTAATGGTCAGGGATGTTGAACATTTTTTAATATATTTGTTGACCATTTGTATTTCTTCCTCTGTGAAGTGTCTTCATTTCTCTTGCCTATTCCTTGACTGAGTCTTTAATTTTAGGTGGTTTAATTTTTTTGAATTCTTTGTGTATTCTGAATATTGGTCCTCTGTCTGAAGAGAAATGAAAAAATTCTTTCCAATCTGGAAGTTCTCTTAATGTTTCTGTTTTAATGTTTAGATCTTTGATCCATTTTGGTTTTAATTTAGTATATGGCAAGGGATAAGGATCCTGTTTCAGTCTTCTGCGAACAAATAACCAGTTTTCCCAACACCATTTGTTGAATAGGCTCTTTCCTGCCACATGTGCTTTAGGTCCCTTTGTCAAATATAAAATATTTGAATATGTCTGAGGAGGTTTCTCCAGTAGGGGAACTTATTACTATTACTTGAAGCAAGGGGTTGATGTCAGAGAGGTAAGGCCAAAATTTCTGAGAATCTGTGTTGAACAGTTTGAGCATACTCTTATATGACAAAGAGACACTGATAGTTTTCAGTCACATAACTGATATGATAATAGAGGTTAATCACCCTTGAATGGGTGGAGAGATGCTTCTAGGAGATAAAACTTCAGGTAAGGAAACCAGTTTCAGTCTTTCATATAAAAGTGGTAGTAGAGGATCCATTTGAGATACAATTAAGGAATCAGTTTGCAGAACCAATGATGCTTACCTCTGGGGGATTAAGGAGAAAAAGGTAAATAGTAACTGCCAATTTATAGCATGTATAACTGGGTGAATTGTAGAGTCACCAGCTAAGACCGAAATACAGAAAGAGCATCAGAAACACAGGAAAAAGATAATGAGTTTGGCTTAGGGCACATTGGGTTTGGTAGTCAAGAACTGACAGTTGACAGAAATTGACTGTATGAGTCTAGCACAGTGGGCAGGAATTTGGATTGGAAACAGGTTTAGGAATGATCAGCATGTGTGGTAGGTGCAGCAGTTTGAGTGACTGTGATCATGGTGCAAGTGTGAATAGTGGACTGCAGATGTAGCTACTTTGGCTGAGGAGTGGAAAACCCACCAAGGACAAGGAGCAAAATAACAAGAACTATGATGATAACTAACAGTGTGCGGTGGAAGAGAAACAAAAATTCAGGAAAATGGTTAACTGTGTAATGCTGTGGAGTGGTATTATGAAATAAGAGTTGAAAAGTGTCTGCTCCCTTAGGCGATAGAGTTAACTGGTGATATTTGCAAGAATGGATCAAGTAGAACGATGGTGACAAAACCAAAACTAGTTTAGGAATTGAGACAACAACTAGACTTCTCTTTGAAGTAGTTTGGATGATAGGGGGAGAAGGTTAGTAGCTAGAGGTGGATTATTTTGGTAAAAGGTGGTGTTTTTGTGGTTGTAGAATTTAGCAGGTGTCTAGGTTGTGGAAAAGAGGCTTATCAGGGAGAGAAGTTGGAGACTGTGTGGCTAATGTGTAGGTCCCCATAAGCTCTAGGGCCAGAGTAAACAGACAGAAAAGTGGACCTTTCTTGGTTTTTCAGGGCACAAAAGATGGATGCACTGATAGATCATGTGTGGCTCGTATGTTAGTTCAGTGATAATGCTGCTGGTTTCAGGCATCTGGAAGAAAAAAGAAGATGAAGAGAATAATAAAGGTTTATGCTATTTTTTTGAAGTGCGGAAGTTAAGAACTGCTATAACAAAAGCACCCAAAGAATTGTTCTAGGCATGAAATAGCAAGAAAAGGGGCAAAGGGGAAGGAAGTGGGAGGGCTAGGGGAAAGGATAGAAGGGAATGGGATTAATATGAGAAAATGGAAAAAT
>NW_004624740.1:20785807-20817998 GCF_000247695.1 Heterocephalus glaber | reverse complement strand
AAAAAAAAAAAAGTTCTACCTAACCTCTGTTCCAGCTGGTTCAGTGTTTCTGTTTTAACATTTAGATCTTTAATCCATTTTGATTTGTTGAGTGCATGGTGAGAGATATAGGTCTAATTTTAATCTTTGGCAAGTTGAAATCCAATTTTTCCATCACCATTTATTAAAGAGGCTATCTTTCCTCCAGTGATTCTTTTTGCTCTTTCTTTAAAATACACTATGAAAACATTTCTAGTGTTTTGGCTTAAATTTTTTGGAGTGCAAATCCATATATATATTTTACTAAGAGTTGCATTAAGGAGTTTTAAAAGTAAAATCTCTCTCTCTCTCTCTGTCTCCCTCTCTCTCTCTCTCTCTCTCTGTAGAAAGTCTTCTGTCATTGCTTCATCCTGGTTGGGTAGGATCCACCCCTTTTAGGGTGATCAGAAGTTCAGTCTCCAAACAGCTTAAGTTTTGTCCTCTCCAGAACAAGCACTGCCAACTTTTTAAGTTTTTTGTGGTTTTATTGATGAGGATTGCTGTCTTCCATTGATTTAGGTGAGAATAGCAGAGACTTAGTATGGGAAAGCTCATGTTGCTCTTCACTTAATTTCTAGTAGGTTAGAGGCAGCTCAAGACATGATTATGTACATGGAAGCATTATCTGGTCTTGGTATCTGCACTATTTGTTATATTTTAAACTGTAACCTTATTCTTCTTGTGTCCTATGTTCACTCTTAAATGTATTTTTCCATTTTCCTACTTTTGCCTTTGGGGAATAACAGATGACTATAAACTATATGATAAACATAATAATTTTCTCTTTGCTGTCATCTTCTATAATTTTAGTACACTTTGTAAAAAAATGCAAGTTACTGCTGACTTGGCACAAATATAAGAAAATGGATAAGCTTAGCAATATTAAAGTCCTCTGTCAATAAATATTCCTATGCAAAGTTTGTTCAGTGATAAATAAAAAAAGACTCGTCAGGCTATGTGAAACTGGGCAGTGTCTTATTCACCACACACTTGAATAGGATGCAATTTATTTATCTTACTGTATTAAAAACAGTGGTAACATTTTCAGGAGCACTAACTTTTGCTAGAGGGACTGGAGTCTAAAGGGGCAGGGGAGTAGTACCTGCACGGGAGGAATAATAACAGTATTTTAAACTGTCAGTATGTTGGGCAAAAGAGAAAAGTTACAATAGGCATAAAATCAGAGGAGCCAATTTAAAATTCAGGAGGAAAGTTTTTGTAACCCAAACAGGCCATTGTGATATGAATGCAGGACAAAGTACCTAAAACTTTTAATTTCTGTCTGAGGCTACTGTTGTCTGCTTTTGATGTGGTTAGATGATTCACAACTTCTTTCTAGGGAGAGTGGAAGTACCTGATGCAGTTTAAGACAAGCAGGTTTTCATGTTTTCCTTGTCTATATGGCAAACAGGTTGAGTTTACAGTGTGAACATGCTCCATTAGTCTCCTGGAAGATTAATGTTGGAAATAGCATCTATTCCTGGGAATTCTTTTTGCCTGACTTACTGGCTGATGAAAAGTAATCAATCCAAGTGGAGTTGTGTATTGCATTCTTGAAGACTTCTTTCTCTCTTCTGTGGATTTTTCTCTCCAGGTTTTTGCAACACAGGACAAGGAGATAAAGAAGGGATCAGGATCAGGAAGTGCACTGACTTCAGTGAGGGATGGAATGAAAGTGGCCTGGGAGAGGTCACTGAGGAATTGAAGTGCATCCCTGAGCACAGGGTTGTGCAGTGTCAGGGTTCCAATCCAGATCTCAGGAAGTTCCACTTCTGGGTGGTCTTGAGGAAGTTCCCTGATGTCTCTGGGTCTGAGTTTCCTCATCTGAGAGGTGAAGAATTAGAGCCACTGAGGTTGCTGATGGAGCTAGTCTTCTATGATTCTAAGTCAAAGAGAAAGGTGACATTGACTTCAGTCACTATGAAAGGCTCCTGACACTGTGTGATAGTGGATGCTGAGGCAGTGACGTCTAAAGTCTTTTATCTTTTTTGGGCTAAGGAAGACTTTTCTTCAGAGAAGTCTCTAGTTTCAATTGCTGCTCTGTCTTTGCACACAGGAAATTCTGATGGATGTTTTCCAGTGAAACTCTTTGTAGAGAAAAATGCTTCTCAGGTTAAAAGAAGCTTGTCAACAGGATTCTGTGCTCTGCTGGTCCTTTGCTTACAGAGAGATGTGCCTGAGCAGTGCTGGAAATCCTTAGTTGTTATCCCTAATTCTGGTATTGTCATGGAATTATCTCAGCTTTAGCCGAAAACATCACCGCCAAGCTCTCTAGTAGGCTGAGCTGGGGTATGTGGTTCCATTTCAATTTCTAGGTCTTTTCACCACCTAAAATGCAAGCCTAACTCTTATTACCTTTCTGCAAGCTGCATAGGAAATCAGAGATGAGAGTCTCCCAGCAGAACCTCAGAAGCTGGAGTTTACCTAGGCCTCCCCCTGAACTATTTTGAGTAGGCAGTTTCCTGTTAGCTACAAGAAGTAAGAAAGTCCCTATCATGTGTACACAGTCCTTTAACCCCAGGTAAACATAATGCATTTAGGGTTTCATGCTGCTTTTCAAGTGATGGAAGGTATAGGTATTACAGGAGATATGTTATTGGAATATGAACTCAATTTCTCCATTTCTGTAATGGGTATCTTGTCTTTTCCTTTTCCATTGTCATTAAGATAATGTTTTCTGCTTTACAATGAACATTAGAATATGTAATGCTTTAATTACTGCAA
Organism: Heterocephalus glaber; assembly: GCF_000247695.1. Next base: position 20,815,256 of record NW_004624740.1, on the reverse strand, counting down.
AACATATTTACTCTGCTTGTTTCAGTATCAGTGTTACTACAATATAGGGAATATTTTAGAGAATGAACATTTTTTAACAATAGGGAAATGTCCCTTTCAATTTATGAAATCCTATAAACCTACTATCGTAGCAGATTTTAATTGTTATGCCATTAGCAACAAAAGGTGGCTTAATTAGCTTAACTAGAGAACTAATTTGATTGAGGGTTTGTTCAATTCTGAGCTAGTTTTTTTTATTAGTACATGTTTGCAGTACATAATGCTTACCTTCCTCGTGGGGAGTTGGTGCATGTACATAACACATTTTAATTCCTTTTTCATCCCCTCCCCGCCCTCCCCCAAACTATTGATCCTCTTCTATTTTTTGAACATGTTTGTAATTTATACTAGTTTCTTTATTAGTCATAAAACTATAGAGGAGAGATAAGTATTCCAAAAACCTGCCCTAGCCTTTTGATAACTTTTTAAAACAGTACATTACATTGAGAAGTGTAGGTGCTCATTTATATTCAAGGACAGGGGGAAGATTTCTGAATTTTTACAATGACCATTTGGCTTGGAAGTAGAAACAAAGAATCCTTCAGGTATTTTTGCTGAGTTTTAAATTATACATATGGAGAAAAAAGTGGGATATATAATGATAGTCTAGGTTTTGCTTTAAAACAAATGTCAAAATGTCTACCCTACACACAGAAAAACTTAAATACATTTTTTTGAAAAAATAAAAATAAAAAACAAAGATCTTTAAGGCAACAAAGAAAATGAAATGATTGAAAATGAGAGCTCAAATGCACAAACATATAAAATACTAGCAATTTATCTTATTGTCATTGGATAAAAGTTTGTTGTTGACATATCTTTGTTGAGTCAAGATAAAGTTGTTCTTAACTTACTTGGCTTTTTGAATAAAAAACATAATTAATGTAGCTATGTGATATCACAAGAGTGGGATGAAATGGCTTTTAAAATTTAAGAACAATTTCAGATATTTTGTTTTATTAAGACAATAAAAGTAAAAAAAAAGCATTGACAAAATGTTATCTGAAATTAAGGCAAACATTCATTTAACTATATATCTTTTAAGCTGATGAAGCTATGAAGTTATGTGTGTACTAAAATAAAAGTATCATTTTTATGGTCTGATAAATTATAGCCCAATTTAAGTCTTAAGAAGATAGAAATAGTAAGCTTCATGACTTAAGAAGATCATACCAAAAAGTAAAAAGAATTAAAAAGTGGGTCTTAGTTTATAAATATTGAAGAATGAGCAAAAATGACAATATTTAACTTTTGATTTTTCCTCATTCAGTTTTGACAATCCTCAGCAAAAGAATCTGGCAGATTTAAGGTTTTAGAAGGGTTTTTAAAGGAATAAATTAGGAGTACCATTTTCCCCATCCTATTCCCAACTTATTTCTCAATACACACAGAATTGGCAACAGACTACAAGAGCATTTTCATTTATATTTCTTCCAAACTGGACTATCTTAGTTCAAAACAGGACACTTTCTCTGAAATAAGAGCTCTCCAATTCATTCCCTAGTGACACTAGGATAGTTTTCTATTACCATAAACTCACTAACCCACCCCTGAGTTCAGATGTTTTCTTTAGTCCTGTTTTACCTATTTCCCCTGGAAGGATATTAATGGTTTGTTGATTTTGATGCCAGTGAGCTTTTCCAAATCACTCTGACCAAATGTACTTTTCTGTAATCTTAGTAGTCATTATGTTAAAAAAAATTTCAGAAGGTAAATTGAAGGTGATGGCTTTCTTTTGTGAAAGATAATATTCCAAGAGCACTTCTTAAACTTGAAAGCAACTTTCATTATTTATCTTTCTTAATTTTAAATGAAAGATGTTCTTAGTTATCAAGTATAATGCGTGTACTTGCATATTCTATTTATCATATATATTGGAGCTACTGTTAACATATTCTTTAGTGATTTTTCTAGAGGTGCTCATCTATAGTAGTAATTTAAGAAACCTATCACTTTCATTTGAACATTTCCGTTTCAGAAACCACATTAGAAACTGGCTTGTGCAAACTGTATGCCCCTTATTTGTATGCCCTCTAAGAATACTCCTCTTTCCCATCTATGGAAAGTGAATTCATAGAACACTTTTCTGACTTTTTCTCCTACTGTAGTCTCTCATTAAGTCATCCTGCCTTTCCTAGGCAGTGCCCAATTCTGTAAGAATATTTTAATGGGAGGCTGAGGCAGGAGGATTACAAGTTAGAGCCTAGTACGAGCGATTTAGTGACTTAATGAGATCCTCTTTCAAAATTAAAAAATAAAAGAAAGGCTAGGGATGTAGTTTAGTTTGTAGGCCCTGGGTTCAATCCCCAGAACTGTAAAAAAAATGTTTCTTTAAAGGCTTTTTCTTTTCACAGTTCACCTGGATTATAGTTTATAAGCAAAGCAAATTTTCCTGCAGTTTCCTATTACTATGGGGGAATTTCAGATATATAGAACTAAAATGATACATTGTTTTCTTTTCTAATTATACCTTGAATTGAACCCATACCATTAAGGTAACATTTATGAGATTTTTCTAATTTAAAATAAAAATACTCTCATTATTGAAAATTTAGAGAACTCATGAAAATGCCAGAGTGCTAGGGAAAGGCAAAATAAACAGAAACAAAAGGAAAATAATCTATCCAAAGGTAAGTAATTTGTGTTTTTGAATAGCTCCTTCAAATAGCCCATTACCTTACAACCATATACTTATAATCTTTCAGTGATTTGAACTTATTTTATGAATACAAGCACATATGTTCACATGGTTCTGAATTTTATGTTCTATTCCATCATTTCTTATTGCTTCAGTTCAACTCTATTAGCATTATTTTAGGTTTATGGCAAGTTTAGACATTTATTTTTAAATGCTCTCTACATTCTTCTTGTTCACTATTTTCTTGCCTACAGTTTTCTGTGTATACTTTCAGAGAAGGTTTAAGTCAAAATGTCAAGTGAAAAACATCCTTTCCGATTTTGAGTGACATTGCTCTAAATATAAAAATTAATTTGGTTAGAGGTGGCCTTTAACCATAATTGAGTCTTCCCTAGCATGGCTCTAGTCAACTCTTGTAGTATGTCTCTTGGCTAAATTTTATAGCTTTCTTCATAAAGGTCATATCCTTTTCTTTAGTTCCTAGAGTTTTTACATGTTTTTGGGGTGTAGTGGGCAGGATCTTTTTCCATTCTGTAATATAAGCATGTGATATGCACATGTCATATAAGTATGTTGACTGTTTATATTATAATATGACTTATAACAACAGGCCACATCACCAAAACCCTTTGTCATTTCTAATTAGTTCTAATTCAGATGCCTTGAGCATCCAATCTCAGTTATTTTAAATTATTCTTCTGAATCCAATTTAATATTGTTTGTCTTGAATCATATACAATTTGTTCATATGACATTAGTTTTTTGGTACAGTGAGGGCAACAGAGAGACATATTTTCAAGATTTAAGAGAGTATACTGCCCACTTCTTAGAGGCAGTGTTGTGATTAAAACCATGTGCTGTGGAACTACACTGCCTGGGTTTGATCCTTACTCTGCTGCTTCTGACCTGTGTGTCATTAAGCAAGTTGCTTATGTTCTGCGTGCCTTGGTTTTATCATCTATAAAATGGGAGTGTTTTGAGAATATAAAGGAGTTGCTAGATGGAAGGTAATTTTGTGGAACATTTTTTGGCTTTTTCTCCACTATATTTTCTCACCAAGTCCTGGCTTTCCAATGCAGTGCCTTGGTTTTATGATAGTATCTCATCACACTAATATGATATTTGTATTTGCTATTATTGTTATACTATTTATTTTATTTTATTTTTTATTTTTAATTTTGGTACCCGGGATTGAACTCATGACCTTGCGCTTACAAGGCAGGTGCGGTGCCACTGAGCTAAATCCCTGGCCCTATTCTATTTATTTTAAACTTTTGGAATCATTGTTTATTTAGATACGGCTTTTCTTGATGTATTGTTTTTATTTGAATATTCATTGTATATTATTGATATATTTGTTTGTATTTCTTTTCCTGGCCACTAATTGCAATCTTACCTTCTATATCTGAAATTCTGTCCTCACATTGGTTCATTCTGCTGCATAAACTTTCAATGGAGTTTTGGAAATCTGTTTGCATTTCTTTTATGGATTCCCTTTGTTTCCTATGTTGGGATTCCATCATGGTCCTTGGCTCCTCTATTTTTTTTATCTATGTCCTCTCTAGATTTATTAATCATGTCTTGCACTATGGGCACAATCTCTGCTGTTATGTGAGAAATTATTTCTGATTTCATTTTTTCCAGATCCTCTTTTGTTGCCAGTTTAGGGAGTCAGGTGGATGAGTATCAGATTGTTCTATCTCGATTCCCTTTGGGGTTGCTTTAGGTGATCTGGAAGTCTGGTTTTGAGACTTATTTACGTGTCTTCTCATTTTGACGGGGGTGGCGGTGGTGGTGGTGGTATGTGCTGCTGGCACCGACCCCTCTTCGGCGCTGGGGGCAGCTCTGCTCCTCAGCCCTGGGAGTGGTGGTACGGTGGCCCAGAAGGTTCCTCCTCGGTGCTTTTGTTTATATTTCTGACATGTGACCTGAGTTGAAAAAAATCATTCCTGTTATTCTTCCTTTTGTGTATTTAAACATTGTGCTGAATTGCTTTTTGTTCTTTCTTCTAGTAATTTGAAGGATGTGCATATGCTAATTTTTACTAAAAGATTTTTTTGTTAAAAATTACTTGAAAATTTATTTTTCTAATTACCCATATTAAGAATCAAACCATATTGATTGTCTCCCTTATGTGAATTGAAGGAATTTGTTTCTGGCAAAAATGTACTTTTCCACCCTATAGCTTCTAGATTTTTGTTGGCATATTTTATTACCTGTGATCTCTTTTACTACTGAAGTGATTATTATCTCAGATGTCTTTTCTTTCAACAATTACTATACCCTTTATTTTATTTTATATTTTAGCAGCTATTGGGTATAATTCTGAGATTTAATAAAATCTCAGAATGGAATGCAATATTTTTTTCCCATTCTTTTCCTAGCCAACATGCATACTCATGTGTCTTTTTCTTGCCTTTGCTCTCAGTACCTAGAGTATGGTTCTAAGCTCTTATTTTTGATCCAGCATTCATGGTTGACACATTTTATAACCCTTATGCAAACTGTTACTACTTTTCTGTTGTTTGTACAAGTGAATGAAAATTTGCCTGGATATAGTATTTGTGAGAAGCCATTTTCCCCATTAAAAACCGTAAAATTTTGTTCTATTTGTAATATTGTGAGGAAGTAATCTCGGCCAATTTACCTTTTTTGTTTTAAATCACATTTTGAACCATTTCCTTATATTTGAAAAATATTAATAAGCATTTGTGAGGATGAAATTAGTTGCACCTTATATAAAGTGAAGCTTTCTGGACTTCAGATTTAGATATTTATTCAGCTCAGTAATTTTGTTTGTTATAGAAAAATTCTGATGAGGCTAAAAGAATATAGACCAGGCAAAGTGATTCATCTCACTTCCCCCTAATCCACTAATATAAACCAATGAGTCATTCATTGAAAGAAAAAAAGTGGGCATTTTATTGATTGTTGTTGGCAAAAAAAGTGGCAGGAAATTCTTCATGGCTCCTTTGCTCAAATCTCATCCACTTTTCTTAACCCTATTCAGTGTTCACCTATTCCTCCTCCAGTGGAATGATGTTGATGGCAAATATGTAAATAACTTCTTGCTCTCAGGCAGAAGTCCTAGGATGCCAGGACTATCATTCCTTTCTAGTGTCCCCACTTACACCATATTATCTATCAGATCAGAAGCTGCTGACTGTCCAGAGTCCTCAGGATTATCACAGAAGCCACTTTCTCTCACTCGTTTATTTCCTCTGAAATGTGGCTTAGAAATAGACTTTTTGTTCCTTATGGGTGCATCTATCTAACTTGTTAAGAAGACATAGTTTGACTAAGAACTAAAATTTCTTAGTGGCCAAAATGTGTTGCCCAAGACAAAATTGTTTACAGTTTTTTGTTATAGTTTGTAAAACTAGCTGATTTTTTCCCCATTTTTCCTCCTTTCAAGAGGAAATGAACAAAAGCAACCACAATTCTACTTTAAGGAAAATTTGTCATGTGTTTAGATTCTTTCTAATTCATTATTTATATGCTGAATTTCCATTTTATATTTTTCATAATTTTTATTATTTTGTCATTTAAATATTTTTGTTCTTTTCTTCTTTAATCTCATCTGGGTTTGTATGAGCTCTGTGGTACAGATTCTGACCTTTACAAGTTTTAGTGCAGTTTTAGATTCTAGTTAGGCATTCCCCTTATCTTTACTTTCTTTTAGCAGATTAATTTCCTGTGGCTTTTGTTGTTGTTTTTGTTTTGTTAGCTCATCTTTCTTTCTTTGGAGTGTTATTTAAAAAAAATTTCAGTGATAATGTAAATAAATGCCTTCTAAAACTTATGTTTTTTGCCATATTGTGTTAAAAATATAGTTTTACCTCTTACATATTGAATATATTTCCTTCTGTAGTGCATAATATCTGGATATGATTTCATCTTTTTATATTTATTCATTTTGAAATGAAAAAGATTTCTTTTTACCTGATGTTGCCAAAAAAATAGCATGGATGGATTCTTTTTGAGTATTGTCAACATTGTCTTGTATGGAATCAGGACCCTTCCTTCAGAGTCAAAGTTGAATAGCCAGACTGAGTAAATTTTCATTAGTGATCCAACAACATGGAAAAGGTTGACATGGAACATCCAAGCAGGGAAATTTCCCTTCTTGGTTTAGTGTCTGTACATGGGGAGCTGCTGTTCCATGGGCCAGCTTTCCATAGCTGGTTTCTTTTCCCCCTGGCTTCCCCTCAAGAATACTTCTTGGCTGTCTGGCCTCCTTCCTGGAGCGCCTGCCTGCTTTTTCAGGCAAAGCCCTACTTCATGGGGAAAGTCAGATTCCTAACTCACTTCCTGTACCAAAATAAGCTCCAGATGGATTAAAGATTTACATGTACAAAAATAAAACTTTATAAGTACTTGAAGAAAATGGGGGAAAACGTTTATATATCCTATGGAGAGGAATGTTCTTAAGTCCAATACAAGGACAAATTAAGTTAGTGATAGCATTAACTATTTTAAAAATTTTCAGTGTATATATATGAAAAAGCTTACTCCATGCACATTATTATGTAATATATAAAACTATTTGTAACATGAGTTGATGGTCAAAGAGAGTCCTTATGTATAAAGAATTTTTTCAAATTCATTAGGGTAATATAAAAATCCTGATAGAAAAACAAGCAACCTTAAGGGATGATTCATAATAAAGAAAATATGAATGGCTAAGAAGAACATAAAACAGCCATTCAATCTTATTTGTAATCAAATAAATGTAAATATAAACAACTAATTAAATTTTCTTGATTATATTAATAAATGTAAAGGAAAGGTAATAATACTTCTCCAGTACATTTTAGGAACCTCTCTTTCTAAGACTTCATTCTTTTTAATGGCTGTGTACTAGATCATGGTTTGTGTATAACAAGATTTATTTCCCTATTGATGGACAGTATATTATTTTCATTTTTTTCCATTTTAACAAGTGTTATAATAAGCATCCTTTTATATTTGACTAATATAGCCATTGTATTCACAACATAGACTATTTTTTCCATTAACTTTATAGGTACATTTTAGGTATACAATATGATCACATTCATCACTGGGAATTTGAACCTCTACATTATATATCTTGGTTCTTGTTTTTTCCTCATTCCCCTTCCTTGCCTCCCACCCCTCCACACCTCCCTATTTACAAAAACTTGTTTTCATTTTTTCCTTCTTTTCTCATATTTTTTCCTTCCCTTCTCCCCCTCCTTTCCCTTTTGAACCTTTTCTTCCTATGTTACATTATCTTTTATACATTTTGGTCGTCTTACTTATTCTTGAAGTTTCACATGCCAGAGAAACTATTTGGTATTTATACATGTGTGACCTATTTATTTCACTTAAGAGTATGACATCAGTGTGCATCCATGTAGCTGTTAATGTCTCTAGTTTATCATATTTTAGGGCTGAGTAGTACTGCATTTTATTAAAAAAATCTTCTTTATCTAGTCACCACTTGATGGGCATTTGGGCTATTTCAAAGATTAAGCTATAACAAACTGTGCTGGTATGAACATGGGTGCACATATGTCACTGTGGTATGAGTCTTTTAATTCTTTTGAGAAGATACTCAGCAGGGGAATAGCTGGGTCAAATGGAACCTCTAATCTTAGTTCTTTGAGGAATCTCCATATTGATTTCCATAGAGGTTGCACCAGTAGGGAAGGATTCCTTTCTCCCCACAGTCCTTGCCACCATTTGTTGTTGGTGGATTTCTTGATAGCAGCCATTGTTTCTGGAGTGAGGTAGAATCTCATTGATGTTTTCATTTGCATCTCTTGAATGACTAGTGACGGTGAACATTTTTTCATATGTTTATTTGCTATTTCTAATTCTTTGAGAAATGCCTGTTCATTTCAGATGCCCATTTTTGAATTGGATCTTTAAATTTGGGAGGTCTAATTTTTTGAAGTTCTTTATATATTCTTGATAGTAGACCTTTGTCTGAGGAACAGCTAGTAAAAATTTTTTCCCACATTTTCAGTTGTCTCTTCACACTGTTGGTAGTTTCTCATTCTGTGCAGAAGCTTTTTAGTAAGAAGGGATCCCACTTGTTAATTGTTTGTGCTAGTTCACACACAACTGAGGTTTAGTTCATGAAATCTTTTCCTATGCTAATATCTTCAAGAGTTCTACCTGATCTCTCTTCCAGCTGGTTTAGTGTTTCTGTTTTAATATTTAGATCTTTAATGCATTTTGATTTTAGTTTAGTGCATGGTGAGAGATATAGGTCTAGTTTTGATCTTTGGCAAGTTGCAACCCAATTTTTCCAGCACCATTTATTAAAGAGGCTATCTTTCCTCCAGTGAGGGTGTTTGGCTCCTTTGTCAAATATGAGGTGGTTGAGTGTATCTGGAGTTGTTCCTTCCTCTTCTAATCTGTTCCACTGGTCCTTGGATCTGTTTCTTTGCCAGTACCATGCTGTTTTTTTATTACAGTAGCTTTGTAGTATAGTTTGAAGTTGGGGATTGTGATACCCCCTACATTGTCCTTGTTGCCTAGAATTGCTTTTGCTATTCTAGGTCTCTTCTTGTTCCAAACGAATTTTTGGTTGGTTTTCTCTAGTTTTGTGAAATATGCCATTGGAATTTCAATTGGAATTGCATTGAATCTATATAGCAGTTTTTTTTATTTTTTGGTACCGGGGATCAAACTTGGGAGTTTGCGCTTGTGAGGCAGGCGGTGGAACCACTGAGCTAAATCCCCAGCCCTAGCAGTTTTTGAAGTATAGCCATTTTCACTATATTGGTTCTTCCTCCCAGGAGCAAGGGATGTCTTTCCATTTTATGATATCCTCTTGTCTTTTCTCAGAGTGCTGTAGTTTTCAGAGTAGAGGTCTTTGATTTGTATTGCTAGGTTGATTCCTAGGTATTTCATTTTTTTGATGCTATTGTGAAGGCAGCTGTTTCTCCAATTCCTCTCTCAGTAAGTCTGTGGTTTGTGTACAGTAAGGCTATTGATTTCTGTGTATTAACCTTGTATCCAGCTGTTCTACTGAATTTGTTTATTAAGTCTAGAAGACTTTTGGTGGAATTTTTGGGGTCTCCTACATAGAGTATCATATCATCTGCTAATAATGATAATTTGACTTCTTCATTTCCAATATTTATTCTTTTCATTTCTTTCTTTTTTCTACTTGCTGTTGCTAATGTTTCCAGAACTATATTGAACAGGAGTGGTGATAGTGGACATCCTTGCCTTATTCCTAATTTTAGCATGAAGGATTACAGTTTTTGACCATTTAGTATGATACTGGCTGTTGGTTTTTCATAGATGGATTTTAACAGGTTTTTATCAATTTTTGTAGGGTTTTTATCATGAATGTATGTTGGATTTTGTCGAATGCTTTTTCTGCATTTATTGAGATGATCATATGGTTTCCGTCCTTGGGTTTTATTGATATAGTGTATTATTATTTATTTGTGTATATTGAGCCAACCCTGCATCCCTGGGATGAATCCCACTTGGTCAGGATGTATGATCTTCTTCATGATCTTCTGCATTCTATTTTCCAATATCTTACTTAGGATTTTTGAACCTATGTTCATTAGTGAGATTAGCCTATATCTCTTTTTTGGTTGGGTCTTTCTTTGCTCTGGGGATCAAGGTGATGCTTGCTTTCAGGAATGAATTTGGGAGTATTGCTTCCCTTTCAATTTCATTGAAGTGCTTAAACAGTATTGGCAATAGTTTTTCTCTAAATGTCTTGTAGAATTCAGCAATGAAGCTATCAGGACCTGGGATTTTCTTAGTTGGTAAGTTTTTAATTTCATTTTCAACTTCATTGATTGATATTGGGTTGTTTAGAATATTTAGGTCTTTTTTGTTCAACTTTGGTAATTCATACATATCTAGGAATCTGTCCACTTCTTCTGTGTTTTCCATCTTATTGGCGTATAAGTTCTCGAAGTAGGTATTGATGATCCTCTGGATTTCTGCTGAGTCTGTTGTAATTTCACCCTTTTCATTCCTAATTGCATGGATTTGGGTCTTTTCTTTTCTTTTTTTGATAAGGTTGGCTGAGGGTTTGTCAACTTTATTTTTTCGAAGAATCAACTTTTTGCTTCATTGATTTTTTTGTATCATTCTCTTAGTTTCCATTGCATTGATTTCTCCTCTGATCTTTATAATTTTCTCACTTGTATGAGTTTTGAGTTTGTCCAGCTCTTCTTCTTGTAGAAACTTGACATTCAGCATCTGGTTGTTTATTTGACTTAGCTCTGTCTTCCTATATGGGTATTCACTGTTATGAATTTCCCTCCTAAGACTGCTTTCATTGTGTCCCACAAATTCTGATATGTTGTATTGAGATTGTCATTTAGTTGTAGAAACTGCTTGCTGTTTCCTTTAATTTCCTCTGTGACCCATTGGTTATTCAGATGTGTGTTGTTCAATTTTCATGTGTTTATGAAATTCTTGCTGTCTCCTTTGCTATTGATCTCTAATTTCATCACACTATGGTCTGATCATGTACAGAGGCTAACTTCAGTTCCTTTGAACTTACTTAAATGTGTTCTCTGAGCAAGTATTTGTTTTATTTTGGAGAAAGAGCTCTGTGCAGCTGAAAAGAATGCTCATTCTGATTTTGTGGTATGGAACATTCTCTAAACATCTGTTAAGTCCATTTGTTGAAGAGTTTGATTGAGTTCCAATATTTTGTTGTTTATTTTCTGTCAAGTTGATGCATATATTTATGACAGTGGGGTATTGAGGTCCCCCACTACTATTAGTGCTTATTTTATTTTTTATATCCATTAGTATTTATTTTAATAGTTGGGTGCACTAGTTTTTGGTGCATATATATTTATGATTGTCCACTCTTCCTCTTGGATTGTTCCCTTTAAAAAGATTTATTGGCTTTTGTCTCTCTTAATCAGTGTTGTTTTGAAATGTATTTGATCTGCAAAAAGGATAGCTACTCCTGGTATTTTTAGGTTCCAGTCACAGGGAATATTGTTTTCCAACCCGTTAACTTTCAGTCTGAGTTTCTTTTTGAATTAAGTGTGTTTCTTGTATGCAGCATATTGTTGGATCTTGCTTCTTGACCCATTGTGCTAGTCTGTTTCTTTTGATTGGTGAATTGAGACCATTGACGTTGATGGCTTTAATTGATATGTATTGACTTATCCTTCTTACGACTTTTTCTTTTTGTTGGATTCTCTCTCTTTGCATTTAATTTCTTGCCATGCCTGATGGATTCATTCTCTGGGCTTCCTGGGGTTCTTATCCTCATTGTCTCTTCCTAGGATATTGTTTAAAATTTTTTGCAGTGCTGCTTTGGTATTTTTGAAGTTCCGAAGGTATTCTTTGTCATGAAAGTATCTTATTTCTCCATCAATTTTGAAGGATAGTTTTACAGGGTACATCAAACTAGGTTGGAGGTTGTTTTCCTTTAGGGCTTGAAATACTTCACTTCAGGCTTTTTTTTGCCTTGAGGGTTTGTGTTGAGAAGTCTGCTGTGATTCTGATGGGCTTTCCATTGTATGTGATTTGTTTGTTTTCTCTAACTGCTTGTAGAATTTTGTTCTTCTGTTGGGTTTCTGGAATCTTAACTATTATATGCCTATGTGTAGACTTTTTTTTTTCATCACAGCTAGCTGGAGTCCTGTATGCCTCACTTATCTGTATGTCAAGTTCCTTTCCCCTGCTTGAGAAGTTTCCTGCCATTATTTCTGTGAAGTTTGTTTTTTTTTTTATGTCATTTGCACTCTCTCCTGTTTCTTCATTCACTCTCATCAGTCTTATGTTATTCTTCTTTGCATCATCTATTAGCTGCTGGATTGATTTCTCATGGTCCCTTACTATGTTTAAGAAATTTTTCTTTTTTCTGGTCACTAATTGCAATCCTGTCTTCCATGTCTGTAATTCTGTCCTCACATTGGCTCATTCTGCTTTTTTAAAAAAATTCTTTTATTAGTACATTTTAGGTATACAATATGTTTACATTTATCATTGGGTGCTTGTACCTGTACATGATATATCTTAGTTCCCATTTTTTTCTCCATTACCTGTGCACCCTTCACCCCCTCCACCCTTCCCTATTTACATAGAATTCATTTTCATTTTTTTTTCTTTTCTCATAATCTTTCCTTTCCCTTCTTCTCTTTCCCCTTCCCCTCCCTCATTCTGGTTTTTAAACTTTCAGTGGAATTTTTAATCTCCTGGATATGTGTTTGCATATGTTTTATGCATTCTGTTTGTTTACCATGCTGGGATTTTGTCATATTCCTCAGCTATTATTTTTTTATCTGTACCTGCTCTAGATTTAATAATCATGTTTTGCACTATGGACACAATCTCTCTTGTTTTCTGAGAAATTTTTGCTGATTTCATTTTTTCCAAATTCTCTTTCGTTGCCAGTTCAGGGAATCCTGGTGGTTGAGTATCAGAGTGTTCCATCTCATTTCCCTTTGGGGCTGCCTTAAATGATGTGGGTGTCTGGTTTTGAGACTTGTTTATCTGTCTTCTCATTTCAAGAGATGTAGCCTGCTGGGGCAACTTTTGCTTACCCCATGGTCTTCAATTCTCAGCAAGCCACTGAGAGGCCTTTTCTCAGCTGCTCACCCCTGCCCCAGTTTCTGGGTTCAAAATGGTGGACTTTTAGATCCCTGTGCTGCCCTGTGATCCAGGTAGGGTTCTGACTTGGGCCTTTGCATGCTTGGAATGGTATCTGGGCATGCCTCTGGCTGGGGCCTGCCCCCTTAGGTAGTTGTAGTCTAGGAGTGCCTTTGGCTGGGTGCTGTGCACTCTAGTCATGGGTGTCTGAGTGGGCTTCTCGCTGAGACCTTTATGCACTTACCAACTGTATCAGAGTGGGCCTCTAGTTGTTCCATGTGCACCCATGCAGCTGTTTTCTAAGCTAGCCTTTGGCTCAGCCTGTGGGTCCAAGCTGTTGGGCTTGGGCCAGGGGCCTGGCTGGGACTGAGCTGCGCTGGGCCCCATGGGCTTCTCCTATTAAGTTCTTGTATATGTGGAAAATGGCAACTTGGTTCTCCCTTTAATTCCACTGGGCTATTTGCTTATTTCTTGTTTGATTAAGATGTGCTATAAGAAGTTTTCCTGGATAAGAAGGTCCTCAGCTTACTATTTCCATAATTTCTTTTCTTCATAATGTAGTCTTCCACGTCAATATTAACATTATTTTTATGTGATTCAAAATAATTGTGATTCCTACTTAATTGCATTCAAAATATATATAGTTTTTGGAAGATCTCTGTTTATAATATTTTGGCATCATTCTTTCTTTCCAGTGATGTAATTTGCCTATTTACTTGTTCAAATCTTATTTTTTATTTAACAGCAAAGTTTTACAGCCATTATGTAGATTTTTTTCTCTGTGAATAGCATTGTTTTTCATTATTTTAATTTCTGGTTTTCATTAGGGGTAAAATGGTGGTTATGGGTTGACCAGTATTCTGGTTATCTTTCTGCCTCAGCAAAGTGATTGAACAGGATTTGGAAGAAAAGGGCATCAATAATACTTACTTTTTAGTAGTAAGTTTTGGAATATGTTTGCAAATTCTTTAGAGTCAAGATTTTTATTTACTTAATTCAGTGAATTTACTGAGTGATTACTATCATTGGACAAAAGCTTTTAGGAGTTAGGTGTGGCAGATAAGGCACAATTCTTGTCCCAAAAGAGCTAACAGTGTTGGAGATGGGAAGGAGAAGCAGAACAATAACTGAAGTGTGATAAATGCTGCAAAAAAGATGTTAGTATGAATAATCAGATAATGAAATAATGACAAAATAGAAATTGATATAGATTGATGATTTAAATGAAAAAAGCAAGTAAGCATTTTTTTCTTTAGCAAAATACATAATAAAATTTTTTGATCTTTGGAGCTTTGATTACTTATTAAAACTTGAAACATTTATAGAAATCAGAAACAAAGGTATTAACAGTTGAGATATTGAATCATAAAATATTTCAGGATGCTATGTCTTTAGCAAAGAGATGATACTAGGTAAAATTCTTTACAGTTAGTTTTAACGTATACAATATAGTGAGTGTCTGTGAATTTAAAGGTAAAACATTAATCAAGGAACTCAATTTCCATTAATAACAATGCATTCTATACATAAGTTTAGACCAGATGTTTCAGCTTTAGTACAGTTAAAGTAAGGTAACCTAAAACAAAAGTCACTATTTTTTTATTTAACTTTGCAAAAAATCCCCAATAATACCTTATGAAAAAAATAATACCTTATGTTATAATGTTATTATACACTTTAGCATTACTCAGCCTATAAAAATAGTCAATCTACTTTTGGAAAACTGCTTTGCAAGGCCATCAAGAAACAAATAGTAATTATATACTTTGTTTAATTTTCCTTTTTTTTCAGTACTGGGGATCAAACTCGGGTCCTTGCATTTGCAAGGCAGGCATTGGCACCACTCAGCTAAATCCCTGGACAGTAATTATATACTTTGTATACACTTTGACTTTTGTATACACTTTGACTTAAATTCCCACTTTTGCAAATTTTTCTACAGGTTTTTAAAATAACAACTAATACAAATTTAATATCTAGTAGGAGAATGGTGTCTTAAATTATGATGTGTCAACTTGATGGACTATTTAGTAGATAGTGAAATTTTATAGAAACTATACATTCACTGGGATAGGCTTATTTTGTTCGTCTCTGTGCTATGTTACCATTTATCAATCAGTCTAATTGTTTTCCTTTCCTTCCTTCTTTCCTTTCTTTGTATTACCTATCATCTTAAAATGTAAATTTTTTTGCCTTAGGGTTAAGGGATATTTTTTTCTTTAAATTATTTTTATTACCTTTATAAATATTGATTCCATAAGAACGTTTTTGCAGTTTGGTAATATGTATTTATTTGACAAGTGAGGGTGTATATGGGTGATTGTGTTTTTTTAAGTAATATTTTTGGTAGGCAATAATTCTAAAGAAATTTCCAGAGGAGATTTTTTTTTTAGCTTATTCCTCAAATAGAGAAGTGTGATACTCAGTGGTATTGTCTGATGTGATAAAATGATGAGATAATCTTTAATTATTCATCACTTGTTTAATTCCCTTTGAAGGCCCTTGGAACTTAGGACTTGCTTTTAGTCAATGGAATATAGAAAAGGTGATGGCAAAGTTGCTTTTGTGATCATGTGATATTACACAAATATCCATACATTCTCCTGCTCCTGGCCTCGAAGAAGCCAACAGTGTCATTGTGAGTTCCTTATGTAGAGAGATGGCCTCTAGCAGTGGAGCACCTGGGTCCTAGGGGCATAGGGAAATTAATCAACAAACTGAGTTTGGAAGGGGATCATTCCCTAGTCAAACCTCCAGATGAGACCACAGCCTAGTTAACACCTGGATTTTAGCTTTGGGAGATCCTGGGCCAAGAACTCAGAGAAGTATGCCCAGACATTTGGTGCATACAAATTGTGAGATAAGTGGGTGTTTCTTAAGCTTCCAAATTTGTAGTAATTTATTGTACAGCATAGAAAATAAATACATATCATTAGTATTATGTATTTTATATGAACCTGAAGCTTCATTTTATGTTAACTGGTTAAAACCAATGCCTATCTTTTTGTAAATATACCCCTAATTTTATATATCTTTTGATTAAATAGAATAAATCCTCTTTGTGTTTAGATCATTGTATTTTACATTTCTGAGAGGTAGTTTGTTTCCTTACTTCTGAAAAACTGTACTAGTTATCCAGTAGATATTATGTCAGATGGTACTGTATTTGATTGCAAGGAGTAGAGAGTCAACCAATAAATGTATTGTAAGGATTCAGATGGAAAACCTCAGGAAATGTATCTTCTACCCTCTCTGCTTCTACCTGGTTGAATGCTGTCATATATACTAACTGGCTTTGTAACCAGACATTTGATATTGTTTTTTCTCCTTTGTTATTCTTGTTTGTGTGCATTGCTGCCATGTTCTCAACTCACCTTTATGGCACACGTTTTGCTATGAGTTTGACATTTTAATGAATAAGTCTCTCCTTTCCCCAAAACTAAGTTTTTCAGAGAATAATGAGTTTCTACCAGCTCAAAGTGTTGGTCAGGCACAGGTCACTGGGTAAACTGTTCATGAGCCACCATTGGTGAGATACCTTTGTTTAACTCCTACTAACCATGGCAAGAGGGAGGGATAGAGGATGTGGCTATCTGGGCTGCAGGGCTATGGGCAGGCAGAGCACAAAAAGTTGAGGTTGTCTGGCGAGACAGTGACAGCTTCTCATCTATAATCCGTCAGTTACCAAGAGGGTCTTTAAATGAAGAACATCATCTTTTCACTTTTTCTCTACCCTCTGAGTGTTGGGAAGCCTAATTCTAAAGTAGTTAAAAGTAATATAAATGCCTTATGAAGCATCAGGATCCATAAACTTGAATGTATTTATAATCAGAATTTTAATATTTGTCAGGGTACTGAAATGAAACCTTTTTTCCTTACCCTCTGACTGTAATAGAGTGTTGTAAATATATTTGGAAATGATGATGGCATGAACTACCATTTTATAGAAGAACATCTCTATAAATTATGTTAAGTAAGTTTTTTTTGTAATGAGATGCAGCAGAATCAGAATATGTTCATTTATGGGGTAGTAAGTTCCTGTTGCATGGAACAAAATGCTAACTTCATGTTTACATATTGTAAATGGATAGTTCTTTGTGGGCTGTATTGATTGAATTTCTTTGGCTGATGACAAAGGTACCAATAACTAGTTAATGAGAGATTTGATAGCAGGAATTCAATTTTTAAAACTTAATTAACCACATCCATTTCTGTACCTTGCCAGCCAATTCTGAGCCTAGATGGAATCCCCAGTATACTCATGAATCATTTGATTCATTCCTGAAAAGGGAAAAATAATTTTGGCTTGGATTTGAAGGAAAAGGAGGAGACTTATAATTTAGGCAGTGAAAAGGTTTCTCAAATTTTAGTTCCTAGCCACAAAGCTATATTAAGTTCATTTTGTACTTTGGGTAGCACTTTCCAAATGTCATTTTGTCTGTTATCTGTGAGAGGAAACAAGGAGTTGGTTCAAGAGGTTGGCTATCTCTTTGTGGATTTATGGTGCAGAACCACTACTGAGGAAGTATGGAAGGAAGAGGGGATGGAAGGCTGGAGACCTGGTAGGAAGCCTGGTCCTAGCCACTGATTTAGTGATTACTTCTGGCAAGTGGCCTAACCTCCTTCACTGTTCTGTCAACAGCATCACAGAGGTCATTAATAAAAAAGCTTTGTTATGTGGTACTCTTGTCCTGCCAGGCATTGTGCTAAGAAGTTTGCATTTATTGTCTCCTACACTCTTTGCAGAAGTCCTGTGAAGTGGATGTTGTCTTCACTGTACTGAGGAAGATGAGGGCACAGGATGTATGTTGCTGCTAAGTTACACAAACAGGAACCTGTGTTCATAACTCTGGTATCCCACTTCTCCTTGTGACTGGTTAGAGTTTCAAGAGGGAAAGCAAAAAATTTGGTTCAGTACTTAGTGTGTGGTAAGGTAACTGAGATATCTCAGAGTGAAAGTTCACAGACTGCAAGAAGATTAGAGGACAGCCTTAGGAAAATGATGCTGATTTGAATTTTAAAGTATGGAAGGAGTTGACAAATAAAGAAAGAGAAATAGAATGCAGAAGGTCATCAAGAAGATCATACACCCTGACCAAATGGGATTCATCCCATGGATACATGGATGGTTCAACATATGCAAATCCATCAATGTAATACACTATATCAATAGAGCCAAGCACAAAAACCATATGATCATCTCAATAGATGCAGAAAAAGCATTTGACAAAATTCAACACGGATTTATGATAAACACTCTACAAAAAACTGGAATAGACAGTCTCTACCTCAATCTGATAAAAGCCATCTCTGAAAAACCAAGAGCCAATATCATACTAAATAGTCAAAAGGTGAAATCCTTCACACTAAAATCAAGAACAAGTCAAGGATGTCCACTAATATCACTCCTGTTCAACATAGTTTTGGAAATATTAGTCATAGAGAAAGAAATAAAAGGAATAAAGATAGAAAATGAAGAAGTCAAATTGTCATTATTTGCAGATGACATGATAGTCTATATAGAAGACCCTAAGAACTCCACCGAAAGTCTTCTGGACTTAATAACCAAATTCAGTAAAGTAGTTGGATGCAAGATTAACACACAAAAATCAATAGCTTTTCTGTACACGAACAACAGACTCACTGAGAGAGAAATAGGTCAAACAATTCCTTTCACAGTAGCATCCAAAAAAACTGAAATACCTAGGAATCAACCTAGCAAAAGAAATCAAAGACCTCTTCTCTGAAAACTATAGCACTCTGAAAAAAGAGATTGAAGATGATATCAGAAAATGGAAAGACATCCCCTGCTCCTGGGTTGGAAGGATCAACATAGTGAAACCAGCCATACTTCCAAAACTGCTATATAGATTCAATGCAATCCCAGTTGAAATCCCAGCAGCATATTTCACTTGAGAAAACAATCCAAAAATTCATTTGGAACAAGAAGAGACCCAGAATAGCAAAAGCAATTCTAGGTAACACAGACATGGAAGGGGATATCACAATCCCCAACTTGAAACTACACTACAAAACTACTGTGATAAAAACAGCATGGTACTGGCAAAGAAACAGACCTGAGGACCAGTGGAACAGATTAGAAGATGCAGAAACAACTCCAGACACACTCAGCCATCTCATCTTCGTTAAAGGAGCCAAACACCTTCACTGGAGGAAAGATAGCTTCTTTAATAAATGGTGCTGGGAAAATTGGGTTTCAACTTGCCAAAGATTAATACTAGACCTATATCTCGCACCATACACTAAACTAAAATGGAAATGCATTAAAGATCTAAATATTAAAACAGAAACACTGAACTGGCTGCAACAGAGGTGAAGTAAAACTCTTGAAGACATTAGTGTAGGAAAAGATTTTATGAACAAATCCTCAGTTGCCCATGAACTAGCACAAACAATCAACAAATGGGATCTCTTAGTAAAAAGCTTCTGCACAGCAAGAGAAACCACCAACAGTGTGAAGAGGCAACCCAGAATGTAGGAAAATATTTTCACCAGCTATGCCTCAGACAAAGGTCTACTATCTTGAATCTATAAAGAACTTAAAAAAAATCAAACCTCCCAAATTCAAAGACCCAATCCAAAATGGGCATCTGAGATGAACAGACATTTCTCAGATATAGAAGCAGAAAAAGCAAATAAATATATGAAAAAATGTTCAACAACACCGGTCATTCAAGAGATGCAAATGAAAACAATGCTGAGATTCCACCTTACCCCAGAAAGAATGGCTGCTATTATGAAATTAACCAATAACAAATGCTAGTGAGGTTGTTGGAAAGAGGAACCCTGCTCCACTGCTGATGAGAGTGTAGACTGGTGCAACTACTGTAGAAATCAGTATGGAGATACCTCAAAGAACTAGGACTGGAAGTCCCATTTGACCCAGCTATTCCCCTGCTGGGTATCTTCCCCAAAGAATTAAAAGAATCATACCACAATGATATATGTGTACCCATGTTCATAGTAGCACAATTTGTAATAGCTAAAACTTGGAAACAGTCCAATTGCCATCAACGGGAGACTGGATAAAGAAAATATTTTTTTTTTTTTATAAAATAGAGTACTACTCAGCCATAAAAAATGAGAAATTAGAGACATTTATAGCTAAATGGATGCACATTGAGGTGATACTCTTAAGTGAAATAAATAGGACACACATGTATAAATTCTCTAGTGTGAAAAACTGAAAGTGTAATTAAGGACTAAAGAGTATAATAGATAATGTGAAATAGGAAGAAAAGGGGCAAAGGGGAAGGGGAAGTGGGAGGGGTAGGGGAAAGGAAAGAAAGGAATGGAATTAATATGAGGAAATGAAAAAAATGGAAGCAAAGTCTTTGTAAATAGGGAGGGATGGAGGGGTTGAAGGGAGGGCACGGGAAGGTGGAAAAATAAAAACCAAGAGAGATTATGAAAAGGTGCACATTTCCAATGATGAATGTCATTATATTGTATACCTGAAATGTACGAATAAAATAAAATAAAAAAAAGAAAGTGGAGAGAAGACATTCTGGTGGGTGAGGAAGAGCATTCTGTCGAAGCATATGAGTAGGTATCTACTGTGTATTGGGGTGTATTACTAGCTGCAGGGAAAATCTCCTGACAGTGTTGATGGGAAATGATGGTCTAGAAGTGTGCAGGTGTCAGGTCTCAGCATATATGTTGCCTTAAAGAAAGAGTATGTGTGAATATGTCAGCACAAGTTTTTAAGATTATAGGGGGCATTGTCTTACTGTCTCACCTTTTGTGTTGCTGTGATTTCCATGGTCACGATCCTCTTTTTTTTTTTGCTTGCTAGGATTACTGTAGAAGCCATAACCTTCTCTCTTTCTTCAAACATAAAGATGCTTTTTGATTTGTGATAGTTACATCCCATTATAACTTGGAAATGTAAGTGAAAAATGCATGTAGTCCACTTAACCTATGGACCATAACAGCTTAGGGACACATGACATTGCAAAGCATGGTTTGTTTCCTTTCACGATCATGTGGATGACTGGGAGCTGCAGCTCACTGCTGCTGCCCGGCATCTAGAGGGAATATCACACCTCATGTCTCTCGCCAGTGAAAATATTCAAATTCAAGTTCAGGTTTGACTGGATGATTTCATACCATCCTAAAGTCCAAAATCATTAGGTGGGGCCAATGATTTGGACTGTCTGTCCTCTCTTGAGTTTGGAAACAGACTTTTGATCAGGTCTCTCCCCTGCTCACAACTTGCAAAGGCTCTTCTGTGGTTGATTGATTAAAGCCCAACTTCTTTAACATGGATGCTATTAAGATTCAAATCGAGGGCCAGGGATTTAGCTTAGTGGCTCCGCCTCCTGCCTCACAAGCACAAGGTCCCGAGTTTGATCCCTGGTACAAAAAAAAAAAGATTCCAATTGAGTCTTTGAACTTTGTTTTCAATATTTCATTTAACCAAACCGGTATGTTTTTTCAATCCACTTGTTCTTTTTCCAACCCTGTGCCATTGTTTGTATAGTTCTCTCATGGAAACCCCTTCTTTACCTTTCCACATTTCTGAATCTGCAGTTGCCCTTGTTCATTCAGGCACACAATTTCTTAAACCACTCCTGCTGGAGACTTCTGGAGTCTTCACAGAGCTTCAGCAGCTACTCTTTTCATCTCTGAAGGTGTTTTTTTTTTTTTTTTTTTTTGGCCTATTCTCTATCTTTTACTTCTATGTCTCATCCAGTTTTCTGAGTCTTCATCTTGTTATTCTTAGAAATCTGTTTCTGGCTCAATACCTCACCTCTTACATTATCAGCATTTGCAATGAAAGGCCTCAGGGCAAATAACTCCCAAGCTCTTTATCCTGGCCAGGGTTCTGGATACTATACAGAATCAGCTCAGCATCCCTCTATCTGCAGTTTGCAAGAATGATTGGCCTGAACTCCAGGAGCCTCTTGATTTATTTTGCCATTTATTCCTTCAAATTACTTCAAAAATATATACTAATTACCTACCTTGTGTCACACACTGGAGACATGCTGTTGAGTAAAATAGTAGGCTTGGCCACTCCTTTCATTAAACTTACTGTCTAGTGAAAGAGAACAATTTACAGTTACCTATAAATAAGTGTAAGATTGCTGGAAATGAGAATTTCAGTGACAACTTGTCATTAGAATGGACCTAGCTAATGAGGTCAAGAACTTATCAGATCAGCTTGGGATGTGACTAAGTAGGTCAGCTGAGACTTGTCACCACTCCGAGTACTGTGTATTGACCCTGAACTGTGGTTCATCCATAGACAGTGGCAGGTCCTTCTGAGTAGTTTTCGGAGAAATCTGACCTTCTAGCCTTGCATCCTTCATTTTGCCAGAACTCTTTCCTTTAGCTGTTAAAGCACTAATGATGCTTTGATAATCTGGTGACTACCATGGGACTTCCTGAATCTACTGCTTATGTCATTTGCCTCGAGATCAAGATCAGGCCTGAGTAACCCAAAGAACTATTTGCACTTCTTTTTTGATCCTATGAAGCCCATGGATCACAAAATATGTTTAAATGCTTTGTAAACAGTCTTAAAAGTGTTAAATTTATAATATAAGCTAAGTGTAAGGTGGTGAGAGTGGGACTTGGGTAGAAATTTGTTGTGTGCTTCAGTGTTCATCTATTGATAGTGTTTCCTTAGTATCTGAATAAGATGTAATTCAATTTTTTAATACACCAATTATTGACTAGATTCTAGCATTTTTGAGTGGTTAATATGAAGCAAGCACTATGTTAAAATTTATTTTATGTATTATTTTATTTACTCTTTTAGAAAAACTCAACATTTCATACATGGAATCCTGTATGAAAACTTTTTTGATCTTTTCAGTTTGGCCTGTACCTTCTTGTCCACCTCATTTTGCCACTATTTTTGAACCTTTGTTACAATTAAAAGTATTTTTGGCTCTCTTGTATGGTGTATTGATACATCTACAATACATCATTTTCTCTTTGCATCAAAATTCTGAACATACAGTTGTTAACCCTTTTAGTGTGTCCCAATAAATCCGTATTTAATGTCATTTTTGGCATCTTCCTCGTGTGTGTGTGTGTGTGTGTGTGTGTGTGTGTGTGTATGTATTGCTGGTGATCAAACCCAGGGCCTCACACATGCTGTGGAAACACTCTAACATGATCCACACTATCAGCAGTAAAGTAGATGCTCAGTGGATATTTGCTGAATATAATAGCAGGAGCTTTAGGTAGCTTGGGTAATTTATAACATTTAACTTAAAATGTTTTATAATAGCAAAGTAATTGAAATGTTTTCAGATGATTTGTTATTCTTCATCCCTGCCATCTTAGAGAAGTAATCAGTTGTCAAAACAAATACCCTCCCTAAAACATATAATCACTGATTCTTCATTTTGAAAAATTTCCATGATTTCAGAAATTTTATATTATGTTTAAGCAGGTTTCAAAAAGTTGACTTTATAATTGTTTGCTCTGGCAGGTACTCAGTTTCTTTTTGGATGAATAGGCCTATGAGATGACTACTATACATTTTATTATCAGTTTAAAAATGAGTTGCCCGAGGCACGGGGAGATTAAATAGCTATACTAGGTCACAGCAGCTAGCATCTGGCAGAGCTGACACCTTAACCCATGTATTTCTGAGTCCTGACCCATATTCCCAACTCTTGTAACAGTTACCAGAAGTGCAATTGTAAATGGAGCCATTATTACCCTTTGACACGCCACCCTTGTAAGAATACCAAGACTCCCTTATACTGTGTGTAACTGGTATCTGTGGAAAAATATTAATGTTACTGTTGATATGTGTCCTGTTCAGTAAGAAAGTGTAGGTCAACTTGTTTACAGTCACTGACTATTTTATAGAAAAAATTGGTAATATTAATTTGACAACAAACTTCTAAAGTCTATTTAGAAATCAAGTTACCAAAACCTTTTGTCTAACATTTCTTTTCTTTTTTTTTTTTGGTACCAAGGATCGAACTTGGGACCTCGTGCTTGCGAAGCAGGCAGTGGAACCACTGAGCTAAATAAATCCCTGGCCCCTTGTATAACTTTTCTTAACATCACCTATCCCTAAAAATAATTTTAAAAAGTCTTCCAAGTGGTCAGCCATTGTTTTTAGTTTATTTTAGTTAAAAAAATCTTACTAAGTACATACTTGCCAGATTTCACTTAATCATATTTTTATGGTCCAATCATTAATGTGTTGGAAAAAATAGCTTAAATGGAAACACTGACATAAGCCTCACTGGCTCCAGTGTATTGCTATCATAAAGTATCTATCTTCTATACAAGTAATGTTTTCATAGGATACTATTGAAAAAGGTAATGGAAAATTAATGTTGCAATGGAGAATTTATTTTGTGTATAATTTTTTTAAACACTCCAACACAGTATATATTTACAACATCAATGGGTTTATTTGAAATTAAGGTTTATCATGAACTTTATGATATTTAAAACATATTTTACAACCAGCCATATATTATTTCTGCTCTTTGAAAATATTTGTATGTGTCTCTCTTTGGGTTGAGAATAGACTATTAATTATTTTCAATAAGAGAAAACCCCAAGTTTTAGGATCCTGAAGAGGTTAGTTTATCACATCTTTTTTCATAAATTAGGTTTTAATACTTAAAATTTAAACCATGCTCTGCTGTGTTGGGATAGTATGGAATGGTAGAAACAGTTGAAGGTAATCATATGAAAGATTTATCATCATCATCATTGGTTTCATTGGTTTAGGGAAAGAAACTTGCTGATTAAGTTTTCATAAAAAAGGAAGTAAAATGTAGGGAACTGAAGCAATTGAGATGGTGACAGGTGTACTGGAATATGTATAACCCTGAAACATCATTTCTTTTCATACACGTTTGATATATGAGTAAGGTGTGTGGAAAGCAGAAATGAATTAAATGATTTATTTGAAAGTATAACCATTATCTTATCAAATCATGCTAGATATTAATTTGTGAAAATTGAGAAGAAATGAGTACTTTTCTTCTACATCTTAAGCTCCTATGAGATTGAAGGTGGTCTTCAAGTAAGGAGTTTGCTAGCATTGATCTTTTTTAACTGCAACCCTGGACAAGTTACTTAACTTCTGTATGCTTCAGTTTCCACACCTATAAAGTGGATATAATAATAGTGCTTTGCTGATAAGGTACCTTGGAGGCATAAAAGGGTTTTTGTATAGTAAATGTTCAATAAATTTTATTAATGTTATTATATGAATAGTGGATTGATTTAAGTTGTTTCAGGGGAGAATGGCAGAGCAGATTTTCATTCTTGGGTCTCTGTCCTGGTTTCTTATTTAACAGTTCAGCTAAGCTAATGTACTCTCTGAGGACTGATTTTCTTATGAGTAAAGTGGGATGATTACACATTTTGCAGGCTTGTTGGAAGAATGAGATTATGTATGTAAGTTACTAAGCATACAGTTAGACCCCATAGTAGGTGTTTGATGAATAGGCACCATTATAATTGTTTACAAAAAACACAGTGATAATTAGATTAAGTGCCTGAGGACCTTATGTCTGTAAAAAATAGGAACATAAAGAAAAAAGTCAGTGTTCTCAGAGACTCTTGTAACTGAACATTACCTCTCAGCCAAAAGAAATATATTATGGTATAAGTGGTTGTAAATGCTATGTTCTATTTATACATGATGAAGGTGCTGTGGACTGTGGAGCCATATTTTAAATATCATGTGTGTGAGGGCTTTCTTGTTTCTTACCTTGTAAAATGCCCTCATTTTAAATGTCTCTGAGAGTATGTAAACTTGTATAAAATAGCCCCAAACTCTCATAATAAAACAAGAAAAGATCTTCCAGACCAGGCCATTTTCCTTCTTTTTCACTGTTTTTATTACAATCCTCCTATCAGGATTTTATGTTTGATCTTAAAATCACAGAACTTTATAGCTAGAAGGG
This sequence comes from Heterocephalus glaber, assembly GCF_000247695.1. The sequence goes on along the minus strand of NW_004624740.1, from coordinate 20,789,093 downwards.
ACCAGTCTAATACATAAATTTATGCAAGAGGAAATTGTGACCTGACAAGTTTAAGTGATTTGCTCAAGGCTGTAATAGTAAGTTAGTGGCAGAATCTTGTTCTCCTGTCCCCAAGCCAGAACATTTAAGGAAGAGAAATGAAAATGGATCCAGGCAAAATTGAAGGTTTTTTTTTTTAAACTTAGGAGTGATGACATTGGGGTCCTAGAAATTGACTGTCAGTGCAGCTGAAAGGAGAGATTAGTAGTACCTGGAGCTGGGCACCCTTTGGTGGTAGCACAGGCTGGTACTTGTGAAATTGTCTGGGTCTAACCATCACCCATTATAAAAGATATTGTGACCTCAGTTATGTTCATATAACAATTATCCAAGGATGTCATATTGAACCAAAAAGGCAAACACCATGTAGGTTTCCAACAAATGGGATAAAAGAATTCAGCATCAGGAAAACAGTAGTATGTAGCTCTGCTAATAAATGCTTGAGTAGATTGCTTATCTTTCAGTGTTTCTCTTTCCTGAATATAGTAAATTTATAGTGATATGTATATCTTATGATTGTGCTCACACTCAAGGTAATAATAATCATAAGATGAATTTAGCATTGTTTGGCACACATAGTAATCACTTAATAATAGCTGACCTTATAATTCCAGGGGATCAATCTCTTTGCAGTAAAAGATTTGTAACAGGGGAGGAAATTTTAACATGGAGAAGAGACTGAGAGAACTTACTAGATTTCCAGAATCTTAGCTAAATCACTGTAATTTAGGGTAATACTCAAGTCTGAACAGTTAACGAGGATACTTTGTAGAGAAACTGAGCCAAAGCTCTTCCATGAACTTCTATGGCTACTAGAGTGGGCATTTAGTATTAGAGACTGCTGTAAAGGGACTCTTATGACTTATGGTGTACACAGACAAGCTGGATTTATCTATCTATCTATCTATCTATCTATCTATCTATCTATCATCTATATCTAATCTGAACCTCAGCTGTAACAGGTTCTAAGACAAACAAGAGTACACCCATCTCTTTGTGGTCATATTTTCAGTTCTTTTGGATAAATGTCCATAAGTAGAATTGCTAAATCATTTTACTTTTATCTTCATTTATTAAATAAAAATTAAAACAATTTTTTCAGGAACTTCCATACTGTCTTAATTAGTACCCACATACAATTTCTCCACATTTTTGTTAACTCTTACTTTCTTTTTCTTTCTCCTTCCCACACTCTCTCCCTCCCCTTATATCTCTTGTGGTTTTGATTTATATTCACCTGATGATCAGTATACCTGTTGGTCATTTATTTGTCTTTGGTAAAATATCTACTCAAATTCTGTGCCCATTTGAAAAATCAGGTTACTTTTGTGTTATTGAATTTTAGGAGCTCCTTCTGTATTTTGAATCTTAACCCCTTACCAAAGATATGGCTTGCAAATATTTTCTCACATCTTAGGTGCTTTTCTTTTTAATCGTATTGTTTCCTTGATTGCACAGAGGATTTTTGATTTTCTTATCTATTTTCACATTTTTTGCCTGTAGTATACCCAAGAAATAATTGTCAAGACCAATGTTGTGAAGTTTTTTCACCATATTTTCTTCTAGGAGTTTTATAGTTTCAGGCCTTTAATTTATTTTGAGTTGATTTTTACATTTAATATAATTTTATTTTTTACATGTGGCTATTCAGTTTCCACAACACCATTTAAAAGAAAAGATTGTCAGCCTTCTCTGTCATCTTTTGTTTGGGCAATATCAAATTAAAACACTTATAAGAAAGATTTTCTATGGCCAGAATCTCGCCTGAACAACAGCTGCACAGGCATGCAGGCCCAAGCCAGAGGCCTGCCCAGATACCATCAGCAAGTGTGCACAGACCCCAGCCAGAAGCCTGCTTGGACAACAGCTGCACAGTCATACAGGCCCCAGCCAAAAGCCTACCTGGACAATAGCTACACAGGCAGGCAGGCAGGCCCAACCAGGGGCCCACCCAGATACCATCGGTAAGTGTACACAGGCCCCAGCCAGAATCCTGCCCAGACAACAGCCAAGCATGGGGATCCAGAAGGCCATCATTCTCAATACAGAAATTGGCACAGTGGGGAGCAGTAGAGAGAAGGCCTCTATGAGGCTTGTTGAGAATTGAAGCCCACTGGGAGAGCAAAGAGTCACCTCAATAAAGGCACAGCAGATAGCATTGATTGAAATGAGAAGACACTTAAACAAGACTAAATACCAGACTCACAGATCACCAAAGACAAACCCAAGGGATAAGGAGATGGAACTCAACCACATGGAATCCCTGAACTGGCAATAAAAGAGGACTTGGAAAAAATAAAATCAGAAATAGCTTCTCAGATAACAATAGAGATTGTGTCTATAGTGAAAGACAGGGCAAATAACTCTAGAGTACACACAGAATAAAAAAATACAGGAGCTGAGGAACATGATGGAGTCCCAGGATAGGAAACAAACAGAATTCATAAAACAGATGCAGACAGATATCCAGTAGATTGAACAGTCCATTGAAAGTTTATTCAGCAGAAAGAGCCAGTGTGAGGACAGATATATCAGATATATTTATCTGACAGATATATATATCTGATATATCTTCTATATCAGATATATATATCTGTCAGATATATATATCTGATATAGAAGATATATATCTATATCCATATCTATCTATATATCTATATCCATATCTATCTCTATATCTATATCTATATCTATCTACCTATATATAGATATATATCAGATATAGAAGACAGGATTGTGATTAGTGACCAGGAAAAGAAAGATTACTTAAAAATAGTGAGGGAGATACCACTGCTCCCAGCTCAGAGGAAGGGGCTTCCAGGCAGCTGTACCACCACTCTAGTGCAGAGAAAGGGGCTTCCAGGCCGCTGTACCACTGCTCCCAGCACAGAGGTGGGGGCTTCCAGGCTGCCGTACCACTGCTCCCAGTGCAGAGGTAGGGGCTTACGGGCCACTGTACCACCACTCCCAGTGCAGAGGAAGGGGCTTCCAGGCCACCGTATCACTGCTCCCAGCACAGAGGAAGGGGCTCTTGAGCCACTGTACCACTGCTCCCAGTGCAGAGGAGGTGAGCCAAGCAGGCGCCAACAGCATTTCACCCCCCTGTCAAAATGAGAAGACTCATAAACAAGTCTCAAAACCAGACTTCCAGATCACCTACAGCAACCCCAAAAGGAAATGAGATGGAACACTGATAGTCAACCAGCTGAACTCCCTGAACTGGCAACAAAAGAGGATCTGGAAAAAA
>NW_004624740.1:20760757-20774324 GCF_000247695.1 Heterocephalus glaber | reverse complement strand
CACTATTGTAGCCTAGGATGGCCTCAAACTCATGGGAATTTTCCTGCCTCAGCCTCCCAAGTACTGGAATCACAGGCATGCACCACTATGTCTGGAAATGCTTGTTTCTCTTTTAAGGGCTTCATAACCTCTTACTTTGTCTGGTATTTGGTATTTGCCTGAGGTACTAAGGTTCTCTGGAGCTGTGAAAGCTGTCCAGCTCTTTAGTTCTCATTGTACCCCAGGTTTCTACACTATGCCAGATTCTTTCAGTTCTCTAAGTTGAACTTAGAGAACTTAACCAGCGTTTTAGGCAGTCCTTTGAATAGAAGGCACATTGGATGCATGCTCTAACTCTCCCTCCCCCTGTAGAAGCTGAAAATTGAAGGCTTCCTCCCTCTTTTCGGCACTGAGCCAGGGAGGGAGTATGGCTCAAACTATCATCTTTGTTCTTAGTAACCCTAAAGTTGGTACCCATTCCTGACAGTACTCAGGTTTAGGCAAGACAGAAATCAGTCCCCCAGACAGCTTTCTAAAAAGCTAGAACAGTTGAATATATGCTTGTCTTCTTTTTGCCTTCTGAAGAAGTTGGTCACTGGGAAATATTTTCCAATTGTGCTGCGGTGTGGGAGAGACTAAGGTGAATCAGTGCCACAGATTTCCTTACAGGCTTCAATGTGACAGGTTTTGTTCTTGTATGCAGTATGGGATTCTCTTAAATATTTCATGGATTTCTCATGCAGAGAACTGGTCTATTTATTGTTATTAAATCAGTGAATCTATTGGAGGTTAGGAGACTATGGGGGTTCCTACTCACTGTCTTGATGAAATCACCCTGCATCAGATTCTCTCTCTCTCTCTTTTTTGGTTTTTTTTTTTTGTTTTTTGAGACAGTGTGCCACTTTGTAGTTCAGTCTGGCTTTGAACTCACTGTGTATCCCAGGCTGGCCTCAAACTCATGGCAATCCTCCTTCCTCAGCCTTCCAACTGATAGGATTACAGGTGTGTGCTACCAAAGCTGGCTCAGATTGTCTCTTGAAATGAGATCTTAGCAGTTCACCTCTGTTTATGCCATAGTCATTATAATAATTTCATGCATCTATGTTTTCTTAGATTCACTCATTTGTTTATTTACTTCCTCACCATACCCTTTTCCATCTGAATCCTTCTAGATTCAGATTAGATTTTCTTTAAATTAAAAATATTTTGTATTACATGTTTGTAGTATATAATGATTTATGGGAGTTGATACATGTACATAATATGTCTTAATTCTTTTTATTTTCTCTCTTCTCCCTGCATCTCTTGATCTCCCTCTGATTTGAAATTTTTGAAGTATGTGGTTTAGGAATTGCTTTGGCAAAGACTGGTGGTGATAATCTCAGTCATATTTTGTTAGTAAATGATTTTACTTCATGATTGTACTTAAGAATATTTTAGTTAGGTATAAAATCGTCTGTTAACAGTTATTTTATCTCAACATTCTCATCTGACTGCTCTAATTTCTCCTGAGGTATCTGTTACCAATTTAATTGACATTTGCAACAAGTATTCTGTCCTTACTTTTTGGGTGATCTTAATGTTAAAATTTTTTTCTTTGGTATCTTTTAGCTTTATCATAGTTTATCTAGTTGTACTTTTTATTTATCCCACTTGGATAGTTTGCAGAATTAATCAATTTTGTATATTTATCAGCCATCAGTTATTTTATATATTACATCTCCCTGTTTTTCTCTATCTCTAAGTTCAATTGGATATTTAAATTTTATCCTCCGAATCTTTCTTTAAAAATTTTTTGGTATCTTATCTTGGCTAAATTCTAATTAAGTTTATAAAGTTCTACTTCAGGAATAACTCTTTTTTCAGCTGTCAAGTATAATCTGGAAACTTCCCATGGAGTTTTTAAAATTAATTATACTTCTATTTAAAAAATTTATCTGGTTCTTTAAAAATGTACTTAGTTCTTTTCTGAGACCAACATCTTTTCATATGTTTGACTATTTTTCAGTTTAAAAATACTTCATCCAGTTATTTTATATTCTGTATTTGCAAATACTATTATGTGAAAATTTCATGGTTCTATTTCTGGCCTTTACTTTTTTCTTCTGACTGTTGTTCATGACACCAAATTTATTTAATTATTTTGTAATTTTGAATCATGAGCTCATAAGACAACTTGAGTTATTAATGAAAATACTGCTCAATTTAGGTTGAGGGCTTGTTTTTCCAAGCAGGTTTGTATTAGCTTTTTGCAAAACACTCCAAACACAGTAAGAAGCATGACCCATTTGTTGTTGTGCTGTTTTTGGCTTGTGGTATCCAGATAAATGTCAACCTTTTTGAAGAGAGACCATGATTAGGATTATGCAGGGATGGGTGCCCACCTACCCCAGATTTTATCATGAGTGATTTTTCCTTATTTGTACTTTCACTCTTTAAAATAGCTCTTTATGTGCCCCTGTTTTATGAGAGTTCATGAGGTATAATTTCTTACCTTGTTCCAGTCCTGGTTTCAGTGGTGGATAATGAATTTTCTTTTGATTACTGACTTGAGGAGTGGAGAGTGCAAGGTGGAAATGGATCAGTGTTACGAAGTTAATAGATATATTCTTGAAATTGCAGCACTCTCGGAGAATAAGGCAGAAGGATCATAAGTTCAAGCCCAACCTAGACAACTTAGTGACTTAGTGAGACCCTGCCTCAAAACAAACAAACAAACAAACAAACAAAAAAGTGAAGGCCCTGGGTTCAGTTTCTAGCATTGGGGAAAAAAAAGTCATGGTTACATCTCAGGGAATGGTGAGTGAGGCCATGGAGCCTAAGGATAAAGAGAAGAAAAGGGACTGGACTGAGAAGAGAAACTCATGGAAGCCCATAGAGAAGGAAAGAAAAATTGGAACTAGAAGGAAGGAAGATTGTGGAGTTTCTTCTCAAAAAAGAAAAAGGAGAATATTGATTGATGGACAGGAGATGAAAAAAAAGTGAAGACTTCAAGAAAAAAATATTGATTAAATTGTTGTTTGAAAGTAGTTTTGGTGAATGGTGAGGAAATTGAAGTAGAGAGGAACTACTATCTGAGAAGCAAAATAATTTACTTTATATAGTTAAATAACTAAACACTTAAATTTTAACTTATTAGTATGTGGAGAAAGTTTCTGAAGAACAAAAGTATTTGGTACTTACAAATGACATTCTCAAAACATCTGATTAACAAGATTTCATAGTCATGTAAAGAAAACACCCTGAATAATTAGCTATGCTATTTTTAAAATCGAGCTAGTTGGATGGCTTAAGGTAAAATAAGTTACAGCATTTTTCTTTTGGCATTTATCCAAAGCCTTTACTTCAAGACATGTATAAAATTGCACACATTTATCCTTTTGAAGGGATAATATTATATAAAATGTAGGATATATCAGTTAATTTGTGAAACTAACACTGGAGAAAATGAAAGATCATACCCAAAGCTTCCCCAAACCCCCAACTCCCCCAAAGCCAATCCAGGGGGTACCAAGGGGAAGAATAATATAAGTCACACACCTGAATTACTCAAAAACATAGTAGAAGAGGTTAGAAAACCGCTGAAGGAAATACTCAGTGGGATTAGAGAAGGTGGAAGTAACAACCAAAAAGATGCAGGAGCTCGAAAGGCTAGATGAGCTAAACAAAATGATACAAAACATAAATGACCACACCTAGTCCAGCCATGTGCACTCTGCTCTCCGATGCAGGGCTTGGCCTCATCCTGCTGTTCCTGCTGGGCCTCAAGCAAGACACCCCAAATGCACAGAAGATGAAGACCAGTTGCAACAAAGCTGTACCAGGCAACATTTACAAGTATGGAGCCCTGATCCACATGGGCGAGGAGTACATCCAGCTCATGCAGTACTCTGGCAAGCACATCCTCTTCATCAACATGGCCACCTACTGCGGCCTGACCACCCAGTATGCTGAACTGAATGCACTGCAGGACAAGCTGTGCAGTTTGGGGATTGTTGTATTGGAGTTTCCCTGTAACCAGTGTGGAAGACAGGAACCAGGGAAGAACTCAGAGGTCCTCTCTGGGCTTAAATATGTGCATCCAGGTGGTGGCTTTGTCCCCAATTTCCAGCTCTTTGAAAAAGGGGATGTGAATGGAGAAAATGAACAGAAGGTCTTCACCTTTCTGAAGAACTCCTACCCTCCAACGTCTGAACTTTTGGGGTCACCAGAGCTGCTCTTCTGGGAGCCCATGAAGGTCTATGACATCTGCTGGAACTCTGAGAAGTTCCTGAGGGGCTGGACCCTGTCAAGCGCTGATTCCACAAGGCTCCAGTCAGTACGGTGAAGTCTGACATCCTCGAGTACCTAAAGTGGTTCAAACCTCAGTAGGGAGGGATAGACATGGCAGAAGTAGCCCTCCCACCTCCCCACCTCAAGCACAAGTCTAAGCAAGGCCATCTTTGCTCCCCATCCTTCCTGCCAGTCTCCATATCACCAGAGCCTCTGCATGTGTAAGCCACCATCTGAACACATATGTAGTTGTGTGTGTGTGTGTGTGTGTGTGTGTGTGTGTTTATGTTTGAGTATTAAGGGAATAAAACTTACCTACCCAAATCTCTGGTCCTGAGATACCAAATTTCTCCCAATCACATTTTAGGGTAATGACTCAGACTCTCCAATATCTCTAAAAAAGCAACCCCAGAAGTTCTGCTGGTGATCCTCTCCCCATCCTGACAGTAAGAAAAGCAGGGCCCAGGCTCTCTGGGGCCTCCACAGCCTCCCCCAGCTGCAGTATCCTTGCACCCTTCCCTGCAGGACTCTGAGGCAGAGAGCAGAGGCCCCTTCCTATGAAGGGAGGGCATCGTGACAGTGGGTCCTGTAGCCCCTGGGTTGGACCCTACCAGAACCTTCCCTGGTTCCTATCCTGTGTGCATTTGGGTCATGGCATTGGACAGGGGTGTCCCTCCATTCTGAATGATGACGTTCTCCTCACCCTGAGTCCCCCACTCTAAACTCATTCCTGTCACCATCTCAAATTAAAAGGAAACTTCTACAGCAAAACCCAAAAAACATAAATGACCAGTATACCAAATAATTGGAGTCAATGAAAAGGTTTCAATCAGAAATCCAGGAGATTAAAAATCATATTGAAAGTATGGGCAGCAGTACAGACCAATGTGAGGACAGAATTTTAGAACTAGAAGATAATGATGCCTTCAAAGATCAACTACTCAGAAACACCATAAAAACAACAGGAGAAAAATGGATCCAACAGCTGCTAGATGATACAAAGAAGACTAATCTAAGAATAACTAGTATAAGTGAAAAATCAGAAAACAACACAAATGGCATAAAAAACCCATTCACAGAAATAATGGAAAAAAACTTCCCAAACATAGGGAAAGAAATAAACATACAGATAAGTGGAGCATATAAAACACCAAATAGCCATGATCAAAAGAGAACCTCTCCATGCCACATTATACTCAAAGTTCCAGAAATCTATCACAGGGACAAAATCTTAAAAGCTATTCGAGAAAGGCAACAAATCACATATCGAGATAAACCCATCAGAATCATCACAGACTTCTCTACACAAAGCTTAAAGGTCAGGAGGGCTTGGAGTGAAGTATTTCAAGTCCTAAAAGATAACAAAGTTCAATCTCGACTTATGCATCCTGCAAAACTTTAAAATTGATGGAGAAATAAGGTATTTCCCATACAAAGAGCACCTCAAGGAACTCATGACCACCAAACCAGCATTACAAACAATTCTGAAAGATATCTTAGAAAGAGACAATGAAGCCAACAATGCCAGTAAGTCAAAAGAATGAGTATACCTCACGGGATTAGCAGCTAAGCAAAAGAAGAAAAAAAAAATGAGGAAATGAGCAACAGGAAAATAATGCTATGACAGGAATTAAGTCAGTACCTCTCTGAATGTAAATGGTCTCCATTCCCTAATTGGTAGTAGGTGTTTCTAGAAACAGCATTGATCCTGGTGCTGTATGCTTCAAGGCTACATTTTAGTCTTGGTAAAAAAAATAACTACTTAATAAAAGAGAGTGAAGCCATCTTGTTCAACTACAGGATACGTGGAAGTCCTAAGGGAATGGTATTCACCATCTCTACTTAACTTATCTCACTCTTCAGCCTGGATAAACATTTGTGGGGAAGGAAGTTTATCATAGCAAGTAGTTCTTAGTGTGTTTGCCATTCTCAGTTGGTCCTTGTCCTTGAGTTTCTTATACTTCCTCTTTTCCTGATTTTGTTCTCCCTAGTTTTGCCATCAAGTCCTTTATATAGTATCTAATATTTCTTGAATTGCTTAGGTTGCATTCACACATTGACATTGATTTAACAAAACTGCTGACCTCTTACTACATACCAGATATTGTCATAGGTCCTGGTACTGTATATATACAGTTGGTTAACATATTGGATGCTAAGTTGCTTTGATCTGGTATCCAGATGCCTATACTCATCACTCAATTTTGCTTCATATGCCTTTTTTAAAAGGCTCAGGCTTCTTCTTTTGCCTGTATTCTCTGAGTTTCTTATTGCATTGACTGCCTGATTCCTGTCCTTCCAGACTTTACTTTGCTATCATAATTAGTTATGTGAGAATTTGGAACCAACTTTCTGAGCCTGCAGCCATTGGCTATACATTTCATGGGCCAACTGTCTACTCTAGGACTTTTAAGAATTATTCTATGGGAAGGGCCTCTGGGGTAGGGGGAGACAGGAGGAAGGGGAGGGGAAGGGGAAGTAAAAAAGATTAAGATGCATTGTGCATATATACCAATTCCTGACAATGAATGTATTTATTATGTATATACTAACACAAAATTTAAAAATTATTCTATCAATTTTCTCACCCATGGGCTCCCCAGACTCTCATACTTTATCTTGCTGACTGCTTTTTTGAACCATGATTATTCAAATTTCCCACACTCTGGGCTGAAGTTCTGCTGTTAACTGGGCCTGTACCCCTGTGCCTCACCAGGCCCTATGTGCAGGTCTAAACAGGGCCTTCTCTAATCTCTCTCTTACTGTGGATATTCTAGTTATGCTTGGAAAACCTTACTGGCAACACGTTCTTTAAATTTCTTAAGCATGTTCTTACTCTGACTATAGCTAAAGTAGTTTTCTAGCTGATTCTTTGCTTGAATGTAGTGAAATATAGTAGAGCTCAACTAAAGTTCAGATCTATTTGTTTTTTGGTAGCCTGAAGTAAATGTATGTTCAAGATCAGAAATGATATTTTCAGATGTGATACATACTGGCATAGAACTGTGCTGTAACATGTTTGAAATTCAGAAGAGATTACTTAAAGAAAGCTTTATATAATCAAGCAATTTTTTTTAACTTTGGAATGTTACTAAAAAATCAATATGGACTCCTGTCCAGTATATTTTGGTTACTTCCCATTACAGGGTAATGTTTTTGATAGGCTATTCCAAACAATCTGCCTTATGACTCATTATTATCCGGTAATTTCAGGATCATCATCACCAGTTTCTAGCCCATACTTCTCAGGAAGGAAAACTCCATGTGCCATTTGACATCCTGTCCAAATACATGATGATTGCCTTCTTGAATAATAGCAGACTTTCTTCACAAGGAAATATATTCATCGACAACCTGTGAATAATATAAAAAATTTAATACTGTTTCATGTTTCCCTCCTTGCCATTACCTCTATATCCGTGTAAGAAGCTGACAGATTAAAAATTCTAGATTTGTTTGTTATGAAGTAAAATTTAATTGGCTTGAAGAATCTAAAAAATATGTGAATATTCAAATTTCCTATAGAATTTGGGGGTATAGCTCAGTGGTACGGCATGTGCTTAGCTTCCTTGAAGCCCTGAGTTCAATTCCCCAAATGGCACACACAAAAAAGGGAATTTGCAAATCCTACCCTAAGTCTTGGGTAAAAAATCAGTATGTAATATTGCTTTCAGGGCTACTCTAGAAATATGCAATTCAAGATAAGGGCTTAAATTCAGCAATGAATCCTCCAAGTGGTTTATTCCATGTGAAAGAATGTGTGGGTAAAGCCAAATAGGTAGTAGGTGAAATTGGAGACTTCTGGGCTCATTTACCATTTCCTGCATTGTTCCATGCCATCGCTGAGACTATTCTTGATTTGTAAGCAGCCTGTCCCTCATTGCCATCTGGCCCAGCCCTGCTCCAGCACCATAAGGTGACCTGAACTATTAGTGGTAGGAAATAATGCTCTATATTTGTCACAATGTACTAGCACAGAGCCAGAAGTCAACTGCTTGAGATTCCAGAAAACATTCTCATAGCAGTGAGTTAAACTCCGTGGAATGCCTTTTTCCAGTGGGTGATAAAACCCTTTAGCAATGGTTACCTTTTGTGGAAGAAAATATTATTAAAAAACTAGCTCCAGGAAGGCTTGGAGTTGGTGCTCTTGTTTTTGAAGTAGACAACTGATCTCTTAATGCATCAGCATTCTGATGAGTTCTGTAGTCAGTCTGCTCTTCCACTGTCTTTAGCAATGTGTTAGACTCCTTTTAGTCTTCTAGGATTTTCTCTACCTACCTCCCTTTACCTGTTACTTCATAAAAAAGTAGAAGCATCCACTTCCTCAACTTCCCAATGCCCAACCCACATAAGACCTGCCTCCACATCCATGCTGTGCTATGCTCAGTCCTTTCTTATTTCTTCTCTTTACAACCAGACTTCTCAGTCAGATCTTTGCACATGCTCTATTTCCTTAATGATTAGTCCTTTATCCCCCAAACTACATTCTGTTGTCATGGCGCTACAACAGCTCTTGCTAAAGTAAACAAAGACCCACTTTGTAGGTATTCTTCAGTCTGTTCAGCAAATGGTTGTCAAGTTTTTATCTGCAGTTCAGACTTTCATTTGGCCCCCAAGCACTACTCATGTGAAATTTCCACTGGAATATCTCAAAGAGATCTATGTATCATTTATGGCACTTACCTCTCATAGCCTTCAACTCTTCACCATCATATTCAATCCATTACAAATTCCAGTAGATTTTGCCACTTAAATATTTATTGAACCTATTTCCTTCCATCTCTGTCATCAAGACCCTGCTTCTAAGACGACATCATCCTTTTCCATGATGATCACAACAGGCTCTTGATCTTCTCATTTCTAATCTTATCCTCCAATCAGTTGTTACAATACAACCAGAGAGTTTTTTTAAAAAAATGCAAATATGATCATTCATGTTCTTTTACTGACTTCCCATTAGTTTTATAATAGATAACATATTTCATACAGCCTTTGACTTCATCTGGCTCCCTGCCTACTTTTGCCACCTCTGTTATGTTTTTATTCTGCTTATTCTCTTATGTTTTATTGCTTCTTCCTGCCACAGGTCCTTTGCACATGAAGTCCTTTTGTCAGCAATGACTTATTTCCCTCAACTTTTTAGGTAATGCCTACAATCTTAGATCTCAGTTTAGAGATTACTTTTCTAGGTTATCTTTTCTGATTTCTCAGCCCTCAACCATAAGATCTCATTTTGAATTGTGTACTTTTCCTTTCTAACACGTGTTAGTGTTTGTAATTATTTGTGTGAATGTTTGATTAATGTCTACCACTTTGTTAGGATGCAAGTCTTATGTGAAGGATAGCTATTTAGCTTCTCATTGTCTGCCCATTGTACCCAGTATCTGGCACATAGTAAAGGATGTTAATAGGTATTTGCCAAAATGGGAATAACTGTACTTTAGTGAATTTGGCCATTGTAATAATTCTAAAAGTAAGTACTCATTCCTATTTTATAAAGGTAAGATTTGAGGCTTTAAAATTAAGTCACTTGCCTAATACCACACAGGTTAAGTAAATGGCCAACCTGGGAATCATTTTTCTTTTTTTTTTGTTCTGTTAAGTTTCTTGCTACATTTTAGGTATACATTATGATTAAAATTCATCATGAGAATCATTTTTTTTTTTGGTACTGGGGATTGAACTTGGGACCTTGCACTTGCACCACAGGCGCCAGAACCACTGAGCTAAATCTCCGGCCCTGGGGAATCATTTTTCTATTTCATTTATATTATATTGTTTTATACGGATGTGTTTTAAAGGATCTTAATTAGACTAAGCATTTGTTTTTTCAGAATTTTACTATCAAGTTAAATAATTTCTTATTTGTGATGTTAATCATATCATGTAGGGCTTAATTGAAACAAAATACAATGACACAAAAATACCTCTCATTTTAAACAAACTGAGAATGTGAAAACATTTTGAAACAGATATTTTTGGTCATTAAGATAATGACATTTAAATATGTATGACAATGTTAAATGAAAAAAGCAGACTAGAAATTTATGTACATTAAGATAACAAGGATGCAAAAGCAAATGCAAAGAAAGTAGAAAGAAGTAACTGACTAAGCTATTCCTCTGGGTGATGATATCATGGGTATTTTATTTCTCCCTAGTATTTTGTGTATTTGCTCAATTTTCTATATCAATAAGATATTTTTTAAAAAGTTCTCATTTAAGCTATATTTATTATAAAACCTCATGATCTTATCTTAATCTTTATAAAATCTATTTGGTGATCTTTAGTCTGATTCTATTCTGGTGGCTCACCTGCTGTCGTCTTTACTTCCTGATTTGTGGTCATTAATTAGTTATCTCTACATTAAAAAATTTAAATTGATATATTGGTCAAGATATGTTTTATGATAAGGTGGAGTCTGAAGGAATAAACAGATATTATTCATTTATTAATAGGAAATGATCCATCCACAAAACATTAACATGTTGAACAGGTCACTGATCCATAATGTTGAAGACTTTTCTTTGGATTATACTTGTTGACATGTGTGGTTACTTCACATTTATTCACACCCCTCTCATCCCCATAAAAAAGCAAACAAAGCTTCTGTTCTCCTTTATAGTTGTCAGTGGCTCATTGAGACACCAAACTCAAAATCCTTTGTAGCTCACCTACAGTTCTGTTGCAGATTCCCTTTCTATAGTTTAAGAAACCTGGATGCATTTATTTATCACACTAACTTTTCTTTTGCCCTGTGAACAAGGGAAAAAGCTTAAAATAGTTCACATGATCTTCTCTTAATAGCATTCCTCTCAAATCAAGCAACAATGAAAATAGAACAAAACTTTGTTATAGTTTTTACATGAGATTATTTTAGGCTCGATTTTGTTATTGGAAGTAATCATTTGACTGATTGCTTAGCATGTATCAATCATTTATTAATTGCCTAATGTTTTTCAAATATCATGTTAGACCTGGTAGGAATACTAGGAGAGAAAACAAATACAGTCTCCCAGGACTGTACAAGAGAACTTTCTATGGTGAGGGAAATGCTCACATACATGCTGTACAATACAGTAGCTGCCAGTCACATGTTGCTATTCAATGATTGACACATACCTATGTTTCTATGGATATAAATTGTTAATTTTAAAAATAATTTTATTGAGATAGAAGTCACATGCCATATAATTCCATCATTTAAAAGGTGTAATTCAGTGCTTTCTAGTGTATATGGTTGTGCAACCATCACCATAATCAATTTTTCAACATTTTTATTACCCTAACAAGAAACCTGGTACTCATTAGCACCTGCACCCCATTTCTCCTCCACTTCCCCAGTCCTGTGCAGCCACTATCGTTTTTGTTCTGTCTCCATTGATTTATCTATTTTGGGTTTTTCATATGAATAAAGTCACAATATATGGCCTTTTTGTGATTGGCTAATTTAATTTTCATTAATGTAAATTTAACAGCCACATGAGGCTAGTAATACCATAGGAAACAAGTGAAGTGAAAAGATGAAAGACAGATGCTTAAGGAATGCTGTGGCCAAGGGAAAAAATAACTCTTCAGAAGGGGCATATGGAGAACAGGTCAGAGAGATAGGAGATGAATAGAAACAGCCTAGAGATAATTCAGTATCCTGAGAGAGCGATGGTTAACAATAACAGTTAATGCAGAGGAGTCAAAGCAAGTTTAGCTTCAGCACAGTAATAGGAGAAAACTCATGAAGACAGAGGCCATTGCGAAGTGGTACTCCTGAGTGAGTGTGGGTAGGTGCCAGTTTTATGTCACTTAGAGGTAGAGGGAAGGAAGAAAAATTCGAGACAGCTTGAAAAGTATGTCAACAATTGATGAAAATTTTTTGTTGTTAATGATATTTTCAGTGAAGGCTTGAGCGTACACCTCAGCAGAAGGGATGGAGTTAGTGCAATTAAGAAACTAAAAATGATTGAGCAAGTTCTGGAGGATATGGATGGCGGTAGCACCTAGGTCATTAGCGCGGGAGTCACCGTTGCCATGGGAGACAGAAGTCATTTTTCTCGAGGCAGGAGCAAGTAAAGAAGAAGGTGAAGATACAAAGCAAGTTTCACATAAAAAGACAGGAAAGTCAAAGAGCTGATTTACTTTGGGGAGGTAGGAATGAGGCTGTCCGAGAACAGTTTGGTTCTTGCACCTGCATCGTGATCATACATGGAGAGAGGAAAGTGGAAAAGATCCCAAGTGGCCTAGGGCTGGGGGTGGTGGAGACTTCAGGCACTTACAGGGCTACTGCTATCTAGTGAACTTGTCTCCAAAAGGCAGAAGGATTTTCAGGTACACAAAGCAGGTGAAGTCTAGAGGTTTACATCTGGGATCTTCAAAAAGAAATGTAGCTCCAATAGCTCACTTACCTACCCTTCCTTTCTTCCTTCCTCTTTCTTTGCTTCCCTCCTTTCTTTCATCATTTCCTTGTTTCTATTCTTACACTTTGTAGAAAACCACACTTTTTGCCTCACAAGGAAAATTGGAAACAAAACACAAAAATTTGAAAAATTTTGTATTAATTCATACTATAATGAATACAGAATTTCACATTATGAGTTATAATAAATGGTACTATTTCTATTAATTTTTTGAGTATGTTTTTCAAGTTACCAGAAAAACTAGGAAATACTTTGAAAATCCTAAATGAAAAAAATATACAAATGTATGAAAAAAAGATACTAATTAATTGCTATTGAATTAATTAATAACATTTCTTTAGAACAAGCTTTCCATGTATATGTCTTAGAAATTAAAGCCAACTTCTTCATGATCTTTTCAATATACAAACATACATTTACACTTGTATTTTTTTTCTTTTGTTTTTTAGGCTTTTAAAACCAAGGATGGCCATCTTGTGGTTGGAGCAGGAAATAACCAACAGTTTGCTACTTTGTGCAAGGTAATCCATAATTCCTTGGGAGAATGGATGACATATGCAACAATTCAATATGCACAGAGTCAGGGAAATTTCAGTTATCTGAGCACAGTGATGCTAAGTCTGTAACTGAATTAAGAGCCCTTGCTTTAGTACCATTTTCAGCTTATTAGAAATGGTAAAGGCTGAGTTCAAATTAGCATTTTGTTTTCATTATATATCGTGTAGTTGTATTTTGAAATGAAGAATTATAATAGTTTAAGTTTTTCTCAGACTTGGGGTATTAAACAAAATACAAAAGGAAAGAAAATAAAATGAATTTTTTTTGTATTAAATTCTTTTATTGGTACATTGTAGGTATACAACACAATTACATTTCTCATTGGGAATTGTACCTTTATATAATGC
>NW_004624740.1:20701957-20754547 GCF_000247695.1 Heterocephalus glaber | reverse complement strand
TAGATATTTTTAAAACATTTTCACTGTTTATCTACACTTTTATTTTTATTTATACTTTCCTTAGGCGTCAGATTATTTTTCCTCTTAGTCCCAAAATTATAACCTAGTTTTAAAAAATACAATTAACTTTTTGTATTTATTTTTTCTTGCATGTTGACAATGGCTTCACCTATGAAAATTTTTTCTTATTGGGAGAGTATTCTTTCCTTTTTTATTAATATGTCAACATGAGGTTTCAGTTTTATTAAAGATTCCTGTGAGTTTATTTATTTATTTATTTTTTGGTAGCGAGGATTGAACTTGGGTCCTTGTGCTTGCGCAGCAGGTGGCGAAACCACTGAGCTAAATCCCCGGCCCCCGTGTGAGTTTCTTAGAAGAATTTTATTATTGTAGTTAACTCACTATGTATAGAAATTATTTATTACTGCACCTTCTTTGTAGAAAGGTTGTGGAGCAGAGCTAAAACCCACACCAAAGGGGTAAGAAGGAGCACAAAGAAGGTGACAAATGGACAGTTCCGATGAGGAAGGGCTGGCAAGTCTGAGGTGGAGAGGAGGCAAGCTTTTATAACAGTGACTCAGTAAGTGTAGAGAAAATTGATTCAAACATTTGATCCGGGATCAAAGAATCTTTATTATGAATGGTAAAAGTTAAAAATATGAAACATACTGAAGCCGGTGCCTGTGAAGTCATTTGCATACTCTAACTGCAGAGATGTAAAAGCCAGTTCATTGCTCTAAACGAGTACAGATTTTCTTCCTGGGCCATATGTTTTGGAGTTTCTCTCTCTGCAGAGAAGGAAAAAAAGGTACGGGGAGGGATTACTGGTTAACATGTTCTTCATTGTTGAAAATAACTGAACTGAACTCTTTTTAGTTTTGATTCATTACTGCCGATCAATTTGAATCTTTTGAACTTCTTCATAAATATCCATAAGAACACTTTTTGAAAAGGATTTCTATTTCAAAGCAAAATATTTGCCACAAGTTTTAGTACTAAACTACAACTTATTGTTATGGTGTGTTCTTACACATATTCATTTAGGGAGATTAGCAGAAGGGGAAATGTGACCTTGATTTTCCCATGTGTGAGTTAGGAATGATAATCCCCATTCTGAGCCACTAAGGCAATGTCTATAAAAGTCTTTGAGATGCTCAGAAGAAAAGTGTTAGTGTACCAGGTTTGAATGTCATGGATATAATTTCGTAGGGTTGCTGAGTGAATGAATGCCACAATCTGATTGGCCTTTTCAATCCTCATGATTATATCCTTACATGTAAATGTGTCCTAAAATCTTTCTCACCTAAGAAAAAAAATCATCTGTTTCCCTATTCTGATGCAAGGTTTTCTTTCCCTCTCAGTCACATATAGAGAAAAATTTCTTGTATTTTTAATTTAAATTTGCTTATTAACGATGGGCTTATCCTTCAAACTGGCCTTTTAGAAGATGTGGAATTGATTTTTTTTTTTTTTTTTTTTTACCTTGAGCCTGTCAAAATTGTTCTTTTGCAAGAAAGGTCCATCAGGAATGAAGAGAGAGCTGTACCTCCTTGGAAGAAATGTGGCAGTATTGCTTGTGATGAATGAATGGGATTTACTTACTCCTTCTCTTTCTAAAATGGAACTTGATATGCTGGTTGATTAATACATTTTGAGGAGTGACCTTGTTAGGGAGTGCTCATTGTCAGGGTTTGAAGTAGGAGGAAGAATGTTGGGTTCAGGGTTTGGGGTCAGAAAATCTTCCTGTGTATAAAATGAACCTTGGTTTATAACAAATCCTATTTTATGCCCTTTAACATGATACAGAAGAGTAAGGGAAAGTGAGCATATGTAAGCTATTTTAAGCTGATTGATGCCAACACTAATGGGTATTTCTATTTGAAGTATATTGGCATCCTTTTAAAAGTTATTTAGACTGAAGACTTCTTTTATTGGAGGCAGTATGCATTAGTTCTCAAGTCTAGTAAAGCATAAGAATCTTCTGGAGCCCCATTCTCAAAGATTTGATTTACTGTGTTTAAGGTGGGGTTCAGGAAGCTTCAATTTTAATAAACACTATATTTGACTGTGGAGCAGGTGGTCTGAGGATATTATAGCATAATTCTTAAGGCCCACTGTGAGTGTTGTCCCATAACCTCTACAAAAATATTTAATCTTTGTTAAGCATCTTTGTATAAAATACAGGTTCTAATATATAACTATGCTAAAATATAACTTGTGGAATTTTATAAGAGTTCGATTAGATAAATGAAATGCTTAGTATAGTCCTGGCTCATAGTATGCACTTAATACATGGCCTCTACAAAATTTTGGCAAGGATACTGGTTCTAGGGAGGACCCAGTAAACACAGTTCTCCCTAACTCTTCCACACAGCACAGTGATATGCGTAGAGTATTTGTTCAGTTATGCATAGAGTATCTGCTTGAGGATGTTGAAAAGTAAACAGTTGGAGAATTGAGGAAGAGCATCAGAATTAGAAGTAATTCTAAACTGGTGTTAAACATACAAGTTTTTCTCTCTAGTTATTTCATTACATGAATATAGTAGAGCCAGAAACCAGGAAGTTAGACAGCGAGCAAGAGACCTGAGCTCTAGATTCTCTCTATTTCTGGTACAAGGAGCATGAAAAGTGAAATCTAATGTCAGAGTATAGAAACCGTCTGTTTCCTCCTCCTCTCTCCTTTATGGTGTCTCAGCCTGTGAGGGATCCTGTAGCAGCAGCAGTCCAGGAACAGGAGCCAAGCTCTGAGCAAGGGAAACTTTCTTCTTCATTGCTAAGCTGAGCTCCTAAGGAAAGGGGTGAATCCCTGTTGCCTTTTTTCTGTCTTCCCACTGGTTGGCTTGATCCTTGTAAGTGTCCTAAAGAATGGGGCAACTAAAGCAAAGTCACAAGGAATTGGGAAGTCCTGGAGAAATTACAGAAAGGGAAGAGCTTTGCAAAACAATCCTTGAAGTTGTTTATGAACTCCTGGGCTCACGCCTAAGCTGCACATGCCCTGATCTGATTCTAATTAGCATCCCAAACATGTTGAGTTAACAAATTAAGTGAGCTGAATTAATGAGTGCATGACTACTTAGGTTATAGTATGACCATTAAGTGGGTCACATGCAGGACAGATTCAAATAGCTTTGCAGAAGCTGGTGAAACCAAACCAACATTAGAAGTAAAGCTCACAGAAGGTGGGTTGGAACTTGCAGCTTGGACCTAATCAGCCAATTGTCTACTAAAAACAGTAACATCAAAAATTCTCTGTAAGATTTAAACAAGATCCAGAGGCTCTTAACACAATATTCAAAATGTTCAGGACACAATCCAAAATTACTCAGCATATGAAGAACCAGAACTTGCATGAGAATAGACAATCTATAAAAACCAAGGCCAAGACAACACAGATGTTGGAATTAACTCATAAAGACTTTAAAACAGCTATTGTAAAAATGCTTTAACAAGCATTACAGACACTGGTGAAATAAACGGAAAAGTGGAAATGTTTAGCAAAGAAATAGAAGATATGAAGAAGAACCAAATGGAAGTTTTAGAACTGAAAAATACAATAAACTAGGAAATAAATAATATCTCACTGGGTGTGCCCAGTAGTGCATTGCAGATAACAGAGGAAATAAAACAGTATTTTGAATTAGATCAATAAAAATTACTCAGTCTGAACAACAAACAGAAAAAAGCCATATTCCACACACAAAAAGGAAAGAAGAGATCCTCAGGGACCTGTGGCACATTACAAAAATCTGTATTCATTGTGCTCTTAGAAAGAGAAGAGAAGAATTATACACTGAAAAATAATTGAAAAAATAATAACTGAGAATATACAAAGTGGGTGAAAGATAAAAGCCTATAGATACAATAATTTCAGCAAACCTCAAGTGGGATAAACCCAAGGAAATGTATGGCCAAATATTTAAAAATCTAAATGCTGAAAGTTAAGACTAACAAAAAATCCTGAAGACATCTAGGGAAAGATGATGTATTACCTATGGGGGATAATGACCCTGTTGACTGCAGATTTTTCATCAAGAGCTAGGAGGAAGTGGCACAGCACATTTAAAACACAGAAAAGAAAGAACTACCAACCCTGACTTGAATGTCCAGTAGAAATATCCTTAAGAAATGAAGGTTAAACAATCTCATATAAAGAAAAATTCAGAGGATTTGAAGCCAGCTGATCTACTGTAATAGAATTGTTACAGGAAGCTCTTCATTTACGGAAGGTAAATGATATCAGAAGGAAACTAGGAGCATCAGGAATGAAGGAAGAGCAACCAAAGTAGTAATATGTGCAAGAATTTAATACACTAGTCCTCTCCTTTTGTATTCTGAAATATGTCTGATTGGTGAAAGCAAACAGTAAGATATTGTCTAATGGGACTTTCAGTGTACATGGCTGCAATTGACAGAAAAAATAGGTAGGAGAATGAACCTATACTGTGGTGTTTTCTGTATTCTATTTGAAGTGGAAAATAATGATTCTATGTACATTGTTAAAAGTACATATATTATAATATCTAACACAGTCAACAAACATCTACCTATAAAAAACAATAGCCAGAATTAAAATTGATAAATGTAATATTAAAAGCTTTGAAGAAACCCCACAAAAAGGCAGGAGAGGGAAGACAGAAGAACAAAGAATACAGATAAATTTAGGTAATAAACTAAAAATATCTGTAATAACATTAAGTATGAATGGCCTAACCACACCAATTAAAAGGCAGGCATAGTGAGAAAAGATAGAAATAAGCCTCCAAAACAAATAACAAAAAAATTCAACCCATGATCCAGTAAATTCACTTTAAATATAATCATATTGATAAACTAAAGATGTTGGTAAAGATACAAAATAAATAAAAGGCATATACGTTAATTAAAAGAAGGCTAGAGTGGGGGTATACTAACAGTGGACCAATTGTCATCTAAGAAAACTTGTTTTCAACAAATCCTTGTAACTTATATTTTCACTGGCAGAGGAGATTTTGAGTGGTCTATATTTTCTAAGAATTTGGGAAATACCATATTTTATAAAGGATGTTTACTTTTCCCTATATCTAAAAGCTGGATTCCAAGCTCTATTTCTGTGTCTTCCTGTATATACAAAGTTCTTTTATGTAAGTTCTGAAGTATGATTAGCTTTGAACTATAACAGTTTTGTGTGTTATATTGGATAGCATTTCAAATGGCAATTGAACTTAACATGTATCAATAATGCACATAAAGTGATGACCATGTATATGAACACTATGACCTACAGGCAGTGAAAATGCCTGCAATTTCCTCCCTCCCTTTTTTTTTAAGAGGCCATAGATTGTAAGAAGCATCTACATAAAAGTGGTTTTAGACTTGGTAGGATAAAGTCTATGCATAAAATAATGCCCACAATATCACATACCTCAAAGTGTTCACATTGTTCATCTGTGAATCGGTCAGTTGACAGATTCAGCTTTTGAGATATACCTGATATACCTGTGAACAAAACATGTAAGATTCTCTGACCTTGTGGAGCTTACCTTCTATCAGAACAGACAGATAGTAAATAATAAATATAATAAATAAATTATAGGGAAAGGAAGGGCAAGAAAGGAGGGGATCTAGGGGACTGGGATGGGGTGGGGTAGGCTAAAGTGAGCTAGGGTACTTGAGGTATTCCCTTTAAAAAGTTGACATTTTAAAAATTAGGTTTATTGGTACATTTTAGGTATACAATACAATGACATTCATCATTGGGAACTTGTAACTTTACATGATATAACTTGGTTCTTATTTTTTCCCCATTCCCCTGCCTTCCCTTCAGCCCCTCCACCCCTCCCTATTTACAAAGACTTTATTTCCATTTTTTCCTTTTCTCATATTTTTTCCTTTCCCTTCTTTCCTTTCCCTTACCCCTCCCACTTCCCTTTCCCCTTTAGAACTTTTCTTCCTATTTCACATTATCAATTATACATTTTGATCCTATTTACACTTAAAAAGTTAATTGAACCAACTTGATAAAGAGAAGGAATTAGCCAACTGAGTGTCTGGCAGAAGATGTTGCAGACAAGAAATAGCTTGTGTAAAAGTCCTGAGGCTGAGACATGACAGAATGTTCTTGGTTCGGAAAGAAGCCAACATGACTGCAGCAAGGAGCAAAGGAGAGAACATGTTAGGAGGTGATGCTAGAGAGGCAACAGGCCCTATTGTGTGGAGCCTTGTAGGCTATTCTAAGGAGCTTGGGCTTTGCTGTAAGAGGCATCATATGAGAATACTCTACAGTTTCTGTTATCATGTCTCTTGATTGTCCATGGAACCATCCCTCTTTTTCTCCTCTCCTCCTTTTTTTCTTTGAACAAACATGTGATTTACTTTTTCTTTTAGGGGAAACAGTGCCTTGTTGGTATGTTTCACACACTTGTCTCTTTAGAAACATTTTGAACCTTAGCCCGCAGAGCAGAAGATAGAAAAATACTGTAATTAGTCTTAGCCACTGTTTAATGCCAATTCTGCAAGGAGAAAAGAGGTCTAATAAGTCAAATACAGAGGACACAATGGGCATTCTAGTCCCCGTTGAGAACAGTCATTCTACACTATTTTATGTAGCTGATGGTATATTCTGGGTGAGGCCAGACTTAGAAATTTTACCTGTGATTTAGTGAAAGCACTTGGTTTTTCTTGGAATGACTTATTCACTCTCAGGGAGGGAGGATTTCTGACTGCTGGACAAGACATGAGGCCAATTCTGGGATCAGGTATGGTGACAGGTTTCTAGGAAGAGCACCGTATGTGGCATTGCTTTTTAAAATCTGGGAGAGAAATGCTGTCATTATTATTCCTAAAGGAAATAAGTAAATGGAAAATGCAAAAGAGGGATTACCCCATTGAGATGGTCTCTTTACTCCAGGCATTCTTCTTCACTTCTCTCTCCTTTGTAAGATGATAAGTGGATTGATTTTATTTAAACTGGGGGAACAAATCAAATCATTAAATGTTTATATTGAAAGCAAATACATCAATAAAGGCAGTGAAGCTTTCTTTAGGCCACATGGCCTGTCCCCAGCCCATAAATGCTCCTTCTGACTTTCCAACATAACTGCCAAACACTGCCTCCACACATTCTTTTCAAGACTTCTTTTCCATTCCAAATCCACTTGGTACTTTCATTATGGTCTTGTTAAAATTGAAGATCTCCAGAGGGATTTGCAGGATAGACTTTTCCCTTTAGTAAGGATCAGCAAAGGAGGAAGTATATAAAAGCATTTGTAGCCCAAATTCCTTCAGGGAACCATACTAAAGAAAAATAGTGACACTCTTATATGAAGAAGATCTTTTAATTTGACATTGTTTTAATGGTTAGCATTTGGGCAAATGTATATGGTTCCCTTTATTTTAGTACCTTGTAGAACATCCTGAATAAGTCTATTGGGACAGATAATATTATTTTATTTACATGTGGAACAAATAAGTGACTGTAACTATGAGATATATGTTAGTTGTCGGCTTCATGTAAGTGCAGCCATGCATTTATGATATAGGTTCTAAAAAATAGGTTTATTTTATCTGATGTTATATCTCTCTTCTTACTTCCTCTAGGTAAGACTTTTTATAGGGATCTGATACTCTTCTATTCTAATATATGGGTATAAGAACATAGTAAAACCCTCTTGTAAATGACAAACTTGTTCACCAGCATGATCCATCTGAATTGTGTTTGCTCTCTCCATGTCCCCTGCTTGAGAGGTAAAAAGGTCAGAAAGGAATGATCTTGGGAATAGAGTAATAAGCTCTGAATGCTAGAAACCCCTAGGGCTTGCAGGTACATGAAAAACTCATGAATTATTTTTTATAATTATTTTTTCCTTTTAGATCTTGAACTTACCTGAATTGATTGATGACTCTAAGTATAAAACCAACCATCTTCGGGTACAAAATAGAAAAGAGCTTATTAAAATACTGTCTGCACGGTAAGTGTAGATTAATAGACATTTAAGGAGTAATGTATGATGTGATAATCATTTATCTGGTGCTTTGTGTTTTTTCTTTTGGGCTTATATAGATCAGTTTGTAAAATTCTCTTCTGTTTCCCAAAACTGCATAATGGAAAGATATTTTTAAACTATTTGTTGTTTTTGTTCAAAAACATTTGAAAGCATTTAAATGTTTTATTAAGCACTGAGTCATAACAATAATATAAATAAGAAAGTCACAATTTCTTGAATTGGGTTGCTTTTCTGTGGCCTGTAACTGTTTGGGTTTAGTGTATTGTAAATAGTAATAACAACAGTTACAACCACAATTATATTTAACATTATTTTGTAATGTTATTGTGGTAAATGTTCTGTGTACATTACTCTATTTAATGTTTATAGTCGCCCTGTGAGGTAAGATCTTTTATTCTCATTTTATAGATAAGGAAATGAAGGCAAAAAGAGGGGAACTCAAGAGTTTATTAGCTTTTCTAAGCCCCTTGTGTGAATCATGATGATTTATGGGTCATGTTAATTAGAATGTTTGATTTCCAAAGCACTCCTCCATGTCAGATTATGCTTTTGTAAAACATCCGCTACTTTTAAAAATTTGCCTAAAAAAAGAAACCCCCCAAATAGTAATCTGGCTCTGTCACATCAGTCTCACTTTTGTTTGCTTTTAAGAATAGTCTTTGTGAGGAATTGAAATTATCACCTGTATATTATCAGATCATAATGCAATGAAATTGAAGATCAATAACAAAGAAACCACAAGAACTTCACAAACACATGGAAATTGAATAATACCCTCCTGGGTCAAGGAGGAAATTAAGGAAGAAATCAGACAATTTCTACAATTAAATGACAATGCCAATACAACATACCAACATTTGTGTGACACAATGAAAGCAGTCCAGTGTGGGAAATTCACAGCAGTGAATACCCATATTAGGAAAACAGAACAAGCTCAAATAAGCCACCTAATGCTGAACTTCAAGCTTCTAGAAGAAGAGCAAGAAAAAACCAAAGTTTATACAAGAGAGGAAATTATAAAGATCAGAGCAGAAGTCAGTACCATGGAGACTAAAAGAATGATACAAAAAAATCAAGGAATGGAAGAGTTGGTTCTTTGAAAGAATAAACAAAATTGACAAACCTTTATCCAACCTTGTCAAGAAAAGAAAAGAAAAGTCCAAAATCCATGAAATTTGGAATGAAAAGGGTGAAATTACAAAAGATTCAGCAGAAATCCAGAGAATCATCAGTTTCTACTTTGAGAACCTGTTCTCCAATAAGATGGAAAACATAGAAGAAATGGACAGATTTCTAACACATATGAATTACCAAAGTTGAATAAAGATATAAAAATTCTAAACAACCCAATATCAATCAATGAAATTGAAAACATAATTAAAAACCTACCAACAAAGTAAAGCCCAGGTCCTGATGGCTTAACCACTGAATGCTACAAAAAATTTAGAGAAGAGCTATTGCCTTTACTGCTTAAACTCTTCAATGAAATTCAAAGTAAGCAATACTCTTGAATTAATTCCTGGAAGCCAGCAACACTTTGATTCCAAAAGCAGAGAAAGAACCAATCAAAAAAGAGAACTACAGGCCAATCTCCCTAATGAACATAAATGCAAAAATCCTCAATAAGCCTCACAAGCACAAGGTCCCAAGTTCTATCCCTGGCACAAAAAAAAAACAACAACACCTCAATAAGATACTGACAAACAGAATGCAGAAGATCATCAAGAAGGTCATACACTGTGTCCAAGTAAGATTCATCCCAGGGATGCGAGGATGGTTCAACATATGGAAATAAATGTAGTACACTATATTAATAGACCCAAGAGCAAAAACCATATGATCATCTCAATAGATGCAGAAAAAGCATTTGACAAAATTTAACACCCATTCATGGATAAAACCCTACAGAAAATTGGAATAGACGGTCTTTATCTCAACCTGATAAAAGCCATATATGAAAAACCAATAGCCAACATAATACTAAGTGGTCAGAAACTGAAAATGTTCACTATAAAATCAGGAACAAGACAAGGATGTCCACTATCACCATTCCTGTTCAATATAGTTATGGAAACATTAGCCACAGCAATTAGACAAGAGAAAAAAATAAAAAGAATAAAGATAGGAAATGAAGGTGTTAAATTGTTATCATTTGCATATGACATGATACTCTATATAGAAGACCCCAAAAACTTCACCAAAAGTCTTCTAGACTTAATAACAAAATCCAGTAGAGTAGCTGGATACAAGGTCAACACTCAAAAATCAACAACCTTCCTGTACACTAACAACAGACTTACTGAGAGAGGAACTGGTGAAACAACTCTTTTCACAATAACATCCCAAAAATGAAACACCTAGGAATCAATCTAAGGAAAGGAGTAAAAAACCTCTACTCTGAAACTAGAGCACTCTGAAAGAAGAGATGGAAGAGGATATCAGAAAATGGAAAGACATCCTTTGTTCTTGGGTAGGAAGAACCAATACAGTGAAAATGGCCATACTTCCAAAACTGCTGTATAGATTCAGTGCAATCTTGATTGAAATTCCAACAGCATATTTCACAGAACTAGAGAGAAAAAAATTCAAAAATTCATTTGTATCCAGAGAAACTTGGAACAGCAAAAGCAACTCTAGGCAACAAAGACAAGGTAAGGAGTATCACAAGCACCAATTTAAAACTATATTACAAAGCCACTGTGATAAAAACAGCATGGTACTGTTGAAGAATCAGATCCGAGGATCAGTGGAACAGATTAGAAGATGCAGAACCAACTCCAGACATACTCAACCACCTCATCTTTGATAAAGGAGCCAACCACCCTCACTGGAGGAAAGATAGCCTCTTTAATAAATGGTGCTGGAAAAACTGGATTTCAACTTTCCAAAGGTTTTAACTACACCCATATCTCTCACCATGCACTAAACAAAAATCGAAATGTCCCAAAGATCTAAATATTAAAACAGAAACACTAAACTTGCTAGAACATAGTCTAGGTAGAACTCTTGAAGATATTGGTGTAGGATAAGACTTTATGAACAAAACCTCAGTTGCACATGAAGTAGCACAAAGACATCAACAACTGGGATCTTATCTTATTAAAAAGCTTTTGCACAGTTAGAGAAACCACCAACAGACCGAAGAAACAACCCACAATATGGGAAAAATTTTTTACCAGCTGTTCCTCAGACAAATGTCCACTATCTAGGATATATAAAGAACTTAAAAAAAATCAGACCCCCCTCACATTTAAAGACATAATCCAAAAAGTGGCATCTGAAAAGAAAAGACATTTCCACAAACAAGTAGAAGCAGCAAAGAAACATATGAAAAAATGTTCAACATCACGGGTGATTCAAGAATGCAAATGTAAAGAATGCTGAGATTCCATCTCACTCCAGAAAGAATGGCTGCTATCAAGAAATCAATCAATAGCAAATGCTGGTGGGGGTGTGGGGAGAAAGGAACCCTTCTCCACTGTTGGGGGAAGTGGAGACTGGTGCAACTACTGTGGAAATCAATATGGAAATTTTCCGAAATCTAGGATTGAAAGTCTCATTTGACCTAGCTATTCCTCTGCTGGATATTTTCGCAAAACGATCAAAAGACTCACACCACAGTGGTATATGCATATCCATGTTTATAGTGGCACAGATTATAATTGCCACATCTTGGAAACAGCCCAAATGCCCATCAACTGGTCACAGGGTAAAGAAGATGTAATTTTTTTTTTTTTTTAACAAACTAAAGACATGGATTTACCTTGAGGCCATCCTCTTAAGTGTAATAAATGGGACAAATGTGTAAATACAGAATTGTTTTCTCTGTTGTGAGAAACTGAAAGTGTAAATGAGGACCAAAATGTATAATAGATAATGTGAAATAGGGAGAAAAGGTTCAAAGGGGAAAGGGAACTGAGGGGAGGGGAAAAAATGAGAAAAGAAGGAAAAAACAGAAACAAAGCTTTTGTATATAGGTAGGGGTGGAGGGGTGCAAGGCAGGGAAGGAGAATGGGAAAAAACAAGATCCAAGATATATAATGTACAGGTACAAAATCCCAATGATGAATGTGGTCATATTGTATACCTAAAATGTACCAATGAACTTAATAATAATAATAAAAAATAGTCTTTGTGGGTTTCATGAGTCTAAATGTTCATATGAGCAGTTCTTCAGAATTGAAAATTTGTTATAATTATGCCAATAAGTTAAGTACTTTTGTTCAGATACAACATCTATTCTTTTAAAAGGCCCACATATGTAATATATATGAGCTTTTAAATAATAAAATTCTGCTGTTACTTTTATTTTGTTTCCTTTCTATTTTGCAGCCCCCTACATTAAATTCTGAGTTAATATTCATTCACCTATTTGCCCTTCTAGATTTTAAACACGTCTCTGCACTATCTGTATCTCCATCATTTGCCAAATGTTTTCCATGTCAATAGGGGCTCTGTGTGTGGGATTGATACACACAGACCAGGGAAATGAGAATTAGATGCCCCTTTCCTGGTCAGTAGTTAAATATAACCCAGATTCTACTATAAAGCCCCAGAGCCCTCAGTGATTAACCTTTCTCTACATGAGAATTGGCCATTTATTTCAGCCTTTTGCCTCTTTGCCTCTCAAGGCTTTTTAATTCATTTAATTCATTGATATGACTTTTTCCTTTCACACCATGGTTACCAAGTTTCCATAATAGCCACTTGTGAGAACCTTATCAAAAGCTCTTTGATAATCCAAATAAATCATATCTATGCTGTGAGAAGATCCCAAGAAAAATATAAAATCTAGGCAGATAGAAGTATCATCCTATTATTTAGTTGCCAGCACTTTAACCAAGCTTCAAGAACCACAACGTTGAGCCATTGGTTTCCTCTGTCCTAAAACTTTTATTCCTTGCTAAATTCTGTTATAGAATTCTACTGTGCACAGACTTTTTGCTTGATCTGTATCAGATTAGGTTTTGCTTTTTGGTGTGGTGGGGTGAATTAAATAATCTGTCACCTTGCTTTTACTTTTATATATCCCAGTGTTGGGTGCCTCGGCATTTTTGAAACCCTAAGGTTGTTATATTTCTACTAAGACTCAAGAAACAATACAGAATCACACTATAAGGAAGAGAGTAGGGGAGCCATCTGAAGAAAGGAAATTTGATAGGGGGGTCCCAGTGTCATGGGTACTGCTGTTAAACACAGACCAGATGGCAGAGAGAGCTCTGGGCTGTGTGAAGACTGGGATTTCCGCTCTCTCCTCTACGCAGTGACATCTTTGGTGCTCTCTGTGATTTGCAATTCTCCAAATCTCTTCTAGCTCAAGAGTCTCCTTCATCGTGGATCAAGTAGTGATGATCAGAGGAAATTAGGGTATTGATTCATTGCCATTTAGTACTTCATCCTGTGTTTTTCTGAACAGATGACATTAAGTTCCTTCATACAATTTAGTGTTTGGCTTTCAGAAGTCTCTGCAATACTGTGAAATGTATCATTTTTGTCATACGATTTTGTGTTTTTTCAGTGTTCAAAAACTTTAGTGGCTCTCTGTAAATTACAAGACTAAATTCAGTCTCTTCAGTCTGACATTCTGTGTCTTCCACAATCTGACCTTACCTTTCCTGTTGGCCTTCGCTCCTCATCGGCTTCAGCAGAAAGCCCCCGCTCTAGCCACACTCCCATTTGGTTTCTTTGGTTTCCTCTCTGGAATGTTTCCCAGACTCAGTATTATCCTGAACACAGTTATGCCTGCAGGGCCAGTTCTGCATCTCTGGGAAGCTATGGTCTCATATCTCTATCTGCTTCCCTGTTAGATGACAGCACCTTCTGGAAAGAGGGTGTCCTTTTTGTGCCTCAGATCCAACCTATCAGTTATTGAAGAAGCACCATCAGTGTTAGTTCTCGTCGGGATGGTGTTGCTCAGGGCTTTCTTTGCCCAGCCTTCTGGAGTTGCTCTGCATGAAGCTCAAGGCACAGCCATCTCAGAACCTGTGAATCACTTCAAGTGGGTTTCATAACAGCAGAGCCACGTTAGCTCCCAACCACCAAAAGGAGGCAGGGAGAAAGGAAGGAGAGGAACCAGTACAAGTACAGGCCAGATAAATGTTATTATCATTATTTTCACTTTACAGATGAGAATTCTGAAATTTAGGGAGGTTAGTCTCAAGGTCAGGTCATAGGGAGTAGTTAGAAATGAGGTTTGGAACACCACCCCTTTTCCAGGTATCATATTACCTCCCCAAAGTGGCACACAATCTGTTCCTGTGTTCTTGTTTGTTTATTCTCTCAGTAAGTCTTTATTGAGCACTTACTACATGGTAGGCAGTGTTACAATCATTGGAAATAGGGAAGTGAATGAGTCAAAGTATACTGTTGAAAAATAATTCAGAGAGGGAAAAGAAAAAAAATGGAAATGAAATCTGTGTAAATAGGGAAGGGTGGAGGGGATGAAGGGCACACAGGTAATGGGGAAAAAAATAATAACCAAGATACATCATGTACAGGTACAAGCACCCAATGATAAATGTAAACGTATTGTATACCTAAAATGTACCAATAAAAGAATTTTAAAAAAAGGAGAAAAATAATTCAGAGAAGGGAATGGAAGAGTGCCAGAAGTTGGGGTGAGCCTGGCTCTCTGATTCAGGTAGATCAGGAGGGCCCATCTCATAGAAGGGCATTTGAATAGAGGCCCGCCGAAAGAAGGTTGGCAGACCCATGGGAGCAGCATTAAAGCTGAGGGTACATTGTGGGGAGTTTAAGGAGCAGCACAGAAGACAGTGCCTGGACCTAAGTGAGCCAGGGGAGGGGCAAGGACAGGCCCAGGCAGAGCGTGGGAGGTGGCAGGTAGATCAGGTTGTGAAAGTTATGGTAGTCTTTGTGACAAAGCAGGCGCATAATCTTGTGAAAGGAATTTTTTGGCATAAAGTCGGTTTGCTTCCCCAAAACTTCTATTTTCTATCTAACCTGAAGAGATATCTTAAAGGGAAAACTCTACCAAAGTGTGGAGAACCTATGACATGCACGTCACAGTGGGCTGCTTGTATCATTGAAAGCTCTAAAAGGTTCACCATCACTGCTCTACCTGATAGTTCTAAGTATTCCAGCAACAGAGAATCAGAAGATCTCCTTTCTTTCTTGAAAAGACCCAAGGAACTCATGAAATTCAGTGGTGTATGCTTTTTATTCATTTATTAACTCATTTATTTAACAAATATGTATCAAACACCTAGTATGTACTAGGTACTGTCCTAAATGCTAGGAATATAGGATTAAAAATAGACAAAAATTCTTACCTCTTCGATTCTTTTATTGGGGGGTAGTGGGGATTGAACCTAGGAGTGTGTTATCATTGACCTATATCCTGCCTCATTAGCTATATCCTATGTCCAAGTAGCTGGGCTTATACGGCAAGCAGTACCATACCCAGTGCCTGCTGTACTTGTGTCAGGATAACCCTTGCAGACTTGATACTAGACACAATTACTTTTGTTGTTTTGAAATGTTCTGTTGCAACGCTTGTTTTGATGAGCCAAAGAAGTTAGTTTACTATATTTTCACATAGCCTTTAAAATATTTTTTAAAAAGTATTGCAGCTACAGGCTGTGCCTGTTAATCATTTGTTGTCGGTTTTTTTATTTGTTTTTTGAGCATATATATACATGCTACTTTTTTTTTCTGCTGTGGTTTGTCAATCATTTCTATAATGAAACCATATTTTTAGTAACAGTAGCTGCATTACCATGTGAGTATACCATATTTTTGTCTGTTGCCTGCTATTAAACATTACATCATGAGCACTTTTCTTCAAAGCTCATATATACTTTCCTCAGCCTTTATTTTTATTTTAGAAAATCTTTTAAATCTGTAAAAATACAGAGGGATCTAGGAGAATGAATTAGCAGCACAGATAACTTTAAAAATAAACTATTGAATGGACTCACTGTATTCATTAAAATAAAACCAAACCTCTCTCCTCATATACCCAATTTGATACCCAAAACTGAAAACTGAAGTATTTATAGATTTTTACAAAGTCTGCACTCCTAAACAGACACATGGATTTCCTCTTGTGTTTCAAAGTCTTCATTCCAAGTGTTTTTTCCTGAGCAATTTGAGTACTTCTATCCCTACCCATGGTTAAGTGTTCATTTAAGTTTTTCAAATCAGGTGTTTTCATGTGCTATGAAATTCACAGATGTTTTGAAAGTGCCAATCAGATACGTCTGTCATTGTTTCACTTGCCTGTTGTTTTTGCTGCATACAGTTTGAGGCCACTCTTGAGAGCATTGGCCTTGGTCAGGACAGCAGCTGCCTGTTTTGGTCATCAGCTCCATTTTCCCTCCAGTGCTCTCAGGTGCTATTCCCCAACCAGCCCTGTGAGCAAGTCTTTTTTTTTTTCTTTTTAGTTTTAACATGGAAGACTTTCCCCTTGAGCTTGCCATTTTATCCAGAGTGTTGCAGAAAGTCTGTTTACCCAGCTGCTAACACTGAAAACTAGGTAAAGCTAAAGCATATTAAAGATCACCAGCTAGAAAATGGGAGAAGAGAAATCATGGAGACTAACTCAGGGTCTAAAAACCTCTTCTCTTCAATGCCTAAGGAACAACAGACCCTTCAACCTGTGCTACTGACTCACCAGATCAGCATTTTTGCAATAGTTAGGACCTTAAGAGAGAGGGAGAGTGGAAGTCATGGTGTGTGCTGAATCTAAGAAGTGAAAGATAAAGTTGATGTATTAGTGGCCGGGAAAAAATAATAGGAAGATATGAACTGAGGATAAAGGAAAAGAAATGAAGGAGAAAATAGAATCACAATTCATTTTATTCCTGCCCTTTCTATCAACATTTATTGGCCACTGACTGTGTACTTGGTCCTACAGATAACAGATGAAAGATGAAACCTGGGCTCTGTAGTTCATGGACTAACCAGGAAAATGAGGGAAGCTATGAGTTAAATAATGTGTGGAAAGTGGCAGAGCCTTGGGGCCCATAGAAGTGGGAACTGCTTTAGGCTGGGCAAATCAGGAAAGGCTTCCTAGAAGCAGTGGCTCTTCAAAAGAGTCTTGAAGAACAAATAGAATTCAGCAGGTGAAGGAAAGAGTTAATTCAAAGAAGGAAATATTGATTTGAGTGTAATTTTAGAGTAAGGAAAAAATCGTGAAAGAAGAATAAAAAGTAATTTGGAAAGACACAGATAATGGCTTTTAAATTTTGGAAAATTTTTATTCTTGTGAAGCAAATGTATGTCCATATAGTCCTAGTGAAACCATTTCTAAGAACTTCAATACTCCAATTTCTCATGAATAAAAATAACAGCATTAGATATATTCACCTTTTCAAATATTATGACAGTCTATTAAAATAAATGAATTGTTAAAGTATTTTTGGTTTTGGATGATTTGTTTTTTTTCTTAAATTGTTTCTGATATATAATTTAATATGTACTTATTTTCGGAGTTTATTAAAACATCGTGAAATGAAATGTTGCACTATTTCAGGACTTTCTAAATAGAGGTACTAAATAAATATTTGTCCAGTTGAATGTAGGGTTCATTGAAGGCCTTCCTGTAAGCTGATCATTTTCAAAATTTGACATCAAATTGTTTTTAATAGACTTGTGCAGAATACTGGAGAGTTGAACCTGAACCATTTCTTGGCTGTTGATGGAAGGACTGTAATTTCAAAGGTGCTAGATTTAATGTTAATTTTCCAGAGGCTGACATTTTGGTACCTTTAGGTAAATTTGGTTATTCCATTTCTCTGCTTAGGTCTCCCTAGAATTCTCCCTAGCTTCAAGGATAAAGTTTAAGTCTTTCACCCTCCTGCCTTGTCAGCATAATGTGGCCCAGTCTTTCAGTTGTCTATGGCCACCTTTGTGCTCATTGCTTTACACTAAAACGATGAAGCCTCTTTATCTTGCTACACCACATTTCAGGAGCTTTAACATAAGCCCACATTTTAGGAGCTTTTCTTTCCTGGTCTGTTGGAAGTGGCCCCTTCCACAGTGCTATGTCAGAGCATTTTTTATTTATTTTTTTTTTTGTACGGGGAATCGAACTCAGTGCTTTACACTTGGGAGGCAGGTACCAGAACAATTGAGCTAAATCCCTGGCCCAAGGCAGAACATCTTTTGCACTCAGCTGTTGTCAGTCACTTCTCTGCCTCCTCAACAAGACAATGCATTTCTTAAGACAGACACCATGTCCTTTTGATCTTTATTTTCTGGCACTTAATAAATGTTCTTACAGTTAACGAACTCTCGAATCCATGATGGATTCCCTGGCCAAAAGGGAAAGAGAGAAGATCTCCAATGTCAGGACCTACAGAACAAAAATAGAACAGTGGTCAATACAAACAAGGACCTTGCACTCACCAGGGAGGCTTGTGTTATGACCAAAGACCATCAGAAGACCTGAATTGGAGATCCTCATCTTCCACTGACTACCTCTGTGGTCTTGGACAAGCCCTCTGATTGTGCTGAGCCTCAGGTTCTCATAAATCAGGTGCATATAGCAATACCTACACCATAGCAAGCATTAAAAAAGTGGAAAGGCATGGAAGCAGCCAGCTCACTGCTGAGTGTGCATCAGTGCCTAGACTATCAGAGGAGAATCTCAATCCTTGAGAATTATAAATTGTACTTCCCCAGTTTTTTTAACCATTCAAATTCTGTAGCATTTAAAAATTCATGAACTTCATGCATTTGTGAAACTGTAATTATAGTAAGGATCAATTTTCACAATATTTTTTTAAATAAACTTTTACTTATCTTTTAATCAGAAATCCTGACTGGGATGCTGTAGTCATGTAGTATTATTGTTCTGATTGGATTTTATTCTAACAGAAGTGAAGCCAGAGATTTTAGTTGGCCTGTATGGCTTTGTTGCAGGTAGACAGATGATTTCTGTTCAACTTTTTGAAAAGTTAAAAATAGCTCACAGAATTAGGAATGCATTTAAGTTTGTACTACTTTCCTAATGAAAGATATTAAGAGTGTTCATTTTTTAAGCCCAAAAGGGCCTTAAGAGCTCCCATTCTGTTCTCTTCAAGATACACTTGTTCCTCAGTGTTGGCAATGAATTTGCTACTTGTGAACACTCCAGTTGAGTTATTCTTGCACTTGTGGCTATACTTGCATAAAGAATAAAACACTTTTGTGTGTTCCTTAGTTGCTATGCTGTCTTAAGAGCTTCCATGAAAAGCTTAGGCCAGGGTCTTTCAACTCTTAAGTAAAAATACACCCATGAGTTCTCCTGTGTCATTTTTATGGGTAAGTTTTTCAAAACTTTAATGGGCATCTTTTGCCTTTCCAAGAACTGTTGACTTTACTTTTTCTATTAAATAACATCTTTTATTTCCTTACTTTTTATTTTAACAGAAAATGAAACTACTTCAATATTTAATTTCTAAAAGCTATTTATCTCCTACCCCTTCCCCTTTGCTATTTTTTTTAGATCCCCATCTCATTCCTCCCTCCTGCCTTCCTTTTCTGCTCCATCCACCTGACCCTTTTCCTGTCTTTCACAGTTTGAGCTGTTTTAAAATTAAACACTAATGGATACATACTAGTTTTCACTTATTTACACGAGGGCTTCATTGGCTGCCTGGTTCACCTCAGGAACTAGGAGGAATTTTATCACTAACTACCTATATGATATGATTTACAAGGGCTGAAAGGAATCTCCTATCCACAGAACATAACACTTCCTAAATATAGTTTTGTGGATTTCAAATTCCTTGGCAATAGATTTTTTAAATGGCTTAGCAGTTTATCCATTCTTAAGTTTTAAACGATATATGGAGGTGAAAGAATGAATTCTGATTTCTTAGTGTAAATAAATTTTCCCAGACCTTTTCCTCAGACTGAATTTTAATGTGGAGACTGTAGAGAAGTCATCAAAACACTGGCTGCCTAAACTGGATGAAGAGGAGTGGAATAAAAAGCAAACAGGCCCTCAGAGATGAAGCTTTTTCTCTTGACACTTGCCCAAGGCTGGGTGGCTGTGGAAGTCTCTTTTAACTCTAATGAATTCAATCCCTCTCTAAATCTGGCAACCATAGGCTCTCCTATGTGTATATGTTTTAAATATATGTCTATATCTGTCTCTACCTGTATACATATCTATCTATCTATCTATCTATCTATCTATCTATCTATCTATCTATCTATCATCTATCTATCCATATCTCTATATATAGATTTGGAGAGAGAGAGAGAGAGAGAGAGAGAGAGAGAGAAAGATAAACATTGTTTTTTCTCTCCAAAACTTTTTTGCTGGTCTAATCTTCCATATGATTGAATTTTAAAATATCTTCTGCCAGCCTTTTTTCTGACTTCTATTAGCATCTAACAACATGGCATTTAATGTGATTTATATATATCTTCGACCTACATATTTCATTTATTATAACCTCCCCCAACCCCTCATAATGCCTTGAATCATATTATTGTAGGTTGATCTGGCATCCACTGTGGCAGGTCTAATTTGGATAAATGGATCTGATGTTTGGTGAAGGTCACATTTGTTTTCTTATGCATTCCTTGGCAGCTCTGCCATTATCAGCTAATAGACAGTCCCTTGTAAAATGTCTATATTTTATGTAGTACATCTCCTAAATGTTGGTTATTTGGAGAGAGATTTAAGTGGCAACGTTTTGTTACTATAAAATCAGCCTTGAGGGTAAGAGAAAGAAACAGGGCTTTGGAAAGCATGCCAAGGGAACCTCTGCAACTCCAAACTAGCTACTCGTGACCGGGACTCTTTCCACTCTGTTAAGAGAATTCTTTGTGACTGAGAATCAAATGATGTCTTTAAGTGAGTCAGGATGGAATGGAATGTCATCCCACTGCTCCAGCCTCCCTTCATTTTTTTTTTCCAGGAGGGCTATAAACCATTCTGCACTGCCTCTTAGTAGAAAGAATTAGGTGGTGTTTGCAGGATATTTATATGCATATGTAGGGAGGGAATGATAATGGTGGAAGGAGCCTAGTAAACTCTATTTTCCTGGATAAAACATTTAATACTCTCATCTCTCTGTTGAAGGTTAATGTATATTTTTAAGATTTATAGAATGTTAGAGTCTTAAACACTTGGGGAGCTGGATAGAAATTTGGATATTATCAAATTTAACCCTTTCCTTCATGTAACCACTTAAATTTATCAGTATCATGGACAGAGATCTTCTGTAACCTGGTGGGAGGCTCTGTAAGCCAATGCTAAAGGCCTTTCTTCTGGGAGGATGTAGGTACAGCTCTCTAGACTTTTCTGGGAGACCTTTTTTCGCTCTTGACTTTTGCATTGAATGGATAATCTGAAGTTTGACTCAATCTCCAGATACTCTGATTTGTTCCTTAGACTCCCTGACACTTTCCTATCCTACCCAATTATCTGCCTGCCAATGGCTCAGACTGGATTTCTATCTTCTAACTACTCTGCCCCCACTTGGGTTCTATTCTTATCTCCTCTTAGCATTGGCTTTTTAACATAGGCCTTCCTTGAGCCTTTGATCTCACATCAATTGATGTTTCTAGTAAGAGCGGACTCCACCTCTCATCAAGTACTGACAGATGACATCCCTGCTGAGTCTTGATTTCCACCAGCTGTCCAGCATTCTGAAACATTCTCTAGTGGCCAGATGCTCCTGGGCATCATCACTCGGACAATCCACAGTAGTTTTGGCAAGTTGATCACTGTTACACCTTACCCAGCTTATAACACAACTCATTGGTGAGGCTCAAATTGGAGTCTTTTGATTGTCAGTGCCTTTTTCCATAACATTCACAGTAATTGGTTATTCCTCTTTTCTCCATCCATAAATTTTATGTTTAGAATAATCCTGCCTAGGAAAAGAAAATGAGTGAGCATCATTTTCTTTCTTCTTCTCTCACTTACCTTTTCTTTTCCTTCCCTTCTGTATCACTCCCACACAGAGTCACATATACACAACCTTTTACCTTTTAATCTATAAATTTACATTTTCCTTTTAAATGATCTTTCCTTTTTTGTGAATTGTTTTTCTTTTCTCATTTGCAAACTTTGGAAACAGAAAAATCCAGACATTGGAATGTCTGAGTTTACTTAAGTCTCAGTACTCTGTTCAATTTAATGAATGGAAACAAAAGAGGAAAATCAAAATGCTGGCCTGGATCTTTGTGGCTCTGGGATCGGCCCTTTTTTGTAGTCATTGAGATGCACTATTTTTGGAAAATAAGAGTAAGGGATGGTTGCAAATTATTTTCAAGCACATCAAAATATAGAAATATATTTTAAGATATAGAAATTTAGAACTATTAGAAAATCAGAGAGAAATTGTTAGAAAGATAATTGTTTAATATATGCCATTATCTAAAAATAGAAGAGGAAGAAAGAATAAAGTTGGTGTTTGTATGGACATGAACAAGTATAGGTTGTTCACTCAAATTGTTACATTTGTTAGACTAAAAAACAAAAGCATTAAAAAAATACTGAAGGTAATATTGAAGTAATTCTTAAAAATGAACAACTAATAGAGTTTAATATGTGATCAGTTACAACATCAATGTACAGGAAACTACTTTTCTATTTAATTGAAAAATGTAATGATAAAGAGATTGTATGCATGGTTAACAGCAGTAACAAAAATAAAATACCCAGGGAATAGTAAGAAGATATGTGTGGGATTTACATGACAAAACAACAAAACAAGACAAAACAACAAAACAAAACAAAACAAAACAGAAACAGAAAACCCAAACTAGAAAACTTTTCTTGGCTAGGAAGACTAAGTGTTATAGATATGTCAAATTTTTTTTGTATAAACTTTTTAGCAAAATTCCAAACATCATTTCAACAGGGTTGCATTCAGAATTTAACCAATTATAAATGTAATTTTCAAAAATAGACTAAAAATGCATACTAAAACACATAGATTCATACTTTTCTGGGGAGAAAGCAATTGGTCAATAAGCATGTACAACTTTAAAGTGTCATTCTTAGTAACCCTGGAATTCTATTACACAACCAACCAAAACCCCCAAATTTTTCATTGTACAGGAAATGCTTATTATATAATATTAATTTTTAAAAAAATAATAATTTTATTTGTACAATTTAAATATACATAACAATCACATTCATCAAAGGGTATTTGTACCTGTACAAGGTGTATCTTGGTTCCTCTTATTCTCCAAATTCCTTCCCCTCCCAGCCACCCACCCATCCTCCCCTCCTTATTTACAAAAGCTTTGTTTCCATTTTCTCCTTCTTTTCTTGTTTTTAAAATTTTCCCTTCCTTTTTCTCCCCCTCCCCCTTCACAATTTTCTTTTCCTTTTGAACCACTTCTTCCTATTTCACATTATGTATTATACATTTTGGTCTTTATTTACCCTTTCAGTTTCTCATAGCAGAGAGACAATGGGATATTTACAAAAGTATGTCCTATTTATTTCACTTAAGAGTATGTTTTCAAGGTGCATCCATTTAGCTATAAATGTCTTTCTTTATGGAGGAATAGTACTCCATTGTACAAAAAAACTACATCTTTTTTTATCCATTTATCGGTTGATGGGCATTTGGGTTGTTTCCAAGATTTAGCTATTACAAACTGTGTCCTGAAAGAATTAAATGCACTCATGTTTATAATATTAATTTAAAAGGCAAACTTACAGGTTACAGTTGGCCTTCCATATCTCTGTGTTCAATCAACTGTAGATAAAAAATATTAGAAAACATTTTCTGTGTTGACCATTTTGGGTGACCTTTTAGTAGCTTTGGGAAAACCCAGTAGTAGTTTGTTCCTATAATTTTCTTTATTTATCTGTTTAGAATTCAATCAAAAAATAAAACAAGGTCGAGATGGCATTATTTCCATGTAAGAAAACTGTACTAGCTACTAATTATTACTATTTCCTTTTCTAAACATGAAAAGGAGATTAAACATCCTTCATCAACAAAATACACATTTAGCTTCCACTATGCCAAGCATTATTTTGAGTTCTAGGATGACTTTTCAAAGAAACAACTTCAAAACATCCCGTTTCCTTGTCTTCTGAAATAAGCAATAATATTGCAGTTTTACAAAGCTGTTGCTATCAGTCAGTGAGATAATGTATAAAAGGACCTAGCAGAGTATCAGAGCAGAGAGGTGTTCCATACGTCACTTTCCTCTTCCAGGTTCCACAGAGCATGAACACAAATAATTCATCTATTGATAGATTGAATGATCAATTGATTTCTCCATTCATCGACCCAAGTACACAGTCAGTCCCTTTTTCATTGCTCACTTACTCGTTTTGTGAAGTGGTATAGCATGGAGTCGGGGTACAGTAAGAAGAGCATGGTTTCTGGAGTTCATGCTATCTGTGATCTAATCCTGTCCTTTGCTTACTGTGTGACCTTGGCAAATCATTTAAACACCTCAATGCTTCAGCGTCCTGGTCTACATGGGGGTGATGTAATATTTATGGTACAGGGTTGTTGGGCTGATTGATCGTGTAATCTATGTAAAGTGCTTATACCAGTGCCTGGCATATAGGCTAGTCCATAACAATGTCAACCATGAGATGTCAGGTTCTGTCCTGGTGTACGACTACAACAGGGAGAAAGCTGGACTTGTTTCTTGCCCTGTAGTGTTTAGCGTCAGTGGGGATCCCTATGTACTTTTCTTGCTTCTTTTACGTTTGAAAAATATTAGAAAAAAAGAATATGGTGGGGCAGGGGGTGTAGCTCATTGGTTCTGCTGTCTGCGTCGCAAGCGCAAGGTCCTGAGTTCAATCCCCGGTACCAAAAAAGAAGAATGTAGTGGACATTTCCTTTCTTCCTTCTTCCCTCTCCCCTTTATTTCCTTCCTCCTCCCTGCCTTCTTCCCTCCTTCCCTGCCTTCCTTCCTTCCCCTCTCTTTCTCTCTCCTCCCCTCCTGCTCCCCCTCTTTGTCTTTCTTTTTCCTTTTCTCTCTCTCCCTTCCTCCCTTCCTCCCTTCCTCCCTTCTTTTCTGCAGTACTGGAAATAAAACCTTGGGCCTTTACCCTGACTTATATCCCTAGCAGTTGGTTTTTGAGATTAGATCTCACTAAGTTGCCAGATTTCCCAGGCTAGGCTCAAAGTTGCAGTCCTCCAGCCTCAGCCTTCCAGAGTGCTGGTTTATAGGTATGCATCACCAGCCCAAGTGATTGACATTTATTTCTATTTATATCTTTCCAAATTGTTTTGGGAATTTTATTAGTGTATAAGTTTAACTAGATTTAATCATATGTACATATAATTGTGAGTTTTTTGGGGGATTTATTTAAAGTATTTTGTATATATATTTTGTTTATATTGACTATATAGTCACTTTATAGTGCTCATATAGTGATCTATTGTATAAATATTCCTTATGTAACTAATAAATTTAACTATTTTTGTCATTTAAGTTATTTAAAATATGTTCTATTACTATTAGAAGTATTTGATTTGAGTATCTGTACAAATGGAATGACACAATCAAACTTAATGAACAAATTTATAGCTCAGATTGTTTTCAATAAAATTAATCTGTAACACTATGTAACCACTCATTTTTGCAACTCTGTACCATATATCATGATAACTCAAAATAGCTGAATCTGCATCTTTAAAATTCCAAGTAGATCTGAGCTTCCCTTGATTATTTATCTTCATACTTTTCCTTTGAGTAAAATGTTATTCTCCACCGATAAGTGGTGTATGGATAGTCTAAATACTTTATATATACTATTGAGCAATAGGTAAAGAACAGAGGAGTATAGAGTTTATAGAAGAGATGGTTTGGTGAAAAGGCATGACTGTTGTTTAAAAATATTTAAAGATTGTTATGGGGAAGAACATTGCCTGCGACTCCTCAGGACTCGACAAGGACCATTGGGAGCAGATTTGCAAGGGCCAGTTCCAGGATGAATGTGAACAGTTGTGTTCTCACATTTAGAGCATTGCGTCTCACCTGGGAGGAATCTTAGATTCACCATCAGAGAAAGGAGAACATTTCAGGTGAGTTTAGGGAGGATGGCCAGAAAGGTGGGGAAACTGGAGTCCTCCTTTAGAAATTACCACATGTAGGTGAGATGCTTTTGAAATCACTGCCTGCCCTTGCAGAACATTTCCTGTGCTGTAGACCTGCAAGAGGAGGTTGGATGACATCTTTTCTGGGTTTCCTGGGCTGAAGGAAATTGCCAAGTAAAATCTATTTCTCCTTTGGAGTCCTTTCAAATCACAAATAACATTTTCTATCCTATACCTACTTTTCTTTCTACCGTTTCCATGTTAGTGTATTATGTACAGTAAGAAAATTATGTTCCCTTTCCTAAGGCTATTCATGCATAGAAGGCACCAGATGAGAAAATGGGTAAATCTGTAAAGTAGTAGATTTTCATACTTCATTTGAAAATTTCCTCTTTTTAATAAGTTTAAATTAAATTCAGTAGAGACATATTAAAAACAGGATTTTGAAACAGAAAAAATTAAAGAGGGGTTGCAGGGTGCTGGTTTTTTATGGTGTGTTGCTTTCTATTACCATGTACTTGAGTACAGATTATGTTTGATATGTTGCTGATAGTCTGTGTATTTTAAGTGACTTTGATTAATTATTATTCTGTCTGGTAGTTGAGTCAATAGATGACAAATAGCTGTTAGAGCAAGAAATATCACAATGGCATCCCCAACAGTAACAATACAATTTTTATCTTAGATTTTCTACAATGTGCCAGGATCTTAAATAAATTTAATCTATGTCACATATATTTATTTAACCTTCAAAAAACCCTTACAAGTTAAGAATTATTATAATACACTATGTTATTGATGATGGAAGTAAGGCTTAAAGAACTTAAGAAAAATATTCTAAGAACATGTAAATAGTACATTACAGAGACAAATCCTGGCTAACCTGTTTAAAGAGCTATGGTTACTTTTAAATTGAGGCATATTTGACCAATAAATATTATATATAGGAGGGATATAATTTGATGATTTGCTATACCTATACATGATGACATAATCATCACAAGATAATTTTTATATTCATCACCATAGTTCTCACTTTTTGTGGCAAAACATTAAATATCTACTCTTCTAGAAAATTTCAAGTACACAGTAGGGAATTGTTAATTATACTCACTTTTTCCCCCGTAGATCTCCAGAACTTACTCATCTTGTATAATAGAAACTTCATTCCTCTTGATCAACATTTCTGCATTTCCCTCTTCTGTAATTAGATTTCAAAATATGGCTGTTATAATCTAAGTATGATCTAATCGATATTAATATATTTGTCTAATAGAATCTACTTCCATAGATGCATGTACATATATATGACTTGTCTTTCTGTGTCTAATTTAACATAAGTACTGTCCTCCACATTTATTTGTGTCGAAAATGGCAAGATTTCCTTCTTTTTTATGGGAAGATAATATTCCAATGTGTATATACATACACATCACATTTTTTTTTTAACCTTTCATGCATCAATGGACACTTACTTAGGTTGTTTCCATTATATCCTCCGTACTCTTCTCCATAAT
Organism: Heterocephalus glaber; assembly: GCF_000247695.1. Next base: position 20,727,056 of record NW_004624740.1, on the reverse strand, counting down.
GCTCTACCAATTTACACTGGCACCATTGGTGTATAATGGTTCCCTTTTATCCACGTGTAATCTTTTATCTTTTTTTTTTTTTTGGGTAGTGGAGATAGAACTCGGGTCCTTGCGCTTGCGCAGCAGGAGGCGAAACCACTGAGCTAAATCCCCGGCCCCTCTTTTATTTTTTTTTATAACTATTATAACAGCTATGAGGTGATGTGATTTCCCTGATGATTAATGATATTGAGAATCTTTACAGATACTTGCTGAACTTTTGAGTATCTTCTTCTGAGAAATGCCTATTCAGTTTCTTTGTTAATTTTGAAATTGGTTCATTTATTTATTTTTGCTCTTGAGCTATGTAGCTCCTAATACATTTTGAATATTAACCCCTTACAGACATATAAGTTGTAAATATTTTCTCCCATTCTGTAGGTTGTCTATATACTCTGTTGAGTAGCAGAAGGTTTTTAGTTTAATGTAAAAACATTTATCCTTTCTTGCTTTTGTTCCCCATACTTTTTGGGCCACATTCAAAAAGTCATTACCCATACCACTATCAAGCAACTTTCCCCCAAAAGTACTCTTCTAGTACTTACATGGTTTCATGTCATATGTTTTAGTCTCTAATATGTTTGAGATGATTTTTGTGTATGGTGTGAGATAAGGGTCCTATTTCTTTCTTCTGCATGTGGATATGCATTTTTTCACTGTCCTTTACTGAATAGAATCTTCTAGTTTTGTTCATGATATGCTCATTGAAGATCAATTCCCTATAGAAGTGTGAATTCATTTCTGGACCCTCTGTTCTGTTCCATTACTTTTATCTGTCTGTTTTTATGCCATTGCCATTGTTCTTTTTATTCAAGATCTTTTTGGTTATTCTGGGCCTTTCTTGTTCCACACAGATGTAAGAATTGTCTGTTTTATTTCTGTAAAACAATGCCATCAGAATTTTGATTGTGTTTCCACTGAACCTATAGCTAGTTGTGTCTATTGTGCACATTTTAAAGGTATTTATTCTTCCAACCCATGAACATGGAGTGTCTTCCATTTTTCTATGTCTTCTCTAATATCTTTCATGAATGATTTATAATTCATAGAGTATGACTTTCACTCTTCTGTCTTTTTTTGAGTATTTTATTCTTTTTGTTGGTATCATGCATGGGGATTGAGTGGTCTATTAGAGAATGAGCTTCATACCGTGAAAGACACTAAAGAAATAGTGACCTAAAGATTGGTAGTGAGCTTCCTTTACACACACACACACATACACACACACACACACACACACACATAAATGAGAGTCAAAGGGAAAGAGTATAACATAAAATAACCATTTGTTCTGACCTCATAATTACATAAATATAGTTCAACCATTAAGCATAGGGATAGAAAATTGGGGCAGCATCATCAAAATAAAAACATCATAACTGGCTACAGTAAGATTAAGATATTTAGTCTGAAATTAAATCTCTGTATAGGATAAAGGAATGAAAAGCAAATGAATAGGGTAAAGCAAATGAAAAATTTTGGACTTTCTAATTTTATCATCAGCTTGAGAACCAGAATTATTCTACAAGTTCTATACATTAGAAACTACCATACATAAAAATTTAAGGTAAGAAAAATTGGTTTAATATAACTAATATAAAATGCCTTTTACACATTAATAAGTAAAAGAAAAAATCCAATAGAAACTTATAGAAAAGATAGAATTAGACATTTTGTAAAATATACAGATAATCAAAAGCATTAATAGTGTAATGGTATTTTCTTAATTGGGAAAAATCAAATCAAATCAAATGATAAAAATAATACTGAGTTTTGGTAAGAGAATCTGCGTATGAAGCACTTACTGTTTTCGTTGGGACATTCTTAAATCACCCCGTTAAAAGGGCAACCCCTGGCAGAAGGGGATTTTCTTTTTAATTTTTCTCTGTAACAATCTACAAATAGTGTAGATTTTCCTTACTTATCTTTCCCTTAGGTAAGCTACATGAAGATGAGAATTTTTCTGTTTTATTTAGTGCTATAAAACTAGTTAGTGCTTAGCCCATAGAAGTAACTCCGTAAGTACTTTTTCAATTAATTAATACAAAATATTTCAAAAATTATATATACTGTTAAGATTTACATTTCTAGAAATGAATACTAGGAATAAGATCATGCATAGAGATTTATCTGTAAGAATATTTATCATAGCAGTATTTACAAACCCTAGGAAAATAAAAGAAATACCCATAAGATTTTACTTAAGTAACTTACAATAGATCTTTGTAATAAACACCCTTTAACCATTAAAACATTATAATATGTAACATTTTCTGACATGGACATATGATTGCTAAATTTAAGTGGTTACAAAACATTGTGGTCCCTTTTTGATTTTTAAAACTGTTTATATAAAATGTTAAGATATGCAAAGCCAAATTATATCTGTGTGATAAGATTGATTTTATGTCTTCTCTGGTGTCCATTAAATTTCCTACAGTAATTCTGTATTGCTTTACTAGTAGTTCTTCATAAAGAAATCTTAACTAAAGAGGATTACTTTTTAGTATAAACAGCCTTTGATGTAAGGTATCACTGGACCTAGGCAATGTGGGCAACTTTCTCACATCATGTTTGTAATGATGCTGCTTGGTCCTTAATATAACAATTCTAGTCAGGCCTAGCATCATGACATACAACCCATTGTTTAGTTTAAAACTGCACGAAACAGTTTATTTCTGAACTGTGAAGGATAATTGGTATGACCCAGCGTTGTTAATGTGCCAATAATTACCATGAGTTTTTAAGACACATTGGCTACTCCACCAAGTGTCTTGCTGTGTTTAAAAGCAAGTTATATGAAGAATTCTAAGTGACCTTGAGAGAGAAGGCTGCGAGTGGATACCCTGCATGGGCCCTTACTCCATCTTCTGTGTGGCCTGAAAATTGACATGCAGACAATAGAGAGAGCTAGAGAATGTTCAGGGGAAAAGACAGATAACTTTAACCATAATTTATCAGTAATATGTAAAGATAAATTCCTAAGAGGAAATAAGGTCTGAGGAAATCACAGGAAATATTAAATCTGTGATTTTGTTTATGGTAGAAATGCCGACCAACAAATTCCAGCTGTTTCTCTGTAGGTTATAGAAGTGTCACAGGCCTGTTTATAGTTACTGAATTATAGACTCTAGCTTGGATATTACAGAGTCCCATTGGTTTAGTTTGGGTTTACTCTGATTTGTCTAAAGGGATATTGCCAATTAACTTATGGAATGCAGCTCTGTGCCACATCTTTATTTCTAAAACATCTACTCTAGTCTCTTCCCTCTCCCTACCAACTGTTTGACTCTCCAGAGTTTTAGTAAGTAAAACTAACTTACTGAACAGGTACATGGTGCCTACTTGTGCTCTGTTCTAACCTTCAAAGTATTAATTTATTTAACTCTCCACAACAAGCTTATGAACTAGGCATTATTTCTTAAAGCCATACAAGAAGCAAAAATCATAAAGGACAATAATCATAATTTGTCTATTTAAAGTTAATAGCTTCTATTGTAAAAGCGAAAAGACAAGCTAGTTAGTCTAGAAGAGATTTGAATGATTATAATTGATACAGGATTTATATTTAGATTATGCAAAAATTCTTATAAGAAAAGACAAACAATCTGAACAAAAAAATGAACAAGACATATGAAGAAGAAACAAACAAAACAAACCTAACATCCAGTGGCCCTTAAGTATATGAAATGATGCTTAATTTCTTCAGTTGTGGGAAATGCATTTTAAAATAATCATGAAATACAATTCCACTTCAATCATATTGACAGAACTTTAACACTGATACAAGTTTGCAAAAGTATGGAGTATGATGAAAGTAGCTACTGGCATTCACAATTTTAAGAGACTAATTTGGCAAAGTGTAATATAGTTAAAGATGTTTGAGCTTGATGAGTTGGCATATTCATTTCTTCATATATACCATAGGGTATCAATCTTCTATCAACAGAAACATGTATAGGCTTCCATGGAAGCACTGTGAGCAGTAGTAAGAAATTGTACATAATGGATCATTAGTAGGAGAAAAGAAAATGTTGCAATGTAACATCATATTGTGGATGTTAGTATATTTCATTTGAATTTTTATATGGTATAAAACCTCTCTGAAAAGACAACTAGACCCTTCCAATAATGTACATTTTGAGGGTCCTAATATACATATGAGAAATGAGTGAGAAGATTCAAAAATTTAGTCTTGTCAGAATCTGCATGTATAGTTTGTCTTTGAAATACTTTTCTGACTCAAATGTGGAGATGAATGCATGAAATCAAGCAGTGTATGATTTTACCTTTGTCGCAAGCTTGCCCCGTTTTCTGAAAGAGAACTCTGAAAATCATGGGTCTTTAAGTACCTCATAAACTCTTTAGCAGATGAGAAAAAAGGAAACATTTCAGTTGCTCCAAGTTGCTGTCACTGATTTTGAAGTCACCAGATTTGTCCAGGGGCCATGTCCAGATATGGATCTAGCATGAGACCTAAGAGGTGCTCTCTTCTCATCACTTACAGGAAGGACTTTGGACTTAATCTCAGCAGTTAGGATGAGATGAAAATATTTTTAATCTCTTTGGCCTGTCCATGGGAACTACATTGACATTGGTACCTCTCTTAATTGTTTCTGAACTGCCTTATTTATTGGCCTGGTAAAATGTGCCTGCTTTTTACTTCCTGCTCCACTTAGAATCTCTGCATCATCACTCCCTGCAACAGCGTAGTGAGTGTCAAGTGGGTTTCCTGACACCGGTCATCACAAAACCTCTAGGGTTTCACAACAAGCACAGATGTTTCCCAGAAATGAAACAAATAAGTGACAACAGTAAACAACATCAAATAAGCATATAAATATATTTCAGATGTCCTAGAAAATAACCATAAAATATCTGAGAGATGATCAGAAATAAATAAGACTACAATATGAATTATTAATTTTTTCAGGGATTTGCAATTATAAACATGCTATTTTATTGTTATATTTATTTTATTATAATAAATGCCATTTATTGGGTACTTGCTGTGGCCTGCTCTAATCAATTTATACCTATTGTAATTTCCCTGGAACTAAGAAAACTGGGGCTCAGTGAAGTTAAATAGCATACAAATCACAAATCCAGGTGAGATTAAGTTAGGATTAAAGTCGCACTTGTCTTCAAAAAAAGTTTTATTGATTAATTGATTAACTGATTACCTTCTCTATATGGTACAGTGTGAGGTGAGATGAGCTTTTGGCCCAGAAGGCAAAGACTTGATATGTTAGTGCCCATAATGCTTCAATTTTTCATCTTCAAAATAGAAAAGATTTATCCTTTCTCATAGAATTCTTAAACAGATCAGTTCAGAAAATCATTGCCAATATTATGAGACTTCATAGAGTTGAACAGTGACCAGCTGTAAAGGAGTAAGGAATGGGCCGGGGATTTAGCTTAGTGGTTCCGCCACCTGCCTCACAAGTGCAAGGTCCCGAGTTCGATCTCAGTACCAAAAAAAAAAGAAAAGAAAAGTAAAGAATGGTTAGAATGTAGGCAATTCACCTAATACAGAGTTGCCCCTGCCCCTTTCTCCTGCCCTCAAACCTGGAGGACAGACAGTAGCTAAACTGGCTTACAGGTGGCATCATGTGCTGCAGTCTGATTGGAAACTGTTAACATCTATTGAGCTTACTCTGGAGAACCTGGAGAAAACCAGTCCTGAGACCCATTAGCTGATAGGTTTGAAACTTCTAATCCATGAACTGCCTTATTTGACCTCTTTTATTAGTTAGTTTCCTCAGCTCTGAGGATCATATTTCTCACACTGATAGGATTCTCATATCATAGGTATCTAACCTTGTAGAGTTATAAGGTCTAGAAATAATAGAAATGAAGTATTTCTTGTGGTATTTGGTACAAAATGCTCTCAGTTAATGCTGCACTGAGCTGTCTGTGGGACGGGTTCACAGTAGCACATCACTCAGAGCTTTGGTCTGTTATCCTGAACATTGGTGCCAGAAGTCAAGCAGTAGATAGTGGCGGTTAACACATGGGCTTTGGATCCAGTATAGATATTCTGCTTAGCTACATAATGTTTATGTAAGTTCAAAAGATTAAACTTTCTAAACTTTGGTTTGCTTATCTTTTAAATTAGCATATGATGGCACTTCCTTTGTAGGACTGTTGTGAGAATTAATTGACATAATGTAGGTAAATATTTTTAGCATAGAGCCATTTACTTTGTACATGCTTAATAGATAGCTGCTTTGGTTTGAAAAATTGTTAGTTATTAATTGATATTTTTATACAGGTCATATGGGTAGGAGGTGCTTGCATTGTTTGGCCTATTCAAACCCAATTATTTTCAAAGCTCATGCCTTTTCTTTTGTAGTATGCTTCCTGTGTTTGAATATTTCTCGTAACCTGGCTGCCAGTGAGTTCTGTATTACTAGAAATATTTCCAGTATATACAAAATGATGGTTTTGTAGCATCATAGGAAACAATGGATTTTAGAGGTCCTTTGAATCTTGAGATCTTATGATTCTCTGGATAGCACAGACTGTAAATTGAAACATCATGTTTTAAGCATTTTTAGTAAGTTATTTGGAACATGAAATTTACTTTTCCCAATACATACTCCTATACAGAATTTAGGGAACAATTTAGAAAAAGAAGAAAGAAGAGTAGTTGCTTGTCTTCCTTCTCCCTACCTTAGTGTCTGATTAAACCTAGTTTTATGGAGGTTTTAGGAGAAAATAACCTATCACATTAATTCAGGCTAATATGATTGATAACTTATGGCTTTTCCCAAACATTCATATCCAGTCATTCTTTCTTTTTAAGCATATAGTTGTCAATAAACAGTATGTTTCTTTAGCTTGAGAGAAGGTAAAGTTCTTGGGGAAAGAATAGATGAACAGATTTGAGACATACCTAAAGTTGGTGACTTATTGGAATGAGGAAGATTGGAGGCTATGTGGTGTGTGTGTGTGCGTGTGTGTGTATTCTCTCTCTTTCTCTTTCCCTTTTTTTTGAGACAGGGTCTCACTGTGTAGTTCAGGCTGCCCTTGAATTCATTGTGTAGCCAAGGCTGGCCTTGACTTTGTGGTAGTGATCCTGCTGCCTCAGCCTCTGAGTGCTGGGATTACAGATGTGTGCCACCCTGGCTGGCTGGAAGCAATATATTTTAAGCCAGCTATCACCACCGTCCAGGTATGAAGTATCAAATGCCAAGACTATGATAGTTATAGTGAAGGTGGAGGAATAAATTTAACCTTTGGTGGAGGGGGTGAAGGGAGGGTGGGAGAATGGGGAAAAAATAAGAGCCAAGATACATCATATAAAGGTACAAGATCCCAAAGATGAATGTAACTGTATTGTATACCTAAAATGTACCAATAAACTTAATGAAAAAAATTTAACCTTTGAAATTTTTATCAAACAGACAATTACAAGAACTGATGGAAAGACAGGAGTTCCAGATTTAGCAAGGGTATAAGTTCAGGCAAGGGATAAATACTAGGTTTGGGGAAAATGGGAATGATAAAGTCATCTGTGGGCATACTGCATTTATAAGCATGATAGTGGATCTGAGTGGAATTATCCTATAGTAACTAGAAAAAGGGAACTGGCAAAAATAGATCAAGTCTCAAAGAATGAATTTGAGTAACATCTGCAGAGATAATAAGATCACTTAGGTGAGTGTGTTAGCTAGCATTGTGTTACTATGACAAAATACCTGAGTATACTCCTTAAATTAACGTTTAAGGAGGAAAGGTTTATTTTTGGCTCATGGTTTCAGAATTTCCAGTCCATGTGGTCAGTTGACTCCGTCATTTTTGGACCTGAGTGAGGAATACATCACAATAGGCTGGGATCCCCATATCCCCTTTAAGGACACACCTGCGATGATCTAACTTCTTCCCACTCAGCCTCCTCTTTTCAATATTCCACCATCCTCCAATATTGCCATGGGTTGCTGACCAAGTCTTTAACATATAGGCCTTTGGGTGATATTTATCTAAACAACAGCAGTGAGTAAAAGATAAAAAGGAGTATTGGTTTTCACTAAAGAATTAATGTAAGAAACAAATGTCTAAAGAGGTATTAAAAGAAAACAGAAATGTATAAGGAGTGTCACAAGACTTGAAAATAGAATAGTTAGAGGTATCAAGTACTATGCAGCAAGGAAAGATGAGGACTCTAAAAAGAAAATTGACACGTGACTACTGAAATTAATGGAAACTAGGTAAGAAAAGGCACTCCTGAACAAGCCAGATTTTAGAGGCTCCAATACATAGGATGGTAACTAAAAAGGGTAAGGATATCATGAAAATTTTATTTCAGACAGAACTTGTTTATTATTGACTACACTATGGGAGAATTGGTAGATTTGAGATGCTTCAGAAGGAGACAGTATGTTGCCTACTGGAAAGTTTCCTTATCTCTAGATTCTTCTGCATCATTCTGTCCTCTGAATCAGTGCTGAATATGCCAATCCCCTGCCTTAAAGACCTCTTTGGGTTCCCTGTTGCCAGAAACTTGTAGCACAACAGACAAGATGCTCTGTACTCTGGTTCTAAACTCCCTCTTGCATTTCACCTTCTGCCACTCAGGGCACAGGGGAGTTCACATTCTTCCCAGGTCAGATCTTTGTACACGTTGCTCTCTCTGCCTGGAAATCCTTTCCCTCATCTTTCCCGTGGAAAATTCTAACTCATCCTTCAACACCTGGCTCGAATTTCATCTCTTTTTTGAGTTCTTTCGTGCCTCCCCTAGCCCAGTACAAGTCTCCTTCTTTGTGTCTTCAACTGTAAGTTGTTCGCTCATATCTTTGTCTCAGCATCCTGAATTTTAATTCATTGTTTCCATAGCTGTGTTAGCCATTAAACTATGTGATCCCTGAACACAAGAACTGTCTTTTTGTTTTAATCTCCATGGCGGATACAAAACAAATTCTTCACTAAAAACATCAGGAATGAATGAATATTAATATAAGAGAATATATATTAAAGTATAAAAAGTGAAAAAATACTATATTAGTACAGTTTCACCTCTATGCTCTCTCTTTTTAAAATTATTATGATATACGTAATATATGCAACATGTGAATTGGACATTCTGTATGCATATGCTACAGACATTGTATATTAGAAAATGGCTTTGTAGTTCAGCAATCTCAGCTTCAGATGCAACCTCAGATCTTAAAAGTGATGTGAATTTAAGTTAATTTTTCTGAACCTGAGATTCCAATTGGTCAAATGAAGATTATAGGCATATTTACCTAGTAGCATGGTGTGAGGATTAAATTGACAAAATATAGACTAAATTTAGTGACTAGCATTTAGTTATCACCAGTGTTAACTATTACTTCCAACTCCTGTCTTCGTGATCCAGATCTCTTAGTTTCTCTTTGCAGATTTGGCTTCTTTGAAACTTTAATTAATCCTTTAAGAAAATATTTTTGTCCATTTTTAAGATAAATTTTGGAATTAGGAAACTTAATGCAGTCTATCTTTATGTAGCAGTGCTTCATCTGTCTAAATCATGCTATCTGATTAATAATACACAATCCTGGCATCAGATAAGTTCAACAGATATCTAGAATTAAATACATTGGTTGATTTATTAGGTTCACAATTAAATCTAGATTGTAAGGCTCCAAATAACTTCCTTGCAGAGGAAGATGTGGTTTTGAGGCTTGCTAAACTGGATCTAAGGACACACTTTTTTGTCTTATCTTCAAGATTTGATTGCCCTGAGTGGTTTAGATCAACTCTCCCCCTCTTTTCTTTTTGCAGAATTTTTGTGGTTAATAAAAACATGTGCTTACCACCCTTTTTTTTTTTTGCATAGATAAAGGAAAGGATTCCACATCAGATTTAGATCAAGAGATAGATTTTCAGAAGAAAATGATGACTCTGTCCTCTGGGAACAGCGGAGTGTAGCATGTTCCATCTCTGAATGATTGAGTTTATGGCATTAAGGAACCCTTCCACACCCACACCCACTCAGAAATGCAGACAGTGGTCACCCTGCACTTTAGACGCTGCCTTTTCTCAGTCTCATTTCCAAAGTGTATCCGTTGTTTTCCATAGCTTGACATAAATCCCTCTCTTTTGCCCAGTGGTGAAAAGCTTATATAAATACTAAAACTTCAGCTATTCCCCTGAGTTCTCTTCTGGCTGCCTGAAGTCATGGGTTTGTTTGGATATTGACATGCATTCTCTGTGCAGATCTTTTAGGCCACTTGGGTGAGTCCAGTGGAGATAAATTCACTTGTTTTGAAAATTTATCAGACTAACCATTTTACCACTCTATTTATGAAAACTTAAATAATTGACACCCTGAAAAGGGTCCAGATTCAAAGAGTCTCTTTTATTCTTTCAGCGTATATCATTCTGATGATAAATATCTATGTATATTTTAGGAAGTCTTGGCTAGGAGATGATGTTAGCAGTCATTGAACGGAAAATATGAATGTGAAGACTTGATTAGAGGCAACACATTTAACCTTGAATCATGATACTCTCATGAAGCAATACTTTTTATTTTTATAAGTATTTTATTGTGTACTAAATGGGGATAGTGAATATTACTTGAATGAAATGAAAATGTGTATAGTGCAGAATCTTTATCCATTAAAATTGGAGAGAAAAAGGAGACACTAAAGATTAGAATCAATGTTTGGCATATAGAACACACTCATTAAATACACATGTAGATAGCACTAATTGGATTCCTAGTGAAATGTAACACTTCATAAAAATGTTTATTTTCTCTTTAGGTAAAAATTTATATGATTTAACATCATTCTTCATATGTTAGTTCTTTAGAGAATACATCAATTTCACTTTTTTACTTTTTCATCTTTATTTATTAGATGTCAATCAGAGGAGAGTTCTCCAAGCAATGATACTGTTTCTGCACTTTTTTTAAATGATGAAAGAAGTGTATTTCTCTAATATAGTTTCCTATGCAGTCTGTAGATCTGAGATGAATTCTGGCTGTGTATAAGAGAGTAGAATAGAATACCATGAGTTAAATATTTCAACCATAGTTCCACTAGTATTTTTAGATTGGTAAGGCATTTTATTTGCTGGCAATAATCTGTCTTAGCAGTGTTTTTAAAAATTCTCTTTTATCACCTAGATTATTAATTACTAGCAGTAGTTTGCTGTTTCAACAATTAATCATTCTGAATTTTTCATGTATTAGAAATTACAATTGTGTTGAGTTGTCTGTAAGGATCTAAGATTTTCCTTCTGAGTTTCCCATTTTAACAGAGAAGAAAGAAAAAACAGTAAATCTCATTGACGAATTAGCTCCTCTTTCCTTAAGACCCAATAGTGAAAATAAATGAAATCAAATATGCTTTTATGTCCAAGCCCAACTTTAAACTGTAGAGGAAACAAAACAGAGGTAAAGGATATGCATGAATTTGAATTTTGTTGGCTTAAGTTAAAATACTAGGCTTTTCCAAGTATAGAGTTCTAGTTCATAAATTACATTGCAAATAAATAGCTAAGGTTGTTTTTGAGGTCAGTGATTGTGGTTGTTAATTCTTTTGTACTTTACACATTGTTTTATTTTAATATAGCTGTATTTTTTATTTTGTGGAACAATTTAGATTATCAATGTCTGTCCTAACCTGATACTGTACCTAAGACCTATAAAACATTTTGCTCCATGACTTCATACTCATATTGAATATTATTATATTTGTAAACTGTTCAACACCACATTTAGAACTCAGTTAATACCATTTTCTACCTGGTGTTTCTTTTCCAGCACCCTCTTCCAAAGAATATATCAGGATAGAAATAGGAGGAATTATATCTCTAATGGTTGGTTTTTAAATCCTGAGGCCAGACTGGCTGCTTTTACCACTGTAGGTTCATATAAGTTGTTTCCTATACATAAATTTCCCTCAAAGCTCAGAGTTAAAGAAGTTTAAGAAACATGTTTTGTCACCATTAGTTACTTGGAAAGAGGCCCACATGAGAGAAGAGGTCATGTTACATTTTTTAGATTGTGAACATGCATCCTTTTTGGTACATTTCCAGGTTTGAAGAAGAAATGACTGCCACGTGGTTGTGTCTCTTTGAAGGCTGTGGAATCCCTTATGGCCCAATCAACAACATGAAGGGTGTATTTGCAGACCCCCAGGTTTGATTTTTGAAGTTTTTAGTTGCTTCTCTTTCCTACCCAGATTGATTCATACAAACGTACATTAGCCATTGATCTTAAGCTTTAAGCCACATAATATGACTTCATTGATATGTTCAAATAGTGGATCTGGGGCCGGGGATTTAGCTCAGTGGTTCTGGCGCCTGCCTTGCAAGTGCAAGGTCCCACGTTCAATCCCCGGTGCCAAAAAAACACAAACAATCAAATAGTGGATCTGAAATGAATCAGAATTTATAACTGGCTGTCTATAAACATACTTTTTTTCATCTGTTAGCTCTAATATATCCTCTCATCAGCCACTACCAAAATGTAGACAATTGAGAGGCTGGAGTCAGGCTCTCAGAGAACTTTCTGTTGAAAGAAATATGAGAAATTTCAGTTACGTCTTGTCTCTTATCATATGGCTGTCTTAAAATGTACAAAGCCTGTCATGTGTAGTTTTGCAAATTACAAGTTTTCATGTACTTTGATTAAAGTGGTTATTTGTGAGGCATAAATTTCACCTGAATAGAGGTTGATGCTATCCATTGCTTCAGAATTTCCTTCTTGGGAGCCAGGAAAAATGGTCACCTGAAAAAAATAATTTCTTCTATAGTATTGTTCACAGGATTATTTTTAGATGATCTCACAATAACAAGTTTTGATATTCTTACTTCAACAAGCATAATGATAAGCAATTTACTATATCTTAGATTTACATGGTAACCCCCAAATATGGAGGAACTTTGCTTTTCTGTGTAGCTTTTGCTATGATTATTCACGTATCTTGTCAATTTCCAATATTTCAAAACTATAGGACTTATTTCTTGTGTTCTTTATATTTATATAGTGGAAGGTTTTTATTTGAAATGAATTATTAAAAACAGAACATAGCTTTTTGAGCAACTTTGTTGGAAAACCAGTCACTATAATTTTGGTACCTTCATCTTACATCCAAAAAGAAAATTGGAGTGTATTTAATTCAGTAGTTATAATATTTACTGCCTAAAAAGGTGAATGAATTCATGAATTCTGCTCTGTGCTATTTTTCTGCCAAGACCGTGAATTTTGTTTGCAATAAAACAGTGGTCAGTATGGATATGGTATAACAGGGCCCACTTGGTGTGTGTTGTGTGAGTTTGAAAGGGATCACAAGCTCACTGGAGTATAGCCTGATGATTTCTTGCAATGAGGTGGTAGTGTGCACACCCCAAATATAGACCAGGAGGCTGGTTGTCTCACACCATAACTTCAAATGAGAATGAGTCATTGCTTTAAGCCGTTGCACACTGTAGGGTGTAGGATTTCACATTTATTTCAATTTGAGGGCACATTTTCCTAGAGATATTTCCTGAGAGTTTTTCCATCAGCATTTCTGTTGCTTCACCTGTTTGGTAAAGTCACCAAAGCAGAGGATTATTCTTAAATGTTAGTAGGTGTGTTCTAATAGTATCTATTTTTTAGGCTCTGGTAAACATTGACCTAAAGTTTCACCCACTGCCTTAAAATTGTTCATATCATGGCCTGGTCAGAGCAAATACAGGGTACTTCGGATTTTTGTATCTAATTTTCCCTTGTAGTTCAGTTTAATTACTGCAGGGGAACTTTAATTATTATCTTGATATATCAACTGTTCTGGACCCATAAAGAAGTTTATATTTTTTGTCTGTGGCATATTTTCATACTTAATCTACTTAGCAAATGGAGAAGACTGATACTTCCTAAGCTAGGATACCATCTTTTAATACTACCCTCAAACTTTCTACAGGATCCTCTTTTACCCATCAAAAAATGGATTTTAATTGTTACAGTTTTAATATCAAAATTATCTAATTACACTGTGAGTGTTATTGACAGTTGTACCCTTGTAGCTAGAGGAACATTGTTCTCTTTTATATGTAATTTTATTTTTCTTTGGAATTTAAATACAAGAATGTATCCACACAATTTATCTGGAGTTTTAGAAAGACTAGAATAATATACTACTATTACATTTTGAAAAAAAGCAAAGATGGCTTTGGAAATTTAAATATTCCATTTGTGTTCCATATAAGAAGTAAGGGAACCATCTTTCCCTTTTGCTTGGAAGTGTTTGTAACCTATTAGAAAGAATTCTATAAAATTTTCAATTTTAAAAGGAATGTTTAATGTGGAAAAATCAGAAAGTTAAAGATTATTAAAATAACGTAAAGTTGACATGTATAAAATGACTATGGAGAAAATTCTTTCATTTATTCAAGAAACATTTATTGTATTTATTATATTCCAGATGTTAGAGATTTAATATGAATTAAGTATTCTTTGGATCTCTGAAAAACAAATTAAAAATTGATTTAAACAGCAGGTACATGATAAATATTTACATATGGGTGAATCAACAAATGAATAAGTTGTTTACTTATAGAAAGTGTAGGTTTTCCAAATGATCAAGTGCCTGCTTTACTCCAACTGGGCTGACAAGCCATCTTTAGGACTGGTTGAATTGTTCTTGCTGATCTTGGGGGCTGAACATAAATAACATAATGGTTAATTGTCCAAAGTGTTGGACAGTTTTATAAACTTTCCAGGCTTTAGTTTCCTTAACTTTATGGTGAAATAGGATCATATCTCTATACTGTTGAAAGTATAAAATGAGATGTTTATCAAGGCAATAGCACAGGGGTTGTTAGATGGTAGATGCTCATTGTGTAGATCCCGTTATGATGGTGGCCTGTATGGTTGTATTCTTGATACAAACACCTTTGTTACTTACCTTCCTAGTGGATGGAAGTACACTCATATAGTCACCAGGATGAGGGTCATTTACATAATATCACACTGTACTGTCTTGTTAAGAAGAAGCATCCACGCTCTGTACTGGGAAGGTCTCAACTCTTCATTCTTTCCGATTATTGACAACCCTATTATTTTTCATTTCCACAAAAGGTTTTGTAAGTATGATTTCCATTTGAGGTGGCCAATCTTGCTTTCCTCTGATGAGCTGCAGAGTTTCTTGGCCCTGGGTACAAGGAACTGGCCACTTATGCTCAGATGTGGGAACACGGGGCTGGCGTGGCGGCCGGCTCTCCATGTGCGCTCTGCCAGCACAGCTGCTCATTCAACTGAAAATTACTTTGGGTGAAGTACAAGGCCTGGAACATGGTGCAGGAAGGAAGGCTTTGATGAAGTGGAAAGGGGTATGTCCAGCCGGAGGGCAGGGGGAAGAGGATTGCAACCCTCAAGGAATAAAAAAGAATTTTGTGTGCCTACATATCAAGTAGGTCATTTACATTTAATTTGTGTCTTGAAAAGTTGGTAGGCAACAAAAATGTATTTGATGGTAGAAACTACTGCTAACCTAACCTAACAATTTCATCATAGACTCATGTTCCAAGAAAACTTGACTTTTTAACTAAACTAAAACAAGACAATATGCTTTTTTCTGGACAGATGAATGATTGTATACCTTTTATGCTCTGATTAAATGCTACAGAGTTTTATACACTTAAAGCTCATCCTACAATCATCCATTGTTAAGTCAGTCAAAAATACTACAGGGCCTTTTGTTCTGCATTTACTGATAGTTCTGAGAAGTTTTGACTCAAAATGGTATGGTAGTTTTATTGTTTTTCCTCACTCAGTGACAGATTATCTGTGGGAAAGCTCTGTGCATTATATAGTATAATATAGATTATCTGTATGTAGATTTTAATAGCCAGTCATTTTTCCAAATGCTTTCTTAAAATATCTTCTTTTAATCAGGCCAAGATTGTGCAGTACATTAAAGGAATTCTTAAAAAGTTTCAAAAACGTACTAGATGACCTCAGTATGGTCCTGTTTAACATACCCTTGGGAACATGTGCGTGAAATACATTGTGGTTTGAGGGTTTCCAACCCAAACAAACTTAAAAGAAAATGCAGCTTTTAATAGAAACTTTTGAAATTCCCCTGAATATAGGTATGGATGTCACCACTGAGAGAGGATTTGAAAGCATCATTATCTACAATGAGTATCAAAAGAGAATGCATCAGTCTGTTTTCAGGATTTCGCTTCCTAAGACTGCATATTTACATATTTTACTGTATCATCATCTGTGATTGAACTGCTCAGTTAAAAATATTAATGATTGGAGCCTTTGATTAGTATTTTTTTCCCTTGATGTCATGACCTAAGAGTGGGGAAGAAGGGGAAAGGATGTCACAAAACTGGTGTTATTTAACAAAATCTTCCCATTTGTACCACACAAGTTGAATAATCAGGTGTAAGACATCACTGTGAAGCATCACTTCTGAGAACTATGGGGAGGGAAATATCAGAATTATTGAAATATCACAGCTGGCCCCGATTTTCACTGGTGCCAAACACCTGCAGGCTCTAAAAGGATACCAAAACAGGACTCCACCCTGTGGCAGCAAGCCATTCCTTAACAACTCTTCCTTAACTTTGCATCACCATCAAAATTAATTTAACATTTTCTACAGAAACCTTATTCTTCCTGTCCCAGAAGGCCGTTACAACTCCTTTTGCAAATATTTCATATGGGATAAATATGTCATAGAGAGAAAAGTGAATTATTGAAATATTTAATGGCTGAAAATTATCTGTTGTTTTCATCTCATTATTTGTGGAAGCCTGTGAAGTTGGAGGTTTTATTAATTTCTGGGCTAGTTCATATTTTCTAAATGATTTTGTTTTAGCATATTTTGGCAAAATATCTGAGCATTTTGGAAAAAAGGTCCTTCAATATTCATGTAAGTGTCGAAAGAACCCCAAAATTCAGAGCTGTTAGTAAGCATGCAAAGCACTCCAAAATATAGAGCTAGTTTTTAAACCCCTTTTACTACACACACACACACACACCTGACACACTTTTAAAGATCACCTTTGGATGACATTAGTTACTATTTTTTGAAATGCAGTTGCATAGTGCTCGGGGGGTTTTACAAGTCAAACAAGATTATAGCCTTATCTCTAATACTGCTGGGAAATACATACATACAGTGGTTCCTGTACCTGGAAAACTGTTGATACAGGTATGAGTTAAACTAGTTTGCCTGGAAATAATTCCTAGTAGACAAAGAAGATATAAAAATACATTTTATGTTTATTTCCAAATGTACAAGACACATTTTAGATGATGCATAAATTTAGATATTTCATGTATGTATTTGTTTTATGATATTTGGGTATGATATTTTCTATTTCTAAAGAAATTTTGAAAGCATTTCATAATTAGGTGATTAAAACAAAAATTGAAAGTATTTCTTATTAAAATATCTAATAAAAGGCAAAAATATGTAAGTTTATTCACTAACAAGCATCCTAATGTAAAAAACTTTGTGTTATTTTTTACAAGAAATTCACTGAAATGTTGAATGTAAAGAAAGGACTTAGAATAACATTACTAGCACCTGACCTGGTGACACATGCCTGTAATGTCAGCACTCTGGGAGGCTGGAGCAGAAGTATCACAAGTTTGAGCACAGCCTGAGCAATTTGGGATGACCCTATCTCAAAATAAAAAACAAAAAAGATCTTGGGATGTAGTTCAGTGTGAAGACCCTGAGTTCAATTCCTGATACCACAAGAAAAAAAAAAGCAATAGCATTACTGATATTTTATGTTTTTTAAAAAGTCTACATGTCTTCAACATTTGGATCCATTTGGAAGAGACACTGCTTTGAACTATCACACTAAATATAAATTATTTAGGTATGGTACTTACTTTTACTGAGGTATCCAACTGGAATGCCTTGACATTGCCTGAGTGATTGTTTTAAGAAAAGGTGAAAGAACTGGTTTGGGGAAAAGGGAGACCATGATCACTTATTCACTCATTAAGCCATCTACTCTCAGTCAGTATGTGGTAAAGATGGCCCGCTTGTGTTCTGGTCTTGTGTTAAGTGTTTGGCATGCGGTGGGACAATGGAAGACAGGGAGTCCAGAAAATATGGTGTCAAATCCTCAGGAGGTTGCAGTCTAGCTGAGGTAGACAGCATTCGGTGTCATAGAATTACATATACATATAAGTACTCTGATGTTTTTAATAGCAATAAATAATCAACATAAAGCTTTACGCGATTTTTCTATTTAATGATTTAACAAAAGTTTAAATGCTGAAGAGCTGCAAAATGTCTAGCTTTTGAAACTTGCCGAAGAGCTCTTTATCTTTCTAAATGCTCCTTGCAGTCAGTTTACCACAGTATTATTAAATTCCCTCTCGATGAGGAAGAAAATAATGGACTGTTTCAGGCTTTACTGTTTATTTTGAAATTATTTGATCTGAGAACGTAAGAGTTTTCTCATTGTCATATAAAATTAATGTTTCACTTTGTCTTCCTCTGTCCTTGTCTGTGTCACTGTATCCTGTGTGTGCACTGGGGCAAGAAAGCAGATTCCTCATCAGTCTCTAGATGTGTAATATATATTTTCTGAACCTTTGCAAAATATTTCCGAGTGGACCTAGTAAAATCACTGACTTTTACCAACCCTAAATTAAATAAGAAATAGAAAAATTAGTTTTAATAATACATCTTAACCTAATGTCTTCAAAACATTTTAAAATGCAATTGGTACTATAAAAGAATATTAATAAAGCATTTAAAATTTTTGCATTATCTAGAAAACTACAAAACTTGGTCAAAAGCCATAAAAGTCTTGAAAAAATGTATAGACATAATCATTTATGGCTGAGGAGACTGAATACTGTTACACCAATGATTTCCAGATCATTTATTGCTCTACTCTAATTGCAGTCAGTCCTAATGGGGATGTTTTTGTGAACTTTTATGGAAAACAGTTTATCAAAGATATCTGGAAAAATATGTGGACATGAACAGAAAATATTATATATGTGTGTGTGTAATAAAAGGGAAGCATGCATTGTCATGTATGGTAAAATATATTTTAAAATCACATTAAAAGAGTGTTCAACTATTAGAGAATGGAGAGGTAAATTAATGGAACATAAAGGAAAACTCAGACACATTACACAGATTGGTATATGGTAAAAACAACACGACAAGTTGAGAAAGGCTAATTATTTTCTATTCATAATGGAGGAAATTAACAATTATTTTTCTTTTAAAGTTATAGGCATACTTTCTACCAAGATAAGTAATAAAGGCTTTAGAGTTTATTGTAGAAAGTGAAACTTTATATAACAGAAATATGAATGATAAGCAGTTAGATTTCAGGAAAAGTAAAGGCTTTCTAGATATAAAGGCAATAAAAGATGTTACAGAGAAAATGATTCAATAAATTTGACTAGAAAGGAACAATCTATACAGTATAGTACAAGTTACCATCTCAAAGAGAAATATGCCCTCTCATGTTCATTGTAGCATTACTCACAAAAGGCGAGGTATGAAAACCACCCAAGTATCAATGAATAAATGGGAAAAGAAAATGTGATCCATGTGTGTTTTTTACGTATAATGGAATGTTATTTAGCCTCAAATACACACACTAACTTGGATAAACCAGATGATACAATGCTAAAATTAGTCAGGCACACAAAGGTAAGTATCTTATGATGTCACTTGTATGTGAAATCTAATAAAGTTGAATTAATAGAAACAGAGCAGAATAATAGTTACCAGAGGTTGGAGGGTGGATACAATGGGGAGATGTTAGTTAGACACTATAAAATCTCTGCTATAAGGTGAATAAGTTTTGGAAATGTAATCTATAACATGGTAACTATAGTTAATATGAATGTATTTGTCTATTTAAAATTTGTGGAGAGAGTAAATCTTGTTTTCCACCCCCTCCCAAAGCAGGGTGAGGATATGTTGGATATGTTAATAGATATGTTAATTAGTTTGATTGTGGTAATCAATTGACAACGTATAGATATGTAACACATGATTTTGCACACTTTGTAGGATTTTTATTTGCCAATTATAACTCAATAGAACTGGAAAATAAAATTATGACATTTCCAAAATTAAAACACAAATGGAGGAATAGATTTAAGATGGTACATTCATGTACTAAAAGGACTTTGAAAAGGACTCTTATATTTTGTGAAAATTCAGAAGTTAGAAATGGACCTTGAACTCGTAGATCAATGAATGAACTCTCTTTTCCCTTCCTCTCCCATTCCTTGCTCTCCCCTCCCCTTCACTTCTCTTTCCCTTTCTCTCTTCCATTCCCTTCCCTTTCCTTTTTTCCCTCCCCTCTGTGACTCTCCTCTCCTCTGTCTCTGCCCTTCTCTGCTCCCTTTCCTTTCTGTCCTTTTATCTATTCTTCAGTAGTTAAAATTTTTTTTACATTGTTACTGTCTGCCTTTTTTTGTAGTCATCTTAATAGATGTGAAGTGGTATCTCTAGTGGGTGTGAAGTGATTTTGATTTATATTTTGTATCTAATGATGAAGATATGTACTCATTGATCATTTATATATTTGGAAAAAGAACAAACATTTTGATCATTTTTAATCGAGTTACATTTTAGTTTTTAATTGAGATATGAGTTCATAGATGTTCTGGATAAAAGTTCCTTCATCTGGATTTGCATGTATTTCCTTCCTTTTGATTTTCTTTTTATTTTCATATAATGTAGTTTGTAGCATATTATCTCATTTTATCTCTTGTGCTTTTGGTGTTATACTAAGAAACTATTACTTCATCTAAGGACAGGGATATTTACACTTTTGTTTTCTTCTGAGAGTTTTAAAAATGTAAGCCTGACATTTAGGCCTATGATTTATTTTGAATTTATGTGGGCTGTGTGTGTGTGTGTGTGTGTGTGTGTGTGTGTGCGTGTGTGTATGCAAGCAAGAGTAATGCAAAATTGAGGGGCCAGTTTCATTATTTTGTATATGTATATTCAGTTGTCCTACTATTCGTTGAAGTAATCACTCTTTCCCATTGAATTTTCTTAACACTCTTGCTCTAATCAACTGCCTAGTAATGTGTTTATTTTTAAACTCTTAATTATTTAGGAATGTCTACTTAAATTCCAATTCTTCTGTATAGCTCAAACTTTCTAATGTTAATTTTAAATTTCATCCATTGTGATTGAAAAAGCGTCATGTGATTTCAGCTCCTTCAGATTTAGTGAGCTTGTGTTATGTCTTAGCATATAATCTATTCTGCACAATGTTCAATGTGTTTATGAGAAGAGTGTGTATTCTGTTGGAGTGTTCTAGTTTTGTCTGCTACTATTGTTCAACTCTTGTATTTCCTTATGGATTATCTTCCTAGTTGTTACATCCATTATTGGAAATTGGGTGTTGAAGTCTCCTACTAGTATTGTTGAATCTTCTCTCTCTCATTTCAGTCAATTTTTGCTTCATTTATTTTGAGCTCTGTTACATTATAAGCTTTTTTGTTTTCTATGTGTATCATGTTTTCAAAATTTGCTTGTTCCTAACTTTTGGTCACCTTTTGCATTAGGTTTATATTTTCTAATGTAATATTTTAATTCCTTTAATAATTTTTAAGTGATGTCTTTAAGTTATTTCCTTATTGGCTTTTCTAGGGCTTAATCTACACATTGTGTGTGTGTGTGTGTGTGTGTGTGTGTGTGCAGATGATGGGGATTAAACCCAGGGTCTTGCACATGCCAAACAAGTGCTCTAAATTTGCAGATGTAGCTGCATCTGCATAACCCTATAATAAACACTTTAACTTATCAAAATTTGCTTTAGTTTTATATTAATTTAGCTTCAATGGAATATGAAAACTTTATTCCCATGAAGCCTTTTTTTGTGTATGTGTATGAGTATATACACACAAATATATGATATACAAATGTACATATAATACATTTGCATATATAATACATTGTATATATAATATATTAATGTATATTAAAAGTTCAACAATGCACTGCCATAATTATTTTGATATTATATTTTATATAATAGGAAATATTTTACAGAAGTTGACTAAAGAAATGAGAGCAAGCCTAAATTTAAAGAATTTGCTAAATTATTCTTTTTATTTATCCTGCCTTGTTCTCTTAATTTCTTCCTTTGAATTTGAATTAGTGTTAGATTTTATTTCCTTATTCTGGTATAGCTTTTTGTTCTTACAATGTTTGTGCAATTAATATCAAACATATAACCTTTCTACTTCTATACATATTGTTTATTGTAATTGCTTTTTAAATCAATTAAAAGAAAGAGAAGAAGAAAAAAGAAATTACATGGTTTCATGTAATTGCATGCATGATTGTTTGTTTTTGTTTTTTGGTACCAGGGATTGAACTCTGGACCTTGTGCTTGTAAGGTAGGCAGCACAACCACTGAGCCAAATCCCTGGCCCTATTGCATGCGTGATTACTTTTACTGGTGCTCTTTTTTAGTGTGAATGTGGATTCAAAACACTATATGATCTCATTTAAATTTTAGCTTAAAGAACTATCTTTGATATTCAATGTAATATAAGTCTATTAGCAATAAGTTTTCTCAGTTTTTGTTTGTCTGAGATTGTATTTAGTTTTTCTACTTTTTTTTTTGTACCGGGGATCGAATTTGGGTCCTTGCACTTGCGCAGCAGGTGGTGAAACCACTGAACTAAATCCCTGGCCCTCTACTTTTTTGAAAGATATTTTTGTTGAATATAGGATTTTTACTTGGCAGGTTTTTTTAAATCACTTTTGATATGTTGCTCTCTGAATTTTGATTTCCATCGTGTCTACTAAAAGATTATATATTAATCTTTTTAAAAATTTCCTATATGTGACATATCATTTTCTTTTGCTCCTTTTAAGATTTCGTGTCTTTCACCATTTTCAGTATATGTCTGGATCTTTGTGGTTCTTCTAGTATTTATTGTATTTTGAGCTCATTGAGTTTCTTGGATGTGTGAAATAATGATTTTCATGAAATTTGAAAAACTTTTAGCCATTGTGTCTGATTTTTTCATGCATTTTTCTTATCTTCTTTTGGTACTTCTATTATGTATGGGTGGGTACATTTTATCATGACTCATTTTTCTTCATTCTTTTTTCTTTATGTTCCGTAGTTGAATAATCTCTATTGATCTATCTTCAAGTTTGCTGGTTCTTCTGCTAATTCAGATTTGTGTCTGATCTCCTCTAATGAATTTTTTATTTCAGTTATTGTACTTTTTGACTCTAAAATTTCCTTTTTGTTCTGTTTAATTGAATCATATCTACCTCTTTAATTATATTATCTCTTTGATGAGACATTGTCATCATACCTCCATTTAATTCTTTAACCACAATTTCATTTTGTTCTTTGAGTATATTTCTACTAGATGTTTTGAATATATTTTTTTCTGGCTCCACCATTGTAACTCTTTAAGGGAGTTTCCATTGCCAACTTTTCTTCTTTCCGTATATTTGCCACACTTTACCTTTTCTTTATACGTTACCTTTTCATACTCCTTTGGAGGTAACTGGAGATTTTAGATCTTGCTCCACACCCCAAAGGTTATTTTGTTTGTGGCTTGCTAGGTCAAACAATAATGACTTGGCTAAGTAAATTTTGAATTGTTTTTCCAGCAATGCATAGCCTCTGATGCCCCAATTTTGATTGTTTCAAATTATTCTACTGTTTTATCTAGGGATCACTTTTTGGTTGACACATGCCATTTACTAGTCTAAAGTTGTTTTCAGCAGGTTAGATTTTTATCCTTTATGATTTGATGTGTGTGTGTGTGTGTGTGTGTGTGTGTGTTGGAGGCTAATATTCCAGTAAGTTTAAACATATTATAGTCCATATTCATACATGGACTCATAACTTGGAGATTCCTTGTGTAATCTTTTCGGGGAGGAGACCACCTTGAATATGCACATAACTACCCAGATTTCCAGGAATGACCATGATTTTAATATCAAGGCTGGCATCCTAGTTATCACTCCTGGTTAGAGTTTGTTTAAGCTCCTTGTGCCAGAGAGGCTTCCACCTTGTTATATGTCAGGGTACAATTTGGTGAATGCTTTCATGTCTGCCCCCATATCTTGCTATTATTATTATTTTTTGCTTAAATTCTTTTATTGATACATTTTAGGTATAGAATATATTTACATTTACCCTTGGGTGCTTGTACTTGTACATGATGTATCTTGGTTCTTATTTTTTGCCCATTACCTGTGCGCTCCCCCCTTCCCTATTTACAAAGACTTTGTTTCCATTTTTTTCTTTTCTCATAATTTTCCCTTTCCCTTCTTTCCTTTCCCCTTCCCTTTCCACTTCCCCTACGCTTTTGTATCTTCCTATTTCAAATTATCAATTATTTATTTTAATCATTTTAATTCTTATTTACACTTTCAGTTTCTCACACTAGAGAAACTATTTGGAATTTACATGTGTGTCCTATTTATTTCATTTAAGAGTATGTCCTCAATATGCATCCATTTAGCTATAAATGTCTCTAGTTTTTTGTTCTTTATGGCTGAGTAGTACTCCATTTTATAAAAAAAACCACACATCTTCTTTATGCAGTTTGCAGGTGATGGGCACTTGGGCTGTTTCCAAACTTTAGCTGTTATAAGCTGTGCTGCTATAAACATGGGTGCACATATATTGCTGTGGTATGTTTCTTTAATTCTTTTGGGAAGATACTCAGCAGGGGAATAGCCAGGTCAAATGGGACCTCTAGTCCTAGATTGTTGAGATATCTCCATACTGATTTCCACAGTGGTTGCACCAGTCTACACTCCCACCAACAATGGAGAAGGGTTCCTTTCTCGCCACACCCCTGCCAGCATTTGTTATTGGTTGATTTCTTGAGAGTAGCCATTCTTTCTGGGGTGAGGTGAAATCTCAGTGTTGTTTTTATCTGCATCTCTCCAATTACAGTGATGTTGAACATTTTTTCATGTGTTTATTTGCTGCTTTTACTTCTTTGTCTGAGAAATGTCTGTTCATTTCAGATGCCCATTTTTGAATTGGATCTTTAAATTTGGGGAGTCTGATTTTTTTCAGTTCTTTATATATTCTAGATAGTAGTCCTTTGTCTGAGATACAG
>NW_004624740.1:20651157-20701622 GCF_000247695.1 Heterocephalus glaber | reverse complement strand
TGGTTGGCTTCTTTGTCAAAGATGAGGTGGCTGAGTATGTCTGGAGTTGTTTCTGCATCTTCTAATCTATTCCACTGATCCTTGGATCTGTTTCTTTGCCAGTACCATGCTGTTTTTATCACAGTAGCTTTGTAGTACAGTTTGAATTTGGGGATTGTGATACGCCCTCGAATGTCTCTGTTGCCTAGAATTGCCTTTGCTATTCTAGGTCTCTTCTGGTTCCAAATGAATTTTTGGATTGTTTTCTCTAATTCTGTGAAATATATTGTTGGAATTTCAGTCGGCATTGCATTAAATCTATGTAGCAGCTTTGGAAGTATGGCCATTTTCACTATATTGGTTCTTCCTACCCAGGAACAGGGGATATCTTTCCATTTTCTTATATCCTCTTCAATCTGTTTTTTCAGAGTGCTGTAGTTTTCTTTATAGAGGTCTTTTGCTTGGAGTGCTGGTTTGGTGTTCATGAAATTTCTCAGGTGTTCTTTGTAGTGGAAGTATCTAATTTCCCCATCGATTTTTAAAAATAATTTTGCAGGATACAACACTCTAGGTTGGAAGGTATTTTCTTTTAGAGCTTGAAATACTTCACTCCATGCTCTCCTTGACTTGAGTGTTTGTGTTGAGAAGTCTGCTGTGGTTCTGATGGCCTTTTCTTTATAGGTGATTTGTTTCTTTTCTCTAACTGCTTGTAGGATTTTGGTCTTCTGTTGGGTTTCTGAGATCTTGACTATAATATGTGTAGGTGTAGATTTTTTCGATTGTGGCTAGTTGGAGTTCTATATGCCTCACTTATCTGTATGTTCAATTCTCTATCTCTGTCTGGGAAGTTTTCAACTATTACTTCTGTGAACAGTTTTTTTAACATCAATTGTACTTTCTAGTGTTTTTTCGTGGATTCCTATTAGTCTTATGTAATTCTTCTTTGCATCATCTAGCAGCTCCTGGATTGACTTCTCATAGTCCCTTACTATTTTTAGGAAATCTCTGTTTTCATGGTCATTAACTGCAATCTTTTCTTCTATAACTGATATTCTATCTTCACATTCCCTTACTCTGGTGAGCATACTTTCAACAGAGTTTTTAATCTCCTGAATGTTTGCTTGAATCTGTTTCATGGTTTCCATTTCTCTCTTATGCTGGACATTCATGGCTTCCTGCATGTTTCTGAGCTCATCTTTTTATCTGTTTCTGTTCTAGAACCTTTAATCGTGTCTTTTACTCTGCTCACCATCTCTTTAGATATCTGGGAGATTATTTCTGCTTTGAATTTTTCTAGAGCCCCATTCATCTGTTTTGTTACTTCCTGTGCTATCAGTTCAGGGTGTCCAGGTGGTTGATTATAAGAGTTTTCTACCTCGCTTCCCCCAGGATTTGCCTTTTGTGGGGTGGAAGTCTGAGTCTGTGCCTTGCTTAAATGTCTTCTCATTTTTGTTTTTGGTACTGTCCTTGGTTTAATTCCTGGGTTGACACTTCGAAATTGCTTATTGTAAGTGTCTTTGTTGCTTGTAATTAGAACCCTTATGGAATGATTGCTTCTCAGAGGTGTCTTCCAGGTATAGCTGGTCTTTAGGTTTTGAGATTCTAATGACTCTGAGGCTGTCTCATTTTCATTACACCAGGAAGGACCACTGATTAGATCAATCACAACACCTTAGCCCAAGTGATGCAATCAGCAACACCATAGCATCAAGTACATCTTAGAAAATTACATTTTGTGGTAGTTATTAATCTATCACCTTTAACTGTGTGAATTAAATCAAAATCAAGGACCAACCTAACATGTTTATAGTGAATAATCTCTTCAATATAACAACTTTACCCTTCAGAATGGGGAGTTAGAAGGAGTTAGGGAGGGAGCGATAGGTAGGTAGAAGTATAGGGGAAGGCTAGCAGTGAGGCCTGAGGACACAGGTGAGAGAAGGAAACTGAAGAAAAGAAAAATGAGAAAGAAATACGAATTAGGGCCAGAAAAGGAACACAGAGGGAGATGAAGAACAATGCGGGACAGCAAGGGAGCAAGGGAGAGCAAGAGAAAGAAAGAAAAGAGAAAACTAAAAATTTGTAAGGATTAGAAAAAGAAAAAATTTAAAACAAGAGCAAAAAAATAGTGCTAATTTTGAAAATAACAAGCAAAAGATAAAAATGAAGGACCTCCTTCAGGGTATGTCTCTGCTGTCACAATAGACAATGTGGGCAGCTGTGTGCAGATATAAGTCAATGAGTCTCAGCAAGCCATTCGCAGACCCATGAGATTCAGGCATATTTCTGGCTGCAGGTCCCAAGTTGAGGTCCCTGTCCTCCTGAAGGGTTGAACTCTGCAATGTTCTACTGCAGGTTCCAGCTGCCTTTCCCCTGAGGATAATTCAGGTTCTGATGGGAGGTGATGATCCCTCCAAGTTACCAAGTACAGTGGTCTGGTGTGCCTTTATTGCAGAGATTCTCTTCACTTTTGCAGTGAGCTTCAGTTTTCATCAAGGAGCCTGAGAGAGGCCTGCTATGTGTTGTACACTTCTGTACCTCAAGACAATGGCCTTTATGCCCCCCTGTGCCTCTGTAGTGTAGAATCAGGTAGCTGCACAGCCAAGAGGCCCGAGGCTGGGGGGGAGGGGTGTTGCAGGTACCTGTGTGTGGCTATGCTGGCAGCTGGTGGGTGTTGCAAGGGGTCCTCAACCATCTCCCTCGTCACAAGTGGGCATGGTGAGCTGGACAAAGTGGGGCTCCAGCCAGCCAGGGACCGCTCAGCCTGCGCTGCTATGCTGGCAGCTGGTGGGTGTTGCAAGGGGTCCTCAACCATCTCCCTCGTCACAAGTGGGCATGGTGAGCTGGACAAAGTGGGGCTCCAGCCAGCCAGGGACCGCTCAGCCTGCGCTGCTATGCTGGCAGCTGGTGGGTGTGCCAAGGGCTCCTCACCATCTCACTGGTCGCAAGTGGGCATGGCTGATATGGAAAAGTTTTAGATAACTTAATAGATTGAATATTAAGGTAGTTGTAGAAACAAAATAAGTAATGTGTTCTTTTAAAATTTGCTTTTCTCATAACTCCTTGTTTGAAGTGATGATTATCTGACTCTAACAGGTAACTTCATTAACCTAACAAAGTTACCATGCCAGGGTGAATTTACAATGTATATGTGCCTATCTTGTGTCTGTGACTTGTAAATAGCAACTGGAATTGTATTTACACATCAAAGACCACTAGGGATGAGATAATGGCTAAAAAGGATGTAAAAAGGGACACGCTGAACAAAGGGACACGGAGACTAACCAGACCTGTTTCTGGCATTCCTGCCTGTTTGTGAGAAGAAATTTTATTATTTTGTCCAAATTCTGTGTCTCCATGTATTTCTTTCCGAGATTTCTGTAACATGATGAGCCCATCATGACTTTTGCTTTTTGTTTGAGTCTCCCTCTTTTTGTTTAATTTCTTGTTGTCCCTGATGGATTCATTCTGCTGGGCTTCCTGGGGTTGTGATCCTCATTTCTTAGGATATTTTCTAAGATTTTTTGGAGTGCTAGTTTTGTATTCATGAAGTTCCTAAGGTGCTCTTTGTCATGAAAGTATCTTATTTCTCCATCAATTTTGAAGGATAGTTTTGCAGGGTACATCAATCTGGGTTGGAGGCTGTTTTCCTTTAGGGCTTGGAATACGTCACTCCAAGCTCTTCTTGCCTTGAGGGTTTGCATTGAGAAGTCTGCTGTGATTCTGATGGGCTTTCCTTTGTATGTGATTTGTTTCTCTTCTCTCACTGCTTGTAGAATTTTGTTCTTCTGTTGGATTTCTGGAATCCTATTATATGCTTACATGTAGATTTTTTTTGATCAAGGCTATTTGGAGTCCTATATGCCTCACTTATCTGTGTCAAGTTGTTTTCCCCTGCTTGGGAAGTTTTCTGCCATCATTTCTGTGAACAGGTTGTTTTTTTTATGTTATCTGCACTCTCTCATGTTTCTTCTTTGACTCTGATCAGTCTTATGTTATTCTTCTTTGAATCGTCTAGCAGATGCTGGATTGATTTATCATCATCCCTTACTATTTTAAAGCAATTTTTCTTTTCCTGGTCACTAATTGCAATTTTATCTTCTATATCTGAAATTCTGTCCTCACATTGGCTCATTCTGCTGCATAGACTTTCAATGGAGTTTTTCATCACCTGGAAATCTGTTTGCATCTGTTTTATGGATTCCATTTGTTTCCTATGTTGTGATTCCATCATGTTCCTCAGGTCCTCTCTAGATTTATTAATCATGTCTTGCACTATGGGCACAATGTCTGCGGTTATCTGAGTAATTATTTCTGATTTCATTTTTCCTAGATCCTCTTTTGTTGCCAGTTCAGGGTGTCCAAATTGGTTGCTTATCAGATTGTTTCATCTTGTTTCCCTTTGGGGTTGCTTTAGGTGATCTGGAAGTCTGGTTTTGAGACTTGTTTACATGTCTTCTCATTTCATTGGGGAGGGGGTTGTGTGCAGCTGTCACCTGGATGGCTTACCTCCTCAGTGCTGGGTGGGGCTCTGGTCCTCTGGGCTGGGGGTGGTGGTAAGTTGGGCAAAAAGGCTCACCTCCTTGGCACTGGGTGGGGCTGTGTTCCCTCAATCTTTCATCATTAAATATGGCTCTAGTCCTTGTAGATGTCTTTATCTGAATGAGGAAGTCCCTTTGTATTTTTAGTGGTAGGATCTTTTTGTAAGAAAAGGATATAGGTTTCTCTCAGTTTTCTGAACATATTTGCAATGCTTATTTTGTCATGTTTAGTTTTTAAGTCTGATATCTAGGCCCTCATATTGTTATTTAGACTTAATAAGTTTCATTTGAAGAAATATTTCTTTCTTTGTTGTATACTGAGGATAAATTATGGGAACATTAAGTCCAGTTGATAAATGTAGATTTGACCGAGAAAATCATTTCATCACGAAAATGTTCAACAGTAGGATCATGCCTATGAAATTAATTTGTCTTGCTGAACATTTTGTCATCCAGGAGCATTTTTCCTAATAGGTAGAACAGAGACAACACATTAGAGGGGTCAAGTTCCATCTTACAGGAAGCAGTATATGCTTTCAACTAGAATATAATGTGTGGTGTTCTCTCTGCTATTGTTAAAATGCTCTGAGTATGCAAATAAAGAAATTGGGAGTGGCTCCTTTTATTTGCAATGATTAATAATCCATTCTTAGATATTTACTTCCTGTCCACCACTTTAAACTCTCCTGGCTTAGCAGTATTGTTTCTCAAGAAATGTCTTTACCAGTTGATACAGTAATGATTCCATTGATTTGAAAGATGAAACTGCTACCTGATGATTTTGGGCTTCTTATGTCACAGAAGCAGTAAACAACAAAAGTGATTACTGCTACCTATGGCAGTTGATCTTGATTACCAAAGGAATATTGGGTTCTTGATCCGTGACAGGTCCAGGGGATCCAGGTCATTCTTTTGGGGTTTTCTTAGCACTTCCACATGAGAACATTAGAAGTTAATAAAAAATGTACATCTACCAGAATAGGATCCAGACACCTTGGGAATGAAGGCTTGGTTACCTTGACATGTAAACACTTTGACTAGCTAAAATATTGGCTGAAGATAGAAAATACTTGGAGCAGTTAGTGAAGGAAGGAAGTTATTAACATTGGTGACAACTTAATGACCAGTTGCATAACTACAGA
This sequence comes from Heterocephalus glaber, assembly GCF_000247695.1. The sequence continues at coordinate 20,695,960 of NW_004624740.1, read as the reverse complement.
CTGTAACAGTAGTGTGTATGTTCTTGCTTGTTATATGTGTACCAATATGCATATATTTTTATATCTGTTAACTTTCTTGTACTTTTTAGGAATTAATTTTCTGTTTTGTACTAGGTAAGATAAAATTCAAATGGGACTGTGATTGAATTTATGGAGTAACATAAAGGAGGGATGGGTACCGTGATTGTTAGGATCCATTTCTCCTCATTTTGAAGAGAGGGTGTCTTCATTTGTGTATCTTGTGAAGTAGAAGTAGATGATTGTTTTATGAAATAGTATATGTGCTGTGAGTCACTAAAGGGATTCACTGTCCTAGCTACTGAATTGTTTTCTCAGAAGCACATTTACCCTTATATATTCTGCTCAGTAATGTTGGAGCTGAGATTCTTCAAACCATATCTTTGCCTTGCTACCTGACTTCCTGTTTGAATCTTACTTAAGAAGAGGCATCAGGAGGAGTTGGCAAGGTGAGAATAGGACAAAAAGATTTTCTTGTTTTTTGCTTATTTCTCCTGGGCTCCACCCCATTTGTGGTTGTTATAATCATCACCTCAGGGACATTTCACCTTTGCTGCAGCTGTACTTTCATGTAGCAGCAGCTGAATCAAATTTGCATTTTTCCCATAACACATAGAATCAGTTGCAAAATGTCCTGTTTCAGAGAAACCATTTCTAACTGTCCAGTACCCCCTCTTCATAGAGGAGTTTTAGCTCTAAGTTCCTAAATTAGTTCTTCCATATTTCACATGGTTTCTCCTGAGCCTGAGGCATGGTTACTGCTTGCTGTTGTTGTTACCTTTGTAATACATTAGAGTTTTCTTTCTATCCTTTCAGTTACCTAGTTAATAGCTTCATTCTTTTTGTTAAATTATTGCTTTTATTAAACTATTTCTGAATAGAGAAATAATATTATTTAGCCATCCTAACTTGACCCTTTCTGCTATGGAAAGTCTCAGAAAAAGAATTTAACTTGGATGTTGGAAAAATAAAAGGGAGTGGAAGTAAGGGGAAAAAAAGCATGGAAATGTGTTATATACATATACCAGTTCCCTACAGTGAATGTTATCATTATGTACCCCAAACATATACTAAAAATAAAAAAAAATTAATTTGGAGAAAATGTCCTGTAGAAAATACAAAATGTGTACAAATAATTATTGTGTAGTAAGTGGAAAACATATAAAGGAAAATATCTCATAAATGTTTGAGATTTATCATCAAGTAGCAATAGACTGAGTTCTTCCTTCTCATCTGGATTTTGACTAATGAGTAGGCTTACTTGCAGTAGCCATAGAAATAGTCTCCAGATTACAAGGTACAAAGTGCGTTTCCATTAACATAGTTACTAGTCATTTTCTGTTTCTCTTATGAATTGGTTCATATCATTGTTGTAAGTTGATAATGCTACCATCAGTAAATTCCCATACTGGTTTATTTATTAAATATTATTTAAGAAATTCCAACTCATAAAAACATTTTGCTTACTTTCTAGAAATTTCAGGATTTAAAGACTTTTACAAAAATATACTTTTATGCATAAAATTCAATGATATAGTTAGTGTCTGCCATAATGTTCAGTGAAGTTGATAAATGAAATATAGCAAGTAAATGTCTCATTTGATCCCTATTTTAATAATAAGTAATTTTACAACAATGTCAGTAGAATTAAGAGAGGTGTGAAGAATGTCCTCGTATCAAAGACAGATCTTTAGGACAAAATTTTAAATAGTAGAGGGACCACTACAGTGGAGTCCTAAAGTGGAGTAGAGAGATGAGCTCAACTTTGAATACAAGAAAGATTGGGAATTTATGGCCCAGGAGCACCGTGATGGTGAGTAGACAAAAAATTCCAGAACAAAACATCAGAGGTGAGAAGAGGTTCTGACTAAACTAATCTAACAGGATTCTTGTCTGATCCAGGGTGATCTGGTGGTGGGTGGAGGATGAGTAATCTGATTAAATATTGAGAAAGATCAGATATGGAGAATGGTTACACTACTTATCAGGATTCTTACTAAAATTTTATCATATAGAAACAAACATGAAAATCCAAACTTTAAAGCTTATTATTATTATGATCTATTATACATTTTGATCCTTATTCACACTTTCAGTTTCTCATACCAGAGAAACTATTTAGTATTTACACATGTGTATCCTATTTATTTCACTTAAGAGGATTCCCTCAATGTACATCCATTGAGCTATAAATGTCTCTAGTTTCTCACTCTTCATGGCTGAGTAGTACTCCATTTTATATAAAAAAAACACATCTTCTTTATCCAGTCTCCAGTTAATGGGCAATTGGGCTGTTTCCAAGTTTTAGCTATTACAAACTGTGCCACTATAAACATGGTTAGACATCTGTCGCTGAGGTATGATTCTTTTGATTCTTTTGGGAAGATACCCAGCAAGGGAATAGCTGGGTCAAATGGGACTTTAATCCTAGCTTTTTGAGGTATCTCCATATTGATTTCCACAGTGGTTGCACCAGTCTGGCATTCCCACCAACGATGGAAAAGGTTCCTTTCTCCCCACAATCCTGCCAGCATTCCAGCACTTGTTGTTGGTTGATTTCTTGATAGCAGCCATTCTTTCTTGGGTGAGGTGGATTCTCATTGTTGTTTTCATCTGCATCTCTCGAATGACCAGTGATGTTGAATATTTTTTTCATATGTTTATTTGCTGCTTTTACTTCTTTGTCTGAGAAATGTCTGTTCATTTCAGATGCCCATTTTTGAATTGGGTCTTTAAATTTGGGAGGTCTGATTTTTTAAAGTTCTTTGTATTTTCTAGATAGTAGTACTTCATCTGAGGAACAGCTGGTAAAATTTTTTTCCCACAGTGTAGGTTGTCTCAGCTCTGTTGGTGGTTTCTCTTACAGTACAGAAGCTTTTAAATAAGATGAGATCCTAGTTGTTGATTCTTTGTGCTAGTTCCTGTCCAGCACCATTTATTAAAGAGGGTATCTTTCTTCCAGTGAAGACGTTTGGCCCCTTTAACAAAGATAACATGGCTGAGTGTGTTTGGAATTGGTTCTGCATCTTCTAATCTGTTTCATTGATCCTCTTTTTTTTTTTTTTTTTTGTCAGTACCATGCTGTTTTTATCACAGTAGCTATATAGTATTATTTCAAGTCAGGGATTGTGATGCCCCCTGCCTTGCCTTTGTTGCCCAGAATTGCTTTTGCTATTCTGGGCCTCTTCTGGTTTCAAGTGAATTTCAGGAATGTTATCTCTAGTTCTGTGAGGTATACTATTGGAAAGAACAACTAAAGAAATTCATGACCATTAAACCACCTCTACAAAATATTCTGAAGCAAATTTTATAAAGAGATAATGAACACTATAATTCCAATAACACCAATAGAAAGAAACCACTAGGGTAGGCAAGCAATTAAACAGAGGGATAAGAAAGGGAACCACCAACAGGAAAATAATATGATGAGGATAAGCCAGTACCTATCAGTTATAATCATTAATGTGAATGGTTTCAATTCATCAATCAAAAGAAACAGACTGGCAGAAGGAATTAAGAGACAAGATCGAACAATTTGCTGCATACAGGAAACATTTAACCCAAAATGAAATTTATAGACTGAAAGTCAAAGTATGGAAAACAATACTTCATGTGACATGAACCAGAAAATAGCAGTGGCAGCTATCCTATTTGCAGGCAAAATGAAATTCAAGCCAAGCCTGCTCAAAAGAAACAAAGGTCACTACATACTTGTAAAGGGAAAACTCTAAGAGGAAAAGATAACAATTATAAATACCAGTGCACCCAACTATATAGAACGAATATTAATAGAAATGAAAAATCAAATAAGAACCAGTACAATTGTAATGGGGGACCTCAGTACCTCATTGTCACAAATAGACAGATCAACTAGACAAAAAAATCAACAAAGAAATATCAGAACTGAACCAAACCTGAAAACAAATGGACTTAGTACATGTTTACAGTGTTCCACCCCACAACAATAGAATACACATTCTTCTCAGCTGCACATGGGTTGTTCTCCAGAACAGACTATATGCCAGCTCATAGAACATGCTTAAGTAAATGAAAAGGAACTAAAATTATCCCATATACATTATCAGACCATAGTGCAATGAAATTGAAAACTGGTGGCAAAAGAAACCACAAAAACACATAATCACATGGAAATTAAATAACACCTTCCAAAATAACCAGTGGGTCACACATGAAATTAAAGAAGAAATTAAACAGTTTCTACAATTAAATAATAATACCGATACAACATACTGGAACCTATGGGACACAATGAAAACGATCCAATGAGGGAAATTCATAGCAGTGAACTCTCACATCAGGAAAACACAGTGAGTTCAAATAAAGAATCTAATGTTGAGCTTCAAACTACTAGAGTTAGAAGAACAAGTCAAGCCCACAGCTTGTATGAGGGGAGAAATTATAAACATCAGAGCAGAAATTAATGCACTTGAGTCTAAGAAAACAATCCATAGAATTAATTGAAGAGTTGGTTCTTTGAAAGATTAAATAAAATTGATAAACTCGGCCATCTTATCAAAAAAGGAAAGAAAAGATTCAAATCTATGCAATTAAAAATGAAAAGGGTGAAATCACAAGAGATCCTGTAGAAATCCAGAAAATCATCAATATCTACTTTGAGAAATTGTACTCTAATAAAATGGAAAAGTCAGAAGAAGTAGACATTCCTAGATACATATGAATTACTAACACTGAATTAAGAAGATATAAAAATTTAAATGACTCATATCAATCAAATAAATTGAAGAAGTAATTAAAATCTACCAACAACAAAAAGCTCAGGTCTTGATGGATTCACTGCTGAATTCTACCAGAACATTAGAGAAGAGCTAATACCACTACTCCTCAAACTCTTTAATGAAATTGGAAGGGAAGAAATACTACCAATTTCATTCCTGGAAGGAAGTATTACCCTCATACCAAAATCAGAGAATGACCCAACCAAAAAAGAGAACTACAGGCTAATCTCTCTAATGAACATAGATGCAAAAATCTTCCATAAGATACTAGCAAAGAGAATGCAGCACGTCATCAAGATTTTATACTGCGACCAAGTAGGATTCATACCAGGGATGTAGGGATGCCTTAACACATGAAAATCAATAAATGTAATACAGCATATCAACAGAACCAAGGACAAAAATGACATGATCATCTCAATAGACGCAGAAAGAGAATTTGGCAAAATCCAACACCCATTCATGATAAAAACTAGAGAAAATGCGAATAGATGGTCTTTATCTCAATTTGATAAAAGCCATTTATGACAAACCAACAGCAAACATCACACTAAATGGTCAAAAACGGATAGCAAGACCATGATGCCCACTATTCCTATTCTATTCAATATAGTTCTGGAAACATAAGCCAGAGCAATTAGACAAGAGAAAGAAATAAAAGGAATAAAGATAAGAAAGAAGAAGTTAAACTATCATTATTTGCAGACAACATGATATTCTACATAGAAGACCCCCAAAACTTCCAAAGACGCCTAGATTTAATAACCAAATTCAGTCACATAGTTGTATATACAAAGTCAACACTCAAAAATCAGTAGCATTATTCTACACAAACAATAAACTTACTGAGAGAGAAATTAGGGAAACTACACCTTTCACAATAGTAATAAAAAATAATCCAAACTTCCTTTTGAGGAAGTTTTGAAATGCTCCTGATCATTTCACCAATCCATTTATCATATATTTTAAACTTGTATGAAGGATTTCATTTAATTTGTAGATTAATTTAGGGATAAATGTACTCTTTTGTGATACTGAATCTTTCCATTTAGAAGCGTTTCTCTAGAATTTAATTTTTAATTCTGTTTCTCTAGAATTTAAGTGTTCTCATATGTGTTTAGTAAGGTTGGCAGTTTTTAATTATGTTTTACACATTTACTTTGGCTTTATTCTTTGTGATTTTATGAGTATTATGTGAACTCTGAGATATTCATCTTCTAATATGTGACTGATAGCATGTAGGATAACTACTACTAATATAATATGTTTATATAATTTCCAGCTGGCTTTGTAAATGCATGTTTATTTTAATAATTTTTCAAATGTTTCGCTAGATATAAGATTATTGACAAAGAGTGCCAATTTTGTTTTTTATATGAATTATTCCTGATTATTTCTCTTATATTAGATTTGCTAGAAACCACTTTTTGTTCTAAGAGATTTTGTAGATCTTCCAAATCATTCATTTAATCTTTATCCATATTTATTTTCATAGTTACCTCATTTATTGTTTTTTTAAAAACAATATTTTTAACTTCCAAAGATGTTGATTATTCCTCTCCTTCCTCTTTCCTGTTCTTCCACCTCTTCCTTTTTCTTCCTTCCAATTCCTTTTCTTTCTGAAGAGTGTTGTTAAATGCAATGCTTCAGTCTTATTGATTACAATAATTATAATTACTTTAAAATTTGTTTCCTTCAAAAATTCTGATCCCTTCAGAATTAATTCTACTTTTCACATTTTTACAAAGTAGAAATTTACTTTTAATTGATATGAAATTGTACATGCTTATGGGGTAACATTTTTATACATGTACACAAAGTGTAATGATCAGACCAGGTTAATTGACATATCCATTGCTTCAAACACTTTTCTTTTTTTGTTGGAAATATTCAATATCTTCTCTACTGGCTATCAAATATATGATTAATTATTGTCATCCATAGTTCTCCTGCTGTTGCTTACAGCATTTTTATCACATAATCTATTGGATTTCTTTAAATATTGGTGAATCTTAGTAATTTTTTAATAGTCATGTTTGAAAGACTCCATTGAATGGTTTTAATAGGGGATGGAGGTATCTCCTAGGCACAAGTAGGAATTTCTATTTTTTTCAGCAATGAATTTGGTTAAGTCTCAGGAGTGCTTGTTCTTTTAGTATATACTGGAAAGTTCTGAGGGATTTCTGTTTCACTCCAAAACTGTGAGCTCTGGAACATAAGCCTTTTTCCTTTATAAATATGTTTATCCTTGGCATCAGGGATGTCAGTGGCTTAATAATTAATTAAAATGCTGTTGTATAGGATAAGCAAATAGCTTTATTAATCATTATTTTCTTCTATTAATTCTAAATTAATTATAGCAGAATAGTGAAGTATTGATCTGTAATGAAATTCTGGATAATAAGGTCTTAGTTTATTCTCTACTTTAATGCCTTTTCTCACTTTGGGATGTTTTGCATCAGTTATTCTTTCTCCAGAGCTATGGAGAGGGACAAAAAAGACTTACTGGAATATTCATGACATATTTTGGGGACAGTTTATATAGAGCTATGATTGGAGTTTAGAATTTGCATAAAGAATGAATTTGAGATATAGTTGAAGCCAAGTTATCAGGATGTTTACATTTGTATTTAAGGAACTAGAGCCCTATCGATTGTGAAATATCGATAGGTTTTGAGCAAGGATGCATCATGGTGAGAGTAGCTTTGTCATTGGTGTCTGTCCATGATAAGTATAATGGAAATGAGGAGATGAAGAGAATGTTGCTGTAATCTTGGATGTGATAAAGGGAGCATGTACATGAGACCAGGAGAGAGAGAGAGAGAGAGAGAGAGAGAGAGAGAGAGAGAGAGAGATTGGAGTAGAAAGCAAGTACATAGAGGAGTTTCAACAAAAGAATGTTAGGATTTGGGGTTAGGATTTGGTTACTTTTTGAATGAGAGAGAGAAGAAAAAGGAATATTCAAGAAATATAAAGGTTTGAAGCCCAGCTTTCTGGAAAACAAATAATAGAGCTACAGAACCAATTAAAAGGATCAAAAAGAAGTGCTATTTATTTTCTGGTTTATGTGTCATATAAACACTTAGTAACAATCATGTTTTATATCTTGATTTTTCTTTCCGCTTTCTGTATGCTGACTCTAAGACTATCCTCTAGTTACATAAGGGAGCAGAGTTGGAGAAGATGGTGTTTGAGCTATGTACGAGTCAGACTTGGGGACAATCAGTTTGTAGTGTCTGCCATCTTAATTGTCATCAAAGCTGTTCAGTACATCTGGTTAGCTGGACTCAGTGAATCTCTCACTCTGGACCATAATGTAGGTTGTCAGAATGGAACCTATTCAGAAAGTTGATTCATGAAAAAATAGACCTTGGCCTCTCGAGAGAAACTAGAATTGAATAATAATTTTATCAGTAAAAGTTGCTTTAAAGGTATGTGAAAATTCTCTTTAAAGCCCTTGTAGGGTTTTCCCCCTCAATAGCTATTGGTATGTGTACATTTAGGAAAGTCACTGTTTTTACACCTTTTTTATTGTAAATAATTTTCCCTATATCCTATGTAGCTAAAGGGTGGCATGGACATGGTACCTGCCCGGTTGCTATAAGAATGAAATAGTCTGATACAAGTAATATACCATGAAGTGTACTTTCTCATAGTAATCCCTCAATAAGTGTGAAGTGCTGTCATGATGAGGATTCTCAGACTTCCCGACTTCTGTAACTTTTACTGATCAAGTTATGAATATAGGGCAGGGCATCTCAAGTTTTAGTGTGCATTAAAATGAACACAGACCAATTACAAGTGCAAATAATGTGTTATTCTTTTGTAACTCAAGTCTTGAAATGTTCTGTAGTGTTAAGCAAAGTCTCCTCTTGCTTGATACTAAATAAACTTTTGAAAGAAAAAAAAAGATGAACACAGATTTCTGGGTTTCCTCCCCAGAGGGATTCATGTGGGGCCAGAAAATATGTATCTTTAATAAGTTACCAGAAGATGTTGATGCTGTTGGTTGGGGAACAAAGTGGTGTTTTGCGAGGAGTTGAGGGCATGAGATTTGTGTTTATAATGGAGTCAGTTACTGTGCAGTTAGGAATTCTGTTCTCTCTGGCTGTACATTCTGAACCCAAGTGTGCTGTGCTTTTTGTTTTGTGAAGCAGCAGAAACCAGTCAGCAGGTGACAAATTTCATTACTCTACTTTCTTTGAATTTTCCCAGGGAGTGCTAAGTATACCACTGTTAGTGCTGGCACTTTTCTGTTATTTTAAGGATTTGTTGGTTTTTCCAAGGTGGTTTTCTCTTGATGCCAAAAGATGTGAATAGGAACATTATGGTGCTATTTGGGTCATAGTATTTGATATACTGCAGAATTTATATTTTCTATTAATTTTTATCTATATTTTTTTTTACATCTTTTTCAATTCTTATTAAATTAGAGTTACAAAAGGCATCAATAAACATACTTGCTGTAAGCATAGCAATGTGGCTTTCGGCATCTCTGTAATGAAAGTTTAAACTGGGGGGAACTCTAGCTTACATTCCTTTAAGTCTTTATGATCTAAATATTCTTTTCCATGATGCCAAAAAGGTTCTGTGTGATCATTTAAAGTTTGAAATTCTTTTTCAAATCAAAGGCATTGCCAGACTCAGAAGCAACTGTGTGAAGAAAATGTGTGGAAACACCACTCATTACAGGTTGGTTTATAAAAAGAGTTGCAGATTGATAGGTCTTTGAAAAATATTTGGTGACACACAACTCTTTCAATCAGTTCCAAATCTGGCAACTCTCTTGTTGCATTAGATTTTCTTTCCCTCACTTTTCTTCTCTTTCTAACAGAGACAGACACATCCCTTTTCTTGTGTCCCATTTTAGATGACTGATGGAAAAGTAAACACCAAATATGAGCATGTGGGGATGGTTTATTTCTTTTTGCATTGACTAGAAGGCAGTGTTGAAAAGGAGACACTGCTGTCATTTCACAATGTAGGAAATTTAGAAAAGGTGTGAGAGCTGTTTTAAATAATTTCTATTTTTGGATTATGCCATTCACGACGGTATGTAGTCTTTCCTTTATAGAAGGAATTTGTTTAAAGTATATTTGAGATCTCTTGGTGACAAATAAACAATGTGTTCAAAAGAAAGCCTTGTAATTTTTTCATTAGATGATTCATGCTTTAAAATGTCAAATGATCAGAAATGAAAGACCCAATAATCGGGTCATTAGAAACATATGGTTATGGAATTATTATGCATGCCAACTCTAAATATGTAATCTCAGTTCCTTCTTTTGTCCTTATAAAGATGGCAGAGTTTTTTATGCCTCATTCTTTTCTTTTTACATATTAAACTCAGTGCCTTTACATCTCCCTTATGTGTGAGGCAGTATAGTACAGTGAATAGATGGAAGGATTATGGGGTGAGTTTGCTTGGGTTAAAATTCTGATTGAGTAAGGTTGAAGAAACTACTTAACCTTCTTATACCATTTCCTAATTTGTAAAATGAAAATAACGAGTATATTTACCTTAAAAGATGCAATGAAGATGAAATGAGATAATGCTCTTAGAATAGTTTTTTTTTTTTTTTTTTTTGGTACCGGAGATCCAACTTGGGTCCTTACGCTTGCGTAGCAGGCAGCGAAACCACTGAGCTAAATCCCCGGCCCATCTTAGAATAGTTTTTGACACATAATAGGTACTCAGTCCATGATGGCCTTATTATTTACTTTGACTAAACTTTCTAGTTTGATTTGTAGCCACCCGACCCCCAACAGGGAGGGGAGATTATGACAACCTCAGTGTAGGTCACTATTTAGTATATCATTTGGGAGTGGTTCAAACTGGAAATGGCTTAAATATGAATTTAGATTGTCATCTTTTGGAAGATTGAATATGTGGTATTTTGGTCATGGGTTTAAAGATGGGCGTACATACAAGAAGTCATACTTTGTTAATGTAATTTCTCCCTGCATTAAGAAAAGAAAATCTAGGGCTGGAGATATAGCTCAGTGATGCCGCTGCCTGCCTCCCAAGTGCAAGGTCCCAAGTTCGATCCTCAGCACACACACACACAAAAAGAATAGAAAATCCTGTTGTAGGCCCGTAGATTATAGATTCTTTTGTTTAGTGAGCCAGGCTCTATGACCTATATTTCTATTCTGTTTTCTCTAAGACAAAAAAAAGTGCCAAAAAGAGTAATTTGTTGATCTTACTGAAACCTTTAATGATGGCTTAAGTAAAATATAACTTTATGAAAATTAATTCTTCCAAACTAAACTCGAGGTGCATACTGAGGATAATGTTTTAGAGATATTAAGATAACATATTTAGATTCCTATTGATCCTAAATTCTTGTTCCTTGATTTCTCAAACTCACTAATTCAGTAGCATCCATTTCTTCTAGGGGAGGACAGACCAGCTGACAATAAACAACAGAGATATCATTTGACTTTAACGTTCAAATAGAATTTGGAACCTTTATTATAGGGTGTAGTCTTGAAGCAAGCACCATTTGCCCTCAAAAGCCATGTTTTTCACATAGGAAAGAGGAGGAGGTGTATGTCATAATTTTCTTTAAAAAAATTGAACTTGAGGCAAGCACTGTAACCACTGAGCTAAATCCCTGGCATAAAAATTGAACTTGAGATGGGAATCATGAGGCAGAACAGAACATCCTCTCCACTGCCCCGATTCTGAAAGGACCAATTGGAGCAAACAGCTGGGTATTGGAGGATGCTGAACTCAGATATCTCACTGTCAGGCTTAATGGTAAGATCCATGATTGTCATCAGTGGTACCAGCCTGAGAACATAAAAAACCAGGCTGTACAAATTACTGTAACCAGCAGAGGATTACCAGTGGCTTAGACATATCATGGGACATCTCAGCAGCAGCCAGTGAGATCCCAGATGATGGAGGAGCCACCTGTTCCTCTTCACTCAGACAACACCATCTTGGGGTGTTTAATTGTGAAGTTAAAGGATTTTTTTGTTTGTACTTAATCCATAAGAAGAAGGCCTATAAAGAAAGCAATAGCAGTGATAAAAAGTAAAGTAAATGAGTTGTGGAATATAAATTTTACCCCCACCACAGAAGATATTAAAGATAGTCATGCTGTGTTCAAAAGTACAATAGAAGTTGAGTTTTACAATGGCTAGAAATGTGACAGTATAAACAAAGGATCTGTAGCTCCAATGTGGACTATATACCCTAGGCTCCCTGAGCCTGGAGATTATTTACCTAATTCTTCACCTGACTTCAGCTTCATTCCTTTATATTCTGTCCTGCATTTTGCTGCCCATATAATTGTCTTGTTGCAGTTGGTGTCTTTTGTCAAGTGCCTCCCTCCCTCAAGAATCTTAGTGATGCTAGAAGTACTGTGATTCCCTCTCAAAGTTTCTTGTTTCATTGCTCTTTTTTATTAACTTTGAATGTTTCTAGTTGTAACTTACAGCAAGTTGGGAATAGTTCTTTAATTTTTAACTAAAGAAAATGACTATTTAGAATCAATTATTTTCTTCATATGACTTTGCTGTTATTTTAAACATAATATATACTTTCTGGTAATGGTAACACAATTATTTTAATGAAGAATCAAGTTAACCAACAGCAGGAAGTGTATATAACCCTTCAGATACCACAGCTAAGGAACTGAATGCAGTGACCATGCTGAAACTTGAGAAAAGCATGCTTGCAATTTAGTTTTGTGGTATATTGAAGTTTCTCGTGTCAGTTTGTCTGTTTTATAGGATTTGTAAGCTGAAAGACCTTGATGCTAACTTAATACAAACAAGATACAATATTCTTAACAGCGTGTGCTGACCATATGTGGGATTCATTTGATGGTGTTTTTCATTTTTTTTAGAAAACATCTCTGGACCACTAACAGTTATCGTTCAGAAGTTTAAAACACAAAATAAAGGGATATCACGATGAGCAATGGATGTATCATTTCTAAGGGTTTAAATTTCAGGTCCAGTTAACCTAAATTGAATTCCTACTATATTATAGACAACCATGCTTAATGCTCTTGTGTATATTATGCATTCATTTCACCACTCATTCAGGTTTTTTCTGTTTACTGTGGGTTAGGTATGTGCAAAGTACGAATGAGATGGAAAAGATGGAAGGCATAGTTTACAGACATAAATAATGTAAAGGGCGGTGGAGTTGGACTAATAAAAAGGCAAATAACAGGAGAAAGATCTGCACAGGAAGATCTTGGTATCTAGAGGATGATATGACTCAGCTTGGAGGTGTTCGTGGGAAAAGTTCCTTGAGTTTCAATGAATTAATACTATTATCCAGGTAGACAGAGAAAGAAGCATTGAAAGTAGAGGGGAAGAACAAAGGTGACACCTGAGAGAACCTCAAGGAGTTTAGTATGACTAGAATGTGAGATGTATATGCGAAAGTGGCATGATATAAAAGTTGAAAAGTTGGGCAAAATCTGGATCATAAATTATCCAGTTTAAATGTCACAAGAATTCTGTAAGGTAGGTGGCATTATGCTTATTTTAGAAATGAAGAAACACATCTGGAGAGTTCAGGCAACTTACTGATGGCAACAGAGAAGTAGCAGATTGGGTCTTCTGGTCTGAAATTCAGTGCTTGTCTCACTGCCATAAGCAGAAGAGTTATTGGCATTTTTGTCTCCTAAGGCCCTTTTTGCTTTAAACAGTGTGATCAATCATAAAAGGAGAGAATGTGTTGAATTAGATTTACTCAATGTTGAAGAAAAATTCTATTTGGATAATCATGGTACTCAAAATTTATTAATAAAAAAAATAATAGCTCTTGTTCTTATTGTAGACAAGAAGTTCCTATCCACCTTCACAGCCATGTGCTTATGGTTTGAGCTGAGCATGTATTTCTCTCATGTGTATAAGACAGTCTTTGGTTCAGTCCTTCTGAATAGCCACCTCCAGACCAGGGAGATGAGATTAAAAAGCTGTGGCAACAGGTTTAATGAATAGAGCATACAGGAAGGTTTGCTTCATGCAGATTTATAGATGAGGTTGCAAAAATCATTTCATGACTTCTCCTAGAATAAGGATCTTAACACTAGTGAATGATTAGATATCTTAGAGTGATTTAAAACAGCAGAAATATTAAAAATTTAGTTTAGAACTCTTAAAACAAAATAAAACTTTAGTCATGTATTATGCTCCTTGGGTGGCTGTGGGAGAAAATTATCATTCTTTTAAGGGAAAATTATTAAACCCTTTCTTCTTAGTAGCAGTCCAGTTTTAGACTTTAGCCTATTATATGTGTGGATGTAATTTTTGGAAAAGAGCAATGCTGTGGACTTACTTACATTCTTAAAGGGATCCAATAAATTATAAAAGATTGAGAAACATTTCAAGTATGGCACACTACACTGAGCCAATGTGTGTGTGTGTGTGTGTGTGTGTGTGTGTGTGCGCGCTCATAGTTAGAGTCAGATTACTTTTAATCTGTAGTGTTAGATTCTCCAGTGTTGATCCTGAATAAGGAAGTAAGAAACTGCAGAAGACACTTCAGGCTAACATTTGACAAAAGGGTTTAGTATTTAGTATTAAAAAAGGATTTTCATAAAGTAACAGTTATTCTATTATCTTATCCAAACAATGGTATCAATGTTATGTTCCACAACAATAAAATCGTAGAATCTCTAAATTAATGTTTGTTATGTAAATTACAAATACAGTATTTTAATTTGTTAAAATTAACTCAATACCACATCATTTGTCTCACAGCTCATGTGGATTTGAAATTAAATTGAGTTTCTTAACAGCTTCTGCTTTTTCAAATTTGTCATAGGCTACTCAGTCTGTCTAGAAACCCTCCCTTCTGCCTCTAAGCTCTTTTCAAAACCTGCAGACTTGGACATGAGTTGCTTCAGCTACTGTGTGAACTAATATAATGTATAGTATAATAGCTGTGAAATGCAAGGAGCATTGTAATGAAGTTTGTGTTAAGACTCACAATGTATAAAGATGATATGACCATCCATGAAATATAATTTTGTATTTTTCACTAAAATTAAAATCGGGAGTCAGATTTCTGTCACATATAAAATTTTTCCACATTTCCAGTTGGTTTTTGTATGCTCCTTTCTTTTGGTGGCTCTAAAGTTTCTTTCATCTTGCTAAAATTGTTGACCTCAAAATTTAAATTTGTTTGGTAATATTGTGTCCAACTTAAGAAAAGCATGTTTTAGAATATTAATTAAATGTTAACATTCATACTTTATGATAACTGAAGAAATATATAAATCCAAAAGCTATAATTTTGTTTTATGTTGTTTTCTCTTCTGAGGTTTTCTAGATTCTGAAATTTTTCTGCATTCTGAAAAAAAATGTTGACATTCTTCCACTCTTTGCAAATGTGTTTTGAAATTGAGCTGAAAAAGTATTCGAATTTTTAAGGCAAAGAAAATATCTATAATTCTGTGTTGACCTTTCTAAAGTTTAGAATTCTTATAAGTGTACATATGATAAAAAGTTTAAACAAAATATAAATTCATATTTAAAAACATTACCAAACTGCTTGATTTTCCAACCATTTATCTGTTTGATTAAAGAATAATTTTCTACCACATTCAGTGTTTTACTAACTCTTGGAAACATTTCAGTCACACCAAATAATACGCCATGATAGTGTTCCAGAATATTTTTACAAATTATGTAGCCTGTTGCACATGATTATTTTTTATTTGTTAAAATTTTGAAAAATGAACAATCAATACAATGTCATTACTCTCTCAGCTCATGTAAAGACTTGACAGTAGTGGAAGCAGTTTTTAGTTCTTTAATTAGCATTTCCACTGAAAAGTTTATTACTGCTAAATCCAAAAGACATAGATGACTAGATATATATGCAAAATTTGCAGGTAAATATCTGTATGTGTTAATGATACTATCTTAGGTCTGGCTTAAATTTTTAGGAAAATAATTTTGAATTGTTGCAATGAACAACACAAAAGAAAACCTACATGGGTTATCCCATTATTCACTTAAGACTGACAATACTGTACTCAACAGTCTGTCTTTCAGTGTATTCTGGGGCCATCCAGGTGTGGTGTTGCATGCCTGTGATCATCTCAGAACTTTGGAGGGTGAGGCAGGAAGAATGTTACGAGTTCTAGGCCAGTCTCGGCTACATAGTGAATTCAGTGCCAACCAGAACTACATAGTGAGATGCTATCTCAAAAACATTTTTTTTCTAAGGATAGAGGTATGCCTCAGTGGTATAGTGCTTGCCTAGAATGTATGAGGCTCTGGGCTTACTCCTTGTCACTGCTAAACAAATAAATAATAAATAATAAATAATATGGTTTCTGATGTCTACTACTTGTGTTTTACAGATTTTGTTTCGTAGTATGCTATTGTTTGTCATATATGATATTTAATAAACCTAAGAATTTGACCTATTAATAGTGTTCATCAAGAATTTGCTCTTTATGTCTATTATTTCATATTAAATTTAAGCATATTTATAGATATCAAATTATTAGCTTAATATTTTTATTTAAATTCTTATTTCCAGTAATTTCATTTGTAGGAAAATGGATGCACTTTGAAACTATAATGTTAAATGAAGTAAATCAGACACAGAAGCTTAAGTAGTGCATGGTTTCTTTTATATGAGAAATCAAAAATATAGACAAAGAGAAAACCGTAAGTTTTGCCTACTCTGTCTTTCTTAACATATTTTTATAATTTATTGGTGACACAAAAGGATTCACTCCAAATGTTCAGTGCTTCAAATATATTTTTTGTATATTTTCTGAATATTTTTGATATTTTTTGAGTGACTTTTTCTATGGATTAAATGTTTGATGTCAGAGAAATATTTCATCTATTTAAATGTAATATCTCAGCTATCATCATAAATATTAAGATGCTTTAAAACATATTCTGTCTCAAAAATTGTAAATTTATAGATAAAGTATATGTATATGTATATAATATCACTTATTTTTATGAATTTTCCATGTTATGAAGAACCCAGCCCTAAAACAGTACTGGTCTATATTAAGTGAATACTCTATTTTTTCTCCTTTACTCCATTAGCTATATTGTTTGATTTTACACTTTTTGTAAAACATTATAACATGATGTTTTATTTTTATATTATTGCCATAAAGTCAATAAGAAAGGCATCCAAATCATTGACCAAATATTGCATTATTGAAAGAGATGTGTGTAGAATTGTACAAGTCCTAGCAAGTGCTGTTTGTGCAGAGAGGTTTCTTTAGGAGAGGAGAGGCAGGACCCTAGTAGAATATATTCAGAAGTTCATAGGAGTGAAGAACTGTGAACTGATCTTTTCAGAAGCTTGACTGTGAAAGGAATACCAGAGGGCTAATAGAATGCTATTGGGTCAACCATGGGAAAGACTTGCAGACTTCTGAGAAGATAACAGCAGAGAGGAAGAAGTTTCAGCTTTCTAGAGAAAGAAGGAAGGTGACAAGTGAGATAATCCTGAACCTGGAATTTCAAGAAGAAGGGATAAATGAAGATTGTAGGAGAGGGAGATACTTTATGCTCTGAGACTGACTGGCAAGGGTGCAGTATTGAAAGGGAAAGAACAGGAAATAGAAGGAGCTCATATTGTAATGTCATGGCAGGGTTCTGGGGACCTAGGGATCTTCCCTGGTGTGACCCCCATTCCTTGAGTTCTTGCCCTGCTCTCAGGTTAAGAATGGAGGAGTGAGGCGAGGCTGTTTCAAAGCCGAAGATCCTCCAAGTGGAAAATGAAGAACTCAGGTTGTCCTGGGTGCAGAATGATGAAAGAAGCATGAAGCAGAGGTTTATTTATGATTTGGTGAAGGTGGAGGTTTTCAGCTGCCAAGCTTGTTCTGTCCCATTCTTATAGGGTTTCTAAGCCAACCAGAGTCTTAGCTTTTGTTGCTGGGAAGAGATGTTGCTGGAGTGAGCTGTTGCTAAGGTGAGCTAAGGGGCATGGAGTTTTAGGGGCTTTCCAGTAAATGGATGCAAGTGGGCCCCTAAATATAACTGTCTTACACCTGCAAAGATTTCACGAAGGGTGATTTCTTTTAGTAAACAAGTGGTCATTTCTATAGCTGTCTGCTGCATCAGCCGTGTCCTGTCAGCCAGTAGGCAGCCAGCCTTCCCTGTCTAGCTCCCCTTCTCAGTGTCCCTACAATATATTATTCATTTTCTTAAGTAGGAGGCAAAACCACTTATGAATGCAAGAGGAGAACACAAAGTGACTAGCAAGTTTTGAGAATTGAGTTTTGGAATGACTGAATTTGAAGTGAGATAACCAACGAAGTCCAAGGAAGTGGTTAGCCATGTGGTGTGGAGACCCATTAATTTGATGAACATTTTCTGAACACTTTCTATACATTAATATTAGGTTCTGGGTATGCAGAGAAAAGACTTGATCCAGATCTTCCAACATTTACAGACCTGTAAATCCCTAGTTACCTAGGACATGCTCCTGTGGCAGCTAGCAGGAAAAACACTTTTTTTCAGCTTGGTGAGAATAGAGAGGTAGATGTATTTTTTTCTTGAAGGAGAACTTTTTAAGTCTCCTTTATGTGCTAACTTATCTCAGCTTTATATGTGTTTCAAATAAGATTATCTAATTTTTAAGTAAATTAGGAGCAGAAAATTCAAAAAGTTTAAGGTATGCACTAAATAACATCTGAAAAGACAGTAGGAAATTAACAAACCACAAAACTTTAAGAAAAAAGAATACCAACATATCACTCACTCTTTCAGTTGGTAGTAACCAAAATCCAATCCAAAGTGGATTAGAGAGGAAGCAAAAAAGGAAGTTGTTGATTCACACCACTGTGAAAATGGGGGAGTAGCTCCTAGTTTTAGAAATGGCTATCTTAAATGGTTTAAATATCCTCCGGTCTTGGTCTTTCTACGTTTTTGAGAGAGGAGCCCCCTGTTAATGCCAGCACTTTCATACTGTACACCAGTAAGTCTGTGTACATTCCTGTTTGAGAGAGAAAATTTCCCTTATCTGCAGCCATGTGACAACTTTTCATGTCCCAGGTTCAGGAAAAGTGTATTCCTATCCAGTCTGCCCATAGAATCTGCTGGGAACATTTGGCTTTACCATTACTGTAACAAACATTGATGATTTACTCGTATTTTTGTAAATATTTTTGCCAAAACTACCAAGTTTGCAGTTAAAGATTAACATGAATTCTTCCCATGGATTGAATTAATTGGGTATTTTTAAGGTTTTCTTTATTCAGTAATTCTAAAAACTTCATATTTATTTTAAAATAGCAACTAATTACTTGAACATAATTCTGAAAATACACCATGTCAAAATCTGGTGTAATTTAAACAGTAGAAAACAAATATACATTAGAATCTTTGATGTAGACGTAGGCTAAGTCAAATGTGTTTGTTTGAGAAAGAATTTTTTTGTGGTCATACAGTTCTGAGTCGATAAAACATTGTGAAGTCTCCAAGGTGAGATCCTCTTTAACATGTAAATATGCTCCTCTATTAACAGGGATCTCAAATATTTTGAATTTAATGTAGTCCAAATAATTATTAAACATGTTCCTAGCATTTAATACTGTCAAAAAAGTATCCAATAATGATGATCTAATATTTCTTAAGACCTTTTTTTAAAAAGTCAAAACATACTAGCTTGTACTTAATTTTAAACTATTTAATTATACTATTTGCAATGGAATTGCTATATAAGGGAAATTAATATAATAATATCTATATGTTTTATGTAATTAATCATTATGAATCATTTTATTTGCATGTATTTGAATTTCTATGCTCCTTTCTTTTGATTAAAATGATGATCAAGGATATCTGTACAATGTATTATTTCTTTTATTTGGTTTAATTCCTTTATAAACCAACTGAAATTCATCTGTAGGTGATACATGTAACGTTATTATTGGTGCTTTTCTTATAATAAGTCAAGTAAGGAATATATATAGAATGAATCATATCATAAGTCTGTGATTTTAGCAGTCTGATTTTACTACAATTGATAATAATGATAACTTATTTTTTATCATTTAACACTGATATTTTTGACATAAGAAACAATCACCACAATTGAAGTAATGAGAATATCCTCTTAGCATTAATAATTTAAAAAATTTTTATTGGTATATTTTTGCAGTACATAATGATTGCATTCATTGTGGGGAATTGGTACATGTACACAACATATCTCAATTCTTTTTACCCGTTCCCCAAACCCCCCTTTTTTTTGCTAGCATCAGATTCATTTATGTATCTTACAAATATTTATAAAGTTAATTATCATGCATACGGAATAACAGCCAGACCAACAGGCTAAAAACATATAAAATATAAGACAGTTATAGTAAGTCAAGGTCCACTTTTAGATACATTGTCCATGCTGGATTACAATAACCTTTTGTATGTCTGATTTACTTCACTTAACATTATGGTCTCAAGTTACATCCATTTTCCTACAAATGACTTAAGTTTATCTTTCTTTAGGGCAGTACTCCTTTGTGTGTAAATATCACATTTTCCTCTTTATCCATTCATCTGTGGATGGACATATAGGCTGCTTCCAAGATTTAGCTAGCATAAATTGTGTTGCTATAAGGATAGGTATGCATACATCACTGTAGTATGATGTCTTTAATGCTTTTAAAAGCTCGGATAATTTTTAATGCTTGGATTTTGAAACTATGTTTGAAAACCATTTGAAGGATGCAAACATTAGGATTGTTACTGCTTGCCAACTAAGTATCTTTGTACGGTAGGTATGAAACAATATAGAAAGTTTAACATTTCTTCACAGTCTGGGGTTGAAAATGAGGGCTTTTGATTTTATCTTTATAGTCAAAATATTCCCTCGCTTCCTTTCTAACATTTTCTTAACCAGATAAGGTCACAGTTATGGTCACCATCTTTTTTGTTAGAGCAGGGCATTCTGCCCTCTAAGTTCTTGCTCAGAGGTTGAAGCTCAAAACAGAGCTCAAAAACAAAATAAACATCATTGTTTTTTAAGCACTGCATGTAGACAAGATATGTTTAGCTTTGTATGTAGTTCAGAATATGAAAGCTATAAGTTTGGGGCAGATTTTAAAGAAATGCTTCTAAACAAAAGTCAAAACAGTGCTTAAGGGTTGGTGCTTACAGTACAAAGGAATGATAAGAAGTAAGCATTAATATTTCACCAAAGATATTTTCTTGAGTCTACTGAGCCAAAAGACCCCTGGCCCTAGAAAATGGGTATGCAGATGAAGACAGAGGGATGCATTGCTATTCCCCACAGATAGGAGGAAGACACACATAAGATACCTGGCCGTTAAATGGTTCAGAATTGAAGCCCCAAACTCACTCCCGTCTAACTAGTATTGTCTTTTATTTATTTTTTTTAAGCTTTCTTATTTAAGATGATGAAAGAGCAATAGGAAAGTCTGGGCAAGAAAAATACAGATAGGGAGACAAAAATGTGTCTAGGGATAAGACAATTCATGTTGTGCATAGTCCAGCACATTCAGAAGTGATCATCTCAAATTTGGTTCAGTGATTTGGAGCAGCCAGCAAAAAAAAAGAAGCCAGATAAATTATGAGCATCACCATTTTTGTAAGGTTAAAATAGACAATTGTTCTAGAGAAACAAGACTCTTCACTAACACTAAAGGGAGACAATTTTTCTGTTAGTCGTCTTTTTACACTTAGGAAGATGGCCACCCCTCTTCCTTAGGCTCAAATGTTAGGCTGAACGCTGAGCCTTTTAATCTCCTAGAATACTAAGTGGAAGTTGGAAATCTCTCAAAAACAAGGTAAAACAAAAAAGAGTTTTTACTGGCATTATTTCATCTCTAATAAAATACTTCTGACATTTTAAATCATGGTCACACTAGGTTACTATTCTCAACACTAATTAAATGCCATTAATAAATAAGATCCAAACTATGGAGATAAATGATAATTAACATGGTTTATGCTATTTTGCATTTTTCAGAGTGCTTTCATATTTATTATATGAGATTTGTTTTATAGTGTCATTGTGGAATAGATAATACTATCCTTATTTACAGTGTTTGCCTTCTGGTTGGAAGTTAGGGCACTTGTTTGAACATAGGCAGCAAGGACGTGGTATTAGAACCAAGTATTTAAAATAGTATGTTTTTCTCATTGTAGCAAGTGTAATTCAGTTTTGCAATGAAAACTTGCCAATCATTTATTATAGGTAGAAGCATTTCTTCCCACCACTTACATATGAAAAGTATACTTTTGTCTACTGCTGGAATCTTGATAAAATGAAATAGGTTGGAGATTAGGCATAATAAAATAACTACCATTTATCAAGTATTTTGCTATTATTTCATTTAATTATTATAATTTGATAAGGTAAGTATTGTCCACATTTTCACCTGAAGAACCTGATGCTAAGGTAAAAAACAAAACAAAACACAGTAAAATAGTAAGTATGTAGCAGAGTCAAAATGCTAACTAGTCTGACTACAGGACTCTCACTTTTGGTCATCATGTTTTGTGGTTTGGCAGCTTTCATGATGGACATCAAACAAGTGTTCCTGATGGTATAGTTAATTGTGAGACTGTTGTCCTTCCTTTAGAAGGAAAATTATAGAATGTATAGCATCCTGCACTGGCTACTGGGATACTACTGTTTACTCCCTGGGATGTATTTATGTCGGCAAATAGGAGTTTTCTTGCACCAATATTTGTGTCTGTATTTAAGAGGAGAGATTTGAGAGTAACTAAGGTAAAGTTGGCAGCCTCATTTTCAACAGGCCCAAAAATAAATTGCGAAAAGAATGTTCTCGCATATCTGACTTAAGGGGACTGATTATGTAGGTCACAGTAGAGTCTCGAATTAGAATTCAGCACAACAGCACCTTCTTTCTACTCTTAACTGTGGCGTTGAAGACAGAAAAAGTGTTGCCATTTCCTGTTCAGCTGGCCAGAAGAAATCATAGCGTTAGCAAGGAAAAGATGAGCCACATCTAACTTGTTATTTCAGAATTCAAAGCACTCATTTTTCTCTGTGACGTTAACATCCACTCATACTCCGCTCATACTATCATAACTTCAATTTATTTCTGTGTTCATTTTTATGTTTCCTCATGTGCCATGCTAAGAGCTGCAATGAGTGCAAAAATAAGCAAAACTATAGCTCCTACATGAACAGAATGTAAAATCTTTCATGGAGCGAAGAGGAAAGATAAATATATTAATTAAAAGCCTTTCTGGCTATTTAAGTTAAAAGCTCAATGAAAAAAGAACCATGAAATTTAAATGCATTAGTAAGTAGAGTGGTACAAATGAAAACAATAAGTCACTAAAGCAACACTGAATAAAGACTCAGGAGTTAGAAGTCTAGCTGGGTAGGTCCAGGTATTGGCTAGGTATGAGGATATAGGGGCCAACATTCTAAGGCATACTGGGGCTGATGTTCTGGAGAAAGCTTTGATATTCCTTAGGAAATTTTCCTATTCCTATGACACTGCAATTCTGCTTTTGGTATATATCCCAATAAAATTCTCAAAAAGGTCTGTCTATGAGGGATCATGTATGAAGATAGTCATTTCTGGGGCTAAGAGTTCAGTGTAGGCCACATGTGGGCAGTGTGCATAAAGAAGTATTAGGCAACAGTTAGAAGTACCTGCAACAGCTTGGAAGGGCTGCAACAATAGCAGCAATAAAGTATAGTGAGATCTATTATAGAATCCAATGACATAAATTAAAATAAAGGCATACAAGCAGTGCCTATTTTGCAAGATTACTTATTAATAAAAATATACAGATTAAATATTGAAATGTTCTGCTATGGCAAGAAAAGAGGAATGGAGGTTGAAAGTAGAAGAGAAAACAGATATAACAGGGGACTATCTGTGAAGCAGTGATTGTAATGTGTCATTATATAAAGAGTCTGTTTAATTCACACTTCTTTACCAGAAAGAGCAAATATGTAAATTCAAGGGCTTAAGAGATTACAACTTGAAGAGCCAAGGAAATACTTGACGGAAGAAGTGCCATTTGTGATGTATCTTCAAGGATGGGTAAAATTTTTGACAGATATTGGGAGGATGGGAGCTTGCACAGGAAGTAGATAATATAATATATAGTGGAATATATGAATAAGCCTTCCAGAGACAAGGGTTAGCAAATGTTTGGAATACATGGCAATGGGGTAGAATTGTTTGAAAGAGAAAGATGAGTTCACTTTGGATGGAGCATAGGGTAGCCACACATCATGCAAGTGTCAGAGTCATGGAAAAAAAGGTAAGTGTGTGTGATTGAATCATGCTAGACTCCCCCTTTCCAGACACTGGGTCTTTTGAAAAATAGATTTGTGCTATCTATGCCCATCAGTGTAGATACAGAAGGACCTGGTGGTGAAGTGGTTAAAAAAGTCAAACTCACCCTATGTAAGGTATGGCTTTAATTACCCCCAGCACTGATTAGTTTGATAGCAAAAAGGATATTCGAGAAGGAAGCTCCTCTTATTATAAAGGCCTGCCTATATTATAAAAGCTTTTCTGCTCATGTGTCTCTCATTGAAATGATGGAGGAGCCTTGCCAACATCAAGCTAAATAAGGAGAAAACATCTATAAGCACCCTTTTAACCCTGTTAGAACTATGAATTCTGAAATCCCTTCAAGTGAAAAATGGGTAAGAGCAAAAGGGGCAAAACTGGCCTGTCAACTACAAAGACTGAGGCTAAAGTGTTAGAGAACCCCATTTATCATGCTGACTTGATACAGTTATAAACTTCAAGTTCTTATGCAGTTAAAGATGGAGAAAATAGTGACATCAATGAAGTGGGATTCTGAGTCTCAGCACATTGAACTTGAATATAGGACTTACACTGGTCAATGTTGGAACAGAATTTGGTTCATTGGAAATAAATAGCTAGGTGAACACTTAAGCCAGTCACTATGGCTATTTCATGTTTTGGGAAAGGACGTTTATAACAGGAGAAAACAGTTCAGTAGAGAAGCCCACCAGTGGAAAACAAAAGCCAAAGTGTTTAGAAATGACTCTTAGTGACAGACCCAGATGAACTAAAGTTTCAGCAAGTCTGTTTTTTATTTATGCCTTCCTCCTTCTCACATCTCTACCCATTTCTCAAATTCTTCCCTTGCTATTTACACATCAAAACATCTGGGATTTGGCTTCCAGCACCTGCTATAGGAAGCTGGATTGTTCTGCTGAAAATATGCTTTAAAATGGCAAATTTTAAATTAATGCTCCTTCTTTAGTTCAAAAGAAATATGTTTTAAAATCTGGTTCTTCTAAACAAATATTCAGCTTAAAAACATCAACAACAAAACAAATATCCAAATCTGAAGATCTTGATAAAAGACTTTTTTAAAAAATGAGGCTACAACACACAGACTGAAAACAGATTCTTCATAGTTTAGACCTGGAAGACTCTGCAGCACATCTGTTTAACATCTTTTAGTTTGAAGAACTCTGCCTTGGAAACCTTCTGCACCAATGGCACACAGACTGAAAGGTTATGTTACGACTTTCAGATGGAGACCTGCAAAAGCTTATCCACTGGACGGGGCCATTAACTCTCGCTACTTTTTATTTTTGGTACCGGGGATCGAAACTCTTGCTACTTTTGATTCTGTTAGAAAGATTTTTTTCACTTGTGAATTATAATGAACTGTGAAAGTTTTTATCAGAAAACACCAGAAAGAATTTTTACTTCGAGAAAATGAGCATGTTATGGAACGAATATAATGCTTTAGCTGTGATGTCCAAATGAAACTAAAATTTTTAATAGGGATTTTATAGAGTGGATTTTAATGGTGAGCATATAAGCCTATATACTGAGTTGTGAACAAAAGTATCACATTTGAAATATGAACATATTACAAAACCTCCATTGCTGTCAACATTTATTGAAAGTTAAATTGAGAGAACAGGAGCCTACTTGTTTCCAGATATGTTTCCAGAAAAATGTCTTTACATATGCAGCAAAAATTTTTTTTGTGTGTGTGTGGTATTGGGAAATTGAACCTGAAGCCTTCACACTGAAGTATGTGGCCAGCCCTTTTTTATTTTGAGACTATCTCACTAAGTCACTAAGTTGCCCAGGCTAGCCTTGAAGTTATGATCCTCCTGCTTCAGCTTCCCAGGGTGCTGGGATTACAGGTGTGCACCTCCATGCCCAGCTAAAAGTCATACTTTGTAAGAAAGCACTCTAGTTTGGAATAATACAGCAAAAAATTAGAAATCCTTTTTGAGATCAATTTGCTACCAGAATTGTATCTTTGTTTACCCTTTGCTTGGCTCTGTACAGGTTAAAAAGTGAGGGCAGTTTCTATACACCCCAGCTTAGCTGTCATGTATGTATGCATTTTCTTGATCTGAAGGAAGGAAATGCTGTCCCCCCCCCCCGGCCCCTCAACTGCCCAGGAGAAACTGCCAGCCTCTTGCCACTGTGTCCTGGCATTTAGCAGACACATTACAAAAAAGCTGTTGGAAGCTCATTGTGCAAGTGGGTGTGTGAAGGAAGGAGAGATAGCTCTTTCCTTCAGAGACACAGACACTCTCTGACCCAGACCGAGGAAGAATCTGCTTTGCAGAGGGCTCCCTGCAAGGGATTTTCCATGTGTGTTTTATTATGCCAAAAGCTGACCGTGGTGACAAGTTCCACATTAAATAGCTATCTGTCTTTCCTGAAATTTCACATTCTCTTCTCCGCATAGGGAAAGTGATGTAACACTCTATTGCTTATGTAAACAGAGTCATTTAATTAGCAAGTGTCAGCCTTCCCTTGTGGACCATGAAAACTGCATCCTCCTCGCTCGGGTACCATCATAGACTTTGGTTACATAGTGATTAGCTGTGCTTTCAGTGTCAGTGGGGTGCATATACCGACATCCTTAGTAGCCAGAAGTTTTCACTGGGGAAATAAGTTTGGTATACTGTTATTAATTTGGTTAGAAAATAGCTGCAGAGTCCTTAGACAAATAAGACGTAGCAGAACACATGGTCTTTGTTATTCAATAACTACCCTTCTGCAAAGGAAGCATGGTCTATTTCCTATTTGAGAAGGAGCTTACGAAAACTAGTAAATATGGGAAGAGGGCTACACATGTACTATAATTTTATTGAATAGTTCTCCTCGTGCACTTATATGTCCCTTCCCTGCCCCAAGTCTCTGACACACTCACACAACATGTCCACATAGATGTATTCCCAGCTGGTATTAGCATAATCATTGCCACATTATAAACAAGCCTGTAGAAAAACAGCCCGAGAGATTTATAAATGAAAAGAGGTGAGGGTGGAGAACTAGATATTTTGGGAACAAATTCTTCTTTTTCTTCCCTCTTTAAAAATAATAGCTTGGCTCTTGTAAACCTCAGTTGATAGCATGGACTGAGGAGGTGGGGTTGAAGAGAGTCATGACATACTCAGTATTCCTAGATGAAGGTCAGTGGAAGGTTTTCCATGGAGCTCCTCTGCTGAAAGAAGTCCTTTGATACGGAAATGTTGAGCCTCTTTCTTCTTTCCTATTGAAGTACAATAGGAAAACACTTTCTGGTTTAATATATTTCCTGAGGTCAAGGTCTCTGGCTCTTTCTTTCTTTCTAGCGTACTTTCTCCTGGAGTTAACTGGATGAGAAACCTTGACTTAATGGCTAATTCCAAGTTCACTGCCAAGACCCCTAATATAATATGATGTAAACTATGCCCTTACCTGAAAACTTCATGACATTGAATGCCATTAAATCTAGGCTTAGTTGTTAAAAAAAAAACTTAAGACAAGGAAGGAAAAGAATTTTATGAAAGTTAGAGCTGTTCCATGTGTCCAGGTTTTAAGAAACCAGACAACAGGCGAAAAGAGATTTGATCTGTCTTCCTTCCCTCCCTCCCCTGCCTCTTTTCTACCCTCCCTTCCTTCCTCCCTCCCTCCCTTTGTTCTTTCCTTCCTCTATTTGATTTTTACAAGAATACAGAGAATAAGTATGTTAACCACAGAAGTATCATGTGTATTTTATTTTCAGCTTCTGACTCACAGATACCCAGAAAACTGTATGATTAGAATGAAGATAACTGTGAATGGGGCTGAGGCAATGCATTTACTGTGGGCCTTTTTTTTTTTTAATATCATCTGTGGCCAAAAAATATGTTTGGGTGATTGCCTTAATTTGATCAAACAGGTTCAGCCATGTATATTTCTAAAACTAGAATTTTAAAGTTTTTTTTTTGTATTAGGGATAAAACTTGAGACCTTCCACTTGTGAGGCAGGCAGCGGTGCCACTGAGCTAAGTCCCCGGCCCTAAAACTAGAATTTTATATGTTATTGATCACATGAATCTCAAAATGTGGGAAGTTAATCTTCAAGTACACTATTCAAAGTCTTCCAATTTTGACAACAGAATTTCTATTTGGAATTTAACATGGCTTTTTCCTCCTAGGCTAGTTCAGACTCAGATACAGTTATTGCTATATGTAGTAGACCTATCATAAGGTCTGCTTGGATTACTGGAACCTCACTGTAACCCATGTAGAGTATCTTCAAATTGCATCAAGTGCTGAAGTTATTTAATGTTTTATTATAAATTACCCGATCTAAAATGTGTTATTCTCATATTTTTTTCTTTGATTAAGAAAGTGAATTAAAACAGGCTTATTTCAAAGTAATGTGCCTATTTTTCCATTATATGTTTGCAAAGTTAATAAAGTAATTGATACTGTGAAGACTTTGCCAAAAGCCAGGGCTTTTCTAGGGCTCACAATTAAACCAAGATGTCCAAAAGAGCTTGCTTAATGTATTATTTATTGAGTACTGATAAGATTTCAGTGTAGTATATGACAACAAAGTCAACCCAGTGTATTCACAGTTTAAACAAGAGCCTCTAAATATTGTTTTTCATTGATAGTACAATTTTAAATTTATAGAACAAAGAAGCGTCCTGAGGGATTTATGCTCTCACATACTCATATTATGGATGAGAAATCAGAGGTTTGGAGAAAGGAAATGAACAACTTTATTCTTTTTTGCCCACATTCTGTAGCATCTTTCTGGCTCGATACTTAAACTCTGGCCTTCTCCAGCTGCAGTCCCACCTGCATACCACTATAACATTAACCATCTTAAATGTGATTTTTACCACGAGTCCTTTCTGTATTAGTCAAGTTTCTCCAGAGAAACAAATCGAGAAGATATAGATACATACATACATATATATCAGATATATTATATATATTATTCCTTATAATAGATCCCATATAGATCATATATAATATAACAAAGCTCCTAGGATAGCTCAGACTCGGACTCATAAGGTATCACCATGTGTAGCAGACCTGTGATAAAGGCTGTTTGGTCTACCAGAATCTTACTTTCACTTTATATATTAGATTTAATATAAGAAATGATATATATTTATATGTAAAATCCTATACTTATATACATATGATGTATTAGAGGGAATTAGATCATATAATTATGGAGGTACCAGACGTCCCATGATCTCCAGTTGGCAAGCTGGAGACCTAGGAGAGCTGGTGGTATAGTTCCATTCTGAGGCCAGTGCTCCAGTTTAAGTAAGCAAAGTTATCTCTTAGACATTTTGTTCTCTTCAGGTTTTCAACTGATTGGATGAGGGTCAAACACTTTATAGAGGGCAATCTGTTACAGTCAGATTCAGATTTTGGCCTTTGTTTGATCAAATGTTTGGGTACCTTCTGGTCCATTTGACTTGAGACATAAAATTAACCATTACACTTTCCTTAAAAAATAATAATAGCTATAACTTTCCTTTTTCTTTTTGGTAGAGCATTTTATTCATCTCAAACCATTTTTGTAGACTTAATGCTATTTCAGACACAGAAATGAAGGAATACTGACTTGTTTAATGCTTGTTTTTTATTATGAAAGAAATAAATGTTTATCATAAAATACTCATAATAGAAATAAGAAAAATAAGGAAATAAATGTTTTTCTTAATTCAGAGATCAGAGCTAACCTCTATAGCGTTTTGGATTTGTGTGTGTGTGATTACTTTTATAAAACATTAGACATAATATATATTCTAATGTACTGTTATTTTCTGTTCATTCTTTTTAAGCACTGCCCAGTATTTGCCTTATATTCCATAATTTATTTAACTAATCCACTACTGAATGTTGTTTCCACAGCTGCATATGCAGATTTTTGTGCATATGTGTGATTACTCTCTTAGAATAAAACTCTTACAAGTGGAGTTGTTATTTTCCACATTACATCAGCTATTCATGATTTTGCCTCATTTTACATATAAGGCTAGTCATATTATCTATAACTTTCAAGTCTTCTATGTAGTGACTTCAGGTGTGTAGTCTTGTGTTTTTCACTTATATTAATTTTAGTCCTCCAAGAAAGCTCTTGCCCACTTCTCTGCTTCTTCTCCTTTTTGAAGACATTATTTTAAGGAGAATTTTAGGTTCATGGAAAAATTGAGTGGAAGATACAGAAATTTCTCTATTTCCCTTCCATCTACACATGCATAACCTTCCTTACTGTCAACAGCTCCCATTACAGTGGTATAATCTATGAACTTATATTGACCCATTATTATTATCCAAAACCCAGAGTTTTTTGAGCTCACTCTTGGTGCTGTGAAATAGGTTTTGACTAATGTATAATGACACATATCTCTCATTGTGATACCATAGTAGTTTTACTCCCCTAAAAATTTGTTGTGTTCTTCTTTTTTATTCTTCTCCAACCTCCATGTCTTTTTCTCTGCTTCTTGAAGAGTCTTATTACTTTTGTGTTTCATTATGAGAAAATAGGAAATAATTGATTTGTTAGAGAAATAATGTTGGTTGTTTGATTATTTTCAGTTCAGTAGACTTAAAACCTAAAGAAACTGCTATGTATAGTTTCTATTACCTTTGAAGTTTTAACTGGTTGCAAGACAATTTAAATGTTAGTAGTACATTTCTCAGTCTTCCC
The DNA here is from genome assembly GCF_000247695.1 of Heterocephalus glaber. Next base: position 20,665,262 of record NW_004624740.1, on the reverse strand, counting down.
ATTAATTGCCACAAATTACCAAGCATTTTGTTTAGGTTATTGCAAAGGTTATACTGCAGTGACATACAAGAGATACTATTTCTTCATGTAAACATGCAGCTGACAATACAGGTCATATACAATGAATACCAAATTTCTTTGAGTCCAGAATAATTGTGCTTGTATTTCCATGACATTCTGTAGGAAAATTGTTCCATTTAACTAATGACATGGACGCTGCCATTTGTGAACATGACTTTTGTGGTCAGTGTACTGTCTGTGCTTTTATTTGATATTTGGTCACATGACTAATGAATTATGGATATGAAATTTATATTAAAAATAGAGCTTTTTTAAAGAATAACTAAAAATAAACGTTAGTAAGTTTTGGAATGATGGGTAAATTTCATATGAATATGAAATTAGAGTGAATGTTCAATAAATTCAACCTTTTGGCTGAAGCTTTCCCTAGGAGGAAGATGCAAAGATAAAACAGTGTACTTCTGACTAAGGTGTTTATTATTTAGTTGGAAATTTGGATGTACACAACTCTAGTATATCAGTTTTCAATGGTGATGCAACCAGCCATTAATATAATGTGGTTTGGACATAAGGGAAAGAACAGATATTGTGATAAAGATGATCCAGGAGAGGTTTGATGAGTAAAAGACATTTGAGTAGGACCTTAAAAGAAAAAAATAGGAGTTGGCCTGGGAGTTGTGAAAAGTGAATTGTAAGTGTAAGAACAGAGTAAGAAGGCAGCATAGGTATGGGAACATATAATTGTTTTTGGACTATTCAAGAGTGCAATGCACAGAAGAAAAAAGAAGATACAACTGGAGAGGTTGGTTGAGGTGAAACTCTGACGATTATCTACTGCTGCTCTACAGCAGTCCAGAATTCATGTTATAGGCAAGGAAGGCAACCAGGAAAGGATTTTATGGAGGAGACAGCATGGATAGGTTTGTTTCCTAGGTTAATTACTCTGACTTTGTCACAAAAGATGGATTTTAAGGGCTGGAAACTTGCTCTCTCTCCTTTCCTCTTCCCCTCCCTCTTCCTCTCTCTTTCTCTTTGCTTTTCCTCTCCCTCTTCCAACAAGTTGTGAAGCTTAAAAAACAATAGTTCAGAATGACTGTCCACAAGATAGAAAATTGTTCTGTGCCGCAGTGGTTCTGTCACCTGGTGCAGAGACAGTAACATAATTTAAACCTCCTTGGTTTTTGCGGATGCCTTGGAGCCTTCAGTACTTTTATAAGTATCAACACCTTCCTTACACCTTCTCATCTCCTTTTTGTTGTAACTCTTCTCATACTGAGGGTGTGAGTGTGTGTGTGTGTGTGTGTGTGTGTGTGTGTGTATTAATTGTTGCCAGTGGTGCTAGGTATTACTGCTCTCTAATGCAGACTTCCTCTTATATGGAACACCCAGTCTTTCATGAGGTTCCATTTGTTTTCTGGCACAAATTCTGTACCACCGGTCTTCTCTTTTGGGCAAGAAGGCAGGAGTAGTGGAAGATCCCATGAAAAACTGTGGATTCCTATTTGGATGGAGGAGATCTTCTGTTGCCCACCACCTTCAATCACATTGAGGCGTGTATTATAAACACAGTATCCTTATGGGTTGGGTTCTGATCCTGAGACTCATAACCAAAAAAAAAATAGTATCTGAGAACCATGGGAAGAAAACATTAACTAAATGTACTAAATAATTATTTGAACATTGCAAGCAAATGCAAACCCAATTCCATTTGGTCGCCCGTTAGTTTCACTTCCCTTACAGAGCTCTTCCCAACAAGAATAGCCACTCTGCATTTTACTCTGTCTCTTTTTCCGATTTGCAAGGTACTCTTGGTTTTAAATACTCATACATTTCACCTTTTTTCCTCAGGACTGAATTACTGTTTTACTAGACCTCTGCTGGTCTGGCTTACAAAATCTTATTGGAGCACTTTCCTTCTTTTGCTTGTTTCTTCTTCTTTCTCTTTGTCTTTCTCAGGCCCCTGTGACAACCTGCTCCAGGCCTTCACCAGGCAACATCTATGTCTCTGCCCACCCAGAGTCCATGGACCATCTGCATCCAAGTGGGCATGCTCAAGGCTTTCCAGGGTCTCCAAGAACCCCTTCTGATTGTCCTCTTGGAAGAGTTTTATTGTTATGGATTACAAACCTCTTACTTTCCTATTTCCCACTCGACCTTTAGTTAAATTGGTAGCGGAGGCTTTGGCTTTTCTGGTATAAGAGGCTTAACTAAGTTCCAGCTGAAAACATAGTTCTGTTTATCTTCTCTTGGGCTATTCTATCTTTTTGGAGGGAGAAAAGTGACTTTCAGGCTGAATACTATCAGGAATACTATCACTTCTATAGATGCATTTAGCCTATATTCAGATATAACTTTAGAACAACTCTAAGCTATCTCATCTCTCACAAGGTTTGTGAACAGAGAAGTGATTTAGTTAAACATGAGGAAGTATACAATCTAACGCAGAATGAGAAATATGTATTGTGCTGTCATAATAAACATTGATAATTTGGGCTGAAGTATATCCCTTCATTTACTTAGCATTACCTGGGGACACTATATGTGCTTGCTTCTGTGGGTAGAAGGACATGATAGAGGCTTGATCCTGTGGATGGAATGCCATTTGTCCTTGGTTCTGTCTGTGAGATAGACTGGTTTGAGAGACAACAGAAACACAGATGATTGATGATAGTGTGGTGGGAGAAGTGCCATCACACTGTAATTATATGAAAACAGGACTTTAAGAGTGAATAATTCTGACCAGCACGGGAAGCTGCTTTGAGGTAGTAGTGCTCTGTTAGCCAATTTGAGTGACTGAAGGTGGATTGTCAACTAGATTGGATTGGGATCTGACTTGTGGATTGGTGGAGCACACTCTTGGGTATGTGTGTGTGGGGGTCATGAATGTGTGATCTTGAATATGATATCTAGTCCCTGGCCCTTTCCTCTCTGGTATTGTTCCTCTGCTCAGCTCCTTGGCCATCATGAACTAAGCACCTTTGTTCCACTGTGCCCTTTTGCTATGATATTCCTGCCTTGGAGTCAGCTAACCATGGACTGAATCTCCAAAAACTGGGAACCAAATTTGCATCTCCTTCCTTAAGTTGTTGATCTTGAGCATTACGTCCCTGCAATGGGAAAGTTAACTAATAGAGATAGGAACAAGGAAGCTTTCACATGTCAAAATTACATCTGGGTTGCATACAGTAAGAGGCCCCTAGGCAGCTTATTCAGACTATAAGAATCATTAGACTTGAGCTACACCATCTTGAAGGGCTTTACCAATCTTTAAGAAACCAGAGTTGTAGAGAATCAAAGCAACTACAAGGTGCTTGGGAATTGTTCTTCAGAGGTTATAGGTCACTGCTCTCCGTGTTGGATGACACTTTCCCTTAACAGCATGACAGCAGAGCAGGAACATCTGTTTCTATGTGACTATACTGTGAACACATCGAAAGGGACAGGCTGTGGTTTAGTGCAGCCTGTGACTTGGGAGGAATTTCGTATGAAGAGAATTCTGCTCTGTGGTTCTGAAATTAGGGAAAAGAGGAAGTTGCTTTTGTGACTGTGGCATAAGAGGCCCCTCTGCCCTCCATACCTCTTTCTTTTATTAATTTGTAACCATTTCCTGACTGATGTTCACATTGCATGCTTTTCTCATAAATTACCCAATGCTTACATCAGTTAATGATGGGGGTGCTCTCTGTGAGCCTGGAGGCAGGTCTCTGTACCTGGGCACCCTGCTAATAGATCACACAGAGCCTGCTTATGGCCATTGAGACCAGCTGGAACAGGTCAGCTCTGTGCTCATCTGTCATGATTTCTGTGCATTGGGGATTTGTCTAGCATGCTCTACTCACTTCCTTTTTCAGCATTACTGGGATCAAAGTGCAAAAAGGATACATAAAGGATAACCTAAAACTGTACCCAAACAGAGAGGCTATGGTTTGGGCAATGTCTTCTATCACACTTTCCCCAAAGGCATGGAAGGAAGAAGGAAAATTATATTTAAGTATAGCTTGTCTTGCCCAGCCATTTCCAACTATCACCCCAACCCCCACTTTGTTTCCTGAACCCATAATAGTTGTACTAATCAATTGGTTCAGGGACTTCCTGACCTAATCACAGGATTTGGGAAATCCTGATTTCTGTTTACATGAAGCTATAGCTGTGATTGCAGACTTTGTACCTGGCTGACCTCACATCATTCATTCCAGATTCAGGGTTTGAGATGGTGTGGCCATTCTCCTGAAGAATAAGGATGAATTATCTCTGCTTGTCATCATGAGCAGAAGATAATTTACTTCTAGAGTGCATTTTGTTTAAAATAATACAGACAAAAATTCTTAATAATCCCAACGATAATTTGTGGAAGTAAGAGGATAGATAATAATTACTTTGGGGTTTGTGTTCCAGATTTTTTAAAAATCATGGAATTTTTCTGAGATTTTTCCTGCTGAGTGCTCCCTTTCTTCAAAATGAACATTGATTCTCTAAAGAAAGGAAGTGATGAATTGATGGTTTAGCTTCAAGTGCAGGAATGATTGGAGAATAACTAAGAGGAATCATTCTCTTAGAAAAATAATATTCAGATAACACAAGACACCTTTTGTTAGAAAACTTTATTTGCTATCTGGATTGATATTGTTTCTGAGAGTTGTATCATATAGAATAGACATGAAGTTTTAATGATGCATTAAGCCCTTGCTTAATGCCATTGCATGTGCTTAATATTTGCTTTATCAAGTGAGTTTAAAATTTTTTTATAATAACCTATGAAAATTCCTCCATGGGTTTCCAGAAATCATAGGTGGCCTACAGTATTCCTCTCATTCCTATCTGGAAACATATATCTCTCTATATCTATTTCTGTCTGTCTGTGTATCTATATCTATAAAGATACATCTGTATATATCTACACTTCCAATACAGACTGATAGTCATCAACTGATAGTAGAAAGCTAAAGTGTAGAATATCATTACCTTCTCTACTAAGCGGCCATATTATTTGTGGGTGTGTATGTGTGTGTGTGAGTGTGAGCAATGGTATATTTTGAATGTCCTGTTTCCTTTTCTAGAAAATATTGTTTTAGGAATATTGAGGATGCCCTCAATCAGAATATCCCCTATTTCAGGCACTGCCTTGGGGATCCTTCAACTTATAGTAGGTCTTCCTAGTTGACTGTAGTTGATCCTGACATTTCTCTAAATTTCATGTACCACACCTATAAAACAGTGAGAATAATGACAAACACAACAGAGTTTTAGGAGGATGCAATTAACAGAGACAATGTATGAAGATCATTGCTTAGTGGATTGAATCCTGGATCTAGAGTGAGAAGATCTGCATTGAATTCTGACTTTTCTACTTAAAAGCTCTGTAACTTTGGGTGCTGCATGCAACTCTGTCTCAGCAATCACTGTTATAAGACATGTAAGGAGCATAGTGCCTCGTACAGAGTGAGCACTCAATAAATATTTGATATTAGAATTAAATTGTAAAAACAATGCACATGTTAACTTTTTAATGCTGAGCTAATAATAACACTAATTGAGAGTTGATAGTTTTTTTTTTAACCTATTCTAATGAATCTGGATTTGGAGAGTTTAGTGGCAACTTGATTATCATTTTGCTTATTTATAAGCTGCCAACTATGTGAGGGATTGAGTATATATGTAGGTTTAAGGTAAAAGTGTGATTACATGCATGTGTCTTAAGGACACCTGGAATTGTTTAGCTTGTCCATGTTTTAGTACTCTTCTATGTAAGCATGAGAATTAAACAGAATTTGTATGGTTGCAGCTTCTCTGTATCAAGTTTTATTGTGTGGATAACACTAATGACCATTGTTTTGAGAGTAAGAGTGAACTTGGCATTTTAGCTATAAAAGCAGACTTTTTCAGGAGAGGCACATTGTATTTATTGATATCTGTAGTCTGCATATGTTCTATCTTCACTGAGCATTTGTCAATTTTATCTCCATCATTTCTCATATTTCCTTATTTTTTAGTGTCATACTTCAGAGCCTCTAGCAATTTTTTCCTTTTTCAGGATCTTTCCTTTCAGATTCATTTTACACACTCTGATAGAGGAATTACCTAGAGCACAATCCCCATTCATTTCACTCCCAGCCCTAATGGTGCTTTGTCCCATACTAGGTTGTCTGTGCCCTGAATCTTGTGTTTGTAACTCTCTCCTGCATAACCTGCCCCACTAAATTATGCTATTCTCTATAAATCATGCTTTTAGATCTTATATCCATGGTCACTTCCAACCATTTTTCTGTAGAAAATGCCTGTTCATATATATATATTTGTACCAGGGATCAAACTCGGGTCCTTGAGCTTTCAAGGCAGGCGGCGGAACCACTGAACTAAATCCCTGGCCCTATTTTTTCATTATAACTCTGATGGTTTGGATGATATTAGTGAAAAATTTTAATGGGTCACCCCATATATACAATTGTTTAAGCAGGCAAGATCTTGAGAAATTTTATTTTTCAGAAGTGCAAAAAGGACACCTCTTCATTTGCTGAGAAAGTTTGAATGTTTTTTATGTACACACACAGTGTTGATATACAAAGTCAGCATTGCAATAAAGCACTTCTCAGAGTCATGTTTGCAAGAACCCCATAAAACAAATGAGAACTCTCTGAGACTCTACTCAATTTTTATACCCACTATTGGAAAAGATGCAAAGATGAAATACACAGCATAATAAATTGTAAAAAATAATGGTGACAGTTTAAAATAGTGGGAAAAAAATCTAAAAGAAAAGAAAGCTTGACTTTTGAAAAAATGTATTATAGGGATACTAGGTTATGGGCAGTTACCCATAGATAGCCATTAAGAGTTGATTAACTTTAATTTAATGATCATCAGCTATATCAACTATGTCTTGCGTAGCAACCAATAGCAGGTTTTTTTTTTTTCTTTTAGAATATGGTCTCCTCAGAGAAGGTGTTCATATTCATTTCCTTGCTACCAGATCTTCCTCAACTGAGTTCATTCAGACTCATGTTAATCTCTAGAAACATACTCACCTACAGACATACCCAAAGTAATGCTTTAACATGTTTCAAGGTATTCATTCGACTTAACAATGCAGCTATTCTATGGATAACTAAAATTCCACTAAACCCCTCTCCCAGAATTTGCCTTTCTACCCCTTTGTATGGGACTTTTTTTTTTTATTTAATGAGAATTGTAGTTTTGGGGATTTTTGCTTTCAAAGTTCTCAACATCTGGAGTTTCAATTTTTTTGAGATTGTGATTTTGGGAGTGTTAAATTTTAGGGAACTTAGGCTTTAGGGATTTTGATTTTTCTGAATTTCAATCTTCTGAATCATGGAATTCAAGAATATGTCTTTCAGAATTACATGTGGTACCTCTTCACACCCATTCAAACGACTGTCACAAAACACAAACATGGATATCACAAACACACCAACATGTTTTGGTAATGATGTGAAGATACTGGAACTCTTGTGCAATGTGAGAATATGAAATGGTGCGACTAGTATAGAAGTTTTAGTGGTTTCTCAAAAAGATAAGCAGAATTACCATATGACCCAGTCATTTCATATATATATTCCATTCATATATATATTCCATATATATATCTCCGAATTGAAAGCAAGGATTCAAATAGATATACCAGCAATTGTAACAACATTTAACATAATAGCCAAAAAATAAAAATGTCAATGTCCATCAATAGATGAATAAACAAAATGTAGTGTATAGTGGAAAATTATTCAGCCATAAAAAGAAAAGGTTCTGATACAAGCTACATCGTGGATGAACTTGGAAACATTATGCTAAAAATAAACCAGGCACAAAATAGCAATGCTATGATTCCACTTATATTCAGTTTGTAGAATGTGTGAGTTCTTAAAGATTGGAAACAGAATAGATATTGTTGGGAACTAGGGGAAAGGGTAGAATGGAGAGTCATTATCTAATAGGTAAAAAGTTTTTTTGTTCAAGATGATTAAAAAATTGGATCTGGAAATAGTAGTGATAATGGACAACTTTGTGAATATATTGATGCAATTATATTATATACTTAACAATGTTAAAATGTCAGATTTAATGTGATATATGCATTTTTATCACAGTAAAAAGAATGCATTTATTCTAGGCTTGCATTTGCCCTTCCTGTCCTGCCTCAGGACTTTGGTATCTGTGCCACTAGAGTGTCTCCCTTTAATGAAGGAGGTACATGTGTGTTATCTATGGGCATTTAAACAAATGCCTGCATAGCTGTGAATTTTAAACCTCCCATTAAAAGAAAGGGAAAACCCTCACTGTGCATAAACATGAATAAATAAGACAATAATTAGATTATTGAAAATTCTTTATATAAGTCTTGTTAGAATTTGCAATAACCCCATGAGTGCAATGAGTCTAGTTTACTTATTGATGCTATAAAGTAGTCTAAGCCTACTTTATGTTTTCCTGTTTATGGTTTTATAAAAGCTATCCATATGAGCCCACTTCATTTGGGCTCATAGGCACATTGGTCTCTAGCCAGATGCTCCATTTTATGTATCATACTTCTCCATAGAGCTATAATGTTCTCTTAAGAGAAACTTTTAAAAAGCCCCCCAACTCTAATTTATATTTGGCTATCACTGTGCTGGGGTGTTTGGGTGTTTTAGACTTAGCAGTAAATAATATTTTAAAACTTCCAGTGTTTTCCTTTAATTGCTGGTTTCTGTGTTTGTATTATTGACAAAAGCCCTAGACATCAGAGTACATTACATTTAATGTAATCACTCATTGGTTAAGATTGTCCTTCCCATCTCATAGGCTCAAATTCTCCTCATTTTTTATTATAAACAGTGAAATGAAATGGATGATGGAAGGGAGAGAGGAGGTGTATTTGTTTATGAGTGAGGATCCCTCAAGGAATCAAGTTTGACTTATTGCTATAACATTTACTTTGGTGTACTTTTGGGTCTTTGTTTTCTGTAATTTTACATCATTATCTAATGAAATTTTTTGAGTTTCACCTGAGCAGTCTAGTATTGTAGGTCTGTAGTTCTGAGACTCACTCATTCAAATATTGGTGACTTACATAAAATTTCATCAAAAGGAATAAAATAGCAAGAAAAGATCAAATTCCATTTAGCAACATCTCTCAAAACTTTAGCCAGTCTCACAGTTATGTCAAACAGAACTGCTTTGAATCTTTTCTGGAACAACACAAGATATAAAAAGATAAAACAATGCTATGTCAAACTATTTAGCACAAAAAGTCTTGGTGTCTGGATATGTACTTAACCTTTGTTACCTGGGTTCAAACCAGCTCTTTTCCTGTTGTTGATCCAAGGTTCTTAGGTGAATGTTGGTTCTCTTCTGGGAGAATATGAATATAATTATCTCCCCATCCTCTGTGCATAGAGTTAACCATGAACAGAGATGAGTGGCCCTAAGCATTCAGCTAGATAATGTGAGTGTTTAGTCAGTACCCACCAGTTGAAAATCTGAGCAATTGCAAACTGATACATACATTTTTATAAACATGTACATATGTACACATATGACACACATATATCCACATATGTCTCTTCAGCTCTTGATTTTTAAGTTCAGAACTTTGCACACAGTGACATGGCCAGTGGACAGGGAGAGAGATGGACAAATGGCCAGGGAGAAAAGGGCAGAATTGAGATAAAACTTATGAAACTAGTCTTTAGGGTTCCTTCCTTTTTCTACACAAGGCTGAGATTCATTCTTGCAGAGTTAATGATATCAGAGCATGTTCCTTGTGCAAGCACAGAACTCCAGGAAAGTCTCTGAGGAGAAATGCACCTTAAACTGAATAATATCCTATACTTCAAGGAACTTACAGTCTTGAGGAGAGATTATAGTGATAGAGACAGATTAGTTCTTTCCATTCACCCTTCCATACCTGACTGTTTACCTTTATTTATTTACCTCCACTGCAAAATTTACAGAGTAAAAGTTCATTGATGTGCATTGAATTCCTGTTGAGAAATTACTAGAATTAACACAACTAGGAATACTTGTTTTCAAATGGATTCTTAAATTGACCTTGATAGTTTTCAATGTTTCTTAATTAGTGTTTGCAAATCTGCTGATTTTACGAAAAATCTGTTTCTTGCTCTATTAGAGTATAGCATCAAAACAAAATTAGCATTCCATATGTTGTTTTGTTAAACATACTTGGTGGCTTTCTTTAAAATCCCTTGGGAAATGTTTTGAAATTTGTTGAAACAAATATGCAGCACTTGAAAATAAATGGTGATTATCAATACATTGTTCATTCTTTAAAGCATTGCCTGTGTTTGGCCTCAGTGGGAATGCAGTCACTGCACAGAAAGCCCTTAGAAATTATTCACTCATGGGTAAGGCATAGACATAAGTCCTTTTACCTAGCGTAGTAAAAGCAACTTTCTACAAAATTCTAGCAATCATGATGCCATGATGAAGCATATTCACTTTACCAAATGTTGAAGTGACAGAAAACACGTAAAAGTGCCTCATTGGGGTTTTTTCCTCTCTGAATGCATGGGGAAAATTCAGCTTCCCCTTTCCTCATCTCCTTCATAAGTCATAGAGAGAAACAGAGGAATATATTTTACCTTGTATTGGAGAACTGGGTTTTGGTGCACTGATCATTTTAACTACTTAATGAAACTGAGGTGTGGAAAAAGTTGTCAAGGCTGTATCTTCATTTCAGATTTCAAATTTAGGCAGCAAATCAAACATCTATTGTCCCAGGCACTGTGCTCAGGGCTGAAGTTCCTAATAGGACTAAGATGTACATGATGGCTTCAACAGCCCTCCTTCAAAGGCATTATGGACTGGAAAGGGAAATAATGTAAAGCCCAACAGGGCTGGAGGGAGCAGCTTGGTGATTATTTCACAGAGCTAGAGATGTTTCAGCTGCATCTTAAAGGTGAATGTCAGTTTACCAGGTAGAAAAAGCAGGAAGAGATATTCCAGATGAGTGGCTGACCCGTATGAGGCACAAAAGTGCAAAAGTGTGCAGTATGTTGGTGTGTTGGCAGGTCATTCAGTGTGGCTGGAGCATGGGGTTTAAGATAGGCCATGTGATGGGTGGTGCATAGTTTTGGCAAGATGGGCAGATAGTTTCCTACTGTGCAAAGGAGTTCAGATTCCACCCTGTAGAATATAAAGAGACTTTGCAGAATTTTAAGAAGGAGCAGAAATTGACCAGTGTAGGGAAGGTGGAGAGCTAAAGAGCTATTAGACATGTATTAATTAGGAAGTTGTTATAATCCAGAAGGTGATGGGTCTGAACTAAATCAAAAGAATAGCAATTAAAAGCTTCTCTCCTTCTTAGGGCTGAGAGATATTTAGGAAGCAGGACCAACATCACGCCAAGGAAGGAGGGGTCAGACAGAGAAAGTCACAATAAATCTCAAGTTGTTGGTGTGCTAACTGGGTGAATGGCAGCACCACTCATTTTTAAGGAATACAGTAGAAGTTTTAAAAATGAGTTCTGCTTTGAACATGTTGAATTTGAGATTATCCTGGGACAAACTGGAAGTATGGAACTTTCCTTGGCTCTGATAGCTGAAACATTTCCTGTCTCTTGCTTGGCTCAAAGCTTTTGCTTTCTATGAACAGGGGTCTGAGAACACGAGAAGGGTATAATTTGCAGATTTCTCTCTTATCTGTGGTTTCAAGTTATTTTGTCATGCTCTCCTATACTCAGACTTTAGGAATTTTTTAAGGTTTTGTATATTTATCTTATTACCTATTTTCAAGGCAATTACTTCATCCTCCCATTCTGTGGCAAGTATGATATAGTTTGTGTACTCCATCTCTCCATAGAAGGGCTTGTCAGTTATCTGCAATTTACTTCACCTAGTTGCTTTGATTCATTAGTTTTAGGATGTATGCTCAAGGAAAGTCATTATTTGTAGATCATTTGATCTTTTCTTTATAGGGTAGATGCCTCTTTCCATGTTATAAATTGAAGAGTTCTCTATATGTAGAATGAATTTTGATAATTAAAGAACTACCAGTTACTTTGTGTTATGTTTTGGGTGGAGAATATTCCCCCAAAACCTGGTGTACTCATAGGCAGGACTTTTGGAAGACAACTGAATCATGGGGAAATATGGCTGGCTTGCTGTTAGAGGGTGGGGCCTGGTCAGAAAAAGCAGGTCACTGGGGATGTGACCTGGAAGATATATCTCCTTTCCCAGCTCTTCCCTTTTCCCAGAACTTCCTGGCCATCATGACAGAAGCAGCTTTCCTTTATTCAGGCCCTTCCACCATTCCTTCCTGCCTTTGAGACAGCTTGCCATGAGCTGAATCCTTTGGAAACCATGAGCCAAAATAAACCTCTCCTCCTTTAAGTTGTGGGTGTCTTGTATTGTGTCCCAGTGACAAGGAAAGTGACCAAGACACGTTAGAATGTGATCTGAAAGGCAGACTTGTGCCAGCAAACAGAGCAAATAAAAAGTGTCCCTTTGGTAATGTTAAGAAGACAAACAGAAGTATTAGTCCTTTAAAAATCCATAGTGAGTGGCTGGGGATTTAGCTCAGTGGTCCCACTGCCTGTGTCATAAGTTCAAGGTCCTGAGTTCCATCCCTGGTACAAAAAAAAAAAAAAAGATCCATAGTGGGAACCTGTTAGGCTCTTCTACATTACTGCCCTAATCAGAAGTGCTTCTGCCAAGTGCCTGTACTCACTGCCTTTCTTCCATACAGCGCCTTGAGGATGCCATCTTGCACCTGAAGATAAGGCAAAGAGCAAGAAAGAAACCCCAAAACCGTAGGTTCTCCCCAAACCTGTATAACATGGAAGTATTGATTTAGAAATTCATAATACAGGTTGAGCATCCCTAATCCAAAAATTCTAAATCTGAAATTCTCCTAAATATGAAATTTTTTGAGCACTGACCTGATACCACAAAAACCTTGTTTCATGCATAACATTATTAGAAACGTCACATAAAATTATCTTTGTGCTGTATGTATATGGTGTATGTGAAACGTAAATGAATTTTGTGTTTAGATTTAGACTCTATACTCAAGATACATCATATGCATCCAAATATTCGAAAATCTAAAAAGTCCAAGGTCCTAACAATTCTGAGCTCAGGCATTTCAGATTAGGGATACTCAACCTGTATGGCAGCTAAAAATCTAAATGTGCCAAGGTAATGGTGTGTGGGTACGATGGTTGGACACACACATAATATATATTTTTCTTCTGAATATTTGATGGGAGGTGGTGGTTATGGGATGTGACTGGTCAGTAAATGTTTTCTGTGAAAGGCTATCCAGACAGTAAATATTCTAGGCTTTGTAAGCTTGATGGTCCCTTTTGTAATCACTCTGCTGCTGTGGAATAAAAGCATCCATAGCCAATACAAAAACAGACATTGCTGTGTCCCAATAAAACTTTATTTAAAAAACAGGTGGCACCTGGATTTGATCTCAGGGCTCAAGTTTGCCAGGCCCTGAATTACAAGATCGGTAGAGAAAAAAGACATACCACATTTTGATTTTGACCATGTGGTAAAATATCTCACAGACTTCTGCAAAGCAACCCATTGAACATAGGCCTAACCTAAGGTTATTAATTGGAATATTTGCCACTGAAGCATGGATCCTACTTTGTACAATAAATAACATTTACGAATAGTAATTAGTAGTGGTAGTGATTTTCTTTTTTGTTAAAAATATACAGAATCTCAAACAATAAGCCTATACAACTATTATGATAAAAAAAGATTATTTTGCCATAAAGGAATCATGTATATATAAGGTATTAAAAAAGACATGCACTTAAATCGTTCTGTACAACAATTAATTTTAACTTATTCTTTCCTTGCATTGTCATGAAGCAGAATCCCAATTTCTTTTCCTGTTGGATGTATGTACATCCTTTAGACAACAATATAATATCTTGAGAATGAAGATAATTGTATATCCTAGAAAGGGCTCACTGTTACTAAGCCCTGCTGCAACAGTACTTGTTCGTAAGCCATATTTCTTTTGTATTAAATTCTTTTATTGGTACATTGTAGGTATACAACACAATTACATTTCTCATTGGGAATTGTACCTTTATATAATGCATCTTGGTTCTT
>NW_004624740.1:20630923-20645812 GCF_000247695.1 Heterocephalus glaber | reverse complement strand
GAGGTGGGACAGGGGCCATGAGCAGCGGTAGGGATGGTGACCCAAAAGCCCTTTCCCGTGGGCTGGGAGCAGCAGGAGGGATGGTGACCAGGAAGCCCCTTCTTCTGGACCAGGAGCCGTGGGATGGTGGCTCAGAAGCCCCTCCCTCTGGGCCAGGAGCGGTGGGAGGGATGGTGGCCTGTTAGCCCCTTCCTCTGGGCCAGGAGCAGCGGGACAGAAGGTGGCCCAAAAGCCCTTTCCTCTGGGCCTGGAGCAGCGGGAGGGATGGTGACCGGGAAGTCCCTTCCTCTGGACCAGGAGCAGAGGGATGATGGCTCAGATGCCCCTACCTCTGGGCCGGGAACAGCGGGACTCAGTACCTTGTTCTGGTGGTCTGGTGTCCTCTGCGTATTTGTAGTGTGGAACCGGGTGGCTGCCTATCTGCAGCGGGGTGATTTGATGTCTTCCGCACGACTCAGGACCTCCGGTAGGGTGTGCACAGACCTTCCTGTGTGCAGCGGGCTGATGCGGTGTATTCCGCACGACTGGGGACCCCAGTAGGGGTGGGCAGCCCTGCCTGTCTCCGTAAGCCATCTTGTAGGAGGGACTGACTATAACTTCCTGCACCCAATATCGGAAGGAGTCAGATCTCCCTAATGGCCAATTTTCCTCTCTAGTAGTGAATCGAACACTTGAAGAAACTTATGTCTTTTGGATACTGAGAATAAAGATAATTTTCCAACCTCCTAGTGGCCCAGTATTACTTTGGCCTAGGTACAAAGTACTTACCAACCAAGTTTTTATATAAGTGGTATGAGCTTCAATTTCCCATACTCCAGGAAGAATAGTAATGGAGAAATGATAACCAGAGTCTTCAGCTAGTAAAATAGGATTCTAAATAAGAGGTATGGACACTGGCTCTATGTTGTGGATATGGGTAGGTGTCCTTAGCAGGTCTAATACCGGGCAGTTAAAAGATAAGCAGAATTCACCATTATAGTCTTTTCTTTTAATGTTCTCCCCAATTTTTTCTTTTTATTCATCCCATTTAATATTCGACTCTTACTCTCTAGATCCTTTCTTATTCAGGGTCTCCTCTTTTTTTAAGATCTTTCTTTAACAAAACTTGATTCCTGCTTATACCCACTTTTGCCAAATGTATTATTCCATATTCACAAAACACATTGATTTAAAGTACCAACTTGCTCCACTGCTCAGGTATATTCTTTTGTGTAAAGAGAGCATGCATGATTTTGTTTAAAGGATTAAAGGTTAATGGTAGAGACATTTTTGTTGGAGACTATCATCATCAAATCTTATATTCATTCATGCTTCCATTCATCAGATCTTTAGTGAACATCTAGTACATGCTAGATATTGTGCTGAGGACTAGACACCAACCAGATCATGATGCTGCTCTTCTGCTCAAACCTTCCAAGCACTTTCTATCACATTTAGTAGGAATTCCATGGATGGAATAATCTTACCTTACTTATCCCTTTTACCTATTTCCTACCTCTACCCAACTTTCTTACTCTGCTTCATTGTCACAGATCACTTTATATTCCTTTAGTCCACTAACTAAACTCATGCTTTGGCCTTCTTATATTTCCTGTTGGGTCTGTATAGAATATTCTTTCTATAGACAACTAGAGCTTACTGTCTCATTTTGTTCAAGGTGCTGCTCAAAAGTCACCTCAACAGAGACGGTTTATGCAACCACCTTATTTAAAAGGTATTCTACATGTATTTTGTATTTGTTCTTGCCTTCAAGGTGCTCACCAATACCTGGTGTGTATGTGAGATTATCTATATCTATATCTATATCTATATCTATATCTATATCTATATCTATATTTCTTTCCACTAGAATATAAGCCTTGTAAAGCAAGGCAATGTGTTTTGTGTTGTTTGGTTACATACCTAGCACCTATGAGAGTTTGATCATAACATATATTCAATGAATATTTCTTGTAAATTGTTGCATTATTTTGCTTCATATGCAACATTTACACAACATTCTTCTTAATCTTGGGCCTGTTTTGCTCAGCACATAATCAACTAAACAAAGGAGGAATGGCACAACTATACTAAAAATATTTATTTAGGGGATTCAATTATAAGTCTCAATAACTTACCAAAGATACAGTTAATATTGTATTTGCAAGATCCTTTCCTAGAGCCCTGTTTTCAGGACATTTGGCCATTGCAACTTTGGTTTGGCTCTGCTGTTATTTTTACATGGTGTTAATGTGTTCCTGACATATTTCAGAGACCAAGCTTGTCATTTACTTTGAGGGGTCCTATGAATTTCTCTCTTACACTTTTGAAATGAAATTTCAGAATTGAATCAAATTTATTGTTTCAATCAAAATGGATTTGAATTACAGATGTCTGATCCCTTAACAGATCTAAAAAAAGAAAGCTTCCATCAAATTCAGTTCTTGTTTTCTTGCCTCCTACAAATAAGAACCAAGGACTTTTCTATAGAACTTTAAAAACCTTTAGAGTGTTAAAAACATCAGTGCATGCTGAGCTAAGTACATTATATTTGCTTATGTTTTAAGACTCATTTCATTGGGGAAGTGGTTAATCCACTAGCTAGTTGTGTATCCTTTTGCAGAATGTGATTATTGCTCATAAAATGATTTTAATTTAAAATGTTATGTCATGGATAGCCTATAGCAATCTTAGATGTGCATACCTATATTTATGTGTCTATAATGTATTTTTTAAAGATTCCCTATGCAACATTTTTTGAAATTACTATAGCTTTCTCCCTTTTTGTTATTCATCTGGGTAACTTAAAAAAATTGCTGTGATGTTCAACTGTTGGCACTGTTGCAGACAACTAAAAGCTTAAGAAAATTATTTTTCCACCCATCCCCCTGAAAGCCACATCTAAAAAGGTCACAAAAGGAAATACACAATTCAAAAAAATCTCTATGCTGTATCTGAGATTAACTTGGACACAGATGTTTTAACTTACAGTTTGATCTGGCATAATATATACATTTAACAAAATCCTGTTTTGTATTGCTTCTATAAACACTGAAGTCTGATAAAAGTATATTGATTTTTCTGCTCTTAAGAGCTTTTGAAGCAGTGTTTAAAGGAAGTTTACTCTAAGGCCTACATTAACTCTTTCAGCATTTGACTACAGGTTTTACTTAGGAGTTTGTGTGTTCATGCAAGTATGTGTTTGTTTATGCTTGAAATGGATCAGAATGGCAAACCATTTTGTGGTCTGAAATATTTTACTTGCTAAGGATAACCATTGGACTTTGTTCTTGATTTTTTTCTTAGAAGATGAAATGATCCAACACTGTTCATTACTGCTCATTTCCTAACCACACTGTAATCATTATAGACCTAGGTATTATCTGAAAAGTTACTGAAAATATTAATGCAACATGAATAGGGTTTTCTTCTTATACTCTGTACTTCTAAGTATGGATATGCTGGTTCCTGCTAGGTCCAATTTAATGGGAGTATCCTCCAGGAAGTGACTCAGGTGACATCGATGCAGCTTAAGTCTGTCTTGCCATTGGAGTCATTCTCACACTGTGCTCTTGATTGGCCATCATTCTAACATATCCTAGAGTCTGCTTCACACTACAACTATGATTAGCTTCTCCAGATAACTTGTTTCTTCAGGTCAGAATGACAACCTAGGTAACTCCTTGGAAAAAAAAAGAGATGTATAAATGTGAAATATCAAAAGACATTTCCAATTTAGCAACACTACCACCATTTGAAACAACAGAAGGATGTTATGAAGTGGAATTTCTTATGATGGTATAAAAAGACAGATTCTAAGTTAGACAAGGCACTGGGTAATAAAAGGTGCATTGGTCTTTGTTACTTATTAAGGGTCTTCACATGAATTATTCTATATAACTTTCTGAAGTGGCATTTCATTATCACTATTTTGCAAAATGACAACATAATTTAAGAGGGAATAAATGGTAGGGACCAGAATACAAATTTTGCATTTCTTTTATTTCACTAAGCAGAAAGTTTATATTTCTCTGTATATAATAGAGGAACAAACATTTAATTCAGTTTAAGGTTAGTCATATTGTTATGTTGTATCACATTTTGTGATATTTCTTGTGATATTTTGTTATGTTGTATCACATTTCTTAATTTTTAAATTCATCATTCAGGTGTATAGTGAGCATGATCTGTGATACTGATAATAGTATTTATGTAACAGTGATACACACACACACACACACACACACTTCTCAAAATCAGGGGACAAAAGGAATGCAAAACTCCAAAGTGGAAACCTATAAGGGTTTTAATAAAAATATTTTCTTCTTACCTTAAGATTGTTCTGAAACAAAACAGGAAAAATGAAAATCTATTTTAGCGGTAGCCATGAAAACTGCTTTAAAAGCAATTTGTTCCTTAGCTACCAGAGGTTACCTGGCTCCTCCACATCTACACAGGCAAAGGGGGGAACCATCACCAGCCACAGCCTCCTGTTCAAATCATGAGCATGGAGCATGGCTTGTACAGACATCTTCCTGGAAAGTGACATCGTAGAGATCTTGTGGCTCTTGGGAAATTCAGAACATTCTCAGATAAAGAGTATAGAAGTGTTTTACATATATCTGTAAAGATTTCTATTTGGTTTACATTTTGTAAAGGAAAAATCTTTCCCTCTAGCAGAAAACAAAACTTTCTCAGTGAGAATGAGGTAATGTGTGGGAGAGATTCTATCAGCAACCATGAAAGGCAGGAGGGCAGCATGAATGTGAAGGAAGTGGGTTGAATTCTGATTCTGCTCTTCATTAACTGCATGACCTTGGGCAAGCTAGCTTTCATTATTAAGCCTTGGTTTTCTCATCTGTAAAACAGAAATACTGTAATAGTAACTAACTTGAAGAGTTGTTTCAAAGGCCCAAAATGACTTAAAATAAGTCAGGTGTTAATGTGAGCAGTAGAACTTTGGATCCCTAAAATGTTCACTGCAGGCCATACTAAGACCATTACCTCAAATATCAAATGAATGAGAAGAGACTTAGGGGGCAGTGATTTTAGATTGCAAGGAGAGGCAGCCTAAATGTAGGGTGTAAGAAGGTCCCAAGGAGACACTCTCCCCCTTCTTCTCAGGGGTTGCTGTATCTGTAGTTAGGTGCTGTTCACCTGGCCAATAATGTGAAATGCCATCCTTCTTCCGCATGTGCCTTTCAGTTGTATCTGCTCATTTTATCCACCAAACTTGCTTTTATTATCTTCAGCTTTGTAGAGCCAGTGCATCTCTGCAGGAATGAGCTGGATCTGATTCTGCTTCTCACATTCCTGACAGACTGTCAGCTTCCTTTCCATCACACAATCTTGGTAGCTCCTAAGAGTGTCAGAACTCAATGTTTCCCACCCCAGGTTGAGTTGGCACAGCTGAGGCAGAGAGGAACTGTCTTTAGACTTGTGAAGTGAGCAACTTGGACTGAGAAATCATGGAGAAGATACAAATGTGGGTTTGGATTTCTACTGTAAAATATCAATTATCTGAATGTAGGAGGATCATAAAAACGGAACTTTGAATTAGTTTATTGATAGTTTAGTTGTATTATAAGAAACAATCAGACTTTCTGGTCCCTTTAATCTGTAGTATATTTTAAAAACATTTTAATCTTATATAGCCTGCAAGCCTGACTAAAATGATGAGGAGCTATCAGTTTTCATTGATTTAATTTGGGGAAATTGGTAGGGAGAATTTTGTGAAGTTATTCTTTGCTCAAAATGGGAAATATTTTATTCAGAATTAATGATAAGTAATTTGCTTTCATAAAAATAAATACTGCATGGCCACTTTATTATAGAACTTTTTTTCATAGCAAGAAAATGTTGGTTTCAAGAGAAAGTACTGTATTAAAGTAGTAGCTCAGTTGTGATCGTATTACATTCCAGAAAATAAGAATTTGTCTGAAACTGCTACTGTTTTTATTCTTAAGTTAGACTACTTTTTGGTGGATCAATTTGTGTATTTCATTCCTTGATTTTTTTGTTGTTGTTGTTGTTAGAATATGATAAGGTTCTTGTTTCTTTTTTTTTTCCTGGAGAATACAGCATTCACAGTGGTGTAGGTAATGATTTTTCATTTATTTATTCAATTAATAATTGCTGAGTGTCCTCCCAGGATCAGTTACTGTATCAACTGGATCTTAAAGAAAGAAAACCTGGCCATGTGAAGAGTGGAGAGGAAAGAGCGGAAGCAGGGAGAACGGTGTGAGTGCTCCCTGAGATGTCTAGACACTTGGCAAGTTTTGCAGGACTAAACAGCATGGTTATTGCCTAATGAGGGATGAGGAAAATGGAGCAAGAGACCAAAAGAGAGACTGGAATGCAGTTAAACCACAAGGGGCTATCCATGTGCACAGAGGTATTGCCCTTAGATTAAGTGTCATCGGACTGCCATTCACTATGTGGTATGTGTGATGTGTTTCTTTTGTGATGTTCTTGATGTTTTTTCCTCCAGTTTCTTCTTTTACTGTTGATAATTCTTTGACTTTGCAGAAGTTATTACATTTGATTCTAGTCACTTTATCTTTTTTTTTTTTCCTTTCTAATTTGCTTTTCATTTGCTTGGGGAATCAGATAACCAAACTCATTAGAATTATGTCTAAAGTGAGAGTAAAAAGCCATGAGTTTCAGACAGAAACACCCTCCTCTGGACCAAAAGCTGTATACTTTTATAAATGCCCCACTTTCCCTCTGGGTCTGTTTCTTTCTCTGTAAAAACAGGCCACTGATAGAAAAATCGCATATGTGCCCTTTCACTTTGTATTTCAACTTACCATAGTTTTAGAAAAGATCTTCTAAAAAAATTTGCATTTAGTTATGCTTTGTATAATTAAACTTGCCATATCTTAGTTATCTGAAAGTGCTAAGTACTGTTTAAAAAATAGTACCCCAGTACATTAATATAGACTAGAAAAAGTAAAGAATTAAAATGTTGAGCATCACTGTCTAAATGAGATCAAAATTTAATTGTAATCATCTATCCTACTAAGGTTTTCTTTAACTACAAACTACATTATGAGAAAATATGAACTTAAGCACACATTATAGTTTTGTCTTCCATATATCTTGATTTCTTCAGTTGAGAAATACACATAATTGTTTTCAAGTCCAAAAGTCTAGATTCTAAACTTTGAATACAAGAGTCTAAAGTTTCATGCAGATGCACAGCTCCTGGCTTTTGAGGGAAGAAGCTGTTGCTTCAATTTTTATTTCAGTGGCATCATTTGCTACAGTATTTTGAATAAAATAGATGGTCATGAAAAATGTTCATTGAGTGAATGAATAAATGAAGAACATCAGTTGTCTAGAATCTAATTTGAATCTTTGCTAAATGCTTCAAAAGTCATCACCCAGTTACTTTTCTGTCTTCAAAGAAGCTTTTGTCAGGGATCGATTCCTGAAAAAGAAAGTATGACTATTGGGTATTCTGAAATTCTCTGGGATTAGGGAGGAATGTGTAAGATGATGTTCACATGTCTCGGGAGAAAGAGTTACTAAGTGAAACTCACATAGGAATGAAATAGCTTCAGGTAGTGGTCAACCTTGGTACAACACTTGCAAAGTAGCAATCAAGTGACTTCTCTCCTTGGCTTTTGGGATCAAAAGGTGTTCACTTACCTCCAAACCTCACTGGTCACTTATGTAGTGGAGGAAGATTAGATGGCAGGGTGCTGGCTGATGTTGACTGCTGTCCCAAGTGTGGCATCTTCTTTCCTCCAGACCTCAGTCTGCTTAGAAGTACTGTCCTTAGCTTTGGACAGGATGTGGTCAGTGTTTGTTTGAAGAGGTATGAGAAACTGGCTTTCCAGGAGGAAAGCTTCTGAAAATTTTCACTTTGCATGCAAATTTTAGTGTAGAAAATACCTGCAAAAATTCAGGGGAGGAGGGCAAAAGAGAATTTATTGCTTTGGCAGTAGTTAAAATATCTTTTGCTTCCCTAAAGGAAAAAAAAATCACAGGACATATAGGCTATATTTTAAAACAGATAAATTCTTTCCTAGAAATATTTGGGGGTCATTATCGCAGATGGCTTGGGTCCATTCATTAGACCTTTGTTGGATTCCAGGAAGTAATGAATGCTAGAGAGCTGGGGTGTAGACTTCCTTAGGGTGGCAGGGACACTTGTGTTACAACAATCTTTGAAGAGCTGGAGGAAGTCCTGGCAATTGTGTACTGAACTAATCTGTGCCTAATCTTAATGAGGGTTATCTTTAGTTTAAAGAGTAATGATGGAAAAAAAGTATGGGGGAAATCCTTAACACCTTGGAAAAACTTATGATTTTAATCTCATCACATTACTGTGGTGTTTATAGTATTAACTTCCCTTTAGGCAGAAGAGCTGAATTGATGATGTGTGAGGTCCCTGCTAGCTTTAGATGTTGGTGATTTTGTGATTAGCAAAGAATGAAGGCAGGGTACGGCTGACGAAGACCTGGCATATCTCCATATCTTCCAATCAAATGGTGTCACTGGTAAGTAGCATCCACTATGAAATCAAAGTTCTGTGGAAGAAGACAAGATAAGACACATGGGTAGGTTATTCATTTTGAAGACGTTTGTCCTTGGGATTGTTTGGAGGGTGAGCTGGGGTACCTGGTCACTGAGGAATGTTCGAGTAACAGACATACCATCCCGTCACGATGTGTGAACACAAGTGTTCACTTTTTGTTTCAGCTTGAGCCATGACCTCTCAAAACTGCCTGCTCAGCCTTTCTTAATACCAGAGAAACTTTAAAACAAATCCTATCTCTTATCCAGATTGCATAAAGCAGCTCCTCTGGGTCTCTGGCTTTGACAGGATTCATTCTGAAATACTCTTGTGTCATACAACCCAATGCAGCAAATTTGTTACTTTTATAACAGAAGAATCAGACAGGGTTTTCCAGAGTCCAGCTGTGGATCTTTAGGTTGTCGACATGTTACTCAGAACAGAACAACTATTTGAATCAAGGCCAAAGATGTCCTTGAATCATTTGGTATCAGGGCAGTAATGAGCGCTGCAGACATTTTGCATTCCCTTTCCTTCCCCTCTCCCTCCCCATCCACCTTCACCAGGTGTGACTTAATCCAGTCTATTTTCCCCTTAAGTAATAAGCTGTAACACACACACACACACACACACGCACACCTACATGCACAGAGATGCAATTTATCTCTCTCTTTTTTTGTATTGTGAAATGAATTTTTGTAAGTGATTTTTAAAAAATAAGTACTTTACTGATATATTTCATTAATAGCTATGTAAAAGTGGGGGTTCAATTTTATTATGCCCTACAATTTTTAGAGATGACCTTAATGATCTGCTAAGCAAGTTGGCAGTTTTTGGAGAGAAGACTGAGGCATGGAGTTTGCAGAGATTTACCCATGATCCCCAGGTATCAGCTACCCTCAGACCAGGCCATTGAACTCTCTGGAGCATATGATTTGAGAACCTTATTTATGTTTCATACTTCCCTTATTTTCTTCCCCTTAAATTATTTGTTATACATTGACTAGTTATATTCAGCTATGATGTTTCCTTTTCTTGTCTTGTATGGCAAATTTATGAAAACCTATTATTCTGAAACCATACGGGATATAAGCACATATAATTTCTGTCTGGTGTGTTTACTGCTTCTCCTCTCACCACATCTGTGCGATGAACTCCCACTTACAGCCAAGGCCCAACCCAGTCCTCTGTGGGACTCTCTGCAAAGCAAAGCTTCCTCTGGACCCTTTGCTCCCGCCGTGATTGGCAGCTGGTCTTTTTCCATGTATTCTAGCAACCTTCTTATATGTGACCAGGAGCACTTTTATATTACATTTTTATTTATTCTTTGACTTACTTATTTTTATCTCTAGTTCCATAGTGTAACAAATACAATTCTTTTGTTTTTTCGGGTGGGGGGTACTGGGGATTGAACTCAGGACCCTGGCTTGCAAGGCCGCCGCGGTGCCACTGAGCTAAATCTCCAGCCCTCAAATACAATTCTTTATAGGCAAATCTACAAAGAATTTGAAAACCCATTTAGCTGTAATTTCTAATTTTGTTTCTGAATGTGTATGTCATCTTGAATAAAGGTCTCTTCACTATTCCAGTAGATTGCTTGTGAATCAATCAACTGCCATTTTTATTGAGTATCTGGCATTAAAGATAGCCATAGGGGTTGCTCCCATCATTAACCAACGAAATCCTCACAACAATCTTGGGGAATTTTGTTGGCATAACACATGTATAGATATGGACCTTGGGTGTCAGGGAGAAGATACATCTTTCCCACAGTCTACTGAGAGTCTGAATCTTGATTCAGACTCAACCATTTGAGCCAGTTTTCAAGATTCCCCACCCTCTGAATCCATCCTTATCTCATTAACTGTTTTTGTTGTTCTCTTTGGTATTCCTGTACATCAGCAAGATATAAGCTTGGTTGGGGAAGGTATTAGGATAAGTTTTGGAAATTCTGGAGTAAATTCTCCAGATTGTTTGCCTCATATGTACCTATGTGAAAATTATCACCACCAATATAAATAAAGTTTAAATTGCTGTACTTTAGAAAGAAGCAGATGAAAGTGAAGAGGAAATGGCATATTTGAATTACTAGTTGACTCAAAATGTAAAAGAACTTGTCAAATACCTTCCTCCCACTAAATTCTTTGTTCAAATGTCTGGTCAATAGCAAAAATAAACATCATCTGCCACCCCTCCCTAGTGTTTTATTCTCAGAAGTCCTATTAGTTCATTAAGTGGTCATGTATAGTATGGCAGAAGAAGAGGAAAGTCAAGTCTCTTAGAATTTTCCAATTGAATCACCTGTGTCTGAACAGTTTTGAGTGATGTGCAATGCTTCTCCCATGTTGTAACAGCTGGCCAGTATTACTGAGCTGTGACAGAGTCATCTTTTATAATTCACTATTGCTCAGTTCCGTGTTTATTAATTAATAGTACCAGATAGGCTGTTGTATTTTATATAAAATGAAATAAGCCTTAAAAAGCTTATGAGCTCTAGTGGCAGACCAGGAGGGTATTAAAAAGAATGGAAAGTGATGAAAAGTGTTTATCTGTTGATAGAATAGCAGCAACCCAAAAGTTGAATGTTAGCTGTACTTTGTATCTTTTGTTTTTTGACTCTGTCTTGTCTTCTGGCTTGAAGCTTTCAAATGGGGGGGGGGTTTGAAAAAGGTGAGAAAGAAAGGAGAGGGGGGACATGTTCTCTTTAGAAGAAAATGCTTCTTAGATAGGGTTTGCTTAGAAGCTATTTCATAGTGCCAATAGGTTAAAATATCTCTCCAGTGTGTTGAGAGCCAAAAACATACGAATCCGGGAAAACAGAAGGCTCTTGGAGACCTAAGTGGTATCTCAGATCCATGTGAAAGTTGGAAGGAGGCCAGAGGGCACAGCTGTTCACAGCATTACTACCAGGCAGTGTAGTCCAGGTGGCCGAGCAGATCAGAAGGAAGGAATTCTCAGTATTGTATTTGGTTTTACAGGCAAAGGCATTTGAGTTTTGTTAGAGGGCTTGAATTCAAATTTTTTTTAATCATTTGAACTCTTTCATAAAATGAAATATCAATATATAAAATGGATAGTAGAAAATTTTCCCTGGTTGATGTAGGGGAGATGTCCTGGTCCCCTGACTCCTAAGCTTCACCTTTCCTCTGAAAGAAGGCCCCCAGACACCAGATTTTTTCCCAGGACAAAATCTGGAAAGCATCCCAGGAAATGGGTGATGGATGAGATTCCTTAGCCTCCTATATTCCTGTAGCCAGTGCCAATCAGATCTGTGATTCCCAAAATGTGGCCCTAGACTGGCAGCATCAGTATGGTCTGGAAACTTAGACATACAAATCCAGAATACTAAGTTCCTGGGGGAGAGGGCATCAGTCATAATTTAACAGGAGCACCAGTGTTGGAGAACCATCACTGGAATCGTGGTTTGGACTTTGAGATTTCTCAATTAAGTTGTGTCATGGCATCTCCAGTGAAGCACTTATGAAGCACACACTGAACATACAAAGATTCTAGTAGGGAAAAAAGCTGTGAGACAGAATGAAGAAGAAGCAGCAAAAGACTAGGAGAGCTGCTTGGACTCAGTGCAAGTCTACCCTTAGGGAAGGAGTATTGAGCAGAAGCATCCCAGTAGGTTAATTCTAGTATCTGTGTACTGTGTAGTTAGTCTTGTATTGTCTATCTTTTTTCTTGTAAATGTCCTAAGTTCCTACTTTGGGGGGGGGTGTGGAGTGGGAGGGGCAGGTAGGGAGAAGGTGGGTGGACATGTTGAGTAGATTTGATTGTTTTCTAAGCATTATGATTTATCTTTGTAGGGAATCTGTATTTTGATATATTTGCCTAAAGGGTGTTGGTTTTTAAAATTATACACTTAATTTTTCTGGACTCAAACCACAAACTCTCTTACTGTGCCTCGGATTTAGTTAAGTTATTATTCTTAGCTTTCAGGGCTATATGCTCATTTAATGAGCTATCTACAATTTAGGCAAAGTTTGGAGACTCTGCCTTTCTGCTTCTCTCCTTTCTAGGATTTCCCCTTTACTTTCCAGTAGCTGTAAGTTTCTTTATTTCTGTCCTTTGATTCTTTAGGCCAGCAAGGTGTGTGTATGTGTGTGCATGCGTATGTGTGTGTAATATTTATACATTATGCCTTTATCATTACATCGCTTTAATTTTAGTGTTTTTGTCTTAAAAATTCACTTCTTTTTTATATTAATATTGTTCCTTCTTTATTTTTATTTGCACTTATCTTTCTTATTTATTTATATTAAATCTTTATCACAGCATTTTGTTTTAATTTTTAAAAATCTACTCTGCCATGCTGGGGATGTAGATCAGTGGTTTCGATGCCTGCTGCGCAAGTGCAAGGACCCGAGTTCGATCCCCGGTACCAAAAAAAAAACAACAAACTACTCTGCCAATCTCCTTTTAGATGAGAGACTTGAGGTCATGTTTATTTGACCATTGATATGCTTACATTTTTCCCCCATTTTACTTTATACTAAATATTTATTTTCTTTTCCCTTTTTGAAAAATATTGCTAATTTCCTAAAGTTGTAGTTTACTTTTTTTTTTTTTTTTTTTTTGGTACTGGGGATCGAACTCAGGTCCTTGCGCTTGTGCGGCAGGCATCGAAACCACTCAGCTAAATCCCGGGCCCTGCAGTTTACTTCTTTTATTATCCTTGCTCTGTTAGTTTTTTATTTCATTAATGGTCATCTTCACTTCCCAGTACTCATACTTTTCTCTTATCACATGAAACCAAAGCACCAAAGCTTCTTCTACCAACATGATATATTTTTCCAGAAAATAAATGAAACCTATGGAAAACATTTTATTGTGTATTTTTATCTCCCTATAACCTTATCCCAAACTCCTAGGTTGTACTAAGCTAGTGTAGTATTTCAGATTCTGGGGATTATTAAAATTTCTCTCTTGATACATCAGTTTTATCTAAAAAGTCTTTCCCTATGTATTTTATATATTCTTAGTCTACTAGTGTGTCATTAGAGATATAATTATATGTCTGTAACATATGCACATATGGATATATGTGTGTGTCTTTATTTCTCATTAATGCTTCCTTATTTCTTAGTCTTCTCTTGAGACTTCTGTTTATACCTATGGTTTCTTTAGATATAGGAGTCATTTATTACTTGAACACTTGCATATTTACAGAATTTTTAAAAGCCTGATAATTGGTGGAAGTTCTTCAGATTACAATTCTTTACTTTAGATAATCAATACATATTTTATTGTCTCATAACTTCTAAGTTTGCAAATAAGTTTTATATATAACAACTTTTTCTTTATTTTTGTAAAAAGAGGACAGAATTTGATTTCATTATTTAATAATTATTTTTCCTCTATTATTTTTTATTTTCCATTCTCCAGATGCCCATTGTTCAGATGTCAGGATTCTTAGATTTATTTTAATATTACTTATCTTTCTGTCATGATCTCTATCTTTTTAAATATTGTCTCTTAATTTTTCTAGGTTATAAATTTGACTCTCAAAAGAGACCAATATCTCTTTAAATTCATTTACCAAATATTTTAGTTTAAAGATTATGTTGTTTTCTTGCTTCTTCATCATATAGGTTAGGTTCCATAAGTGGTTGTGGTCATGGTCATGGTCATGGTCATGGTGGAGGGCAGGGTGTCTCTGACCTCAATACAAAAACAAGCAGGTGGTGAGTTTCATGAGCAGACATCAGAAATTCTCTTTGCTCCCTTGTTTTCACAGTGGCCTCTCATCCTCAGTGGGAGAGACTCAGCCCCACCTATCAATACTCCTCAGTATCTTGAGTTCTAGGTATAAAAGTAGGCTCAGCTTTATAGAACAAAGTATTGAGATTCTCCTGGATTGATCTCCAAAAAAGTAAGAGGGCCCAAAAGGAAAGAGTCCCAATCATGTATCTATAGTGTGAAAATCCCCCACCTTCTATCTGACTTGGGTTGGAGTAAAATTGGGAATGGTGCTTGGGTTGGAGTAAAATTGGGAATGGAAAAGAAGAGGCATTGGTTAAGTTGCTCCATTTCCAGTACTAAGGCAGCTTTGATACCAAGACAGAGAACTTGCCAGTTGTTGATCCTTTAGGGGAAATATAGCAAGTATAAACTTTAAAAATTATAAATAAGTTTCTTTCTTTTGGCATTGTATTAACAAAGTACTCCCTTGAAAGAAGTTTCACAGCAATTTGTGCCTTGTGTAATTTTTTATTTTTTGCTTTTGATTGTTAAAAAGTATAAACATTTACTTGAGCAAAATATTACTTTTATTACTTGAGCAAAATATATCTTTTTAAATTAATTGTATTGTACATTTAAGTTATACAATATAATGACATTAATCATTGGAAATGTGCAACTTTACATAATCCATCTTG
>NW_004624740.1:20582314-20599963 GCF_000247695.1 Heterocephalus glaber | reverse complement strand
GGATTGTGGCCCAGAAGCCCTTTTCCTGGGAGCCCTTTTTATAAAATAATATTAGGATTTTAAACCTGGATTCTCACCTTAAATATTCTGAGCACAATTTTGCTAAGTGAAGTTGATTCCTCTTCCCCTCCCCATCTTATCTGCTGTAATCTAGAATCAGATCATTAAACCATAGCTAAAGACTTACTCAAATCGTAGAGAACAAATCATCTAATGCAAGAACCTGAGTTTTACTGAGCTGCAAAAAATTGTGGTGTCTTTGTGAGAGCCTATTAGAAGTGTGCCATGGCTTGTATGTAGTTTGAGTGTGTCCCCCAAGGGTTCATATCTTGAGGGCTTGGTTGTCCTCAGTGTGGCAGTGTGGGAAGATGGAATGAAATCTTTAAAAAGAGATCCAGTGGGAAGTAATCAGGTCACTTAGGGTGCTGCCTTTGGAAGGAATTGATGTACTTTTTTGGCACCCTGGTTAGTTCTCATGAAAGCGTTATCAGAAAAGGTTAAACCTGACCTTCCTTTCTGGCTGAGTGTCCAGTCTCTCTATGGGCTCCCTTCCTCTCACATGCAGTTCTGCCATGATGTCAGATGTTACGATATGATGCAGCTAGTAATCTCTCATCTGAGCTAGCAGCGTGTGGGTTGGGTTTTCAGCCTCCAAAACTGTGAGCGAAATAAACCTTTTTTCTTTATAAGTTACCCAAGTATTTCATTGTGGCAATAGAAAATTAATCCAAAGAGTTTCCTTCCCTTATGGGATCTTCCATTCTTTTCATTACCCACTCTTAATTCTGTCTACGTGCACTATCTCTCTCTTGCATAGGATCAAAATTCCATCCTAGACATTATTTGTAGGACCCCCAGCATCCTTCCACAGGCTGATGTTCTTAGGATTTTCTCCATTTTCTTCTAGAAATGGTGGGACTCTCCCAAACACTGTTGAGCAGCTGCTTTTCATACCTGCAATAATGATGAGATTTTGGAGAAAGGGAGCTGGCAAAGTTATTAGCATAAATAGGCCTGAAGGGAACAGGATTCCCATCCAAGCTCTGGGGAAATTAGTTTCTAGGAAGAATTAGATAAGTTTTCATTTACAGTTATTCTCTAGTTTGGTGTTGAAGTTTTAAAAAGACTATCCAGATTCTATTTTTAGGAGACATGTAACCTAACTTAAGAACATAGAAAAATGTTGATTTAAATTTGATTTTCCAAATTTCAAACTGTATGTTCATGCTTGGAGAGTTAGGTATTAGAGCCTAAAAGGACTTAGATATATGAGTATATATTATGAATGCATAATAATACCAAGTGATTTCATTGTTATTTTTATTTGCCCAAGATAACCCATAAAACACAAACAAGGTGCTTTTCCTCTCTACTTGTTTGAAGTAGTCTATGAGTTTCTGCAAGACAAGAGATTGCATTTTATTGATCTCAGAGTTCCCAAGTACAGTAGATTAAACACAGTAGCTACTCCCTAAGGTTTTTGTGATATTAACTTCCTACATAACGTAGAGTCAAGTCACTTGAGATTTTATTCTGGGTTTAGATGATTCTAGGTTTCATGGGTGGCAGAAATGCTGACCCTTGGGATTTTTCTGGGCATGGAGCCCTAGGTCTAATGTAAGACAAGTGGCAAGTAGACTAGAAATAAAAGAAACTCATTGTTTTTATTTGGTATGGTCTGTTTTTGAAAAATAAAGTAATGACCTTGCTATACCCTCTCATAATTAGTTAGCATGAGGTTTCAGTGGCATTTTGTATATGATATGTGTAAGCTTGCCCCACTAGCTTCTATTTCTAGAATGATCTTCCCAAAATGGAGTTATGCCCATGTCATTGCTTAAAATCCCTGTGGCTGCTCCTAGCTTAAAGATGCACAGATCTTACCTTTAGCACTGTTTACAGTGAGTGACACTGAAGCTTCATTTTTCATTACACCCTCCCCGATTTGCACTCCAGCAACCCTGAAAGTACTGACAGTTTCCAGTAGTCATTGTCTGTCCTCCATCTAGACCCCTGAGTGGGATGGAAGGGAGATGCTTTAATGTGGGAGTGAAATCCATGCAGACTTCTCATTTCTCTGCCTGGTGTATTGTGAAGGAAGAGGACAGCATTTAATGGCATCCTTTTGAACGTTAACCCGTGACCCTTCCTATCTACTCCATTGCCACAGGTCTGGGAGTAATAGAGAAAGCAGAAAATTTACTGTGAAGGGCTGTGATATTCCTTTATGTTCCTCAAAAAAGCAGAGGAGATGCTTGTAAGGTTCCTTAAGTTTTACACAAATCAGTTTATTTTTATCTTTCATTTTCCCTTTTTAGATCAGTGGCCTTTACTCCTAAATTTGGCAATAGAACATCTGCCTTTACAATGGAAAAGGATGTCGTGTTTTCCCTTTTCTTCTCCTAGCCACTCTCATAAAATAGAAACAATATATTTAGGTGAAGGAAGTTACTCATATCTAAACCAACTCATTAAGAGTGGAAAACCATTATCTTTCAAGTTGGGGGACAGGACATATTGAAAAATTCCCCTTCTGTGTTATCTTGTTACCTCAGAAGGGGAGAGAATCAGAATGTATGAGATAACCAGTTTGTGATGCTTTTGTGTAGCTGTAATACCAGCTAGAAGTGAGTTAGACTTCCTTTTCCAAGAAATCATCGCACTCTTAGTTAAGTGAACAGTCTCACCTTTGCCCTCTCCTCATTGCTCCAAAGCGTGTGTGCCTGAAATCTGGAAGTTCACTAACACTTCATTGTGCGTGAGAAACACAGAACAGAGCGCCAGGGAGCAGGCGAGGACAGGAGGTCAGAGCACTGACCTGGATTCAGGGGGTTTGGATTTGTAGACCAGCTTCACCCGGTCTTGCCAGGTGCACTGGCGAGGGATTGGGGGCTCTGCGCCCTCTGCTGGACAGAGCCACGATGTGGCCACCCAGAAGCACCTAGTTAATGACGTTTTTGCTAATGGGCAGATTTTCCTCTAAGGAGTGTTGCTCTGGCGGTGTAAGGGTGATTGTGAAAATGCAGCTGTGAATTGTTTAAGGCAATTTAAAATCAAATCTGAAGGAGCACAGGAGAATCCATTTTATATTCTATCCAGCCAACTTCCAGCCACACGTGTCCTCACACTGTGGAAAGTGGTTTCAGATTTGTTCTAATGACATTCAGCTCCACAGTGCAATACACCAACGTGCCTGTCTTGGCTTTTGGAGTAAATGGAATCACAACAAGAATTGCCTATTTGTTCAGCTTTCCATCCAGCACATTACAGGTAGTAGAAGATTTGGAATATTTGTATGGTTTTACTTATGTTTCACACAGATCTTTCTAAATCAGTATTCTAATTTCATTGTTTAAATTTTATTTGAATTTCCTACATTTGTTTGTTTATTTATTTTTGCAGTGCTGGGGATTGAACCCATGGCTTTGAACATGCTGGGCAAGTTCTTTAGCACTGAACTGCATCTCCAGCCCTGTTTATTTTTATTTTTTATTTATTTATTTTTCAGTTTACTTATTCATTTATTTATTTTTGAGACAAGTTCTTCCTAAGTCACTTGTAGGGAACAGGGGAAGGGGATGTTACCAGAACCTCTGCAGTGAGTCCTAGTCTCCTGCGAGCCACGGCAGCACATTACAGGCGGATTACAGAAAAGGTAAAAAAATGAGACTGAGAAAAAGCTGAGCTTTGGGTCTGATCAGTGCTGCTCAGGGCAGCAAAGACAAAAGCCCCCAGCTTACCACACCTTTTATTCAGTACATCGGGAGAAACAAATGTAACAGATGACTTGCAGAGAGTTCAGTACATCCTGGGTAAATAAGATGTTAACAGTCCAAGAACAATGAGGAACTGAGTAGATGTTTGTTCTCTCAGGATGTTTTCAGCTCCCGGGATGTCTCTTGTCCTGGAGAATCACAGACGGCATCATCTGATCATTGAGGCCTCAGTTGTGACCGGAGGCCAAAATGCAATTATGTCTCGGAATTCCATAGCTGGGTTGTAGGCAGGAGAACTAGGCTAACCAAATGATTTTTCCCCTAAAATTATGTAGCATTGCTCCCAACATATCTCCCTTTCTTTTTGTTTTATGCGAAGGAGTTTTTAGGAAAAGCAAGCACACCCAACAATGGCTTGTCCCTATATATTTTGAGGATCTATAGTGTGTTTGACTGGCTTAGCTTTCTATAATAAG
This sequence comes from Heterocephalus glaber, assembly GCF_000247695.1. The sequence continues at coordinate 20,595,771 of NW_004624740.1, read as the reverse complement.
CATAATTTCTCTTAATTGGGGCTGTAAAAGGATTAAAAATCTAACAATTTGTTTTAAACATTGCAGCCCATTTATTTATTTATTTTTGTCATTCAGACATTAATGGGCACCCTCTATATACAGGGATTGTGTATTGTGAAGAGCCCTAGGAGACTGGGGGGGGGGTACCTGAAATGTTAAGAGCTCAGTCTTGAGGACTTGCAATACAGGATGGAATTAATAAAGAAAGGGATAAATTGCTGGAGTATAGCAAAGAAGTGGTAATAACAACACCATGGAGGGGCAGAAGTTAGGATATGCTTTGTAAGGTGGTGAGGAGTAACTACTGAAAGATGCTTATCTGCCAGTTGGACAAGATGGGACATGGCAGATGGTAGATGGGTGAGAAAAGGCTAATGTCATTTTAGAGGCCAAAATCCAAAAAGTAGAAATTGGTGAGAGTGAGGCTAGATGATGAGTTAGAGCCAGATGCAAAAGGGATTGTTGTCCAGTGTGCTAAGCAGATTGGATTGTGACCAAAGAATGGAAGTCATGGAGGAACTGTATCTGGTGAGTGTGGATGATTGCTTTTTGCTTTAGTGTTATCTGTCAGGAAGGTAGAGGATGGATGGGGAGCATGTCTAAACACCAACAGGAAGTTATTTAGCTTCTGTTAAAGTAAAATGAAGCAAAAGAAGAGCCATGAGAATAGAGGCTCTGGAAAAAGAATGAGCTGTACAGCTTTTCAAGAGGTGGAAACTGATTGGATGAAGGGAATTAGGGAAGACTTGAAATTAGATAACAGTGATACCTAGATGAGCAGAAATAGATTTAGGGTCACAATCAGGACTTTCACTTTGGGTCTGGTGTACTTGATGGGACTGCCTATAAAGATACCCATTCAGCAGGTGGAGATACGGGTGTTAAGCTCATAATAGGAAACAGCTAAATGGGAAGGTTTGGGATTTGCCAGCGTGGAGCCTGAGGCATGTATGAGAGCATCCAGGAAGAGTCTCTGTACAGAGAAAGGGGGAAAGAGGGAAAGGGGATTACCTTATGTCTTAATGAGGATCCTATTGAGAAGTATGTTTTTCCAAAAAAGATTTCCTCTTGAATTTTACATGTTCAAGTCATTATCATGGAGCCTGCTGACTTTAGCATCTTTTATTTAATGTCAACTAGAGTATGGTCTCAAAAAGTCACATTAAATCAGAAACAACTTAAAAATAAACTTTAGATGAACTTGCTCTATTTAAGTTATATTTAAGCCAAAGGGTTAAGTTATATACATGATAAAGTATCAAAGATTGAGTTCATTTTGGGTGGGCTTTGGAATGGGAACATGGAAGAAAGTTTAATTTCTTTTAATCTTGAGGAATAAACATTTCCTTTTATTTAAATTCATATGCATAACCAGCTCTGAAAAGTGCCTAGAATTTTAACCTTTTAATAAGGAGGGACTATTTTAGAGAACATGTTTTAAAATCTCATGTTTTACAGATCAAGAAACTGTACAATAAATTTGAAAAACACTGAAGAGATGCTTTTATGCCTTTCTTTTTGGAGATTCATAATTCACATTGTCATTGAAAGGCTCTGAGAAGTTCTGCAGGAAAGAAAATACCGATTTTGTTTAACCTAGCATTTCCCAGTCTTATTTGATGGCCAACTCAATATTTAAATGTTTCCTTTATAATTAAGTGGAACAGTGTAAGACTTTAAGGTATTAGTCTCAAAGCTCAGTTCATTTAGTGAATATTTCTTGAGACCTTGATATTATAGGTACCATGTTAGGTCCCAGGGACACAAATATTATTCATGACAACAGCACTGATAATAATAGTAACTAAAAGTTGTTGTGTGCTTGTTAGGTGTTAGGAAAGTTCCTAAGCATTTTACATATGCCATCTTATTTTTGTTCTCATGAACCCTGTGACAGAAGTATTATTTTTTATTTTAAAGGTGAGTAAATTAAGGCCCCAAGAGGTAAAGTGATTGTCCTAAGGTCACAGACCTAGTGAATTACAGAACTGGGATTCAAATGTGGCTTCTGCCTCATCTTACTGCTCACATTTTAACCCACTACAGCATTGTCCTTGGAGAATTTATGGCATAAATAATATACATAAACAGTACCAGGATGGATTTTAGATGTTTTGCCTTGAGGATCTTCAACGTGTGACTTTTGATATTAATCCTTGATACTCTGCATTCCTCTGGAGAGCATTCCTAATTTGGCAATCAGGGCAGCCCCTTTTTCTCCGAAGCTGATGCTCTTGGTATCAAACAGACCTTTGTTGGAAAATCGGATCTTGTTTCTTCCACATTACATAATGCAACATATATGAAGTAGATCAGGATATAGCTAATTTACAACTCTCCTGTATGGTTCCTGAATGTTCCTTTTTCTTTTCTTTAAGTAGGAAAAATGAGCACTATATTTTAAATCTTCTTTATACACTCTAGGCAATACTTAAACATTTAACTCTTAGCAATTTGTGTTTTTAATGGAATAGGGTTTTCCTTTTAGGTCATTTTCATAGAGTAACTTTGGTTGTCTAAACATACTCTGAAATACGTTGGGGATTATGGTTTCAACACATGTAAGCCTAAGGCAAAAGTATGAGTAACACATGATATTTTGTTACATTTCATGAACAAACCACTGTTTTGTGGTATAATACAAAACACAGCTAAGTAGTTTAGATCACTATCAGGCATTATAAGGTTAGGTTTTCAATTTATGTGATTACTCAAAGCTCATTAGGAGTATATTCTCTGGCTCTAGGGAATGTAGCCTAGAAAATTGTGGTTTCTCTTGTGAAAAAGGTATATTTTTAGTTCATTTATTATGTTTTTAGTTTATCTCAATTATATCCCTTTGTACTTTTAGAACAATAGTCAAATTCACAAATAAACTTACAAAGTCTATTCTACCAATGAGCCAAAAAGGGTAAAAAAGAAAGAAAACACGTTGTTGTTATTTATTAACTTAAGCTCTGTCTTCAGAATATCACAGACACTCTATCAAAGAAACCAATATTACAAATTGTATTCTTTAGAGCAAACCAACTGTTAGGTGGTAGAAAAGCTCTGAGTTGTATTCTAGCTCTGGCATACACTAAAAAGCCAGTTTGATCTTCTAAGTTTTTGGTTTCCTCACTTAGAAAATGGGCCTAATGCGATGTGCCCTGGTATATGGAAGCTCTTTTGAAGTATGTTAGGAATGACAGGAGCTGTGCAGAGAATATGGTCACATTCTAGTGCTTGCTCTGTGATCTTCAGCACAGCATTACATAATTTAATATCTTTCAACTCTAGTTTCCTCATCTGTAAAATAATGATAAAGATAGTGTCAACATGGTAGGATTATTGTTCACATTAAATTAGGTGATATAAGAACCAAAGACAAGAATGGATGCAAGGTAGCTTCTTGCTACATGGCAAATCTTTCCTATCTTCCTTACAGTGGAAATACTATCATTCCTTTATTCTTTCACATACCATTTCTTAACTTTTATTTACATATGAGCACTTTTAAAATTGCACTTAAAACCCTTAATAATTAGTGTGAAAATAACAGATGTAGATTGTTACTACATATATGATACTCAAAGAAGTGGGCCTAATTTGATCCAGCACACACTCACGAGGCTTTTGCTATGTGTAATGCATTGGATTTACAAATGAGGACTCAGGCTGATCTTATTCTGAATTCTTGATAAGTCCATGCTTCAAATCACTTGGGGTTTTTTGTTATTTTTAAAGAAAAATAAGAATGCATTATTGGTACTCCAAAGGCTATTATTTGGCAGTAATTCATTTCTTTAGCTTAACATGGAAACATTGACCCTATTTGTTAAGCTGAAATGTCTTCTGCAGGGACATTCTGGAGAGCTTAGGTGCCTTAGCGGAAGTGTAGCAGGATGTTGTTCTGAATGAGCCATGTGTGAAGGAAGTATTTATGCAGTGTCAGCCTGTGGATCTTAAGCAGATACACATTCACTGGAATACATTCACGTGTGGTTTCTGAATAGTAATTTAGATCTGGTTGTAGGTTGTAATCCCTTTAATCTAATTCCTAGAGACCTTTTCTCTTCTTGCCTTGGCCATCAGGAAGCTTACAACTGGATTTTGTGATATTTTGAGCTCTATTTTTTCTTGGCTCCAATTTTTGTAATTTGTCATTCATTTTATTATTTATTAGTGATCTCATAAGCTTTGTTGAGTAGGAGAGAGTTTTAATATAACCAATGAATAAATAAAGAAAAATCTAGAGAAATCTTTTCTAGAAAAGATCTAGTTCTCAAATGGGTCAGATAGTCCACTTAATGGGCGAGAGAGACAAAGGTCAACTTACACTTCATCTCCTACCCTTTCGAAACTGCATTTGTGTTGGGAAAGCCCAAATCCAGTGTTCAGAAAGAGGTTTTTGAGAAGAGATTAGTAAGTCCTAAAGATTCTGGATTGCCCTTGGAATCAAAGTGCTGGTTTGAGCAATAATTCTGATTTTTGACTGTTATGTGTGCTTCTACTTTGGGAAGAGAAGATTTTATTTGTGCTTATGACTTCAAAATCCATCAGCTTTGGTGTTGCCCCATGTCTATCAAAGATTAATTATGGTAATTCTCTTTGCAACTAACTGCATATCAGAGTTTCCATCTGGATAGAGATTCCTCCTCTGATCCAGAACCCAAGTGTGGGGGAGCTGGGCAAGGAAGTGGAATTTGGAGAAGGACATGCGTTTTAGATATTTTCCTTGAGCATGCTTGGGTGGGGTGCAAAGCTCACATTGGCCATTTTTGACATATGAGTGGGCACCTTCTTGTACATTTGTGTGCATTTTCTGGCTCTCCCACACATTTTAGTAGTTAGGGTATATCAGATTTAGTAATAAAACTCTAGAATCACCATATACTTTGCAGTATAATACCTTTTCCAACATTGAGACTGGAAAGTTTATTCGCTTATGAATCTCTAAACCATCAGGCATTCCTTTGTTCAGTGTAAAGCAAATTAATATACTTTATCAATAAATTCAATTTTCTTTAAAGTGCCACTTGTATTCCTCTGCTGCGTTGTAATGGTTAGTAATGATCTATTAAAAAATAACACCTTTTGGGCCTGGGATTTAGCTCAGTGGTTCCGGTGCCTGCCTTGCAAGCACAAGGTCCTGATTTTGATCCCCGGTACCCAAAAAAACCAAAACCAAAACCAAAACAAAACACCTTTGGAAGTCTTCCATTTTAGATCATTGATGGTGGGCTGTGATTGAAAGAGAAACAAAACATGCTGGATGTTTATTCACGAATTTTGGAAAACAGAGTTACTAGAACGTTGTGGGACGCGTTTAAGTCAGATCCTAGCCCTACATCACTTGTGGTCATTGCTTCTCTTGAGGCAATAATTCTAGGAGAGAAAAAAAAATATCGCAAGATAGATTGAGTAATGTAGTAAAATGGCATGGTTTGCAGTAGTAGCAGAGGTAACAATGCTACTACTAATAGTAGCTAACTTTTTCTGAGTATCTGCCAAAATTCTTTCTAAGTACGTTAAATGTTTTATCTCACCTAAACCTCATTATCCTATAAGCCAAAGATGAGTATCTCCATTTTGAAACCTCATAAAGGCAGGTGTCTTTATTATTCTCATTTTATAGGTGAAGAAAGTGAGACAGCCAGGTAAGGAACTTCCCTAAGGTCACACAGGCATTAAGTAGAAAAACTGACCTTTGGATCTGTGAGCCTATATTTGGAGGTCCTGCTTTAACCACGCTCCAGAGCTGCTTCCTAGTCATTTTTATTGATAATATTTTATTTATTTATGTTGCCTTAAATCACCACTAGAATCTTTGATCCTCCCTTTTTTATTACACCATTAATTAATCACAGCATCCCTCAATCATAATGATTCTAATACAAAGCTCTTATGTATCACGTGATATGCCTGGTGTCTAAAATTTTGTCACTGCATTATGTCAGGCACTGTCCAAAGTGGTTTACATTTGTTGAAGCATGTAATTCTATTATTTAGGTATCATTATCGATAATAAGAGTACCTTTTTCATAGGTTGCTGTGAAACTTATACGTGTGAGTATGTGTAAAGTGCACTGGAATGTATAGCACATAGTGCACAGTGCATGTTGGGTGTCATTGTTTCCCTGCAGTTAGAATCTATAAGCCCTCCACTGTCTAGAGGGAGACCATGGATTTGGCCTGCTGTACTGCCCACTCTCAATCACTACACTAGCAAAAGGAATCAGCATTTTTGTTTTTACTTATTTATTTTACCAAAGTAAAGCTTTTATTTTGGTAATGGAAAGATAAAGAGGATAGAGTCTGTAGTCAGCCTGCCTAGATGGTAATATTATCTCTGTCCATGAAAGCTATGCAACCTTGGGAAGCTTATCTAAAGTCTCTATTCCTCTATCCTCTGTTCCTCTCTATTCTTTGTACATGAGAATATTATAGTTGTTTATACCTCTGGATTGCTGTGAGGGTTAAATGAGAAAGCTAAAACTCTTAGTGTAGTGCTTGGCATATGGTAGCATTCAGATGTGATTAGCTAATGTTATTATGGTCATTAGAAATAAAATTACATTTGCATTTCACAAGTATATTTTGAATTTCAAAGTCACAGATTAAATCCTGGGAACCAAGTTCAGTGGATACTGTTATAAAGTATATGAGACACTCTAAATGTGTGTGAGTGCGTGTGTGTATGTAGCCTGTAACACTGAGCACCAAAGTGGGACTCTCCCAGCAGGGAATTGGGGGATCATGAGGTTGCTCACATAGCAGGAGTAGCTAGTGGAGCATTGGATGCCAATCCTGGAATGGTCCACATGGACACCTTTGTTTTGGGCACTTGAACTGTATTTAGACAGCTTATTGTCTGGTTATTTAGGGAGTCAGGATCCCTGTAGCTCCACCATGACTTTGTTTTCCAGAACTGGGATAGGTGGAGAAGACAGAGTGAGAAACAAAGAGCATATATTCTTGACATCACGACTTCCTCATCTTTGGTTCTTTTATTCGTGAAAGGTAAGCTCAAATGGGCTAGCCTTCTAGCAACAGCCAATGAATGTACTTGTTGTTTCTTCCCAGTTTTATGATGTACCCAGTATGTGTAAAAAGCACAGTTGTCAAACTGTGGGTTATAGTGTGGATTTTATTATTTTTTAAAGTTGTTTCTGTTGGATTTCAAATATCTTATCTTTGTTAGCTCAAATGCTTATGCCTTTGTTTTTTATAGTACCCACTCTCTGGAAGCCTAAATTTTCATTCAGGGAATTACCCTAGGAAAGGAGTGAAGATAAACAAAAAAACTATAAACAACCCGCAGCCTGTGTTTGTTTCAAAATCCACTCCATTATCCAGTTGACTTTGAAGGATGTTGCTTCATTTTTCTTACTTTCCCTTAATTTTGTTCAGTTCTTTATTCAAGAAGATGACCTACTCCCATGTGGCTGTAGCAGACTTCCCCAGTCAGTTCTGTACCTGGCAGATTAAAGGATGTTAGGACATGCTCTGCAAAAAGCACACTGATTTGCATTAGTTTGGGAAGCAATGGGCCCATAGGATGTAACCAGGCTTCCTTTCTGCTGGAGTTTGCAAACACTTTACTAACCTAGCATCCTATGCTATGTTTGTTTGATCATTGCATCTCTATTTATTGTAGTATCTCACAGAGTTAGTATCTGGAGCCATGCTTGGGGAAATGCTACTTTATATGGTCATCATTGCTGTAGATGGAAATATGAAGATACCCCAGCATAATGGTTGTTGTGCTGTTGTTTTGTAAAAAGATTAGGCCATGTCATAGCTTATTTAGAACTAACATAAAAACCTTGAAGTCAAAATTCACCAGAATATTTTCCCTGTATTGAAATGAAGAAAATGATTTAAAATGAAACAATAAAATGTGTTTAAGAACATATATCTAATTCTGTACTAAACCCTGAATGCCTACAAATTTAATTTAATTTGATTTAATCTGTGTATTCTCTCTATAGTCAGATTTATAAAAGGCAGCTTGGGTCACTGTAAACTCCTTTGTCATCAATAATTTTCATGTTTTAAACAAATATGTCAGTGTAATATAGATGATAAATTACTGATATTATTCTATAATACCGATTTAAACCCAGAAAACCATTTTTTCCAGAACCTCCTAATCCCAGTAAAGTAAATGGGATGATTTATTTTGGAATTATTTTCACTTATGCTCTTTAATTCTTAGGTGGAAAGAAATTTATTTTTTGCTATCAAGATATGGGGAATCTAGAAGCATACTGAGGCCTTGGTGACTTTGTTAAATTCAAACTCTGGTGGGCATTAAGCCTGCTACAAAGCAGGTACCAAACATGTGTTTATGGGATGAACTTTTTTTCTCTGCCTGCGCTTTAGTTCCTCATTTACTGTTTCATAAATAGGTTGTGTGAAACTCAGGGCCTTGTAGTTTTGTCAGAGCATGGAAATAATGGGTCCAATGTATAGTGTAGTTCTTAGACTGCTTAGGGAATGCACAGGATCAGGTACAGTTTTCAGCTTGCTGTATGTAATAAGAAGACCCAGATAACACTTTGATTTAAAAAATTATGCCTTCCTTTTTACTGCAACTTTATTCTCTTGGTTGTATGTGATATACTTTCAGAAGTGTAGAATAGCCCCCTTCACTGAACAAAAAGTGAAGCAATGGACTACTGCTGTTGATGAAGACAAATTTGTATTCAATTTTGAAAGTCACTCATGTCTATTAGTAGGTTTAATGTCACTGAAGCTTAGTTCATTTTATTAAATCTCGGAAATGTGACCAGTTTCTTTTTCCTAGAAAGTCTCCATGTTTTTTGATTCTAGGATCTCTATGTAACATATCAAAAATAGAATAAATATAGGACTGGAGAATAGGATTCATTATTGAATACCTCTTATGTGCCAGATCATTAAAATATATTTACACATCTTCTTTACTCTTTAAAGAACCCAAGGAACTAAATACAATAAATTAGTTTTATACATGAGAAAATAAAGGATAAATACAATTCAAGTGATTTGGCCAAGAGCTAAGAGCTAGGAAATGGTAGAATAGGAATACAAACCTGCTTATACTCAAGGCAAAAGAAAATACTTCAGGGAAGGAGTAAGATTAGGATTGATTCTGAAGGTAGCCATTTGCCTGGGCCTTTATATAATCTTTTGTTAGGATAGAAGGCCTGTAAGGGAAAGACCTTCAGTAGAATGGGGTGTTGATTCCCTTTCTCTCCTTGCCCACTGAGGGGAGTTGATGGCCTCTACTTGTATTCCACTCTGAATGATGGGGGTTTAGGTCCAACACACTTAACAAGAGATTTTTTATTTGATTAATATTGGTTGTTCTGACAAAGTCTAGATTTTTCCATTTGCATGTAAACTCAGATATTCAATAAATATTTTCACTTCAAATCCAAAAAGGATATCTTTAGTAGATTAAAGATCAGGCATAGTTCTGATCTTTTTCAGATGCTAGAAGGCAAATAAATATTATGGCTTATTTTTAAAACTGGTGTTTTATTTATCCATAAATTTTCCTTCTTATTTAATATTTGAAAAAAAAGTTCCAAAGACATGGCTCTGTTCCTCACTATTTTGAAGAAATTGGTCCTAAAGACTGGAATTATGTCTTTAAAAGATGGATGAACACCATTTTAAAGTCTAGCAGGATACCTTTGTCATAAGGGGCTTACTGAATACCCTTGATGATCAAGGTGAGATGAAAGCATGGAGAGGTCATCCAGACCTGGCTTTGAATAAGATCCCCTCCAAAGTTTCTGTCAAGCTTGAAGCTTTATACTTTTATGCTATCTGAAGTTCCCATGAAATGTCTGCTTTTGACAGTTTTAAAGAAGAAATTTGATTGTCACAGGACAAGAGCTCAGAAGTCTAGTAACATTCTGAGAGAAATTCAACTGGTTAGATTTGTGTGTGAGCGTGTGTGTATGTGTGTGTATGTGTATTTATTAACTGACCCATTCCATGAAAAAAGAAAATTAGTTACTTAAAAGAAGTCACTACTGGTGCTGTATATAAAATATTTCACTGGGATTAATGAGTTAAATTTTAAAATCGGAGAAGACCTAAATTGAACATCTCAGAAATTCCATAACTTTCAGATATTGTCTATAAATTTGACACTAAACATTGAAAACTAATAACTACATACATATTTTTAAGTGGAAAATTGTGAGTATATTTTCTTTTCTTTTCTATGCTTATAGTGCCATGACCTTTGTGTTGTTAAAAAAAATGGTCAGATAAATTTTTCTTTTATACTGGTTGTTGAAAGTGATATTTTACTTCATTTTTTCTTATTTATTTCATTAGACTATCACAAATGATATATTTTTTTAATTACCTATTTTCTATGTAATTAAATGAAAAATGTTTTTGCTTCACTATAACCTTGCTTCTTAATCACATGTTTATAATTTCATTTCATTATTTTCTAGAAGACATTGTTCCTGGAACCCACTGATTTCCTATTTTAATTTTGACTGATTATGTTTTAGGGCTGTTATAAAGCTAACATCCTGCGAGTTATTTTCATAGAACTCTTGAGTTGGTTTAAACATATATCACTGACATCTTTCTCTTTTGATCTCTTTATTCTTCTTTTTTTGGAGAACTATTTGACTACTTGGATGACTTGTACATATTTAACAAGATTTTTCAATTAGTCTTACTCTATCCACCTTGATTAATGACAACTTCATTTTTCTATTTGCTCAGATCACAAATCTTATTTTTATTATTATTAGTACATCTTCACAGTACATAATGATTACATTCATCGTAGGGAGTTGGTGCATATATCTAACACATCTTAATTCTTTTTATATCCCCTTTCTCTCTCTTACTACCTCTGTCTTTTGGTCCCCTTTAGATTTGGAAACTGGCTATCCACATGCAGAAGATTGAATCTAGACCCATATCTCTTATCATGTACTAAACTAAAATCAAAATGGATCAAAGAAATATATGTTAAAACACAAACAATCTGCTGGAAGATAAAATAGGTAAAACTCTTGAAGTCTTAGCATGGGCAAGGACTTTCTGAACAGAACCCCCAAAACACAGGAAATAACATGAAGAATCAACAAATGCGATCATATCAAATAAAAAAGCTTCTGAACAACAAAAGAAACAACCAACCATAGTGAAAATAAAATGTGTAGAATGGGAAATGTTTTGCCAGCTATTTCTCAGAGGGCAAATATCTAGAATATATAAAGAATTAAAAAAATTAAACCCTCCCAAGATAGATAATAGGAATTAGCTTACAAATCTTGATACTGAATTTTCCTCTTTTATATTTTACATCTAGTCCAACAGGAAACATTGTAGCTTTACTGCCAAAATAGACCAGAATCTAATTAGACCTCTACTATCACCATAGGTATAATTGAAATGGGATACATACTACTGCCTCAGAATTGTGCAGGACCAATTTTGTCATCATGACCAAATGGAAATACTTAAGAGGAAACAACCAAGGCTAGTAGAATGTCATGATAAATTCTGTGGTGAACATGAAATCTACCCTCCTCTCCCAGCAAAGACACTTGATAGTTGGGTAGCTACTGTATTTTCAAATAACTTAGGAACTTTCAGATAAGTGGAAATTGGAAAGTAATTGTTAGATCTTCATTAGATCTTCATAATCTTTTTAGGTTACTATTTTTTCCACTATTTTGTGGATAAAGAAACTTGAGATGCAGAGTGTATATGATACCAAGCTGGTAAATGATGATGACATCAGAATTTAAATCAGACTTTTCTATTTCCAAATTTTACTGTTCTTCCTTTCACTTTTCCTCTGTCCTAGGATACTTAATTGGAACCAGCAGTCCAACCTTACAGATAGAGGGTGTTCCAGTAAACGAAGATGGACACCTATAATTAGAGCTGCCCGACATTAGAATTCACCAAAAATCTGCTATTTCTGAGGCTTGTTCGAATGTTGAACACCCCACTTCACCTCCTCTCCTACTGTGGCTGAAATAGAACAGTACTCCCCATTGGTTAGCAGGTACCATACATATTTTCTTTCAGATATGACCTCCTATTATTTATAAAAGCTCATGAACCTACCTGCCTCTGTAAAAATCTGTTCCTCAGAGATATATCTAATTTGGCTTCTGGAAAGCTCATTTTAATCAGATTTCTTTTTATGAAATTATTACAGCTGCTAAATTATTAGTCATGGATACTGCCTTATTTATTCCTTTTCTCTATAAATTATTTGTATCATTTTGATCCTATAATTTTTTTAGTAATTTTTTTAAAAACTGAAGATATTTCTGGGCAAATAGTTGGAAGGTATATACTTTATTTCACAATGCTAAATAGTAACTATCTGTTAATTTTTCTTTTTTCTTCATCCAGAGTACTTAAACAATTTATATTAAAATCTAAATGAAACAAAATCATTTCTAACAATTTTATGATTTTTTTACCAAGTTTTACATGTTAATGATCAATGACATTTCTATTAGGTTTACACTGTTTGTGCTAGAATTGGTAATGGATCTGATAATATATTTTCATGTTATATTTTAAAAATCTGAAATGGAATAAAATTTAGCACAATTTTATGATTATAAAGTAATTCTTATTTGTTATTTCAGTTTTCTCAACTAAGTAACGTTGTTTTGAAATTTCTTTCCCTCAAATTCATTTGTGATATATCACCACATCTATGATTGGTTTTAAAGTAAATGTCAGAGACTTGCTGTTTAGTCCCTCTTGTCTTTTCTTAGGCAAAGGATTTTATGGATGACTTGGGCTCTTCTTTCAAAATGTGTATTTTTCTCTCCTTTTCCTTTCATTAGTACTCATGAGTTAGGTATAATAGACATTTGCATGATTTACAGACTTGGTTGTAGAAGATGACTACTTAGGTGTTTTAGGAAGACACTAGTCAGAGACATTTCAATAATTTTAGCACAATGGGGGCTGCCATTCCACTGCTCCCAGCACAGAGGAAGGGGCTTCCGGGCTGCTGTTCCACCACTCCCAGCGCAGAGGAGGTCAGCTGCATGGGCACCAGCAGCACTCCCCCCCCCCATCTAAATGAGAAGACACATAACAAGTCTCAAAACCAGACGTCCACATCACCTACAGCAACCCCAAAGGGAAATGAGATGGAACACTCTGATACTCAACCACCAGGACTCCCTGAACTGTGAACAAAAGAGGATCTGGAAAAAATGAAATCAGAAATAATTTCTCAGATAACAGCAGACATTGTGCTCATATTGCAAGACATGATTAATAAATCTAGAGAGGATCTGAGGAACATGATGGAATCCCAACATAGGAAACAAATGGAATCCATAAAATAGATATAAACAGATTTCCAGGAGATTAAAAACTCCATTGAAATTCTACACAGCAGAATGAGCCAATGTGAGGACAGAATTTCAGATATAGAAGATAAA
>NW_004624740.1:20549287-20576387 GCF_000247695.1 Heterocephalus glaber | reverse complement strand
GGAAAAATAAGAACCAAGAGAGATTATGTAAAGGTGCAAATTTCCAATGATGAATGTCATTATATTGTATACCTAAAATGTACCAATAAAATAACATTTTAAAACAATTTTAGCACAATGTGGTGGACAGATGAAAAAAATAAGTCTGAGTTTACAACTGAGCATGACTATTCTGACTTTTCTTTGTTGGGTTATAACATACAGTTTTGGAAAAAAAACCACCTAATTTGTGAGAAGCTACCAAAATTGCTGATATTTGCCATTATCAGAATTAATGTACTTATGACATACCCTTGGCATATATTTTTCAATTCATCTTTCAAAGTTATCAACAATGAATTTTCACTTTTGACTAGCTTTACACAATAGCAAGAGTATAATTTTGTGGCTTTCCTATATGTTTTACCTTTTCAATGAATGAAAAAAGAAGCTGATTTCAGAAATTATTTGGTATTGGCAGGACAGAATTATGGCCCGTTTCCAATTACCATGCTCGTACAATTATGAGAATGTTGCAGTGAATGAATGGTCAGCTTGCAGAATTATGTGGGCCTCTATTCAAGCCGTGATGCAGAGGGACACATGTCTTACCTGACAAGATAAGAATGAGTGTGCACATCGCTTCCCAATTACCTGAAATCCCTTGATGGAAATATATGCACCATGAGAATTAGCAGATATTACAAAAGAGAACCTCTTCTCACTCCAAAGATCTGATTGTTAAACATCTACCAGCAGAACATTGGGTCAAGCATATTTAGCTTGTGTGAATGTGCATAACATATCTAACCCTTTTGAGCCTCATTTTCCATTGCTATAATATGAGAAGCCAGTTTGTACTTCACAAAATTTTTGGAAAAATAGAGAACAGCTCTTAATATATTATTGACATTTAGCTGAATGGCTGTAATAATAATGAGAATGACAAAAAGTTATGTTAACTTATAGAACTGCTTAACTCTTAGCTAACTAACAATTTTGTAAAGTAGATTGCATGAGACCAGAGAAACAGTTCATTTTTATGCATGTGGACATAGTCTTGGTGAGTTATTTTGCTTATTAGTCCTTTAACATTTTTTGGTTTAATTCAACATCTATTTTTCAGTATGTATTGTAGCAAACACCTCTGATAAGCATTGTGAAGAGTGTGTTCTGTATTTCACTGCACTTTTCCTTTGTTACTTCTGAAACAGTAAGTGAAACAGTTCTAGAGTAAGCACCAATTTTATTAGCCCGCATTTCTACTCATCTTTGTCTTATTAATGATATACTATTATATATATTATTCTCATTATGTTAATTATCATAGAAGATTGAAGAACAAATGAGAAGTCATAAATTAGAGATACTTAAGGAAGTCAATGATTAAAGCCTAGCCAGTGTAGCCCAAAGAACCCTGTAACACTGAACCCCCACTGAATGGGGAGTGCCATGATGTTTGCCTTTCTTCCTGGCATTATCGGTGGTAAAAATGAGCTAGTGGAGAAAAATGAGCTAGTAATATATATCTTACTCCCTGGCGTGAAAGTTGATAGGACAAACTCTCAAGAGTAGAATGTGTGGGAAGAGCTACCAAAGGAATAGGTTGAGTCTCTGGGCCCTTTACTGTCCAGCACAGGAGGACAAGAGAGACTGGTCTCAGGCTGCAAATCAGGCTGATCAGAAGGGCCTACAGTGAGGTTTCCTGACATACACATCAGATGGAGAAATCTGGTGATAAAAGAGGGGTCTTTCAATAGCTGGAAGAGAAGGTATCAGCCAAGAGAAAATCAAGGACATAGGATGTAAAATCAAATGATCGAACTTTCGGCTTAATGCAGACCATCTATCTGACTATCTTATCCTTAAACCACTGCTTTCTCAGACATTTTTCATCTCATATCTGTAATGATCATATATCCCAAATTTTCTAGAATGGGCCAGATTTTGAATATTTCTGCCATTGTTAGGCCATTAGTCCCAAATCAGGGTTGGAGACTGTGATCACTCCTCTTACACCCCCTCCCCAACTTCTGATTCCCTTATCCCATAAATTCAGAAGCCTCTAAGTAGTTGACAGTATCCTTAGGCAGCTGTCCAAAGCAGTGGTTCCCAAATCTCTCTGTGTATCACAATTGTATGAGACAATGGTTAAAATACTGATTCCTGTGGCACCTGCCCCACCTCTCCAGCCCTAGAAATTCAGATTCATCTCGATGTGGGAAATATTCTGGTACCTGTATGTCTAACAAGTGTTCCATGTGAACATGAGGCCGCTGGGTTGGAGATAGGGTTTTGGAAAGAAGATGAGCAATCAGAGCCATTCCCACCTTCCTCTGAGCATTCAAATCCCCTTACAATAGTGTGTATTATCTGGAGTTTTTGACTTATGAGGACCTTTGAACTCTTGAAACTTTAATATTAAAATTGCAAGTATGGGTGCATAAGAAGCTCCCTGGAAGAGGACCTTAGCTTTCATCAAGTTCACAATGGAAGTAATATCAAGAAAGATTACAAACGCATGGCTCATAGACTGGGAATAAGGTACTGTTTTCAATGATCATAGGTTTAAATATGTTTTAAATATGTTTTCTCCCTCCCTCTCTTCTTTCCTGTATCCTTCCCTCCATTCCCTCCCTCCCTTCTCTCTCTGTCTCTGTCTCTGTCTCTCTCTCGTTCTTAGAATTAATTATGTACTGATCTAATAGGAGTATCCTTTCCAGGTTTAAGGAACATACATACGGAGACACACACACACACACCAGCACCCACCAATCAATGACTTATTATTAAAATGATGGCTTTTCTTTCAGACTAGTATTTTCAGTTTTGTCAGCCCATAATATTTAATTGAGTGTGCATTTTGTTCTGTGTGTGTGTGTGTGTGTGTGTGTGTGTGAAAGGCTGTTGGGTGGGAGTATCTAATCATCTAATTAAGGCTCACTATTTTCTCAGCAAACCTCTCTTTCTCCTGCCTCCCACTTTCCATATGCATCTACCAAAACAGGTTCTGGGTCTGTGGTCCAGTGAAATCCTGTCTGGTTTACATTGGGGTTAATATTCTCCAGCTGCATTTCTTCAACTCTAGGGAGACCTTTTCCTTGACAAGCGTTTGTGGCTTAAGGAGCCAAGCAATTGGCTTCAGGGCTTTGAGTTCTAACTCTGGGTCTGCCCTGACACAGTGTGTGACCTTGGGCGATTCATTTGATCTCTGTCCAAACTCTCTGATGCTTGATAACAGGATTTTCTAGAACTCTCCCTGCCAATAAAGGCATATGGAACCACTCCTTTCCTTCACAAGGGAAAGCTACACTTCATTATCCTTCAGCCTTTCAATTTTCTTTCTCCAGTTGCCTATCTCCCCATTCCAGTGACTCTATAGTCTAACTGTGGCTATTTTCCCAAGCCTCAGAAACACTTCCTTATTTTTCTTTCCAAAAATGCATCAGCAATGCTACTTTATTTCAGCCCTCCCCAAGATTCTAGACTTTGTCCCTAAATGTTTGCCCAGTACTAAATTACCCAGGCTTCCTTGGAACAGTGAATTCTGTAGAATTGGACTCTGCCCTGCATTTCTCATGGCTACTGTAAATAGGAGGGCTAAATTTCCCTCCCACTTTTCTGCATTCTATAAAGTACAATTTATTGATTTATGAGCCTCTAGAAATCATTTTTATGTTCCCTTTACTTTTTAACATCTCCTTTTATAGAAAACGATTAAGTTAATAAATTTTATTAAAAGCAATACAATTCCAGGAATTTTTTTTTTGGCAAAAAATATGAACTATTTCTGCTTTTGGTCTTTGGCAAAGATATTTACTTAGATAATACTTCCCTTTTAAGTTTTGGGAACACACACCAGTGAATAATCAAGAATTTTGTGAGGGCTGGAGATTTAGCTCAGTGGTTTCGCCGCCTGCTGTGCAAGCACAAGGACCCGAGTTCGATCTCCGGTACCAAAAAAAAAAAGAAAGAATTTTGTGGAGTGATACAGAAGAATATTATATTTTGTGAGGAGATTTGAGATTCCTGATAATTGCTGGCTTCTCATTTCAAAATAAGGCTGAAGAAGTAGTGTAGAGGATATTCCTTTTTTACTAACATTTTCTTCTACTTTCTGCCTCAAGATCCAAGTTCCTCTGAGACATTAGGCTATGATACTTTCATCATGTTATTTGTGTTAATGATAATTAAAGGGTTCTTGGGCCAAAGTGCTAACAAGGGTCAGATGTGATTCATAGTAAGTAATTAAATGGGCATGCATTAAACAGTTAATAGAGTGACTTCTGTTGTGTGTTGTAAGTCAGACACTTTCTGATTTGGAGTGATGTCACTGGTTACTACTCTGAGATACAGGGCCTTCCTTTTTGGGGTGGGGGCCCCACTTTCCTCCCCAGAGCCTTTACCCCAGGCCTGTCTCTCTGGAGCTTCCTTGTGCTCTGGACCACTCTCTCTTCCTCACCAGAATCTCTGTTGGGTAATTGCCAAACTGGAAATTGTTTAATAATGAAATATCTGAAATGAAAGAGTATGTTAAGATAGAAATGATAGTTAACATTCATTATTTACTTTGTGCTAGAACTTTTTATAATACTTAACATACAATGTGCAGTTAATAGTCACAATAAGGTTATGAGGATGTTGGCTCTTTTATGTGAATTTTTGTTTGGTTTTGGTTAGGGTTAGGGTTAGGAAGGTTATGAGGATGTTGGCTCTTTTATGTGAATTTTTGTTTGGTTTTGGTTTTGGTTTGGGTTTGGGTATGAGTTTTTTGAGATAGGATCTCACTTAAACTCACTATGTAGCCCAGGCTGACCTTGAACTCACAGTGGGATTACAGGCATGTGCAACCGTGCCCAGCTAGTATTTATTTATTTATTTTTTCAGTACTGCAGATTCAGGACCTTCACACCAAGCTACATTTCAGCCATTTTCTTTTATTTATTTTGAGATAGGGTCTTACTAAATCACTCAGTTGTCCAGACTGGGCTCAAATTTCAGCTCCTTTTGCCTCAGTGTCCCAGAGTTCCAGGATTACAAGCATGCAGCACCATCCCTGGCTGGATGTTCCCTCTTATATACTCACAATATAGATGAAGAATAAAACACTGTTAAGGTAATTACCTAGGAGCAAACAATGATGCAACCTGATTTGAGACCTTGTGTGTTTAATGCACTATTATTCTACGTTTTGGAAAAGAGCCAGATGCACTTATATGTGGTTTTCAAACTGTCATGGTTAGACCTCTATCATAGGTAGAACTGCTCAGTGGGTAAAATAAGGGCAGGAGTGGAGGAAGCAAGCAGGAGGGCTCTTGTCTCCTTCTCTCTCCCCACACACCAATCCTCCTGCCAGGCTGAGCAGACATTCTTTTATGTTTTCACACTGGACTTCCAAGTAATGTTTCATTTGAAGTAAGAATTTCTCTGTGAAAAACAAACATGCTATGAGAATTATTGCCTTCTATAATCCCACTTATCCTAGTGCATTCTTATCTCTCTCCCCCTTATTTGGAAAAGCTAATGTAACTCAGATGTTAGCTGAGGTCACCCTTGTCTCTGGGGTCATCCTGTCCATTGAGATTGAAATAAAATGGCCTCAACCTTCCACTTCATTTCTCTTAGAAAACTCCATGTTATCTCCTGTATATGTGCACATCCTCTGGCCTGTTCTCGGGTGCAGCCCCTCCTGGTTGCACTCCTGACCGCCTAGGCTGCCTTCTTTATGCCCTGAGCTGCCCTAGACGTAGGACTCAATCCTTTCTCTTAGGCTGGCAATCCCCTTCATCTCCACTTGACTCCCACAAGAAATTGTTTGCTAATGAACACAGGGAAGCAACAGTAGAGGGTTTACCTCTCAGTGAAACAAGTAAATAGAATATTAGGCATCCTTATGGTTAAGCATTCTAAGCCAATTTGCCACCTGGAAGTTCCTGTTGAATTCCTTTGCCATACCTGTTCTGGCCTTTTTCACACTCTTCTATTCCTATTCTCATTCCTTCTCCTTTCTATCCTCAATTCAAAACTCTTCATTTCTTCAGCTGTGCTTTGTTTCTTCCCTCCTTAATCCAATTTCCCATAACCTTGTCTTTTCTACCTTGGGTGACTTACTAGGGTAGACAGTTTTCTGTCCTAGTGAGACTGTGGGTCAAACTATTAAGATGAACTTTGCCATAGCTACATCACAGACCATAGCACAGTGGAAGGATATAACCAAGCTGATTAGAAAACCAACTAGAAAAGCTCATTTCACCCTTTCCCGGAGAACAATCAGGAGCCTGTGTGAAGGATAGACAGACTTCTTTTTCCTCCAACAATTGATACTAAGAATGATTTAAAAAGCATATGTAAAGAGTTGTTCAGCATCACATACTATGGTAAGTCCTTCAGATTTTTTATTGAATTGAAATGGCCACACTCTGTGAAGTATATATTTGTATTTTCTTCTAATTAATCATACAAGTAATCTTGACATTTCAAAGCTTTTTCTTGAGAATCTTAGCAAAGATAGTGACTGTCTTTGCAATAGTTACACAAAAGGGAGCTGGTACATCCAAATAGTGACATCTTCTTCTCCCTATTTCTTCCACCTTCTCCTCCCTCCACCTCAGCAATCCTGTGTACATACAGCCTAATTGCTTTTTCTTCACAGATAGATGTTTTATAAAAATTGTTGGGTTTCTGTGAGCCCTGAAGTGGAAGGAGGTCCAACAATGGTAATTGGCAAAGATGACTCTTTTGTGGGGATCTCAAGCAAGTTTAACTTGTCCGAGAAGTTATCAGGCCCCTGTCCAAAGCCATATTGACTCCAGCTATCTCTATTGGTCCAAATCTATTATTAATAGTGTAAATGAACAAAGGTTTAATACAAGGGATTAGATACTTCAGAACTGTTGGAAGAGCTGAAAGAGAAAGCTAAATTTATGTGAGTGGTGGAGCCTAGTATTTCCCCTGAAACCCTTGTTACAAGCGTTTTGGAGTTATTTTCCAGTTTTTAATTCTACGGTCTTTTGGTAAGTAGAAGGGGATTAGAATAGATGTTGGGTCAATGTATTCTTTGCACCCACAAATTTTTGAAGATGGAATTTTTAACTGTTTTCACAAGCGTCACCATTTCCAAGTCAATTTCTATGATATTCTTTCACATTTTTTAGTTTGAAGCCTTTAATAATATGGAGACTGCCCATTTGAAGAAGCTATCTTCTTATGTAAATGTATATGTACCTGCATGGATATGTGCTTATATACATATATGCACACATATTCTATTACTTTTATGATACAGTACATGCACTGCAATTATTATTGGGGCTCATAATGATTAGTTGGAAATCTTTCTGTATTCTAAAGTACCATAATAATTATAATTTTCTGATCCCTTGCTTTACACTAGGAATCCTGCTCAGCTTTAAAAATGTGTTCTAATATGTAATTCTCAAAATTTTATGAGCTAGATTTCATTATTATTACCCCATTTAACAAAAAATGAGACTGAATCTAAAAGAGATTAAGCAACTTGCCCAAAATCCATAGCTGCAGTAAGTGGCAGGAAATCATCCAACAAAATTAATATTAGTGTAACTTTAGTGTTAGATATTTTAATATAATAATATAGTTTTTTTCTTTCTGCCCCTTTGACGGTGCACACACTTGTGTGTGTGTGAGTTCAGTTTTGAATATGTTCACTTTTGAAGTTCTATATGGCATCCTTCTACTGTCTCAACTCTGTTCAGAATAAAATTTAAAATACAAAGCTTATTCATCTAAAACTCTAAAACAAATGCTTCCCCACATTTATCCAAATGCTACATAATACAGGAGAATGTGTAGTCTCACAGCTCAAGAGAAACTAGAAAACCCTAGTGATACTTCACCATCTGGTGGTCAGAAACCCAAGTGAGCCATATGGGCACCAACTAAGCAAAGGGTGCCTTTGTCCTTAGGTTTGAGAATTGTGTTAGAATTTGTTCTATCAGTCAGTTCTAGAGATTGCTAGCTTGCTGCTCTGTTAAAGTGAATCCTCAATCCATTCTCTAATCATGTAAATCTTAACATACAAAGGAATTTTGTGCATTTCTGTTTTCCACTGTCAGGGGTTCTGATTCTGTACTATTCCATGAGAACTATTTTCACAGACGCTACTCATACCCCTTTTACTTATTATACCCAATGGCATTTTGTAGTCTTGACAATTTGCCTTTTCTGAATTCTATCCTTCCATGCCTCTGTAGTATGCCTTCTCAGGCACCTCTGTAAAAGCTCTAGTCCAGGGTCGGGGATTTAGCTCAGTGGTTTCGCCGCCTGCTGTGCAAGCGCAAGGACCTGAGTTCATTCCCCGGTACCAAAAAAAAAAAGCTCTAGTCTAGTCAATCCTTAAATGTTGAAGTTTATCAAGGTCTTGTCTTTGGCCTTTTGAGTCCAATGGGAAACTCTTGGCAATTCTTGGTAACTTCCAATTTCTAACTTTATTCCAAAAGAAAAGGAGTGTTTACGTGGGATAAAGGTCAGTGACATGCATTAGATCCTGGTGCAGAGATACATGATGCTCTCCCCCATTATCATTATTCAGTTACTCTGTTCTTCCCATGAAATTAGGAGTAATATTCTATGCTGAGAATACCTTGATTCTGGGATTAGGTAATGTCTACTCTAGACCACTGGGAAAAATCCTTTCTTTGCCCTTTTGGTTACTTCAGTTTGTTTTGTCTTGACACTGTAGTGGTAAAATATATAGGACTGAGCCTTGTGTTTCAGTTGAGGCAAATGAAGCCTTCTCACCTTTTTAAAAGTGTTTATAGGTTACAAATGCCTCTGGCATTAAAAGATACAGCAGAGTGTTAATGGGTCAGCTGTACTCATCAGGGGGCATCCTACATTGATGAATATGGAGTAGTGACATGTTATAGTGATCTAGTCTTACTTCTGAAACTCTGAACATGTTTTTCCTTGGAGAATTTCTAATCAGAATTTGGGGTTTACAGGTAGAATTTGAGGATTCTCTCTCTCTCTCTCTCTCTCTCTCTCTCTCTCTCTCTCTCTCTCAGAATGAACCTAGTACCTCATACATGCTGGCTAAGTGCTCTATCATTGAGCTTCATCCCCAGCCCTTTTTATTTTGAGATTGATAAATTGCCAGGCTGACCTTAAACTTTGAATCCTTTTGCCTTCAATTTCAGGCATGTACCTCCAAGTATTTCTTACAGATTTTGATCATAGTCCCAACATACAAGACGTGCTTATAATTCAACATATCCTTCTACTTCTAAATAGAATTAGCTACTACATATATACTAGTTTTCCAATTTTCTTTCATTTTCAAGACAAGACACTAATAATATCAACTATATTCTAGACATACATAGTCACTTCTCTTCTGGAAATTCTTCCTTGGATTCCACAGAGGATCTCAAACATGTCCCATATTAAACCCTTACTCCTTCCTTATCCCAACCCCTAAGTCTGCTCTCAACAATAGTAGGCACTCAAGTCGGAACCGAAGAGTTCATCTTGAACCTTTCTCTCTCTGACTACCAACAATCACCCTGCTATTACATGATACAAACAAAACTTTTCCAATAGCATCTTTGAACTTTTCTTCTCTTCTTAACTCTCACAGCTACTATCTCACTTTGGCCTGCATCGCCTCTTACCTGTTTTATAACAACAGCATCCTATGAGATTTCCCTAATGCCAGTCATCCCCTTATATCCTTTGTTCATGTGGGTTGGAGTACATACTTTGAGTTTTCCAGAATACAACCCAAAGGCTTCATCTTACTGTGCTGTGATCAGCCATGTCTCTTGCCCTGTCTTCTTAGTTACTGCGCTGCGGTCACATTGTATGGAATCTAGTCCCAGAGTGGGCCGATCTCTCTCACATGGATACTCAGTCCACTCATCCCTCTGCTCCAGGTGTCCTAACCTTTAGGACACTGCTCAGGACCCACTTCCTCTTCTCACCATCCCACAAAGAAACATCCCACATTTCATGGCACCTTTTACTTCTCTCTGTCACATACTGTGTGACTGAAACATATGGTATGTGTTTAAATTTTTAAAAATGTATTAGAGTAAAAGACACATTGCCATTAACCTCCCTCAAATTACTCCCCCTTCTTTCAAATACACTTATCCTATCATTCTTGCCACTTTCTGAAGCAGTTTTGGAAATCCTCTTTCATGGATGTCTTTAGTTGCACTGTCTTGGCTGCCTCGATGTTCTGGGTTGATTCAAAAAGTTTACCTTTCATTGTCATTTTGACTTTGTGGAAGAGCCAGAAGTTACATGGTGCTAGATCCAATGAGTAAGGTAGATGGGGACACACTATAATATTTTTATGACCTGGATTTTCTTTGGATGCCACTCGGCAGCAGAATTATTTTTGATCCCGCTTTGTAAACACACTCACAGAAAAAGACTTTCAGAACTGCTTCAAAAAGTAGCAAGAATGATGAGATCTTTGATCTCAAAGATCCCAAATGGTGAGGGATTATTTTGAGGGAAATTAGTGGCAATGTGTTTAACTATATATATATTTTTAAAATTAACATTCACTGTATTTTTTTATCATTTGTAGTACTTGCCTATTCATGCTGTCATTTTCCTTTTACCAGCTGCTGTCATCATCTACTAAACTGTGAACTCTGAAAGATTAGGTGTGCACTTGTTTTCATCTCTGTGCAAATCTAGCCAAGCACATACCCTGGCACTTACTAAGAATACTTTATGAGCCTGTGTGCCATGCTTTAGGGCATGTAAGATCCAAAACAATTTAGCCCATAACTGGAGATGAGAGAATCACTCATACAGACAGCAAGTACTAAAGCAAGGGCAGAGGAAAGATTCTCTCTCCCTAAGAGAGGACTGGAGGGCCTGGGAGAGACACCTTTAAGAACAGCTTTGACAGTAGACTTGGAAGTTCTAGACAAGAGGCAGAGATACTTTAAAGTACAAGCAAGGAAAATGAAGGTTGGGGATCTTAACGCTTTCTCTACGGCTTGAATAGGGGTAAGAGTATGGCAGGAGGAGGGAGTCAGTTTCCGAGGTTCTTGTAGAGGGAGAATGTGCTGTCTGAGTTCACCTAGTGACTAGGTGGTGAATGAGTTGCATGTGTGCCATATGCCGCAGCAGGCTGTTGGTTTCATTGAAAGCTCTAAAAGGTTTGCCATCACTGACTGTTAGTAACTCCACTGGGAATCAAGTTGTTTGATTCAGGAAGGAGTTATTCCTCAGAACTTGTGATCAGAATTAAAAGCTGCATTATTTGTTAGATTATGTATCATGAAATGTCAATTTTGAAACCCTATCTATTTTATCTGTACATAAAATTGATATTAAATGTAAAACATTAAAGGAGAAAAATTTTTGTGGCCTTTAAAAAGATGTCAGTTCACAGTAGGAGCCCTCTTTTTTGTGAACTACACAGTTGGAATGAAAAGCCACAGAGTTTTGAAGCCAGTTTCAGTGAGAGAAATACAAAGCCAGGACTTTGGGAGAGAAAGTTTTCATGAAGAGTCTGTTTGTGTTCCCCCTGACTTCCAACTTCTTGCATCATGATTCTTCTACTTAGGCACGGAACATCCCTTACCTTACCACCTTCTCAACAAGCCTGTCGGAACGGTACTGTGAGCTTCTTGATGCTGTCTGGACCATCTTCCTTTATGCCTGTGGGGAAGCTCTGTCTTTTATGAGTGGCTTCCTCTCTTCATCTACAGTTGTTCTTTCAGTGGACATTCCTTAGACGCAAGTTGGTGTCCTCTAATACAAGCTCCATATCAGGTCACATTGGAGAAAAGAGCTCCTCACTCTGCTCTACACTGGCTGTCTGGAAGGGGGAAGGATCCTTACCTTCTTTATCAGCTGCCCTTCTGTTGACATGCAAAATACCTACCCTGAGCTCAAGGCTGCCTGACTCAGCTTGGGAGAACTGAGATACTATTTCAGAGGGAAGAGTAACTGCAAGACCATGATAAGCAGAAACTAGAAATAGCACGGCTTCTTTCTAATATCATTTTTTGTGAAAAGATTTTGCATGTGTACAATTAGGATATTGGAACTGAAGTATTGCCTTTTTCTTGTTCTCATCTCCTATTTTAGCAAATGGAGAAGAGCAGTCTTATGACATAAGTACAGTAAATGTTAGAAAAACAAAGACACATCATAACTTTAAAAAAAGCCTACCGTATACCAAGCAATTTCTAAATCCTCATGACAGAAAAATAATAAGATACATGTTCTAGCCATGCATGGGGGCACATTCTTGTAATTCGAGCACTCTGGGAGACCGAGGCAAGATCACAAGATCAGACCCAGCTGGGCAACTTAGCAATTGCTGACAGTGTCTCAAAATAAATGATAAAAAAAACCTAGGGATGTAGCTAGTTGTGAAGGCCCTGGGTTCAATTTCTAGGACCAAAAAGGAAAGAAAGGAAAGAAAGAAAGAAGGAAGAGAGGAACAGAGGGAGGAAGGGAGGGAGAAAGGAAAAAAGAACTATATCCACTCATTCTGGTAGAGAAGGTAAATTTATAACACCTAAAAAGTTGCATAATAAAATATATATAAATTTTTGAGCTGACCGACTGTATATCAGTTAACTGTTCTATTTGTGTATGTCTGCACACACAATTCCTCACTAGTTTCATATAAAAATTCTGTATCAATATCTGTAGTTTATGGACTAGAAAAACATAGGCTCAGAGTGGTTGTGCAATTTGATCCAGGTCATCTATAGGTTATTGATTTGAGATTTGTACACAAATCTGTCTGACTTCAAAGTCCAAAGTTATTTTATTTCACTATTCTACTACTTCTGCTCTGTGTAACCCTCTGTACTGAAATGATAGAAAAGAGCAATTGTTTAAAAATAGGAAATTTCTTACCGTGATTAAGGATTTCTTGCCATGAACCCTATGATAACAGATATATTGGGCAGTTGTACTTGATTTTAGGATTCTTTCAGCATTATTTCCAAGTCACAAGAACCTACTTAGCCTTCGACATACTGCTGATTTTGAGTAATAACACCTTTCCTTCTGATTTATAGCTAATCATACCTTTTCCTCCTAACTTTGCTTGTGTATGTATGTGTACTTTTGGTTTTTGGATATATTATGCATCCAAGATGAGAGATAACATGACTATGTGATCTTTATTGTCCCTGTTACCAGATGTTTAGATTTAGTTTTGCAATTCAACAAATTCAGAATTCAATGTTTCTTACTCATCAGAGCACGATACCAGTGGTTGCCCTATGAGTTGGCAGAGGATAGCCTTTTCATGATTTGAAATGCTGTGACTGAATTGGATCTTGGTAACCATGGAAAGGATGATGTGATTTATATTTAGAATGTTTCTTTTTCCAATACAGCAAGTAATACCATAGACTTCTTAGATTGGATCCTACAGATGTCCATCTTTCCTGAGTCATACGACCAATTCCATCTCAAAAGTCTGATTAGAGTATGACAAACATATCTAGAAGATCACTGGGTTGAGTTTCTCTTGGTTATGCACAGGCTCTGTATATTCTCCTAGGAAAACAGAGCTTTACTTTATTGCCTCATGGGTTTGAACTTTCTCTTTGAGAACCTGGAGCTATCTCAACATTTGTATCCACCTTTGGCTTTTGACTCAGCTTGTTTTTTTGAGGATACTGGATTTTTTTCTTTGGACTCAGATCTTAACCCCTGCAGATTCTCTCAGGACCAGAGACCTTTCTCCCTATTCTCCTGGAATACTAGCTTCCCAGGGAATAGGACCTCATTCACCATAGACTCTCTGGGGCCTAGAATAGTGCTGTGAACATATTATGTCCCTCATAAATAGGTGTGGGATAAATTTGGCACCACTAGACATCCAGTATAACCCACTCTGGCTTGACATTTGTTTTCTTCCTGGGATGGGAGTCCTGCTTAATTCTTGTCCTATGTCAGCCATGTTATAGGGAAGACTTGACATGCTCCTGTGCCGGTCTTTTGCTGAAAATAAGAATTATGCCCTTTTATACTGGGTTTGGCACATAGTCAATGCCAAGCCTTCTGCTCTGTGTCTCTCTAAGGTGGTCTGCAGTTGCCATGGGGCTGCTGCTCAGGCATCTGTTCTCCACTGCCTTTTCCATTTCCTAATCAGTGTCATTCACTGTGAAGACAAATTGGACAGACAAGAAAGTGGGATGTGAAGTTAACAGTCAGTTCTTTTCTTCCAACTTCCTTGTTCTTCTATGCCTAAGCAAGAAGAAAAAGAATGACTTATGTAGCTGCTTCCATACAGATTGTGTGAAACCATATTTATTCATTCAAAACCGATCTGATTGTCAACTATATGTCAGTCACACTAGTAATTGAAAATATGAGGAGAGAGACTAGACTTTTCATCACATATTGTAAAAATACTATATTGTAAAATCAGCTAGAGGAGAAACTGTATCTTGTTCATTCCTTTTTATCACTTGGTGAGTTGCTCAGTAACTTTCCTGTGACTAACTCTGTATTCCTATATGGACATTTAGAAAGACATTTAGAAATCAAAAGTGACTGTGTTATTTTACTTTTAAATATATTGAATACTTAACATTCTTAAACAAAATAAACATTCTCAAAGACATCCCATATGCAGAAACTGACCTCTTTGCTAAAGGTCAGGTGGACATAACTCAGGTTTTGAACACAGAGTTCTACAGTTTGCTCACAGTTACCTGACATGTAGACAAATATTTGTGTGAAGTCTGTTGTCAGTGCAAGTCACCTGGACTTTCAGCCAGAAAAATGATACCTTTTAGCAGGTGCTTGATTCAGAAATCAGGCAATCAGAACTTGTCTTCGAAAATTAAAAGAGCTGAAGAACCAGTTCTTACTTGACTAGAAAGTTGTTTGTGCTATGAATCTGAAGCAAAATCCAGCAGTTAAAAAGATTCACTGGCTTCTAAACATAGAATTATGGAGGTCTGCAAAAGGTTAATTTCTTATATGAGGTAGAGAACGCCTCCTCATTCATTTAGAATGCAGAAAATTGTAAATGAGAATTTTTTAAAAGCATAGTTTCATTTATAAAGTAGAATTTAAAATAAAAATATCTGCTAATCAAAACCAAAATGAAAATCCACACTAGTAAGTAGGAACTGAAGCAACCAGGGCAATGAGATGGAAAGAACAGGGAAGACCCCATAATACACACCCCATGAGGTATTTCCACCAGAATGAGTGCACAGGTAGTAACCTTTTATGATGCCAGGGGCTATGACATTAACTCTGTCAAGGAAAGGCATTGGAGCTACTTGCTGATTCCAGTGAGTTTTCCAGTAATGTCTCCATGTGCCAAAACAGGGATTATTGCAGTTTAGTTTTCTCATTGGACAAAGCTCCCACCAGACTTCTAGTATAAGACCTTGTTCCAAATGTGAATTCTGGTATCAGGCTCAGGTGATCTTAATTTGCTCATTACATGAGAGTTAATTTATGAAGAGATAAAAACAAAGAAGTAAATGAACTAAATTGCTGGTGCAAGAAAAGTTCACAATTTCCAATTTTAGAAACACATGTGGAAATTCAAGACATGATATGATAAATAGCCAGTACACCCAGCAAAGTGGAGGAATTACACCTGAGGAATTAACAACAATCAATAATCAAGCATTGCTCAAATGATTTGAATGTAGTTATTTCATAAATCATTTAAAAGATAAAAAGAATTAGTACCCAAATTACACAGTAATAGGAGATAGTGACCAAGAATAAAAAATGTTGAAACTAGCATAGATAAATATGGCCAATAACCCATTAGAAATCTTGCAAAATGACTTCTTTTTCATACCAATTAAAAGTTCAAAAATATTCTGATAAAAAGCATGAATAATGGGTTAGATACAGTTGAAGAGACAGTTAATGAAATAGAAAGTTACACAGAATGATGCAGCAAGGGATGGATATTATTGTATGAAGGAAAAGAAAATCAGAGGGTATATTGAAATATATGTCTACTAGGAATTCCAGGGAAGAGTGGAGAAAATAACTGACAATAACAGCTAAGAATTTTCTAGAGCTAAAGGAAGCTATAAAACTAGGAAAATAATGGAATGCTAATTAAATTAAATTAACACAAAGTGACAAAAATCTGTATGTAAACACATTTATTGACACTTTAGTAGAGTAATATTTTGAAATTTTATTTCAGTCCTTTTGCCAGAAGTCTGTCTGCATTATTGTCTCTCTGCCACCGTGATCACTTGCTGATCTGTTTATATCATCAGTGTTTATTAAATGAAATTTAAAGTGATCTAAACAGCCCACTCTGATTTCTTTTTTTTTGGTACCAGGGATCGAACCCAGGACGTTCTGCTTGCAAGGAAGGCACGGTGCCACTGAGCTAAATCCCCAGCCCCTCTGAATTTTTTTTTTTTTACCAAGAAGAAATATACTTTGATTTTACAAGTGGATTAGAAATATTTTCTCTCATAGCTTATTTCAATCTATATCCTCCAGTGATATTAATATACCTAATGCCTAATTTAGTATTTTCTCACTTTCTTCTGAGGTACGAATATTAATCACTATATTGGAACAACTCAAATGTACTAGTCAATTAAAAATACTTGATTCTTTCCACTTCAACTTTGGTCTAAGTTACTGTGAACTTAATTAATTGAATATTGCAAAGGTATTAGTCTCCAGGATTCCTTGGAGTTGGGTTCTGGATTGCTTCATTTGTTGTGTGGAATACATACAGTGCTACTATTCAACTCATGTGCCCTATGTGATGTGCTGGCCAGCATTCACTCTCATTGTGTGGTATTCCAATGACTTATTCCTAAAAAACAACAAAATGATGGAAAAATTTATCTTTCCTGTGAATCTAACATTTCATGAAGGCCTCATGAGGCCAGCTTCTCTGATTCACTTGGCATCCCAGAAGTGATTTGAAACCTGGAGAGCAACCTGGAGTTGCAAGAAGAGCAACTGGGACTGGAATTAGCTGAGTGGTTGCTCACATGTCTGATGGTTGTTAACTGTTGACTGGGACTTCAGCTGGGACTGTGTCCAGAATGCGTACAGTGACCTTTCTATGTAACTGTATCTGCTTGGGTCCCTCAGAATGTGGTGTCTGGCTTCCAAGGAGATTGGAGGAAGCCAGGTAGAAGGGATATTGCCTTTGTGTCTTAGCCTGAAGTTTCTCAGTGAAATTCTTTCCCATGCTGTTCATTAGAAGTGCATCACTTAGATGTGCCCATATTCAGAGGAAAGGATATTAGACTACATCTTTAATGACCAGGAGTGTTAAAGAATTTGCAGACATTGCAACCACTACAAAATACATATGAAATATCTAGAATAAGCAACTATGCCAGGTGTGGTGGCTCACTCCTGTAATCCCAGCACTCACAAAGCTGAGGCAGTATGATTGCTAAAAGTTTGAGCCCAGACTGGGCTACATAGTGAGATTTAGGCCAGTCTAGAATACATAACCAGACCCTGTCTCAAAAAAATAAAAAAGAATAAGCAAATTTATAGACAGACAGTATAGGTTATCAAGGGCTACTGGGATAGGGTATGGAGAGTTAGTGTTTAATGGATGGAGTTTCTGTTTGACATGATGAAAAACTTCTGAAAGTGGACTGTGGTGACGACTGCACAACATTTTGCTCTATCTTGTACATTTGAAATGGCTAAGGGTAAATTTTATGTTATATATCTTTTACTACTATTAAGTCACATAGTTCATATCTTGTACCTCAACTATTTTGGTCTTAACATTTTAAAAAGATTTCTTATGGAACATTCATATATGTTCTTCTGGAACATTTCATATATGTTCCAGAAGTAGTCCGGAAAGTGCTGATTCTTAGTCTCTGTGGTCCTGGCAAGAATTCTTCACAGACAGTGGCAAATATTACTGGTGAGGAGGGGTGGCTTTTGCTATCTATGTGTTCCTGGGGGTTTAAAATCTGTAAAAGATTGGGAAGAAGAAATTTCTGATCCTTGGGGAGCAGCCTGATGGGGCGTGACCTTTAACATATGGGGATGACTGATGAAGCTCATGTTTTCCATTTATGTTTAGTAAACCCATAATTGTATTTCCCTCCAAGGGAAAACCCATTAAAAGACCTAAAAATGAAGTTGTAATGGAAATTTGCAACTTCTCAACCCAGATTCCTCTTTTTGTTCACTAAGAGCAGGAAAAGCCAAATGTGCTCAATATCTCACAGTTATGTTGGGACTCAGCAAGGAGTGTGTTCAGACTGACCAACTAGTGAATAGAGGCCTCCTGTAGCCTCCGACATGGAAGCCTCACTTAAAACATTTGAATTAAATATTGTATATCAAGAAGAAGTGTGATTGAGACAGAGGACCAGTATCTCTGAGGAAAGGAACGTTTAACAGTAAGTATGAGGACCTTTCAACTCTTTGATCATTTTGTATAGCAGTGGACAGAGGGGTAGTCCCATGACTAAAAACATTTTGTTATTAATTATTTAGTGTTAAACCTTTGCCAGCAAACTAGCATAGCATATGGCCCTTTAGCCATATAAAATTTGCTATCCCCATTTCAGTGTGACTGTCTTTCATTAGGAACGTTAGAGTTTAGCCTCTCCACATTTTGCTGTTTGAGGACCTTGGCAAATGTTTTAATGTATTTACCTTGGTTTCTTAATTTTATAAAACTGATAATATCCACACATTAAATAATTGGTTATAATACTAATAGCAGGAAATGTCCACCTTTGAGAATGTGATATAATGGTTGGAAGATTTTTTAAAAGGAAAGGTTTTAATAGGCATAATGTTCTACACAATCAGCCAGTGTACAAGAGGTTTTAGGCTCAGTATGATAGTGTTTCTCATTTTGACTTTCATAGAATATTTGTGAGCATTCGATAGCATTGTTGTAATCTGTATTGATATGCTTGAATTTTTTAGAAAATATTATGCTGCAAACTATGCAATAAATGCTATCAGAGCTACTGACTTCAGATAATTCACCATGAAAACATCATGTTTGTTACTGGTTTCTGTAGTATCTGTGTTGGATAATGATTTGACTTAGAAGTGAAGGCCAGTTGCCTTTAAAAGGTGAGGTCATGTGCCATTGTCTTCAAATATCTTGCAGTTGTTTTTAGGGGAAGGTTTGTAACCATTGCCTTGGTTATCAGGTATGTTTTAAAGTACAGATAATTAATTACTACTATTAAAATGAATTGGACTGGCTTATTAAAAATTTAGCTCAAACTCAAGAATATTACTTTTAAGAATATCACTGTTACTTGTCCTCTGAAATGCTTTCCTGATGGAAAGTGCTTTTAATTACTTCTAGAAACAGCATTAAAATTGTCCTTCTCTGGCTGTTGCTTGATTCATCAAAGGAAATTAGTGCAATGAGAAAATGGTGAAGAATTAGCATCATTGTGTTTCAATACACATGTTCAAATGTGTAAACTATCCTTAAGATGCTTGCTATAAATTCTTCATTTCAGAAGGATATAAAACAATACTTGCACCTTCTTAATGAATCCTTCCTTTAAACTTTTGGTGGCTACCTTTTTTCCATGAAACCCAGAAAGTCAGAAAATCAAACAATGAAATCAAAAAAGTTAGCACTAACCATGGGAAGTGAAATAACTATTTACACATGGCTTCCATAAGCATAATATATGTTTATACCTTTAGTGTGTTTTGATTTGGGTATCCTACCACCTCAACATGGAAGCTTCTAGCAGCTGGGACCCTTATCTGGGACATATTTTGTATTGGACTTTATTGTATCTAATGACTGTCAGAGTTGACTAATAAATATTCTAAACTTAGTGTAGATACATGCATGGTTAATTCAACAAGCATTCTTATCTAAAATTTTGTGTTTTTTACTTGGCTGCTGTATCAGTAGACTTGAAGACTCAGCTCCAGCTGTCCTGGGAGGCTATCTATAAAAGTGCAGGTGTTCAACATTAGCAAATAGTTCTTATTATATGGATCAACTTTTGGCAGCTAGTAACGATGTTTCCTGAGATTGAAAAATGATTTTCTACCTTAAACAGTGGTTTCACATTACTGGAATGCTGAATTAAAAAAATACATCCCACAAAATTCCTCTCATCAAGTAGTACTGAAACTGTTTTTGTTAGTTGTATACATTTCATGATTTGTATATTTTATAGTAGAATGTAAGCCTTTCTTTTTAACTGTTGTGGTTAGGTTTAGGTCCTTTGCCAAATGAAGCAGACTATAAAGAATTAGGAAGCATAATGCATCCTGGGGTCTCTTCCTGGTAAAGGGGCCTTAGGCTTGGCTAGAAGCCAATGAAGGACCAGGGGATATATATGTTTTCAAGGCTTTAAAAATATTAGGGAATTTTTATTTTCTACTATTGGAGAACTTGTTTGCATCATCAGATACTAGCAAATAGCCTTTTATCCCCATTTGCAAGGAATTCAAATGCCCTTTGTTATATAACTCTTCTTCTTATCCTGTTGGAAGAATTTGAGGCCGTTTAAAATGATTTATGGGATGCTGAGAAGTCTTTCTGTCTGCCTTCCCTGCATTTCCTACAGATATACCTATTGATTAAGCTAGCTATGACATATTTGGCTTGTTAATTTTTAGGTTAAAACACAGAACTGAAAATTGAACATATAAGGCAGAGATATTTTCCTTTTGGAACAGTATGGAAAACTATGAAGATTGTTTGTGGTGGGTTAGTGAAACTTGCATTTAATATTTGAGTACTTTGTGCTTGCACGAGAGTTTGCGAAGCCAGCCAATAGAGAAACTAGTTTAGCTAAGCAAGTAAATGACAAAAGGGTGTTGTGTATGTTGGGTGAAGTGGGGTTGGGGGACCATAAATGAATGCAACTTAAGTAAGGCTTGTTGTGTTAAATAAATAATTTTCATTACTTTGACAGCACATCACAGAGTTTTGGAATCTGTACAAGGCATGTAAGCCTTGATATCGAGGAAAACCAAAAAAATCCATGTCAAAATCTGAACTAAGCTATACTTTGGCAGATTTGAGTTACAGCCGGTGTCAGGAAAATTCAGAAATGTCTCCTGTGTAAAGGTTTCCCCTTTATCATCTTACCTCCTCTCTCCTTCAGGTCTTCGAAGCGAGTGCATTTCAGGTTTTTGTCCAACATGTGAAAGGCTCAGTTTCAAAGGCTTGTGTTTTCACATCCATGTCAGTATCACAGATTGAAATGTGACACGGGTACCTGGCTGCATACTTCCTTTAAACCTGAGCCAGTAATGCTGCACAGCGTTAGGGGAGGCACTCTTTCATCTCACACTTTAAAGTGAGGTTTGTTGATGTAACCCAATTTCCAGTCTGCAGAGGTCACCCTGTAATGTACTTTGGTGATGATAAACCCATCAATCCTATTTGATGTTCAAGTTTCCCTGCCCCTGCTTCTTACCTCCACTTTGTTTTATAAAGTCAGTTTGGTAATAGTGATATTCTGGCTTGCTAACGTGTGATGATATGAATTCCCCTGACACTTACCAAGTGGCTTTTTAAACAATACATCTGCTTTTGCAGGGACTATACTGTGGATGTGACTATGAAAGGGATAATGGAAATAAATATGTGCTTATATAGTTTTGATAATATTCTCAGGAGGAGTGAGTGCAGAAATGGTAAACTCTGGTTCATTCCTGGCCCTTCTGTGATCTTTGGAAATAGTAGAAGTTGTTCTGTATTGTAAGTATTCAGCAGTTGGCATGGAATCAGTTGGTGGTCTTAGTATAGTCTCCGTATGATACTTATGTGTTAACATAAACAGAGGACAAGAGGAGGAGAATGGACTGGAACCAGTGATAACAGGAGGAAGGGCATGGCATTGTGCCTGAGACATACTCAGTGGTCTTTGGTAGAACACACATAACAAAAACAAAATACAGTGGTACCTTGGTTTACGAACTTCATTTGTTCAATGATTTTTGAAAAAGATGGCCACGTTTGTGTTTGTGTGGGAAAAATGGCTGCCGTTGTGTTTGTCACCCCCAGCAAAGTTTGCAGTCAAAAACAAAATTTTGCCAAATACTTCTGTTTGGTAACCAAATTGTGAACGAAAGCATTTGTGAATCAAGGTACCACTATACAAGGCCACACACATTCTTTTTGCTGGTCCCTATCCCTAAAGGCCAAATTAAGGATAACGAGGTATCAAAACCTGTTATTTGGAGTGCAGGACGATCCAAGTGGTTCGGGAATCAGGCCAGTAAAATACAGGTTCAGATGTATAAAAGTGCCAATATTTGGCCTTTTATGATCCACTAAAACATATGATTCAATGTTTGCATTTCATTTGGTTTCATATGACTCAATTCTATGTGCAGTTGCCAAACTGGTTTTATTCTTTAACTGTTCCTTTCTCCTGGAAGTCCAGGGTTATAGTAAGAGCAATAGGTTCTAGCCAGTGGCTGCTTATGGTGACACACATTTTTGACTGGTCTTTGTTGAACACACAACAAAAGAAAAGATGTAATGTAATTCACATGATAGTACTTGAGGTGACCTTGGAAGCTCCATTAGTCCATCTCTCTTACTCTAATTGACCCATTGTGATTTTAATCACTTGCTCCTTGCATCAGCAGCAATGGTAATAAAGGGTCAGTGTTCCTTTTAAAAGTACTTTTCAGTGTGAACTCCCTACCAAGGTACAGCTTCCTCTAAGACTGTTGGGCACTTAGAGATGGGAAATATAGTAGTCTAAAAAGAAATGAGATTGCCATTGCTGTGAGTCCCTTTCAAGTGAGTTGAAGCTATGCTGATTTTACACCCTTGTCAAGGTGAAATACACCATGATGGAGCCTGGCAGCCTATCTGCACCAAGGCTCAGCTGCACAATTTAGCACCCACATGACTTCGTTGGTTAACAATTTCCCCATGAAGTACATCCACTTCAGAGCACTAGAAATGATACTATGAAATCCTAGGTTCCTGGGAGGTGCCCTTTGAGTGGCTGCTGGGTAGAAGAAAGGCGTCCACATGCCTTACCTTCTGCCCCTTTTGACCAGAACAATTCTTTCTTGTGCTTTATATTTAAGAAAAGAATTCAACAGCTAAAGGAAAAACTTTTGAAAAACAAGTATATCAGAAGATGTCTAGGCCTTCTTCTAGCTCATTAAGAAATTACAGAATTTTTTTCCTCTCTAAATATCAGTGTGTACAATCTGACAGTATATGCCAGTACAGTGCAAGGAGAATAATTTTCTTCCTTTCCAGGCATCCCTACTGAGGCCCATAAAATAGAAACATCTGTCTTTCTGGAAGTACTGGGAAGAGAGGAAAGTTTCAACCTTCCTGCCAGCCCCCTCCTGTAGGAAAAGGGACTTATCTGATTGCCTGAGTGGAGAGGGGGGATGACTTTCCATGGCTCAATCGCTTTCTGAGTTTTCTTCTGTCAGGCCAGTTTACCTGCAGACAAGATATATTCTCTTTATCTCCTTGTGGTTGGGGTGAGCTGGGCATCTGCCCTGGAGACATCTGTAGTTTGAGATGGGTGGGGGAGGTTGGGAGCCTGATTGTGACTTCACCTACTGACCACATTTTCTGATCCAGCCTCACTAGGAATAAAGCTGATCTCTTGATCCCTATCTGACTCCTGCATCAAATTCTCAGCACATTTAGAAACCTTAGGAGTAGGAAAGATGGAGGAAGTACCCTTGGAGAAATGCCAGCAAACTACTTATTCCTTAGCAATTCATTCTTGGTTTCCCCACAATAGAGTACTCCTTCTCTCTTGTTTTGGACCTCACAATGCCTTCCACTTCCGGACTAAGAAGTTGCCCTTTTGTATGTCTTTCCCTGACTGCTTCTTATATTCTGGGCTGTCCCCACCGCCTGCACACAGCTGCCCATTAGATTGCTGGGCATCACTGATGACACCCTGTTGTCTGGGCACCATTGCATCTGCACTTGTTTAATTCATAACCCTGTGAACTACCATAGAAGGATTCATGAGAAAGCTATTTTTTTTAACTTCCTATAGCTGTATTTGTTGATTCAAGAAGCCAGGCAGGGAGTTCAGCCCAGGTTAACGAGAGCAGCTGGCTCGACCACAAATGTTTTGTGCTGAGGCATGCTAAACCCTTTAATCTCAGGATACCTTCCTCTGTCCTACGGCGATCAGAAGTGTCGACCACTTGCAAGCTGTCAGGGAACTGTGTTGCCTGGCATGAAGTTTGGCAGCTCCTGCAATCCTGTGCAGAGGAGGAAGCTCCTGTTATTCCTGTGTCTCTTCATTTCCCTATTGGGCAGATTCTATGTGGCACATGCCCTCACAGCAACTTGCCCTGCCCAGACTGGCTCCTGGGGTCTATCAGAGTCCCTTGGTAGGGCCATTTCACTGCCACACTGGAGGCCAGGAAGTGAGTAGATCTTCTGCCTTCCCTCACTGAACTAGGCCTTTTCTGTCTCCACTGTTCTCCAGTGCTAAGTGGTATGTTTCAAAGTGTTTCTCCCAGTGGCTAGAGACCCAGTGGACAGAAAAGGAAAGTTACTGGGGCTTGCCTTTCTTATATACCCTTCAGTTCATACTACATGAGCAATCCCTATTTACACACAAACAAGGCTAATCTATTCCCAGACTTTTCTCATCCCACTTCCCTGAAACATTGTGGATTTACCTTCTGTAGGGAGATACTGCCTTTCTGCAAATACTCATTTAAACCCAAGTGCCTGGGAGAGCACAGACAAAGGGTCCAGTACAGGCTGAATTCAATCAGAGAAGGTAGGTCTTGGGTGTGGAAGCCTGGTGGGGAGGGAATCTCTAGGCCATCTCCGTATAAGTCAGCCAGGTAAGAACCTGTGGGGCTCCAGGGTAGACTTCAGTCAACTGTAGGGCCTCCACCTCAGTAAGAAGGACTGATGGGAGGCCAGGCCCTCAGCAATGCAAACCAGGGTTCAGGACAAGGCATTACTGCAGTGGCCACTCTCTCAAAATCTGCATTATTCTGCTTCTGACAACTTCCACATTTTCATCTTGAGCACAGATCCAGAATCTCAGAGCCAGATGTGGACATCTAGCCACCTTCTTTCATCTCCATTGGAATACTAGATGCCCCTGTATTTGAAATATCATGTTTTCAGAACTGAACTCCAGCTCTCATGTTCAAGTCCACCACACCACCAGCTCCCCAACAAGATTTTCTCTATGTCTATTATCTCAATCAGTGAGCTGTCATTTTGTCATTTCTTCCAGCAGGAATCCTTGCAATGACTTTTGGTTCCTTTTTTTCTAGTACAATAGAGTAGAAAGATCTATTATTTCTTCCTCAACATAAGACTCAATGTACCCAATTCTTTGCCATCACCTAGGGCCAGGGCTTATTATTCTTCACCTGGAACTCTTCATAGCCTCCTTGTTACTCTCCCCATATTTTACTTTTCTATTTATTTCCAGAAACCAGCCACTCTCATAAAAACACAAACTGAATAACTGTTGTTCTTTTGCTGAAAACCTACCAATCCCTTCTCAGTGTGGTTTAAACTGTGGGCAAAATGTACTTTCTGCATCTGATGAGACCATGTGCCTTGAGCTGACCTCTGTTTAGCTGCTTCATGTCTCTGCTCCCTTCTCTGCACCGCTTTCCAGTTTCTTTTCTATTATTTACATTTGTCTAGTGCTTTCATGTTTAGGATGTTAACACATGCAACATTCCCTCACCTGGGCCATTCTTTCTGGCTTCTTTGCATGGCTCATTCTTCTTCCCTTCAAGTTTTTTTCTTTTTTTTCTTTTCCTATATGGGGACTTGAACCTATGGCCTTTGCACTGAGCTATATCTTCATCCTCTTATTTTTTTATTTTAAGACAGGATCTCACTAAATCATTAAGTTGACCAGGCTGGGGCTGACCTTGTGATCCTCCGGCCTCAGCCTCCCAGAGTTGTGGGATTATAGCCATGTACATCCACGCCTGGGTACCTTTGATGTTTTTAATTAATTGTCACCTCCTCAAAGAGACTTTCTCTGACAACCCAATCTCAAGTGGTCACCGCTTCCTGTTTTTCTTCATCTTTGCATCCTATCATTTCCTTTATGGTGCTGCCACAATATATGGTTCTTCTGTATATTGTCTATTGCTTTACTTCACTAAGTTTCAGGAAGATGGGTGCAGTTTTATTCAGGACCAAGTACAGGGCCTTGGACATAATAAATATTTGTTCCATGAATGGATCATTGAACCTAGTGATGGTCATGACAAGCAGGATGGTGGTGCTGCTTAGAAATCAGGCACATCTGCCAGCAGAGTTAATGTTCTGAGCAAATCCCAGACACCCAGCTTTGTGGAGGTAGCCTTGAACACACTGGCCAGGGGTGAGCAGGGCTTGCCTGGGTACCTCTGAAGGTCAAAGACCTTGACAAGGCAAGGCAGGAACCATTAACTGATAATGCCTTCACCTCTCTGTGTTTTAGGGGCAGAGAGCTGGACAAATAACCAAAGGTCCATAATATGAAATCGTTATGAAAGCAAGGCACTTGAAAGATGTCAAGTGATATCTGAAAGTGTAGGAGACTGAGCTATGTATTTGGGAGGGGAGGGACAAATACAACTATCCAATTCCCATTTTGGCCACTTTAGCACCTATATGCTTTGTATTTCAGGAGCATGCACTCAATCAGAATAAACATGTGGAACATTTAAAGTACATTATCACCCACACCACTTCTACTACTATTGGATACACCATAGGAAATTGCTGATCAAATACTAGGTAAAAAGCAGCTGACCTATTGTTTTTGTTGAAGATATGACCATAAACATGACTAAAACAATGTTCTGAGGCTGATCTTAATCTCTATCCAGCTTACATGTTAAGACACATAGACACACAAAAATTAGATCACTTGCCAAAGTTCATGCAGCTATACATTAGCAGATTCTGACTATAATTAACAAAAATGAAAAAAACAAAAATGAATATAAAAATCACCTCTTATTCTAAGACCTAGTGTTAACCACTAAGACTATTTCAGTGTACATTTACTAAGATTTTTTTCATTAAGTTTATTGGTACATTTTAGGTATACAATACAGTTACATTCATCATTGGGAATTTGTACCTTTACATGATGTATCTTGGTTCTTTGTTTCCCCCCATACCCCTGCCCTCCCTTCAACCCCTCCATCCCTCCCT
>NW_004624740.1:20487723-20515267 GCF_000247695.1 Heterocephalus glaber | reverse complement strand
TGTTGAGGATCTTCCCCAAAGAATTAAAAGAATCATACCACAGTGATATATGTGCACCCATGTTCATAGCAGCACAGTTTGTGATAGCTGAAACTCGGAAACATCACAAATGGCCATCAACTGGAGACTGGATCAAGAAAATGTGGGTTTTTTTCATAAATGGGGTACTACTCAGTCATAAAAAATGAGAAATTAGAGACATTTATAGATAAATGGATGCACACTGATGCGATACTTTTAAGTGAAATAAATAGGACACACATGTATAAATACCAAATAGTTTCTCTGGTGTGAGAAACTGAAAGTGTAAGTAAAGACTAAAATGTATAATAGATAATGTGAAATAGGAAGAAAAGGGGCAAGGAGGAAAGAAGTGTGCGGGGTAGGGGAACGGAAAGAAGGATATGGAATTAGTATGAGAAAATGGAAAAATAGGAACAAAATCTTTGTAAATAGGGAAGAATGGAGGGCTTGAAGGGAGGGCTGGACAAGGGTGAAAAATAAGAACCAAGAGAGGCTATGTAAAGGTGCAAATTTCCAACCATGAATGTGATTATATTGTATACCTAAAATGTACCAATGATTAGAATGAATAATTGATAATGCAATATAGGAAGAAAAGGTCCAAAGGGGTAGGGGCAGTGGGAGGGGCAGGGGAAAGGAAAGAAGGGAAAGGAAAAATGATGAGAAATGGAAAAAATGGAAATAAAGTCTTTGTAAATAGGAAACGGTGGAGGGGGTGAAGGGAGGGCTAGGAATGCAGAAAAAATAAGAACTAAGATGCATCATGTAAAGGTACACGTTCCCAATGAGAAATGAAATTGTGTTGTATACCTAAAATGTATCAATAAAAGAATTTAAAAAAACAATTAAAAGGATTTATTGCAGTTTCTCTCTAACTGGAGACTTGCTAAAATCACCTAGGGAGCATTCAGGGAATATAAATGTGATGATCCAACCCAGACTTCTTTAAGTGGAAATCTCTGGAGCTGAGTTTCAGGTATCAAAACTTCTCAGAAGAATTGAATAGGCAGCCAGGGATGAAACTACCAATTTATTGACTATGTCACTGAAAGATTCTGCATCATGCAGGCTCTGTATGTGATGAAATAGGGCTTTGACTCTGACTATCTGTTCTCAATGTGTTTTTGTTCTCAGATGGTTTCCTTCAAGGTCACCAAACTGCCACTGGCAGGAATCAGGGCTTCATGCTTCTTCAGCCACCTCCAGAGGAGAAACAGCGTATTCTGTTTCAGTCTGACTGGGTCTTTGGAGGACATTGCTTATCCCTGTTAATCATTGGGTGTGGACAGCTTTGAACTTGGTTTACATGTCCGTTCACAAACCAATAAT
Organism: Heterocephalus glaber; assembly: GCF_000247695.1. The sequence continues at coordinate 20,513,914 of NW_004624740.1, read as the reverse complement.
GATGATGAGGGTTGGAGGAAATCTGAATGGCTCACGCCAAGTGAGGCATATCTCTGAAGCTATAGGTGGCATTACTCCCTTCCACATTGTTGGGCTTTTGCAAAGTGGGAGAGGTTTATATGAAATCTCTTGGTATTTAACTCAATCAGTTTTGGTATTATCTATTTATATACTGATAAGTATGTAAATGCAGAAAATAGTAAGAAAGTAAGAAAGGAGGGAGGGAGAGAAGAAAAGAGAGGGAAAGGAAAGGACCAAGGAAAAAGTAAGAAAGGATGCAGAGAAGGAATTGAAAAACCATCTACGAAAAGGATGCTACACTGGATTGTGTTTGCAAAGAAGATCACTTTGAGAACTCATTTGAGGCTTAGAGCATAAGAAGGAACTTTACCTATAAAGAACTTTCCGGGTAGAGGAATAACCAATTCAGACTTAGATGTGAGAATTACTTTGGCATTCTCAGAGAAGGCCAGCATTACTAGAAGTGGTTCAGATAGACAGAGGTAACTTCATATGGAGCCTTATGGGCCAAGATAAAAACCCTGCGTATTTCTTCATGTGCAGCAGAAAACAACTAGAAAATTTTAAGCAGTATATAGTACTTAAATTTGTACTTTTATAAGGAAATTTCCAGCTGATGCCTGGAAAAGGAATTATAAGAAGGAAACCTAGAGGTGGATAGAACAATTTAGATATGATAAGTATGATAGGCTGAGTAGGAGATGAAGGTGCCTTAGGTGAGGGTCCCATCAACATAGAGAAGGAGCTGATTCAGGCTCTATGTAGAGGATGATCTGATGGGACTGTCTACTTCCTCCACTGGAGGACTTGGAACACACATCTCTTATTTAAGCTTAGATCATGATGCTCATAATCTTAACTTAATTGAAAGCTTTTTTTCTATGACATTATTTTCTCATAAACGTAATTATAAATGGCTAGCTAATTTTTCCTTATATGTATATTGCAATTATTTAATCAATAGTCTATTGTTGAACACCCTGAGGAATGCCTATATGTAAGGGGATAACAAAGAAAGTAAATATCACAAAGCACACTAAAAATATCTGGCCACTGGGGCATGGTGGTGCACACCTCTAATTCCAGCATTCTGCGAATCTGAAGCAGGAGGGTTGAAAGTTCGTGCCCAGCCTGAGCAATTTAATAATTTAGAAAGATGCTGAATTTCTTATATTGTAAAAATTTTTAAAATGGTGGGGATGTATCTCAGTGAGAAGACCCTAGGTTCAACCCCCAATACAAAAAACAAAATAAATAAATAAAAAGACTGGCCAGAGAGAAGAGAAAAACTACAAAACCCTAGGAATAGTAAAGCCGGGTGAAAACAATGTTTCAAGAAGAAAAAGGTTTTCACTTGATCCTCTTCCTATTTGAAAAAGATCTATCTCCTTGCTTCCTATTTTCTATATTTTATTTTGCTCTTTACTTATATTTTTAGTTTGTCATATAAGAGAAAACATGTGAAATTTAAATTTGTATATCTGATTTCACTTAACATTATGCTTTCAATGTGTGGGAGGGGAAAGAAAGGAAATGTAAAAAGAATTGAGATGTGTTATGTACATGTACCAACTTCCCATTAGGAATGTAACCACTATGTACTCCAAACATGTACTAACAAAAATAACAACAAGAAAAGAAGAAAGGAGTTTTCCAGAAGGATGAGAGTTACAGAGAGGTCAAGTTAGAGAAGGGAAGAAAAGTATCCATTGGTTTCACATTCCAGAAGTCACTGGGGAGAAAGAAATGCTTTAAAAAGTATGGGGACCAAAGGCATTTTGTGTTTTGCACTGGATGGGGGAAGGCTAAGGAATGGAGGCAGGGTAAAAACAACTCTTCAAAGAATCTGGGCAGGGTAGGGTGAAGATAAGATGCAAGCAAAGGATATGGGAATTATCTTTTATTTATTTTGAACTTAATACTTTATTTTTTGCATAGACCTGCTAATAAGCATAAATATTGAGGTTGATAACTGAGATGAGAACTAACTGATGGATAGAGACTCCAGCATAGTATGAGGGGAATAGGATTCAAAGCACAGTTTGAGGAAAAGAGCCTTGGAGGGGAGGGGAAATGCTCTTACTTATGGGAAGAAGGAAGGGTATAGGTGGAGATGAATGAAAGTTTTTTGTTTGTTTGGTAGATGATAGGATATTGAGGGGTTTCATGTGTAGGTTTCCCTTTTTTTCTGAGGAAAGATAAGCAAGGTTGTTTTCAAAGAATGAGGAACGATGTGAGTGAGTAGTGGGAAGACCAGTGACTTTGGGAACAAGCTTCTTGTGAGGAATGGAAAAGGAAAACAAACCAAGGAAACTACGTGTAATTTTGGTTTAGTGATGAGTGTCCAGTTGACTTTAGATGTCATGAGTTTATGTTCTCCATGATTGTGTGATTCTCCCCAACACTATGCAGCAACATTAGTGTAGAATAGGATGTATCAGATATTTACTTTGATCCAAATTCATAAGTTTATTGGGCAGATTTAACAGAAGGAAATGGGTAGGTGAAATGGAGTAATGTAAAGAGAAATGTCAACATGGTGGATCAGGGACTGTCAATGGAAAGGAGAGACACTGATGAGGAAAATAAAATGGGTGAAAGTATTGAAGGTTTTAATAAGATAGGAAAACAAGTGTGGTGAGTAACCAGAGAAAAAATAGAAGACTAATGTTTAGAATATAAGTACACTTGATATCTGTGAAATTGGAACACTGTATAGTCACAGGGTAATTTTTTAGCCTTGGTTTCAATGCTCCTTGTTAACTTTATAACTGAGACTTCTTTGTTCCTAAATTAAATCTCAAAGTTTTAGAATATAAATAGTATGTGTGCCATAAGAGAATACTGAAGAGTGGGTTATTTATAAAGAAAAGACATTTATTTCTTCCAGTTCTAGAGGTGGGTAAGTCCTTTGCTGAAAGCCTTCATGAGGCATCATCCTATGACAGAGGGCAAAAAGGCAAGAAAGGAGAAGGAGCTAGCAGGCAAGAGAGGGCCAAGTTCACATTTAAAGTACAATCAGGTAATTGACCAACTCCATAGTAATGACATGAATCTAATCACGAAAGCTGTGTCCCAGGACTTCATCAACTCTTATTAGACCCCACTTCCCAGCACTGTTGCATTGAGATTAAGTTTCTAACACATTAACTTTCATACCATAACACAATGAATCTTAAATTGACTCACATTATATATATGGGTGACTGATACACTAATTTTCCATACTTTAGAATCCTTTTGTGTTGTCTTCACATGAGAATTCTAATTTGGCTGAGTTCAGAAATTTACTTTTTATTTCTATTTTCTAACAACTCTGGAATTTTATGGTTTCCTGGTATTTGTTGTTTCATTCATACTAATTTTTGTTTTATTCCTTCACAGATAACCTTTTAATTTTTACATGGATAGTTGTAGATTTATTATATGTAATTAAAATATTTGCCAAAATACTTTTAACTCGTAGATCTTTGCATAGATTTATTTTCTGAAACAGAGAGTTTACTTTTAAAAACAGTCACCATTGGAGATTTCTGCTTCCACAAAGATAGAATAAATGCATTTTCCTCTATTCCTTTTTCTAAGGACAACTAAGACCCCTAGATATTATATATAAATGAAACATAAGAAGGATTTGAATAGTGAAGAGAAAAGGGAGGCTGGCTAAGGCTAGAGATCTCATGATCAAGAAGCAGTATGATGGTGAGGTCTTTGGGTTTTCTTTTTGAGTTGGAGCTTGGAGGTGTAGAAAGTGGTAACACAGAAGCAAAAATGGGCCACAGACTACCAAATCCCCAAGAAAAGCCAGCTCCTTCTAGCCAAAGAACCAAGAAAGGGAAAGCCTAGTGAGGTAAAAATCTTTAAGAGATAATTGCTCTACTGTAGCCAAACACCACTGAAAAAACTATGGCTTCATCCTAGCCAAAGGCTAGATTGGGAACTTGGAGTTCTAGTCTGGCCAGGTGGCAGGGAGATGCTTAAAGTCCCTGGGAAGGTAATATCAAAGAAAGTCAAATAGGGAGCCACACATATCAGTTAGCTGGAGACCACTCAGGGATCCTGGACTTCTGCTATGATCTGTATGTTTGGCCCCTGGAAAACTCATGTTAAAATTTAATTGACATTGTGAAATTTAATTGGCAGTGTTAGGGAGAGGAGCTTTAAAGAGGTGACCAGATACATTAATGCTGTTTTCAAAGGAATGGGCTAGTTACTGCAAGAATGAGTGGTTATAAAATTGGCCCCCTTTCTTTCTCTCCCTCTCACCTTCTTTCATGGGATAATGCAGCAGGAAGGTCCTCACAGGATGCCTAGCAGATTCTGCCATTATGTCTTGCACCTTCCAGCTCCAGAACTATGAGCCAAATATCTTTTTTTCTCTGTAATTACCCAGTCTGTGGTATTCTGTTACAGAAACTGAAAATGGATGAAGACATCTATTTCCATCCTTAGTGGTGTCAGTGAAGGCCACAAGAGGAAAAATAAAGATATTCTTTCTTCCCTTTTATTCAGGGAGATTGTTTTATTAACCTTCCCATTGCTGGGACAAAATACCTGAAACCTGCAACTTAAGGAGAGGTTTATTTTGGCTCAGTTTCAGGGGTTACATGTTCCCATCAACTTGAACCATTGGAGATATATGCATGACTGTCCCATCCATGGCTTGTATCACCCAATGGAACTGTCCCACGCTGGCTGATGGGACAGTCATGCATGTACCACTGGTGGTTCAGAGGCATGTGGCAGCCAGAAATATGAATTATGGCCCTGTAGTGAATATGTTGATTATGGTCAGCTGGCTCACCAGCAGAAATGGCATGATGGAAGAGCCTGCTGAAGGAAATCTGTTCAACCCATGGCACCCAGGAAGAAGAGCCAGAGCAAGAAATACACCCTCTAAAGGGACACCCCCAGTGACCCACCTTTTCCAACTAGACTCCACTTCCTAACATCACATTTGGCTAAGAACTCATCCATGGATTAATCCACTGAGTATAGCACTCCATATCCAATCACCTGAACACATAAGGGGCCCCAGCTCTGAACACATGAGATTTTGGGGAACATTTTATATCCAAATCATAATGGAGGTCTTAGTGGAGGACAACTGAGAAACCAGAACTGCCTCTACAACTCAGCAGTCATGATGGGGTCCCTCTGTCCAGCCAATGAAGGTCAAATGGGGGAGCTAGTCTTTTAGTCTCATTTGGCAATAATGGAGTGGTTCTACTGACTTAGAGAATATCTCAAATTTCATGAAAAAAGACATTAAATAAAAGCAACAGAGGGCTGGGGATTTAGCTCAGTGGTGCCACTGCCTGCCTCGCAAGCTCAAGGTCCCAAGTTCAATCCCTGGTACCAAAAGAAAAAAAAAAAAGCAACAGAGATGATAGACATACTAGAATTATCTGATAAATATTTTAATGCATCCGTAATTAAAATTCTTCAATTAGTAATAATTAGCTTGAAAAAAAATAAAAATCATAGTAAAGAAATAGAAAATCTCAGCACAGAACTAGAAAATATAAAAAGAGCATATTTTAGAACTGAAAAATACAATAAAAAATAAAAATAAAAAACAAAAGTACTCAGTGGATGGATTTAACAGCAGAATGGTGGGAACAAAGCAATGAACTTGAAGACAGAACAAAAATCACCATAAGGGATAACAGAGAGAAAATAATTGGACAAAAATAGGACTTGTGGGATATTACATTTTTGTTATTGGAGTATAGGGAAGGGTGGGTTGAAAAAATATGAGATAAGTTGTGGTTAAAATTCCCAAAATTTGGTAAGATAATTCCATGTAGATAGAAGTTGAGACAATCCTAAGAAAAACCCTAAAGATATCCATGTCAAAAGACATCATACTTCTGAAAATTGGAGATAAAAATATCTTGAAAGAAATTAGAGAAAAATAACACTTCACCTATAGAGGAAAAACAATTTGCACACCAAGAGCTTTCTCATCAGAAATTATGGGAGTCAAGGATGTTTTCAGTATTTAGATTAGACAAAAATATCTTGGACTTGACATTAAAGCACAGAGAAAGATGGTAAATTGAATTTCATCAAAATTAAGAACTTTTCTTAATGAAATACTTTATGAAAGGGTAAAAAGACAAGCTACATAATTCAATAGGTAGAGACAAACTATGACCCATGCAATAACTTGTATGGATAGTCAGGAAATTATGCCAAAAGAAAATAAGCCAATCTTAGGATGTCATAGATGAAAAGATTTCTTTGATATATACATTTTGAAATGACAAAGTTGTAAAAATGGCGGCTAGGTTAATGGATTGCCAGAGTTTAAGGAGAAGGTACACTAAAGGGGGAAGTGGGTTTGAGTATTAAAGAGCAAGGTGAGGAAACTTTCTGGGCATGAAAATGGGGGCAAGGGATTGGGTCTCATCTGGTGATATGATGTATCATTGTGGGTGTGCTGGTTTTGAAATTGAACTATGGTTTTATAAGATGTTTCCAATGAGGGAAACTGGGTGAAACTTACACTGGATCTCTGAATTATTTCTTACAAGTACAAGTGAATGTACAATCATCTCTAAATAAATATTTTCATAAAAATCAATTTCAGGGGCTGGGGATTTAGCTCAGTGGTTCCGCCACCTGCCTTGCAAGTGCAAGGTCCTGAGTTCAATCCCCGGTACCAAAAAAAGAAATTAATTTCATTGAGCTATTGTTTACACACAATGAAATGCATCTTTTTCATGTGTGCAATTTGGTGAGTTTTGACAAATGAATACAAATACTACGTAACTATTAGAATATTTCACCCTCCCCCTCCAGTTTTCCTCATGCACCTTTGTATGCTGCCTTCTCCATCCCAGATCTTGGGAACCTGCCTTCTGTCACTGTAAATTACTTTACCTTTTTTTTTTTTTTTTTTTTTACAATGTCAGTATTTGCTTTTAAACTACATGTTGCAAGCTCTGTTGAGATTAGTAACATATAACAATAACAAATAACAAATCACTTCAGTAACAAATCCTGCTTTTGTTCCATTTGTCCTTGTTTCTTCTTTTAAAAATTCTGTTCTTTTACAGATTTAAATTGCGAATCTCTGTCTACCATATCTGTTATCTTTTCTTCCAGATCATTTTCAGTTCTCGGTTTCTGCACTCTATGTAATGAGAGAACACCTTATCTTTGCCCTTAAATCACAGATTTGCTTTCTGTTGAGTGATATGTTTGTTACTCTCACCAATATAGATTCTAATACTGCTCTGTACTAAATCTCTCTTGAAGACTCCTTATGTGCTCTGCCTCTTTCATTGTGCTCCAACTCTCTACTCTCATAGCCTCTCATAATTTAGTTTCTTCCTCTTGGACACCACTCTATCTCCTCACCATCACTCCCCCTGAACCACTAAGTCTTAAATCTTGCCTCAAAATCATCTTTCCTTTTTTTCTTAGAATTTAAGAATGAAACTCTCTATGAGGAGTGTGTGGTTCTGTTTAAGGGCACTCTGTAGAGCCGAAGAGTATTGTATAACATAAAATGTCTGTGGCTGAAGTTCAACACACATACATGGAGGACATACAATTCATAAATTTATTTTATATTCACCTATCACATAATAAATATGAGGGGATTAACTGGATTATATTTTTTTTCATGTGCAAAACCGATCTTTGAGATACATTTTACATCTTCAACCACGTTGACATCAAAATATACTGTCTTGTTTTTTTTTCACCAATCAAATATCCTTTTATTTTTTTCCACCCCCTCCACCCTTCCCTATTTACAAAGACTTTATTTCCATTTTTCCATTTCTCAGCATTTTTCCTTTCCCTTCTTTCCTTTCCCCTGCCCCTCCCACTACCCCTACCCCTTTGGACATTTTCTTCCTATTTTGCGTTATCGATTATTCATTCTAATCATTGGTACATTTTAGGTATACAATATAATGACATTCATCATTGGAAATTTGCACCTTTACGTAGTCTCTCTTGGTTCTTATTTTTCACCCTTGCCCAGCCCTCCCTTCAACCCCTCCATTCCTCCCTATTTACAAAGATTTCATTCCTATTTTTCCATTTTCTCATACTTGGAAACAGCCCAAATGCCCATCAACTGGAGACTGGATAAAGAAAATGTGGGTTTTTTATAAAATGGAGTACTACTCAGCCATAAAAAATGAGAAATTAGAGACATTTATAGCTAAGTGGATGCACATTGACGCGATACTCTTAAGTGAAATAAATAGGACACACATGTATAAATACCAAAGAGTTTCTCTGGTGTGAGAAACTGAAAGTGTAAATAAGGACTCAAATGTATAATTGGTAATGTGAAATAGGAAGAAAAGGGGCAAAGGGGAAGGAAGTGGGAGGGCTAGGGGAAAGGATAGAAGGGAATGGGATTAATATGAGAAAATATACTATCATGTTGTTGAGACGGGGTCCATGGGAGCAAGATTGGTGGCTGCTAAACTTGAAACAAAAAGCTTCAGATATACCCATATAGATAAATCAGACTGCTCCGGACCTCCCATGAATATAAGTAACAAGGCCTCTGGGGAGATCAAAATTGCCTATACCTATTCTGTTAGTTTCCAGGAAGACAAAAAAATCAGATGGGCATCTAGATGGGACTATATTCTGGAGTCTATGACTCACACCCACATTCAGTGGTTTAGCATAATGAATTCCCTCATCATTGTTCTGTTCTTATCTGGAATGGTGGCTATGATTATGTTAGGGACACTAGATAAAGACATTGCCAGATACAATCAGATGGATTCTACAGAGGATGCCCAGGAAGAATTTGGCTGAAAACTAATTCATGGTGACATATTCTGTCCTCCAAGAAAAGGGATGCTTCTGTCAGTCTTCCTAGGATCTGGGACACATTTTAATTATGACTTTTGAGGCTCTATTTTTTGCCTGCCTGGAGTTTTTGTCCCCTGCCAACAGAGGGGCGCTGATGACGTGCGCTGTGGCCCTGTGGGTGCTGCTGGGTACTCCTGCAGGTTACATTGCCACAAGATTCTATAAGTCTTTTGGAGGTGAAAAGTGGAAAACAGATGTTTTATTGACATCATTTCTTTGTCCTGGGATCGTGTTTGCTGACTTCTTCATAATGAATCTCATCCTCTGGGGAGAAGGATCATCAGTGGCCATTCCCTTTGGCACATTGGCTGCCATACTGGCCCTTTGGTTCTGCATATCTGTGCCTCTGACATTTATTGGTGCATACTTTGGTTTTAAGAAGAATGCCATTGAATACCCAGTTTGAACCAATCAGATTCCACGTCAGATTCCTGAACACTCTTTCTACACAAAGCCCCTGCCTGGTATTATCATGGGAGGGATTTTGCCCTTCGGCTGCATCTTTGTACAGCTTTTCTTCATTCTGAATAGCATTTGGTCACACCAGATGTATTACATGTTTAGCTTCCTGTTTCTGGTGTTTATCATTTTGGTTGTTACATGTTCTGAAGCAACTATACTTCTTTGTTATTTCCACCTATGTGCAGAGGATTACCATTGGCAGTAGCGTTCATTCCTCACCAGCGGCTTCACTGCAGTATATTTCTTAATATATGCAATACATTACTTCTTTTCAAAACTGCAGATCACAGGAACAGCAAGTACAATCCTGTACTTCAGTTATACCATAATAAGGTTTTGATCTTTCTTTTTACAGGAACTACTGGCTTCTTTGCATGCTTTTGGTTTGTTGCCAAAATATACAGTATGGTAAAGGTTGACTGAAGAAGCCCAGTTTGTCCAGTAAAAACAGAAATAAAATTATTCTTCAACAAAGACCTGTTTTTGTGACTACCTTGGGTTTTATCAGACGTATTGGCCTAGTAATCCTACAGAAACAACATACTTCTGCATACACCTCTTTCCAAACACCTGTCCCCACAAAATGTGTTTTTGACTCTAAAGCATTTGTATTGTGATTTGATTTAAGTTTATATTCAGTTGTTCTCTATGAAGAGCAAATTTAATAAATATTATGTGCATTTGTAAATATAATAGCTAGAAAGTTTTCAGTACTTTTAATGGCAGAATAGAGGAGGCCGTAATACTAGCGAAATACAGGACAGTTAATTGTAAATAGGATTTTCTAGGCTCAGTAGGTGGAAAGAATTATTTTTCTTTGAAGGAAATAACTTTTTATCATGGTAATTTTGAAGGATGATTCCTGTGATGTGTTCACTGGGGGGAATGTAACTTTTAAAAATCTTGTATCAGTTGTAACTGTTCATATCTTCTTAGTTTTCTGTGTTGACTTCATTATTCCCATGGTATTGGCCTTTTAAACTATGTGCCTCTGAGTCTTTCAATTTATAAATTTGTTATCTTAATAAATATTATAAAAGAAATGCAATTTTTGATTGAATATAGCCTGCTTAGAAGATAGAGTAAAGTACTTGAGGACTTGAATTAGGGTGCTGTGATTGTAGGATTGAAGGGGAATATGTTCTGTTAAATAACTGTATTTAATTATATATGTGTATATATAATCTTCAAATATATAATTACATATTAACATATGTGTAAAATATACATTGCCTACATGCGTATACATCCAAATGAGGACAAAACCTAATGTGTTTCAAGGAGGGAAATAAGTCATTTTATGTATAAGTACAGTTTTACTAAGTACCTGGGTTTTTTGTTGCATCTGGGTAACTAGCTGATTGTGATCTATAATTATATAATTGTGGACAGCATGCACTATGCCGATGAGGTATAGCTTTGACACTATGTTGTTAGATACAGTATAAATTAATGAACAGAATACAGTCTCCCTTTTTGTTTCTTAGAAAGTGTCCTCTCTTCCCAAGGGATGTACCTTGATGGATATTTAAATCAGGTACAAACATTTTGAAATGAGTTGAACATATCTTGAATATCAAACACAATGGTAAAAAATATTAACTCAGTCAAGCTGAGACAGAGACAAACACACAGCAAGGAGTCCCAGATCAATAGAGGCCCAAGAGGCTTTGAGAACACAAAGAGGGGCCATCTCATGTAGAACTGGAGGTCAGAATTGAGGTCCAGGAGGTGGGCTGTTCAAGAATTATCTAAACTGGGGGCTGGGGATTTAGCTCAGTGGTGCCTCAGCCTGCCTTGCAAGTGCAAGGTCTTGAGTTCAATACCTGGTACAAAAATTTTAAAAAAAGAATTATCTAGGCCAAAACCAAAGTTAAAGACTTTGGCTGAAAAAGCCCAGAGGTGAAAAAGCATAAGGATCCTGGAGAAATTCCATGTGGTAGGACACAGAGTGAGCAGTAGGAGGAGATAGAAAGGTGTGAAAGCAGTAAGCTGTTGTGAGATAAGAATGAGGAGCAAGGAATGGAGAAATCGCACAGAAGGCACATGTGTCATGTCAAGGACGTTTGACTTAATTATAATGGTAGTGGAGGAACATGAACAAATGTGAGCTTGAGAAAGATGTTCTTGGCTATAATGCCACTGGGAAGGAGTTAGAGAAAGGAGAGAAGTTACTTAGGCTAATCACATAAGGAAAGCCAATGAGAGAAATAATCAAAATGGTTATCAGTATCTTGCAATTCATTGGATATGAGTGGGGTTGGGGAGAAGTGGGAGGCAGAAACAGGAGGAGTCATTCGGGCATAATTATATGAGCAGAAGCTCTGTAGCACAATGCTGAGCCCACTTTGCAACAGCCTCAGTTTTCCCATCTGGCTAAGGGACTAATAAAACTTACCGCACAGGGTTATTGTACAGCATAGACATAATAACCTATATAATACACTTGAAAGCAGTATGAGATTAAAATATGGTTACTGTTGCTTTCCTAGCAATTGTTATTTGATTATCAGGTCAAAAAATGAAATACCTTTCATGAGATCTTATGCCTAGGTACCATTTTTTATTTGTCATTCATGGGTTAAATGGGAAAAGTATATGTCAGAATATACCAAGTTAACTGGTTTTTATTTATTTATGCAGAAGAAAACCCCAAAGAGAATAATCTCCTGTTTTCAAGCTCTTATTTCATTTCATACAAAGATATTTAAATATATGAAGCCAAATATACAATCCCTGAAGATGCCTGCCTAGTGTGCCAGTGGTGTACCAGTGTGAGACATCACACCCCAAAGTACCCAAAGAGGATATTTACCTCCTTGTGTGGGTTTCCTAACCCTTCTGAAACATTCAGAAACAGGAGGATGCTTGGAAAAAGAAACTGTCACACCAATTTTTCTGCCTTTTCCTCTATCACTTCATCTGTTTTCAGTGATGTTTGTCTGTGTCTGACAGGCAACAGTGGAAACCTATGCCTTACCAGTGCATTACACAGGTAACCGTGTTCCCAAGACGGAAAAGGTGGAACCTCACAGCACCATGTCCAGTCTCTTCTATTCAGCCATTTCTATACTTTAGGAGTCTATTATTGAAAATACCTCTCTTGGTTTCAGAAATCTGCATCTCAGTTCTACATGTACTATAATAGAAAATCTAGCCAATAGAGGCTTTAAAAAGGGGTTAATTTTAATTTCTGACCAAGATGGAAGAAGGTTGGCACCATGTATTATCAGGGACCTAAGCTTTCTACTATCACTCTAAACTCTTTTACTATTAACTTTTATCTTAACATTTGCTGCATCTCAAGCTGTAAGATAGCTGCATCAGCCCTGGACATCATGATGTTCAAAGCAGAAACATAGTAGAGGGTGCTATGTGTATCCAGTCCTTTAATAAGAAAACTCCCATGATAGTCTCCCAGTTATGTCTCATTAGTGGCAACATGGTCCATGGCCATTTCTAGATACAGAGGAGTCTAATAAGAAAATCAGTATTCTACATTCTTAGACCTCTAAAGTAGGAATAAATGAAAAAGAAAATGGGGTTGATAATACTGATGGCTTAGTAGCTGTATTTATTGTTACAAGTATCCCCCAAATGTAATGGCCAAAATCTGCAATACCTTTTATGGGCCATTTTCAGAGGTCACACCATCATTTCTTCAGTATTCTGTTGATCACATAAGTCAGTCCTATTCCACATGACAGAAGACCATACAAAGGCACGAATGGTTGCCATTTTATGGGCTCCAATAGCAGCGAAGACCTAAGGTGCTGCACCTATTTTATCTCCTATGTCACACCACGTTGGTTTTTGGTGGCCATAGGGATACTTTTTCATGCTTTCTGTGTTCCCTGTCTGTGAGTAGGAATGAGTGAATGTGAGAGAAGTTAAAAGAAGAGGCTTATTAATAAGGTTACAATTAGCTAACAAGAAGTGATCATGCATGCCTCCTCACTTCACCAGAAGAATCCCTCTGAATGACCAACCACCAGAACAAGGAAAAGGTACACAAATAGGGCCTGAGTGGTAATTCCTACTTTCCCTATCTGAGAAAATTTGCTGAAAAACCCAGACATTGCCATATGACTATAAAATCAGTAGGAAAACTGAACTGTAGTAACATAGAGCGACTGGTGAGAATTGTTTTCTCAGTAGTAAATAGCTCATATATTATATCTGTGTGAGACAGAGGCAAGAAACTGATGTTTAGGATAGATGTTTGCATGTTAGATATTTTTTTCTGACATTAGGAAATGTAGGGTAATTTTATCTTGTTAACCGCACATTGTAACCAATTTGATTTGCGTGCTTTTAGTACAGTTCCCTGATCACCATTGCAAAATTGTTACATGAAACAAGATTATTGCAAGATATAAATTAATAAAACCTAACCAATTTTTGACTGTGGTAGCTGCTTATAGTTTCAGATAATGAGCAGATAAAGACTAATTTGGTGAGCCAGGCTACCATTCTGAAGGATTCAGGCTATTAGGTTTGCCATATTCTTATTATTGCATTTATGCAAATGTAGATATGTCCACCACGTGTCTATCCACTTCACATATCTTGATACTCATTTCACTGATGAGAGACTATTTCTAGTATCTTTTATGCTATAAACTAAGCCCTTAATATTTATCTGACTTGAAGATATCTGAAACCTATTTTGTAGAAACTGTATCTAGAATTGGCCTTTTGATTAAGATTGTTCCCATGCTAGCTCAGCACTCCCAGCTATGTGATCCTGATTAGCACAGAAGACCAGACCAAAGGTGAACATTGAAACTATCACACACAGAGGCTGGGGATTTAGCTCAGTGGCGCTGCGCGTGCCTTGCAAGCAAAAGGTCATGAGTTTGACCCCGCTACCAAAAATAACAAAACCAAACCTATCACACACAGATACATAACCCCTCTATGTTGGAGTATTTTAAAGAAATCTAGACTCTCATAACTGCCACTCACTGAATAGCTGCCACACACAACTGCCTGTTCTTATTCCACTTTTTTCAGAGAAGTCAAGAATCTTTATTAGCAATGAGAAATACTCTAGGCCAGCTTCCCCACCTTTCTCCTATTTTGATAGTTTGGCTGCTGTTTTAGTCTTGGAAGCAGACAATACTTTGTCTGGGATAGGCAATAGGAAATAGTGATAAAATAATGATAATTCATTAACATAGGAGTATTTATGCAGATAAACCCAGATGTTAGGATTAGTCCCCAGGCCCCCCATGAAGTAAAATTCAGTTTGTCTTTGTTAAATTTACCTTCTCTTTTTCAAGTCTCATTTGCTATCTTGTAATTGATCCTTTTATTCATTACAATATTCTCTCATGATAGGAATTTCATATCTAGTCTATACAATGCCTTAGCTAAAAGCCATTTGCTTTCAGCTATATGGCATTTGTGTCATTATAAAAAGATATGTTATTTAAAGACAGTATTGACTAGTTAGTGCCCCTTATCATGCCACAGTTGGACTGTTCAGCTTTTTAATAAACAAGTCCACATGAGATCATATTTAATCTTCACAGAAAATTTATTTTACAGAGAAATGCAATCTTCTTCCTAGGAAAGAATAGAGAGGGAAAACAACACTGAGATTCTACCTCACTCCAGAAAGAATGGCTGCTATCAAGAAATCAACCAACATCAAATGTTGGTGGGAGTGTGGGGAGAAAGGAACCCTTCTCCACTCTTGTTGGGAGTGCAGACTGGTGCAAACTGTGGAAGTCAGTGTGGAGATACCTCAAAGAACTAGGACTGGAAGTCCCATTTGACCCAGCTATTCCCCTGCTGGGTATCTTCCCAAAATAATTAAAAGAATCATACCACAGTGATATATGTGCACCCATGTTTATAGCAGCACAGTTTGTAATAGCTAAAGTTTGGAAACAGCCCAAATGCCCATCAGCTGGAAACTGGATAAAGAAAATGAGTTTTTTAAAAAAATAAAATGGAGTATTACTCAGCCATAAAGAATGACAAACTAGAGACATTTATAGCTAAATGGATGCATATTAAGGCCATACTCTTAAGTGAAATAAATAGGACACACATGTATAAATACCGAATAGTTTCTCTGGTGTGAGAAACTGAAAGTGTAACTAAGGATTAAAATGATTAAAATGAATAATTGATAATTTGAAATAGGAAGAAAAGGTCCAAAGGTGTAGGGGAAGTGGGAGGGGAAGGGGAAAGGAAAGAAGAGGAAGGAAAAAATTATGAGAAAAGGAAAAAAATGGAAACAAAGTCTTCGTAAATAGGGAAGGATGGAGGGGGGAAGGGAGGGCAGGGGAAGGGGAAAAAATAAGAACCAATATACATCATGTACAGGTACAAGCACCCAATGATAAATGTAAACATATTGTATACCTAAAATGTACCAATAAAAGAATTTAAGAAAAATAAAGAAAGAATAGAGGGGAAGGATTTACTGTCAAATCACCTCCATAAATAGAGCTCTTTTTTAAAAGTTTGGTAATAGATGGATTTTGTTCTTTAAAAAATTAAAGTCAGCTGTTTAGCACCTGCAAAAGATTCAGGATATATTATATTCAATAAGTTTTAACTTTTTAAAAGAGGAAAAATTCAGCAAACAGAAAAAAGATCTTAGTACAGTAAATGTTAGCATCTGAGAATCTTTCTTTGGCTTATTTGTGAGTGTTACTTAAAAGTCTGTCTGAGGCTCATTAGGCCATTTAAAATCACAGGTCTATCCATATGTAGACCAAATGTTTAAGAAAGGATTGCACACCCACAAAAGAAGTACAAGAAAAATAAAAGGTCTAATAGCTTTGCCTGGAAAGTGCCAGGGTGCATGCTGTTTTCAAAAGATAATTATACTCCACCCTTGCCTATCCAGGGATATAAGGAGTTCTTGTTTCATGAAATTCTATAGAAAAAAAGATTACATATTTTACATTAGTACAATCCCAGTCTTGAGAGAATTTTGATGTCATTTGTAATTGAGAATCACATAGCTCCCATTTTTCATATTCTATGTTTTCTATGATTATAATAACCATAGTTATCACATCCAAACCTGGGGTATGTGAGCAATGTAGGTATGGTTGTTTTAATTGGGTCTGGTGACCTAGTGGAGGTGAGGCTCTGGGGATGGTAATGAGTAATGAGATCAAGTACCGTGCCCAGTTTACTGCTAGCACCCTTTCAATATCCTGTATCATCCATGGTTACATTAGAAGGGCTTTAAAGTTGAACAAAATTTAAATTTAAAAATATTTTAAATAAAAGCATATTTCAGCTAGCAAAGGGTACCTGAAGACTTCCTGTGAAATATTAACTTCAAAACATCTGGACCCCCCCTTATTAGAATACTTTAGATACTGAGTATATGATGGAGGTTTGTGATCTTGTGAAAAATTCAGTTAATCCTAAGTATCCCAGGACAGTTGGCTCTGAAATCCTTGTGGACATCAAAATCTGTGGATGCTCAAAACCCTTATATAAAACAGATAACTATTTACATATAACCTAAGCACAGCCTCCTGAATACTCTAAATCATATTTGAATTACTCATAATACCTAATACAATGTAAATGCTATGTTAGTTTTTATACTATATTATTTAGGGAATAAAGACAAGAAACAAATCTTCCTGTATTTAGTATAGATACATTTTTTTTCTAAAATATTTTTGATCTATGGTCAGTGGTTGATTGAATGCATGGAGGCTAAACTCTGGGTTCAAATAATCAACTATATTTGTTCTTTTTCCCTGTGTCCTACCATGTAGCTCCTGAATCTCTTGGAATCTCTGGAGCTATAAGAATGTCGTTCGTGAAAACTATAGGCCCATCTCTTTAATGAACATAGATGCAAATATTCTCAACAAGATATTAGCAAATACAATGCAACACATTATCAAAAAGATGATACATCATGATCAAGTAGGTTTCATCCCAGAGATGCAAGGATGTTTTAATATATGTAAGTCAATAAGTGCAGTACATCACTTAAACAGGAGTAAGGTCAAAAACCACACAATCATGTCAATAGAAACAGAAAAGGCTTTGGACAAAATCCTACAACCTTCATGATAAAAATCCTGAAGAAAACAGGTATAGAAGGACCACATCTGACTATGGTAAAGGCTATATATGACAAACTAATAGGTAGCATTATACTAAATGTGGGAAACCTAAATCATTCCCCCTAAAATCAGGAACAAGACAAGTATATCCACTATCACGAATTGTATTTACCACAGTACTTGAAACATTAGAGCAATTGGGCAAGAGAAAGAAATAAAAGGGATACATATAGGAAAGTAAGAACTCAAATTATCATTATTTGCACATGACATGATACTCTTCATATAAGACCAAAGTAACTCCACCAAAAAACTCTTAGAATTAATAACCAACTTAAACAAAGCAGCAGGATACAAGATCAACACACAAAAATCATTAGCATTTGTGTATACCAACAATGAATGGATGAAAAGGAAAATATGAAACCAATACTATTTACAATTGGTTCGAGAAAAATGAAATATATAGGAATTAACTAAGGAAGTGAAAAACCTCTACAAAGAAGACTACAGTACTCTGAATAGGAAGATTGAAGAGGACATCAAAAAATGGAAAGATGTCCTTGTTCCTGGATAGGCAGAACCTATATTGTCAAAATGGTCATAATTCCAAAACTATTATACAGATTCAATGCAGTCCCAGTCAAAATACCAACAACATACTTTATAGATCTAGAGAAAATAATGCTAGAATCCATATGGAGCCAGAAGACCCAGAATAGCAAAAATAATTTTGGGAAATAAGAGCAAAGCTCCAGGAGGTATAGAAATACTTGACTTCAAGCTACACTACAAAGCAATGGTGATAAAAATGGAATGGTACTGGAACAAAAACAGACTGATGGATCAATGGAACTGAAATGAGGATACAGAAACCTCCTTAGACATATTCAACTATTTGGTCTTTGATAAAGAGACCCAAAGCATATGTTCGAGGAAACATAGCCTATTCAACAAGTGGTGTTGTTGGAAAAACTGGGTATCTGTTTGGAGAAGAGTGAATCTGGACCCTTATCTCTCACCATATACTAAATTAAAATCAAAATGGATCAAAGATCTAAACATTAAAACAGAAATATTAAACCTTCCAGAAGATAAAATAGGTAAAACACTTGAAGACATAGGTGTAGGAAAGGATTTTCTAAACAGAACCTCTGTCACACAAGAAATAGCAGCAAAAATCAACAAATGGGATTATATCAGACTAAAAGCTTCTGTACAGCAAAAGAATCAATCAGTAGAGTGAAGAGAACCTACAGAATGGGAACAATTTTTTCCAGCTACTCCTCAGAGAAATGACTAGTATCTAGAATATATAAAGAACTCAAAAAAATTAAACCATCTAAAATTAAAGACCCAGTCAAGAAATGGGAAAGAGAAATGAACAGACACTTCACAGGAGGAGAAATACAAATGGTCCACAAATATGTGAAAAAAAAGTTCAATATCTCTGCCCATTAGAGGAATGCAAATTAAAATAGCGCTGAGATGCCATCTTACTCTGGAAAGAATGGCAATCATTAATAAATCAAACAACAACAAAAGCTGGTGTGTCTCTATTGAAAAAAGAGCCCTTGGGGCCAGCAATTTAGCTCAGTGGCACCCGTCCTGCCTGGCAAGCGCAAGGTCCTGAGTTCGATCCCTGGTTCCACCAAAAAAAAAAAAAAAAGAAAGAAAAGAAAAAGGAACCCTACTGCATTGTTGATGGGAATGCAAACTAGTATAACCAATATGGAAATCAGTATGGAGACTTCTCAAAGAACTGAAATTAGAAATCACATGCATTCCAGCTATCCCTCTGCTAGTTAACTTCCTCAAAGAGCTAAAGTCATCATACTACAGTGATTCATGCATAACAATGTTTATAGCAGCATAATTCGTAATAGCTAAATCCTAGAAGTAGCCTATATACCCATCAACAGATAAAGAAAATGTGGTTTCTATATATAAAGGAATACTATGGGGCTATAAAGAATGACAGATTTGAGACATTTGTTGGAAAATGGATGCACCTGGAAAATATGATGTTGAGTGAAATCAGACACACAAACTTAAATCCAGTATGGTTTCTCTCCTCTGAGTGAGGCAAAGTACAAACAAAGAGAATGATAAAGGATGGATAGAAAGGGACAAGGGGATGGATCTCTTGCAATAGGGAAGTGGTCCAAAGGAACAAGGGCTAGGGGTGAGGAGGAGGGGAACAGGAAATAAGAGTAAAAATAGGTTATGTAAAGGAACCTAGTAACTCCAATTAATGGAAGCACTATATGCCATGACATGAGCTAAGACAAATAATATCAAGTATGAAAAAGGGGATAGGGCAACCAGAGGAGGAAGGGGGAAGGGGAGGAAAAGGGAAGGAGATTGAAAAGAAAAAAAGAAACAAACTATGATATGTACATGTAACCACTCCTAAGATGATTGTAAACTGTCTGAATTTCAAATACGTACTAATAAAATAAAAAATTATTTAGAAAAGAATGTCTTTTTTATGCTAATGAGATGACCAATGACTGGCAGCCCAGACAGCTTCAGGACGGGTACTGTTCACCAGAAATACCTGGCATGACTAGTGGGACTTTCAGTCTCATCACCCCAGCCTCTGAAAAGTGGAGATAACTCTAAGTTGAGTTGATCACTAGTAGCCAATGACTTAATCGGTCATGCCTATTTAATGAAGCCTTCCTAAAACAACAGAGTTCTGGTGATTTTCAGGATAGCTGAGCATGTGTGCTTCCTGGAGGGAGGATAACCTGGAGAGATTGGGGAAGGCCTGACTTGTTTCCCCACACCTTGCCCTGTGCGTGTCTTTCATCTAGCTGTTCACCTTAACCTTGTAATATCCTTTATAATAACCTCTGAGTGTAAGTTAAGTGTTTCCCTGATTTCTGTGAGCCAATTTAGCAAATTAATGGAACCCAAGGATGGGGTTTGGGGAATTTTGATCTCTAGCCTGTCAGAAGTTCAGGTCATAACCTGAGGCTGGTGACAGGCATCTGAAGTGGGGCAGTTCTGTGGGACTAAGCCCTTAACCTGTAGGATCTGATGCCAACTTCAGTAGTTTCAGAATTGAACTGAATTAGAGCACAACCAGTTGTTCACTGGATAATTGATCACTTGGTGTACAGAGAGAAATCTGTACACATCTGGTGTCAGAAGTATTGAGTGATTGTGAGAGTAGGAAAGACCCTTCTGATTTTTCTTATTTCTATTAAAGTTCCATAGAAAACTGAGGCAAAAAAAAAAACAATAAAAAATTTCATACTCTCTTTGGGAAGAGGGATGAAAGTTAATATTTTATGCTGACCTAGGTTGAAAATAGTCTTTATCTCACAAATTTTATTTTACAAGTTTTGTTTTACAAATGTGAACCTAAATTATATTTACCTAATTCCATTCTGGGTTTTTTTGGTGCCTTCAAAAAGGAAGGGTCTATTTGAAAATGAAAGGTCATTGTGCAGTACGAAAATTGAGAGGATCCATTCCATTTCTATTTTCTTTTGGCAGGTTTTGAACCTTGTTCAATGTCAGTAGTGTAAATAGTATTTCTTTGTATTTTGTAATTTGTCAATTTAATTTAATTTTAATTTAATTTGTTTTAAGTCAGTAATTTAACCTTTAAAATTTTACTTTAGATGACTTTTCTGCTTGGAAAGAAATCTTTAGGATTTTTCTATGAATAAAATTTGTAGCATAAACAATTTCTCAATTCCGTATAAATGCCAAGTGGCTTGTATGTTCCAGTTAAGAGAGCAATCAAGCGGTTTGTTCACTGTCAGCTTGAGGAAAGGGAATTTGCTCCTTTTGTTAAAGCCTGCATAGCCCTCACACTTTAGTAGCTGCAGAGACAGCTGCTGGGACAGGGAGCTTTTCCATAGCACCTGTGCTTGAGATTGAAGACCACCTCCTTCCTTTCTGCAGGGCTAACACATGAACCCAAGCCTGTGGTTTTATCTCAGGTGCTTACAGGCATTCAAATTCAATTCTAAACCCATCCCACTGGTTGGATGTCTCATATGAGGAATGGTTTAAGGAAGAAATTTGATTGTCTGAAATTCCCTTTTCTATAGTGGGAGCTTTCAAACTTCCTCTTCTTCTTGTCTTCCTCCTGCTCTTCCTCCTCCTCCTCTTCCTCATTCTCCTCCTACTTCTCTTCCTCTCTCTCCTGCTTTAACTTCTCAGCTTCTTTCTTCTTCTCTTCCTCTTTCTTTCAGTACTATGGGGTTGAACCCACAGCCTTCACATAAAGCTAAATCCCTATTCCTTTTTATTTTTAAATTTTGAGACAGGGTCTCACTAAGTTGGTGAGTTGCTTAGGCTGGGCTTGAACTTGCGATTCTCTTTCCTCGACCTCCCAGTGTGCTGAGATTATGAGCATGTACCACCATGCCTGCCTGAGATTTCTTGACCGTGCTCAAAACCGTTGATCAGCATATGATGGGTAGGCCCATACTCCAGTGCTTCTCAGCTGACCTTTATCAACTATATTAAGAATTTTACATTGATATATTTGTTAAGTCTTTTGAGTGCTCACATGCACTATCAGATATTGTCACTTAAACCAGTAACTGCATTGAGTAGCCTAGGATTTGCGAATCTATATTTTCTTTTGTTGCCATAACAAAGTATCAAAACTGAAGTGACAACACACACAAATGTGCTATCTAACCATCTGGTAGGTCAGAAGACCAATATGGCTCTTGTTGGGTTAAAATCAAGATGTCAGTGGACTGCATTCCTCTTCCTTGCTCATTTGGCTTATTGGAAGATTTGGTTCCTTATATTTGTTAAGATCATGGTTCCTGTTCTCTTTGCTGTTTGTCATTTGAGGGCTGGCTGTTCTCAGCTACTCAAGGCTGCTGCATCCTTTGGTTCATGGTGAGTCCCTCCCTTCATCTTCAGAGACCAGCAAGGGTGCTTGAGCCTTCATGGGGCATTTCTCTTGCTGCAGCTAGGGAAGGATAGTCCAGGGTAGTTTCCCTATTCCAGAGTTAGAACCTCAATTACAGCTAATGTAACACCACAGATTCCAGGGATTGGGACTTGACTTCCTTGGGGAGCAGTCATTCTGGCCCCATATCATCTCTGTGTGGCTAGGGAGATGCAAAGAAGTGTTACATTTCACTTGGAGTCCAATTCTGGGGGTCCACCTTCCCCTTTTAAAATATTTTATTGCAATTTTTAAAAATCATTTTATCAAAGCATCACATACATATGACTTGAAGAAACAAGTAGTATTCGTAGGTTTATAGCAAAAAGCAACATCATTTTGCCCAGGACTCCTCTCCAGATTCTTATTTCCTGAAAACTCTTAAAGTTGTTTCTTTTGATAATTATATCTATATTTCCCTATTGCATTCAATACTGTTATTTTATACTTTTTATAATTTTTAGGCCTTATGCATTTATTCTGTTCTACAGACAATGAAAATTTAGCTCATATATTATTTTTCACACAGTTCACAACTTTCTTCTCCCCTTCTCTATGCAATTGGTTATATTGCTTTTTGGAGTAAATCAGCAGCCAGAATTTACATTACTGTGAGTATTTAATGGTCTTCACAATTGAAACATATAGTGTCTTCTGAGTATATTTTGTTTTTTTCTGAATTCAACAACTCGCTTTTTAAATCTACTGATTAATTTCCTGTGTTTGTTGTACTAATTCATACCTAAATTCTCCACTGGAGCCACAATATGTTAAAAAAAAGTCAGGTAATCTACCAATTAAGATTTACCTAAAGAGCCTCCTGGAACCTTCTTTCCTGTTGCTCCAATGTAGATTATTTTTTGATAGTCTTGCTGCCCCAGTGAATTCTGCAAGCATCCCTTCATTGTCAACTCCAGAATATTTCCTGTTGGAAAAAGACAAATAGGGCATAATTTTGAGGTTTTGGAAAATAGAAAAGCTGTTAATTTTCTTTTTCCCTTTGATTGGTATTTGGCCAGATGCCACTCATCTTCTACCTTCAGAGTTTCTGTTGGGGTGCCTTACGCCATTCTAAATCTTTATCTCTGGTTGTGACTTTTTACTCTCTAGGAACTTTTGCACTAAACTTTACATAGCTGATTGCCAAATATCTTTCAGTGGTGTGTCAATATTGATTTTTTTCTCATTCATTGTGATAGTTGGATGTTCATGGTTTCATTCAATCTGGAGTTCAAAAATATTATTTGTTTGGTAATTTCATACCATAGTTTAATCTCTTCTTACTTTCTAGACAGATCATCTTAATTTTTTCTGTTGTATTTCATCTTTCTGTCTTTTGGTTCTATAATTCTGTTGTATAACTCTTATGCTACTGTACTCTCTTGTTCTTTGAACAAGAGAGCATTCCTATTTTCATTTTGTTATGGATGCAGGATCCTACCTGATGTTATGGTTTAGATTTTGAATATTTCCTAAAGACCAGTATGATGAAGGCTTGGTCCCTATCTGATAGTGTTATTGGGACTTGGTGGAAAATTTAGGAGGTGGGACCTGGTGGAAGGAAGTTAGGTCAGTGAGGGTGTGCCCTTGAAGAATATATTGAGATTAAAGACCCTCTTCTCTATGTTTTTTTTTTCTTTACTTCCTGTACACCATGATATGAGAAGCATTGCTCCACTATGTTCCCTGTCATGATGTTCAGTTTTGCCCCAGAACCAAAGCAACAGGCTTAAGTCACCATAGACTGAATCCCCTGAAAGCATGAGCCAAAATTAATCTTTCCTCTTTCAAGTTATTTATCTCAGGCATTTTTGTAACAGCTATGGAAAGCTGATTAACACACCTGAGTAAATGTGTTTCAGTTGATTCATACTTTCTTCTGACCTCTATTTGTCTGTTTCCATTGTTTTTCTTTTCCTTTTTTGCATAATGTTGTCTGTATTTTCATTTCAGAGGCAGTGTCATGTAGAAGTTAGAAACATGGAATCTGAAACCAAATTGAATGGTTGTGAACTTGACTATACCACTTAGTAGCTTGAGTAAGTTACTTAACTTTTAGGTACCCCAGCTTACCTTACTGAAAAATGAGAATAATAAAAGTACTTACCATATAAAGTTGTTATGAGGGTTGTTATGATTTAAATAAAAAGCATTCCCTAAAGACTCTTGTATTAAGATTTTGATCCTCAAAGCAGCAATGCTCAGAGCTGGGGCATAGAGGTGTAATTTGATCATGCTGGCCCTAACCTCATCTATGGCCTAATCTATTCATGGATTCACAGCTAAATGAGCATTAGGAGATGGGGCCCACTTGCAAATAGGCCACTAGGGGTGTGCCTTTGAAGGGTATATTTTGTCCTTGACCTCTTATTCTCTTGCTGTCTTTCTGCTGTCCGCTTCTGGCTGCCATGAAGTGCACAAATTTCCTCCAAAAACCTATTCCACTATGATATTTCTGCCACACTAAAGGCCTAAAGGCAATGGACCTTGCTGACCATGGACTGAATCATCTGAAATTGTGAGCCAAAGTAATTCTTTCCTCCTTTAAGATAGACATGTCATAGCAACAGAAAGGTGACAAATACAAGAACTAAGTAAGTTTAGATGTATGTGGGAAAACAATATGTATAAAGGAGCAAATTAATTGATTTCATAAAAATCAAAATGTGGTTGGAATGGTGCTTGTTACTACTGACATTTTAGAATGCGGCACCAAATAGGTGGACTGGAGTCCTTGCACGTGTGGAAAGAGGTTGTTGACTGGTAGCTCTCTGAATGTAGACTGATTAGGTGGTGAGTTTATTTTTTCATTGGAATCCTCCAGCTATCAGCATGTACACACTTATTCTCTTGTGTTTGTTCAGGTCTCTAGAGACAAATCCTATAACTCTATTTATGGAATGTAAACCTGATTATCTGATTTCTAGGAGCCAGGTGAAGGAAGGAACCTGGGGAATCTCATATTTGGCATAAAGATTTTCATTTAAACACAGCTCCCAGTGCAGAGGAGGCTTCTGGGTCAAGTGCCACAGCTCCCAGCACAGAGAAGGCTTTTGGGTCAACATGCCACAGCTCCCAGCACAGAGGAGCCTTCTAGGTCAGCGTGCCACAGCCCCCAGTGCAGAGGAGGCTTCCAGGTTGGTGTCCCACAGCTCCCAGCACAGAGGAGGCTTCTGGGTCAAGTGCCACAGCTCCCAGCACAGAGGAGGCTTCCAGGGCAAGTGCCACAGCACCCAGGTCAATGTACCAAAGCTCCCAGCACAGAGGAGGCTTCTGCATCGACATGCCACAGCTCCCAGCACAGAGGAGGCTTCTGAGTCAGCGTGCCACAGCTCCCAGCACAGAGGAGGCTTCTGAGTCAGTGTGCCACAGCTCTCAGAGCAGAGGAGGCTTCCGGATCAAGTGCCACAGCTTGAAGCACAGAGGAGGCTTCCAGGTTGGTGTGCCACATCTCCCAGTGCAGAGGAGGCTTCCAGGACAACCTGCTACAGCTCCCAGTGCAGAGGAAGCTTCTGGGTCAACATGCCACAGCTCCCAGCACAGAGGAGGCTTCTGGGTCGACATGCCATAGCTCCCAACACAGAGGAGGTTAGATGTGCAGGTACCAGCAGCACACCATGCACCAATTGAAAAGAGAAGACACATAAACAAGTCTCAGAACCAGACTTCTAGATCACCTACAGCAAAGGGAAACCAGATGGAACATTCTGATATTCAACCACCTGAACTCCTTGACCTAGCAACAAAAGAGGATCTGGAAAAAATGAAATCAGAAATAATCTCTCACATAACAGCAGAGATTGGGCCCATGGTGTAAGATATGATTAATAAATAAATCTAGAGAGGACACAGATAAAAAAAA
>NW_004624740.1:20448130-20475012 GCF_000247695.1 Heterocephalus glaber | reverse complement strand
AGACTGGTGCAACCACTGTGGAAATCAGTATGTAGATACCTCAAAGAACTAGGACTGGAAGTCCCATTTGACCCAGCCATTCCCCTGCTGGGTATCTTCCCCAAAGAATTGAAAGAATCGTACCACAGTGATATATATGCAGCCATGTTCATAGCAGGACAGATTGTAATAGCTAAAACTTGGAAACAACCCAAATGCCCATCAACTGGAGACTGGATAAAGAAAATGTATTTTTTTATATATATAAAATAGAGTGCTACTCAGCCATAAAAATGAGAAATTAAGAGACATTCATTGCTATATGGATGCACATTGAGGTGATACTCTTAAGTGAAATAAATAGGAGACGTGTAAATTGGAATAGTTTCTATTGTGAGAAACTGAAAGCGTAACTAAGGACTAAAAGTTATAATAGATAATAGGAAGAAAAGGGGCAAAGGGGAAGGGGTAGAGGAAAGGAAAGTAGGGAATGGAATTAATATGAGAAAATGAAAAAAAAGGAAACAAAGTCTCTGTAAATAAGGCAGGATGGAGGGGTTGAAGGGAGGGCAGGGAAAGGGGGAAACATAAAAAAAAATTTTCATTTAATTATCTGGTTTTCTGCATGTAATATCACTTTTGTCCTCGACTCTGGATAATGTTCAAAAATCTGTAGCTGTTATTTGTAACCTTTCCTGAAAGTTTGACCCAATGACCATGTTTTCAATTTACCCTATATCCCTGCCTTTTTGAATTTCTGGTGCCTCCAGTTCCAAGACTCATCAATTTTAGGTAGTTTGTTTTACCCTGAATCACTTCAATCCACCATTTCCACCTTTTTCTTTTCTTCTAAGTCAATTATCTGTCATCAACTGAATTTATAAGATGCCGTTACCATCTTTCAGTGTCTCTTGCTTCTCGCTCTTGAGCCAGGTCTTGCTGTATTGGTGAAATAGGAAGGATTTGGAAGCATAATTCTGTTATCATTAGATGTTTATTTGCAGATATTCATGTTTCTTGTGTTTTTCATTTTCTCTGTTACTGGTAGAGTGTTGACATAGTGGATGTGATATCATGGTATGACTTTCAGTTTTACTTCAGGACCCTCTCAGGAAGAAGCAGATTATTTTCCCTTTAGGTGTACTAATAATTAGTACCCTGGTGCCTTTTTGAAAAAACTGTTGTGCCTTCTAGCTTTTTATACTGACCACCTGGCAGCTCCATAGCTTCCATCTCCCTCTAGCCTCTGTTCCTTGAGGACGTCAGGAACCATTCAGTTCTTCCAACCTCTCAAAGTTCCATGCAGAACTGGAATGGATGTGTGCATTGTTTTTCTTTCCCCAAACATTGTGCTACATATTGTACCTCTTTCATACCCTATTGACATGGGCTGCTCTAACAGACTCTATTTCTTCAGTACTTTGTAGATGAGAGGCAAGTACCAGTCTGTATTTTTAGTTTATGCACCTGCTCCTATACACAGTTCAGGAGACTTTAAGTGAAGCTCCTCAGGAGCTCTTTCAGCTTGACTCCCTTAGGTAGCTTCAAAGAGGCTTCAAGTTCTACAAGTCAGCAAAGGAGAGATAGCTGTACTTGGAAATTAGAGGCATAAATTATTTTTGTCCAGTTTTTATGTGTCTATTTGGAATTATGGGCCCCCCCAGTGATTCATCCATCAACTTATTTACCCTGCAAACAACTTGGTAATGTGAAACTATTCATCTTTCAACATTTATTAACAGTCAGTATTTTAAGACTTAACTTCAAAGATATTACAGAAATGCAAAATCTTGCCAGCACCAATGCTATGGGACATAAATATTATCTCCATGTTAAGTAAGGACTTTAGGCCTCTTACAGTACCATGAATCTTGAGCCAACAAGCTCAACCTTCTTGTTCATTTCAATGTTGCAATGCATAGTGTTAGAGGTCAAGTCTCTCTCTTGCCCAAATTACTGTACCTGTGGGTCAAAAGATGGTCTCTCTTACGAGAAATTTTAAATGAAGTATTTCAATATCTACTAGACTTTGTATGTCCAAGTTCTGATTGGTACCAAAAGATAACAACTCAGGTCTTGTTCTCAGTCTTCAGAATAGTTATTATGATACTTCTATTTGTCTTAAAATTATATTTATAACAATAAAACATTAAAAACAATGCTAACAGCACAAAAGCATATACATACGTATGTATATGTATGTATATATACATACGTATGTATATGTATGTGTATATACATACGTATGTATATGTATGTGTATATACATACGTATGTATATGTATGTGTATATACATACGTATGTATATGTATGTATGTATATACATACGTATGTATATGTATGTATGTATATACATACATATGTATGCATATGTATGTATGTATATACATACATATATAAAAATTACAGGTTATCAACAGATACAAAATACTTGAGATTTTAAGATCCAAAATGTCTAGCTTACTTTGGTCAGAATTATATTGAAAGTTATATGAGAAAGAAAAAAAACCCTAAAAGCAATTATACTCAAATGTTAATACCAATTTGTTTTAGAATAAGATTATAGCTAACTTTTCCTTAAATTTTCTCTCCATTTTCCAAAATTTTATTTTCTTTGGGAGAAAAATAATTTATACAGGTACATGATAGAATTTATTAAATTGAATTGCAATTAAAATATCTATTGATGAAATTTAAGTCTTCAAATTCTATATTTATATTTTTAAAGATGCTTTGGAGGGAATAAACATTCTAAGGTCCTACTGCTGAATTCTGACATGAAATAGAGTTGTGTAGAGGCCTTCTTGAGGGATGGTGAAATGGAGGTGAAGAAAGGATTTTATATATTTACTCTTCCTAGTACAGTTTATCAATGAAAGAACAAAAGTGAGAAAGTTATTTAATTCTGAGACAATGACCCAATTTAACTTTCTTTGAAACCTTATCATAAGGAAGACATGCTCAGAAAACTACAAAACAGTACATGTTCCAACTCACACTGCCCTTCATTTTTCTGTTTGTATTTGTTCATTTGTAGTCTGTTAAGTAAACAATAAAACAGACCTGGTTGGTGCAGACTTCTTGTTGCTCTACAGAAGGTTTAGCTGTCTAGTTAATGGCAAGAGATGAACCCCCAACTATCGAGAACAATTGTCAAGAGCCCAGGCTGTGGGTCTCAATCTCCTGCAAGACAATATGATGAAAGATAATAAGAACACATGACAAGAAAGAACTTAGAGAGAAAGCTGGGTCTTGGCTGGTCCAAGCTGCTCTAGGCAACAAAGGCCAAAAACACCAAGGACATTCAGTGTTTATTCATTAAAAGCATGGGAAACGGGAGTAGGATATGCTTTGGAACACCTGGTGATAGTGGATATTGCAGGCAGGGCTGTAAAAAGGGAGGCACTTGCATATCTTGCTGGAGAGAACAAACAGGTAATTTAGAGGAAAAGAATTTAATTGGGGTGGAGCTGACCTCAGCTGGAAGTTAACTCAGCAGGCCCCTGCCACTTCACACACCAGGACTTAGGTCTCAGTGGCTGCCATTAGTGAAGGAGCTAATATTCACCCAACTCTGCTATCCGTGACTCTATTTGAGTCATGTAAGGCTTTGGTCAGGCTCCTAATATAATACAGCCAAATTATGGGGAAGCAAGAAGCTTGTGCCCCTTATATCCTGCTAATGCTGGGCAAGGATGTCTGCTACACCCAACTTGTGGGAACAAGAAAATACTGAGAAGGGAATCTCTTGTATTTTTCTGTATGAATTCAAAAATTCTTAGATTTCCAAGCAAAGAGAGAAGTGTAGTTTATTTTGAATATCACCATCAAAGAAAAAGAGGATTACATTATCATGAATGATTTCCCTATGGGAGTATTCAACAACTTAAATGGAAGAGCAATCCTTTCAGATTTTAGGCAGATTTTGCCTATGACCTCTTGTTCCTTCCTTCACACTGTGAAAGTCACTGTGTGGCAAAGACAGAGACTGTTCTGATGGCATACTGGTACAAATGATACAAAGCCATGGCAAAAGGGTCATTTTTCTTTTAAGAAACAGATCGAGTTGTTTTGCTCCAGCTCAAATTCTTGTAGTGGCCAGACTCTATGGGACATTTCTCATTTAATTGAGTGGCAAGGAATCCAGTGGATGGATTGGAAGGTGGAAAGTCAGGGGAGGATGTAGAGTGAATCATGAGGATTAGCTGTGCATATTATTTTTACTCAGAGTAGTCTTGTCTTTAATTCCCATAATTTCCCCCTTGGATTTTCCACATTTAAGCAATAAGTAGCCACTGTAAATTACCACTTAATAGGATCAGTTCCTCATGTCAGAAACATAAAGTGCTTCAGCAGAAAGAGAAATTAATATTTTGCTTCTACTTTCTGAGGACTGATGCATATGGTCACCATACTAGAAAGAATTTCAGATTCATAGTTAGATAAATGGATTTCTTCTCTTATGCATTTGAAATAGCAACGAAAAAGGGAATCTTCATGTTTAAGCCCTTATTGTTGAATCAGGAAAGGTTGCCAAAACATGTAGAGCTTGGGACATGTGCCAAAGATGATAAGCATAATACAATTTCTTTGTCTATGACTGTTGCCTTAAATAAAGTGTTTTTCAAATGTGTATTTACAGTATGGTCATATGTATGAATAAGAACATTTTAGTGACAAGTTGACTTCTGCTCGGATAACATCTTAAAACCAGAAAATGTTTTAAAATATAGAGAGAATATATAGATTTTCTATGCAATCACCTTTCGGTATAAATATAAATTAAATACTGTCTTTCTTAAGCACTGACTTCTTACCCATTCCTAATTATATTAATTATTGCTTAATATGTTTTGTTAATGTATACATTATGCCTACTATGTTAATTGTTAAAAAAGTACATTTATATAGGTTATGCTATAAATTATGTTAATGGACTAGTGCAAGAGAGCAATTCATTCATATAAATACATAAGCTGAATCTTGAAGGAACCTAGACTGTGATTGAAAATTGCTGACAGGCTCTGGCAAGGTCTATTTCTCCTCGAGCGGCAAAGACCGGAGCCTGTGAAGACCAAATATACTTGGGCTTTTGCATTTGGCTTTCTGCTTTTCCTCTGGAACAGAAAAAGAGGACTTGGGGAAAACAACATTGGGGCTCCCTACTGCTGGTGAATGGGGGAGAAGTGACATTTAAATCTTTCCCTTAGAGGAAGGGTTAAGGTGACATAGGTTGAGGGAATATAATGGAAAAAGAAGAAGGTATTTTAGGTTCAGGGAGTGAGAACGGAAAAAGCAAATATTTGAAAGCTCACCTGATTTTATGGCTTTTTATGGTTCAGCCACTGAAAATGTAAAGGGTCTCTAATGATATGTAGTAAGAGAGTAGGAGTCTCCTTGCAGGGGAAGCCGGATGAGGGAAATGGAGCTGTAAAATGTGTTGATGGGGTGAATATGCTTCTACAAGGGATACTTGCCCTAACAATTTTCAGAGCCTGGCTCCCTGGGGAGCTTGGATAATAGTAAAAGAGAGAAGCTTCCAGAAGAAAAATAGATACAGAAAGGGCTCAGTCATCAACTCCAAGCCTTATTTTAAAGTTCTCCAAGAACCTGGTAGGCTTCTTTGCCTTCACCCAGAAACCAGCTCAAATGGACTCAGAATCAGTAAGATTCTACCAGAATGAAGCACCCAGTTGGGATGAGAGAAGCATGTTCTTGAGAAGTCTGTTGGGCAAAGGGAAGGATGGTGACTTTAGGACATTCATTCTTTGTTAAGTGTCAGGAAAGAAATCAGTTTAAATTTCAGGAAGAGAGAGTTTTGATTGAGATAGTAAGGGCAATCTTTGAAATCTATCACTTTACCCCTCCTGTAAGGGCATCAGGGATGGGGGAAGGAGTTGTGAGTGACCAGGTGCCCCACTGAAGGGTCGTCATTCAGAGCTACTTCTTGGACTGAGAAAATTCATAATCTTTGCCCCAGCAGGTGTTATGTCTATTAGTAAAGAAGACTGACTCTTTGCTTCAGTCATTTCTCCAAATACATCCTACAGTGAGTGGTTACAAGCTTTTCAGGCTTTGTCCTGTGGTAGAAGTTAATTAAAGGTGGCTCCACCACTTATGAGCTGTGTGAACATGGACAAGCAAAGCCTCACTTTCCTCATTTGTGAGATGAGAATGATGGATATTAACTCAGAGTTTCCCTGTGAAGATGAAATTAGAGGAGGAGACCTAGGATTGATGGAACACTTATAGTGTACCAGGGGCTATTCTTCTTAAGTGCTTTACATACATTCACTCGTTCATTTTTTGTTTTTGTTTTTATTTTTTCTGAGACAGGGTCTTATTATGCAGGCTGACCTTTCACTCACTATGTAGCCCAGGCTTGCATTGAACTTGTGGCAATGCTCCTACCTCACCCTCCTGAGTACTGGGATTATATGTATGCACCACCGTGCTTGGGAACTCATTTGATTTTTGGAATAATAACATATAAAATAGGTACTATCGTTATCTCAGTTTAACAGATGGGAAAGCTGAGGGCCAGAGAGATTAAATAAGTTTTCCCAAAAAATAAATAAATAAACAAATAAATAAATAAATAAGTTTTCCAAAGTTACACAAACATTTTAGGTATAGGATTTGAACCTAGATCTTAGGACTTCAGAGATCACATTATTTGGCTATCCTGTGTTACTGCCAACCTGCGTTACTACAACAACCCAGCTGGGCCCATTGGCTGGCAGATACAGTCATAAAATGAAGATTAGCTGGTAAAGAAATGCTAGCTTATATTTGAGCATGGTGTTCAGTTTATTCTTCAGTATTAGCATTTGGAAACCCAGCCTTGGCTCAGTGACATTCTAACTGATATTCACTTTCTTTTCTAATTCAATTACATAAATATAGTTAAAATATTTACTCTTTCCATGACCTGGGCAAGTACTAAGGAAAGACAATCTTTTCAAATAACTTTTTTAAAACAATTTTATTCCAACTTCACAAAACACTGTCCTGCTCTCACAAACACATTGTTCTGCCATGTTCTCACCAAAGTTTTTGAAGGCATTCCCACAGTTCAAACAAATCAAACATGTCAGCATCCACTGTGGAAACCAATATGTATCTGATATTTCTTGGAGTGCATTTTCAGGCACATATAAGTCAATTCTGGTTTTATCAGCCATTTTCCTTGAAAGTGAACTCTACATGTTGTAAAACTTAAAAAATCTTGATTTTGACTGGTATTCATGTTCCTTTTCCATTTTGAATGTTTCTATCAAAGGCCCTAAGTGGCAATGAGTACGATTGTTTTTGTTCCAAAATCTGCTGATGTTTATTCCATCTTGCAAAACATGGAGAAAATTCAATGAGGATGTCAAGTCTGCCCTAACATATCTAGGATGGCCTGCAAAATGTACGATCAGTCTCTTGGCAAAACCCTCAGGAGGGAACCTCTCCAGCTGAGCTCCAGCCTGCCATCACTCTCTTGAACTTGGCACTTAATGAATTGGTCCTTAGCCTGTTTGCATCTCTATCAGCCGAGTTCAGCTCCATTCTCAATGTAGTGCTTTTCAGTTTTGTCTCTAGTATTTCCTCTGCAATAGAAATTTTATTAACATTCATAAATAAAGTTTTCCACATACTGTCATCTATCTCTCTTTCACCTAACTTATCCCAGATTTTCTAGGGATTGTCTGAAAATGACTCACGTTGTTAGTGAACAGTTTCTACATTGTTCTTCCTAGTTTCTAAATAGAATCTTGCCTTTGGTTAAGTCAGTGAAAAAGATAGGAATTTGTCCTCTTTCACTCCTTTTAAACAAACAAGTAAAAAAAAGATATAAAACAATTCTTGGCATCCACAGTCAGATCTTTGTTTTAGAATATCACTGCCTAGAACATCATTCTGCATGTTCTGCAGAAATTTAAGAGCCTTTTGGGGCAGGTACAATAGTTACTATTCCATTAAGACTGGATTTTTCAACCTCAGGACTACTGACCACTGGAGCTAGGGATAATTCTTTGTTATGGACACTGTCCTATGTATCATAGGATGTTTATTAGCATCTATTTCTACTCACTAGATGCTAGTAGGACCCTCATCCCCCCATTTGTGACAATCAAAAATGTCCACACTTGTCAAGTGTTCTTGGCTGGGAGTGGGTGATGGGTCAGAATTGTCCCCAATGAGAATCACTGCAATTAGGACATGATGAAACAGGCCTGGAAAGGTTAAGTAACCTTGTTAAGATCCTGAGTGGTACAACTAGGACTACACAACTTTTCTGTTTATGAATGCTTACCTAGTTATTGTAACTCAATAGCACCAAAGGAAGAGGCTGGTGGGGACAGAGAGTTTGTCCTTCAGTCACAGAAATCTCCAAGTGTAGAATGCAGATGCGTTAGTGTGTGTTCGTTTATAAGTGGAGTGAAAGCCCAGGACTGAAAGTGGGTGGGGGAGAGGTTGGAGGAGGATTTTTGTCTGGGTAGCATCCAAGATGTGGAAGCAACTATGCTCCATTATTTACTGTGGAAAGGTCACAGGTGTCCTGGATGTCAAGATAATCTTGAATAACTTCCTCTTTCTCTCTTGGACTTTTAACTTGATTTCAGTGTTAACTTTGACTAACTAGTTGCTAAGATTGGGCTCAGTATTCAGTTAGGGTTGCAGTATTATATTTTGCTATCCAAATAATCAGCAGTTGAAATACTTCAAACAGTTTATGACTCATAGTTTTCAAGTCATAATGAAAAGCGCCAAGGTGGGGTGACTGTGGAAGCCTATGATCTTTGTATAGGCACAAGTGCTACTGAGTTACAATTGCTGGCCTTCTGGAAAAGCCTTGACACTCCCAAGTCATTACAGACTTTCAGGACATGTGTGAAATAGAGCCATATCCTTTTAGATTCAAGTTTATTACCTGTGTGTTGAATAACATTTTAAGTTTTATCAATCACGATTTTTAAAAAATGTATCTGAAAGATTCGGGAATAGATTTTGATAGGTGGGAGTTGGGTTGAGAACAAGAGGTTAAGGGTGGAGGAGGCACAGAATTCACAGAATTCATGCAATTTTACATCAGATTAATTCAGTTTAATTCAATTTGCCGATTATTTACAGAACACATACTTCATGCAACATGTGGGGCCATGTCCTAGGGCCATCAGACATGGGTTTCCCATGCTCTGCACTGTCAGCAAGGTTTCTCACCTTCTGGGAATATTAAAATGGGTTTACAAGTAACTAGGAGAACAAGCCCACTAAGGGACGGGGAGGGTAGGCAGCATGCAGTCCGTGGGGAGAAAGAGAGCTCAGGCCAGAAACCTGTTGTGGCAACAGCTCTGCCAGTATAAAAGTGTGAGCTTTGCCAAGTTACCCAGACCCTGGCTGCTCATCTGTAAAACAGTGTGATGGACAGTTCAGATGTCTTTGTAAAAGTCAGGTGAGGCACATAATGTTAAAGAATTTAAAATAAATATAAAACGTGTTTCATGCTGTTCATTATTTAATTATTGATAGAATCAGAATCAGAACCAAAGCTATTTTTGATTTCACCCTCAAGCCCTCCACTCTGTGAGCCTTTCTGAAACTTTTTTTCTCTTTGCACTAGAATTGGCTTCATTGGGGAAATCTTTGTGCTTGCTATGGGCAGCTGCAAATGTCTTTGGATTTATAGAGGAGGGTGGAACAAGGTCATTGATAAGTGTGGGTGGAGAATCCTAAATTTCATGAGTCAAATAAAATTCCTGAGAATCTAAAGATTCCTGGGGCCTCTTTGAAAACTGCCCTATACTCTGTGTTTTGAGTTGCATGGTATATCATATATTAGCTCAGTGCTCAGGCCTCCTATTTCAGTCCCAGTTTAGGACTGGAAGGTCTTAAAGCATTCAGGAGAACTTATCTTTTTCCTAAGATATGGATGTATTCAGGCATTACTTGAGTGGAGTTGCACATTGTAGAATTTAAATAATCATGGAAAGAGAGATTTAAGCATTGAATCAGTGTAAGGAATCTGTAATGGAAAACCTACCCATTCACAAATGTCAGAGGAAATGCTCTTTGTCATGTCCTTGTTCTGGAAATCAAATGAAAGGTACATGTTTATTGACTACGTCAATAGTTTTACATGTATTTATTGGCTGCTGTTGGAATCCTAACTTCAGACAGCAAACTATCTAAGAGCAAGGATGCTTTCTAAGCAGATAGTATGTTTTGTTCAGGGGCCTAGGAGCTGTGTGATGCAAAAAGAAGCCATAACTCTTATTTGACTTCTTAAATGCATCTACTGTGAAAAGATGAGGAGACTAGATATAACCAGTTTTACTTGCTGAGGAGAAAAGGGCCACCACAGAAACCAAACCAAACCTTACTTCTAAGTAGCTTCCTGTAGCAAAGTTACTCTGCAATTACAAGCAAGGATTAGTTAGGGTTGAGAGGGGCTATCTGTCTGTCCTTCCTCTTTGTTAGAATTGGTAGTGGTCCTACGGAAGTGCTGTCTCCTTTTATCATCCTTTCCTTTTATGGCTTCTTCAGGAAAGCCCCAGGCCTCCGAGGTAGCCTTCCAGCCTCATCAGAGATTATGAATTGGAGACAGGAAACATTTGTGCAGCTTTGTCATTTTATGACCCAGACGCCCACTCGCCCTTCTATGCATCCACATTTGGTGCCTCCTGAAAGATTCTGCCAACATTAAGCAGCCCTCTTTTAATGTGGCTTTGGCTGAACTTGTCGTTTAGGAAGTGCATGTGCCAGGGCGCTCCTGTCTCAGCCACTGTGGCCACTTCAGAGAGCTGAGCTCTTCCCCCACAGCAGTCAGTGTTCAGAGGCCTCTGTGCATCACACCCTGTGTCCTGAGGCCCCAAACTGCTTCTCCATGGAAGTCTGGCTGCTCATGAGACCAACCTTGTCCTTTTCAGAGGTAGCTGCACCCTGCTATGAAAAGGAGGTATCCAGACAAGCATTACACCCTGGAGGTGTCCATAGTATTTTCCAGATGGTCATCTGGGAAAAGATAGAACCTATTTGGGAAGTAGAGAAATAGATCGTGCTTAAAGGGATTTTTAAAAGTCTATAGCCATTTAGTCACTGAGACTAGGTGAATTTCCAGATCTGCCTTCTACCAAACTTGTTAGTCAGTTTATTTAGCCAGTTTATTTACACTGGTGAGAATCACCAAGGCAATCCTAAAATTACAATACATCCTGCCATCCTGATTTGTCAAAACTTCACTGATAAACTTTGTGAAGTAGGCACTCGGGGGACAATCTTCTTCAACTGAGGAAGCTGAGTTGCAGAAGTTTATGTATGGATTTGTTCTGAAAATGTAACCTTAGCTGTGGAGCCCCTGGGTTACTCCTGGGCCATGGATATGACCTTTGCTTGACACATACCAAGGTGGAGCCGTGTAAATATGTAGGAAACTGAAAGATTAGTGTGCGATCCATTTGGGTTACATCATTGCAGGATATAGCTCTCACTGTGTCATTAGTTCTTTCCATAAATCCAGTCAAATATTGGCCTCTAAAAATAGCTTCAAAGATTCCCCCAAAACCTGAGCATTCTGCCTAGAGTAAGCAATTCTGAAGGCAGCCACTCTTTCCTCAGATTATCTAGCTGGCAATGCAGAAATAATTATCAATTGTCTGACCTC
This sequence comes from Heterocephalus glaber, assembly GCF_000247695.1. Next base: position 20,463,382 of record NW_004624740.1, on the reverse strand, counting down.
TTTTACATTTCACTCTTTGTTATCAATAGGCAGGAAGGCTACTAGAAGAAGTTTTGCAGAAATTTAAAGTCCAGTTTCTTACCTTTTACTCTGATGAGGTATTTCTTCTAATGTGAAAGAAACTTGGCACTGTTTCAGAAGAGAGAAATAATAGAGTGGAAAACATACACTTTCATGTGACTTTTTCTGGTAAAAATATCAAAGTCAAGAAAACCAAGTGAAATCATTATTCATTACCTCTAAGAGCCACAAATGAACCTTCTCAGCTCCTTGGACCACAGGTATTGTCTGTCTGTTCCTTCCCTGTGGACTTGGCAATGACATGTATGGCATACGGTCTTGGTATGTTAGATTTATGTGTGCTTTAAAGGCACCGAGTCCACCTCACTTTAAACCTCTCTGCTTTAGGGGTCAACCTTCTGTAAAGCTACTTTCAGTTTCATAGCAATCCATCAACATGGGTCTGGTTCCTGCTTTTGGGGCTAGAAGAACTGTGTAACAAGGTATTCTTGCTAATGCCCAAAAAGTGTCAGTGTGGGATTTCCAGATCAATGCATGATCACTGAAATGCATTTCCTGGTCTAGTTTCTTATCCCATGGGACCCTCACCTATAAAACAGCTAAATGTGGAACTCTTACAGTCAAGACCTGAGTTACTCTCAATCTGCCCACGTGGTGTGCAAGAATACTTTGGATCTGTTTTTATGTGTAACAGAGGCATCATGTCATTGCAGTCCTAACTTTGTTATTTCAAGAAAAAGCATCTAGTGATAGCCATGTATAATATTGTAATAGAAGAAATAGACACCTTTTCTTTGTGTGTATAAGAGAGTAGAGAAAGAGAGAGAGAGGATCAAGAGAGCCAGAGAGAGAGAGAGAGAGAGAGAGAGAGATATCTCCTGAGTTCAATCCCCAGGAAAGGAGAGGGGAGGGGAGGGGAGGAGAGGGGAGGGGAAGGGGGAAGGGGGAAGGGAGGAAGGGAGAGAGGGAGAGAGGGAGAGAGGGAGAGCAGTCACCCTATTTTATCCAGGGGTAGTGCTCATTGTCAGGGTCCAGTTGAGCATGGTGCTTTAGAACAGTTTTCCATAAGTGCTTAACACAGTTGAAGGTCTGCAATAACCCATAGTGACCCCTCAGAATGTGGGTTTTCAATCTTCTCCTCCTGTGGCTTTCTTCTTTCTCTATATACATACTGAGATTTCTGTGGAGACCAGAAGGATTGGAAGTGCTGTTTTGTAAAGTGGGATTTTGGCAAAGTGATAAACTCCTTTCACAATGTGAGCAAACAGATTCAGTAAAGTTTAATCCACATGCCCAAGGTCAGACTGAATAATGATTCTAAGAGAATTTCATTTTTGTCTCCAATAGCTAGTAAAAAAGCAAATACTCTTCTTCCTTCTTGGTACCAGAGTAACTGACACTCAGGTTTCCATACTTGTAATCTTAGTTGGTCAAAGGTGGACATATACACAGGAGCTTCTGAAATAGGAACATGCACTATCTCTGGCTTTTCCATGCATTGTTCCAAATTTGGGGGCCAAAATACCAGCAATTATAGGCCACTATATTAATTTTTGTGAGTGGATATGAGACCATAACAACACATGGTTCCTGTGTTCTATTAGCCTCCAGTCTATCTGGGGAAACTGATCTCTAAAGCAAACCAAGTGACAGTCAAAGGCAACTTCTGCTCACCCATAAAACGTGAGCTGATAGAGGAGTAGCTGGCTTCTCTAGGGGAGTGTTCTATGGTGGGAACCCCTCACTAGAACATTGACGAGAATCAGAAAGAAAAAAAAGGAAAACCTAGTGTCCAGAACCCAGTGCTAGCAAACATGGAGTTCCATAGATCTTTGCTGTGAATCTCTGAGTTTGAATGAGTTCATGATGTTGGCTAGATGGTTTCCCATCATTCTGGGAGCATTCAATCTGGGCTTTTAATTCAGAAAAAAATTATTTGGGGGTTGAATGCTCCTACTTGCTGGCTGAGTGCTTTGGATAGATCACTGATTTCTCTGAATTCCCTTCTCTACATCTCAAAGTGGAGATAGTAAAATCTACCCCATAAGGTCACGGTGAATATTAACAGGGGTGATGTATGGGAAAGGCAGGTGACAACCCTGAATCCTGACAGAAGGAGAGTCTTACAAATATCCCATGACCTAATTACCATGGACCCAAAGCACTGGAGTAGAAAGGAGGTAGGAGTGTTGAAAGGAGCAAGGAATCCAGCTAACAGATTACAAGGGTTGAAGTGACTTAACATGAATCACCAGCTGTCAGGATACATGACCAGGCCTGACCTAGCATGAGAAGATCATATTACAGCTCAGCTCAGGGTGATCTCTCCTGAGTTATCAAGATCAAGTTTACCCCAGAAAGTTTTTGAGCAGCTGAGAACCTGGTATCACAGAAGATTTCCTCTTTTTTGTATTGAATTGTAATAATTATAACAACTATAACAACTAACCCAATGAATGTCATATTCCAGATACTCTACTACTCTAAGGGCTGTGGATTAACTCATTTAACCTACACAATGACTCACTGAGGAAGGCAGTGCTATTGGCTCCATTTCACAGATTGCAAAGCTCAGTGAGGGCAGCTTTCCCAAAGGTATCCTGCTCTCCAGCAGGGGAGCCAAGATTCAAAACTTCAGTCCACACTTTCAGTTTGCATATAAATAAAATTATATTAAGGCCTCTGAAAGCTCCTTTGTCAGTGATGCTGAAAATTTGTGGATATTTGCCTTATAATTTTGCATTTTTGAACATTCAGAAGTTTTCTCTTTGTCTTAAATTTATCAGTCACTTTTTAAATACATGCTTCTTCCTTGTGCACATCAAATTCAGCTATTCAATTTTACTTTAGTCTATTTATTTTATGCTTTCATTTAAATTTTATTTTGACTTTTTATTTTTGAAACAATTCCAGGAAGTGGCAAAAAACATACAGACTACTCTTTCGTATCCCTCAGCCTGTTTTCCCCTCTGGCTATATCTTACATAACTATATTACAATATCAAAACTCGGAAATTGACATTGGACAATTGGTGCAATGTGCGTGTATAGTCTCATGCCATTTCGTCATGTGTAGATTAACATAACAACCACTATAATCAAGATATAAAAGTATTCCATCACCACAAAGATCTTTATGTTCTCATTTTTATTAAAATTTTTGGGGTTCATTTGAATTTTATTTTTGGTGTTATTAAAAAATAGAGAACCTATTTTTATAATTTCCAATTTTCTCAGCATCTTTTGTTTTACCAATTAACATTTTAACACTAATTAGAAAATCCATCCTTTTGTCCCAGCATGGCACTGTTACAAGCCCAGATCTTTCAGACCTCAGTGTGATTGTTTCTTCTGATCCACAACATTGCATCCTAAAATCTGGGTCACAGAAGAAGTGAGATTTGATTTTTTTTTTCCATCAGAGACAATGAAGCTTAAATCAAAGTCTTGAGCACTTAACTCTGGTACTGGTGTGGAATTATGGCCTATGTCCTTAACATTTGTCCCTGCATCTCACTGGAGCTGTGGGAGAGACTGTTCCATATACTGGACCCATGATGGCTCCCTCCTAGATACTTGGAAGACTGTTAGGATACAGAGGGCATGATTTCTGAGGTACAAAACCCAGGTTCTACCCCTTACCTTAATTTCTTTATTCTTTTTCTTTAGCCTCAGTTTCCTCGACTGTAAAATGAGAAAAAAAAATGTATCTACCTCAGAGAGCTGTGATTTTTCTAAGGATTAAATGAAGCAATATCTTTAAATGGAGAGCTAGGAGCTACTAAGCTTTGTCTGGTATTTCTATGGGCATTGTATTTAATTTTTATCAGTATGTGACTTCAGTTAGGATGATGTTTCTTGTTCTCTCTTGAGAAGTCAGCATGGTAGAGCCTTAGAGTTGAGCACATGTGGTGGTTGTAAGATTTGAGCCCAAAGCCTGATGATCAGTAAGTGGAAGCGTGCTCTTCAGTCTCTGCTTGGTGATTCTCATGGAGTACTTTCTTCAGAGGCCAGTGAACTCCATTAGGCACATTTCTGGAGGCTCCTCTGCATAGGAGCAACCACCTTGTTCCCAGCACCACTTTCAGGGACAGCCATTGCTAGAAACCTTGATGAGTCATAATCTAGAGGAAACCACAGCATTTTCAAAAGGTTTCAAGGCAGCTTTGTGTGAGAGCTTTGTGTTTAGGAGGTGAGGCTGTATAGCTGAGTTTCCCCTTTCTTTTTTCTGTGGGCATAGTTCCACAGACCCCCCACTCAACTCAAGATAAACAGGTCTACCTCTTAAGGGAGTCCTCACAATGACTGTGGTCAGCTCATGGCTCTGATAACTAGAGAACTGCTCTCCCTTATAGCCCAGCCTCCCCTGGGACCACCCGAGTACCTCGGTGCTGGCATGTCCCAACAGCAGTTCTGGGTATCCCATAACTGCTCAGGAAGGAACTGTTTAAATAAACTCTGATGGAGACTCAGATTACATGCGTCTACCCCTTACACTAAAAGAAGAATCTGCATTTAAAGGAGGGGTATAGATTTGAAACCTGAAAGTAAGCTAAGAAAATTCTGCAAAAGCTACTATTTAAAAATAAATAAATAAAAAGAAGGGACCATTTGGGAAAAGGAGAACATTTCTTTACTCACCTTTCACTGCTTCATCCTCATTTCATTTTAGAAGGTGTTTCGTATGTGTGTATGTGCGTGTCTTGCTTCTAAGTTGTCACCATAAACCCAAGAACGACACTGTGATTATCATTTCCTAAAGAGGCACTCCTACAGGAAATTGGGCTGTGAGAGGAAAAGTATGTGTTTCCCTGAAGGAAGTGCTTATAGAAAGTTAAATCTGGGAAACAAATCATGGAGAATATATGAATAGGCTTCTGACCCTTTGCATTTGAGTGGTCAGAGTACTTTTGGTTCGGAGGAAAGCAATTTCTTTTGGACATAATAATTAAGGCATGTGAAAGATTCAGGTTTAATTTTAAAACCAGCGCCTTCCTTCTTCCCAAAATCTACTTTTCCTAAACTACCTGACTACAGGCACACACATCACAACTGCCAGCACTGGAAAACTTACAAATGGGAAAGTTGGATTCGACTTAGGAAGGGAGTATTAGGATTCTCCATGGATGTAAGCCTTAAGCATCATTTCTAAGTGAGTGCTCATGAGAAAGGGGTTTTCTCTTTATTAAAGAATTGCCTGCCTAAGTTAAAACTTGCTTGTGGCATAAATCATAATTGAAACCTTTTTTCCATGTATGATAAAATCTTAGTAACAAATAGGAAATTTTATTGGTAGTGAATAATGAAGTAGAGATTTTAGTTGTTAGTGTAGATAACATAAAATGTCTTCTTTTATGGTATTGTTTAGTAACATATTTACACACTTTGAATAAAATAAAGTGGAAAGTATTCCTTGCCATTGGCCCTAGAGAACAGGATGTGGTCTCAGTGACACTTCCCAGCTGTGCACAGTACCATATAAAGAGGTAGGAGGCAGGGAGATGCTCTGTGAAATGTCCTGGGGCTGATGTCAATGCCACACGCTAGCACTGAAGCGCTTCCTGGGTTTTCTGTGCCTTAGTGATATCCTCTAGCTACCTCACTCTGGAAGTCTGAGACTCAGCACTTTCATGCATCCTTCCTTCCTGCTCCATGTTGGGCTCAAGCAAGGAGGAAAAGTGAGTTGCACTGAGTGTGTGGTGTGAGCATATTCCACGGAGCTGATCAGAGAGGTCTCATTGGACTGAAGGGATAGATCAGGAAACTTTCTTGGAGGCCATTAGTTTCCATCTCACACCCACCAGGTAGCCCACTGCACTAACTCTTACTCTTGGGCCCTGGTTCTCTTGCCATACCTAACAGGCAGGCCCTGCCATCATCTGCTCAGAGCCCTCTGAGACTAACTCCTCACACCATGTTCTCACTCCGACCTGCAAGTCCCTGTGCAATCAGGGCCTGGTCCCCTCCTTAACTCATTCCGGCCAGTGACTCCTAGGTCACAGCACAGCAGCTACTTGAGCCCCAATGTTTGGAGCTGGCCAAGCAAGCCCACCTCAGTATCTTTGCACTCACTGCTTCTGCAGTGCAGGACACTAGCTGTTGCCAATGTTTGTTTAATGAATTATTTAATAGTCAATATAAAATATTAGTTTAGTGAAGTCTCCTTTAGAGATTATTTCTTTCATATAATGGAACACAAGTGAAATTCATATAGTCACAGTCCATTCTTTTCACACAGTTGAACACAAATAAAATTGCACAATAACTATTTTTTACTCACCAGGAGGAATTGTGGTGATATGAATTTTAGATCTTGAAGTTTCAACAGAGGTCATCTGCTCTACCAGTTTTCAACTTCTGCTTTTACTGTGCTGAAACACAGTGTTGCCTAATAGACCAATGAGAAGACTCTTCTAGGTGTTTTCCCATGTTTAGGAACTTTCCCTACCAAACACCCACCCTCAAAGCATCATTTCTCTGAGAAAAACACAACAATTATTTGTTATCATTACAAGTATTAATAGTGTCTTAGTGTGGTTCTCCCCAAGAATCTGGAAGCACAGGCTTTAGTGAGAATAAACACTGTGAGGGTGAGAAGAGCTACACTGGGTAGAAGCATCCATGAGGATGTGGTCTTAGGTAAAGGTTATCCTTGAGCTGAGCCACAGGGCTCCTAGGGAAGAGCTACCCTGACCCCTTACCAGGCTTAAGAGCACCATAAGTCAGTCATTGACTGCTTCAGGGTAGGGATGTGGTAGGTGGGTAGCTCCCAGGCATCTCTCCTTATACTGCTGCCCCAGGATGTGTCTCTGGAGAGAGACAAAGGCACAAACCCTCAGCCGTGTGACTCAAAGCATCCAAGGGACAGGTGAACTGCAGGATCTGAATAGGTGACATCTGTAGTCTTTGCTGCAAAGAGCTTCTCAGTAATGGTTGCTCACTCTAGGTTACAGCATCAATTCACAAATTTCAGTGAGCATTACAGTCCCTCAGAGGGTGACTTCAAATAGATATTTCTAGGTCCATTCACTCTCAGAACTTTTAGCACAATAGAGTGCTGTAGAGCTCAAAAACTGATTCCACTGAGTTCTTAGGGTCTGCTGATGCTAGTCAGGGACTGGGAGCCAACTTTAAGAGAATCATTTGGTTATAGCGTGCTAAAGACTGCCTTGAAGACATTCCACAAAATAAACATAAAACTTACACTAGAAAACACTGAATGTAATATATATTTTTACCAAAAATTTCTTGGAGAAGGGGCAAGGGAGTATGTGTGCACCACCCCACACTGAGCAAACTTCCTGGAAAAGAATTCTTAATATTGCTTCTCTGTTCAGTATTTCACTCCTCACTGTAAATACTGCCTGTGCCCCCAAGTTATGAAATATCTTGTGCATGTTAGCTATAAGGTGGACCACCTCTTTCCTATTCCAGACAGTGTTGTAGCATGCAAGACAAAAATGCATAATTAGAAATGTGACCTTAAATTTGCTTTTATTTGTAGAGAAGCAAGCCAATTGTAAGTTTTTTATTCTAGAGATATTATATCACAAGTTATTTGTGATCCATCTCACAGTTTATGGGAAAAATTCAGTTATAGTACCAGCCCTTGCTTTATACATGAGGCTTAAGGGACTCTGAAAGAGTAACACTTTTAATATTTTATTCCAGAGACCTTATCTAAAAAACTATGATTTCCTTCTTCCTCCTCCTTCTTCCTCCTTCTTCCTCTAGATCTTGATAAAAGTAGTGGCTTTAGGCAGTATGGTTTCTGTGTATGTTTGGGGGTGGGTGTTTTGAAAGTTATGCTTAAAGAAAAAGAGATGAGAAAACCTTTCTAATCATGTTAAGAACTAATTCAGAGAAGGAAGAAAGGAAGTAAGGGAGGGAGGGAGGGAGGGAAGGGAAGGAGGGAGGCAGGGAGGAAGAAAAAGAGAGAGAGAAAGGAAGAAAGGAAGGAAGGAAGGGATGGATGGAGGGAGGAAGGAAGGAAGGAAGGAGGGAGGATGGGCCAGGGATTTAGCTCAGTGGTTCCACTGCCTGCCTCACAACCACAAGGTCCTGAGTTTGATCTCTGGTATAAAACAAAACAAAACAAAACAAAACAAAACAAAACAAAAATGGAAAGGGAAAGGAAGTAAAGAAGCCTAGCAAATAATGCTTATTTTATTTAAAGATCAGCTAGTGCTAGGCTCATCAGAGCTTTCATTATTATAGTATTTGGTTGTTTTTTATTCCTTCTGGGATCTTAATTCAAGAAAATTTCCTTTAGTTTTTCTTTGAAAAGATGCCTTCCAAAAAAACTCGAATTTCATGTGCAGTTTTTCTGTTTAGAGTGTGGAAAGCAGCCCCCAAGGTGTTACAAGATAGAGAATTGCCACTGGAATGAGATAGAAGAAGGAATAGAAAGTACTGTATGGTTGCCTGAGTGAGTCTATATTTTACAAGGTCAGCTAGACTTCTAACTCACAGATGAGTAATCCCAAATGCTACCAGGGCCAGGCCGGCAACATTAGTAAGCCAAGGCCAAGGAGAATAAAATACTCAGAATCCAGATCATTGGGATGCAACAGCCAAGGTGCCTTCCTCTTTAGAGGACAGCTCAGAGCTAGGCTCTGGGCTTAAAAGAAAAGCTGGAAACCAGGATTTTATTGTGACATTTTACAATGGAGATCCATGTTTGTAATCTCAGTATTAAACACTGCCTTATACATTCCTTTTTTCCTATCCAGTCCCCCCCAAACACGCTCCATTTCCCATCCTTTTACTGTTTCACATCTAGTTCACTGCCTCCTGGGGAATCTTATCGTGGAAATTTTGAATCATTTATTTGAATTAATATGGTTTTGTGAGTTCTGTTTTTATGTGAACTTAGAAATCATTGTTACACTATTCCTGTGGATGCCCAGCTAGATTGTAGGTTTGTCAACTCTGTTCCCCATCTCAGATGTCTCTGGGATCCTGGAGTGGCTCATGCCATGACATGCATAGAGCACGATTGCCAGCCTGTGCTTAGGTAGTACTTACTGTGAGGGCAGAGGTTTGGTACCTTGGTTCTCAGTCCTTACCATAGCCTTCAATTGAAGCCCACATCAAACATGGGGAAATCGACGATCCTCAAGCCTGCAGACTGAACAAGATGGTCCAATAAAGCATGGAGCTGACAGTAGAAACTAACTCTGATTTTGTCCTTGACAATATGTAGACTATAGCTTCTTTGTTTGTCAAGTAGGGATTTTAAATGATGAATCAATGACTAAGTATTCAAATTAGAATTTGTAAATGAGTAACTTTTAGGACATGGTATTAGTTAAAGGGGCGGTACTAACAGAAGTTGCTGGGTGAGCTCTGATAAAATAGAACACACTTACTTTTAGCTATAAGTAATTGTATAAAAATGGATTCAGCAGTGTTTTCTAATCAACTAAGGCATATTGTGTCTCATCAAGCATAGATAGAAAGATGTGTACATATTGCATTATACCTGACAATGCAAGTTGATTTTTCCCCTATAATTTGTTGTAGGGTATTACACAAATCTCCCAAAGCACAATTCAGTGTGGAAGGAAAACTACCAATTGCTTCTGTGGAGATCAAGAGAATTTAGTGTAATGCACAATTTGGTTTGAGTGTACAACTTATAAAAATGCACTAGACATAAAATGGGAATACTTTGGTTTCTTTTATTGTATTTATTAGGATTAACAGTCATATGCTACCCTTGCAAAAAATGATGTGAAATCAGACATTTCAACAATCAGCCTTTGAGTGTATCTCAGAGAAGGATGGAGGTCTCATACCTGGGGAGGAGGATCCCCTCAGGATTCTTTGACATATGCAGCCATCACATTTCCCTAGAGTTAAACTCAGGGGGCCTTTTTTTTTTGTACCAGGGATCAAACTCAGGACCTCATGCTTGCAAGGCAGGCACTGGAACCACTGGGCTAAACCCCCGGCCCTAAATTAAGCTCAGGAATGTAGACTTCAGAGGGTCCTCAGCCAGTGGCACTGTTGGAAGTTGACAAAACCTTTAGGAGCTGGGACCTTGTGGAAGGAAGGAAATTAAGTCATTGGGGGCAGGCCCTTGAAGGGGGTATTGGGACTATTGCCCCCCTCTTCTTCTCTTTCATTTTCTGACCATAATGAAGTGAGCACCTTTGTACCATGACACACTTACTGCTGTGATGTACTACATTGCCACAAGCCCCAAAACAATGGGCCGTGGACCATGGATTGAAACCTCTGAAACTGTGAGCCAAAAAATCAAAAGTTGATTATCTCTGGTATTTTGTCACAATGATGGAAAGCTGACCAACACACCTGAGTTTTTCCTCCCTCTGGATATTAGGAAGCTTTTTCAGTGATCTGGTAATAAAAAGTCTTCCACATCACTTTCTGTGACAAGAATCATCTAAGACATGATTCATGTGTCAACTACAGTGGAATACTAAAGTCTGGAATTGTATTTGAAAATGCAAACTTGGCCTATTGGCATTTTCTCAGCCCTTTCTGAATCCTTTAAGTAGAATCAGTCTTCATTCTTTTCTCAGTTAGCTTCTACAAATCTCTCTTAGGAACCTTGAGGCAGGAAGAAGTGTTCCCTATTTCCATGGCTAAGGATGTTATTGCAATAAATACCACCATACTCAAACAACTTCAAAACTGTGAGTCAAGGCCCCTGAGCCCCAAGGAGCAGAGCTCCCCCAGCACAGAGGAGGTGAGCCAAGAGGGCACCAGCAGGACCCCACCACCACCACCACATCTGTGCTGACCCATTAACTGGATCCACACTACAGAGTTGCAGGAGTAACAAAGGATATTGTTCTGAGCTCCAGAAGATAGAGCGGAAGGGAACAACAGAAAGAGGGCCTCTCTCAGGCTCCTTGATGAAAATTGAAGCTCACTGGAAAAGTGAAGAAAATCTCTGCAATAAAGACACACTAGACCACCTTAGTTGAGGGAGCAGCAGTGTGGACCAGAGTGGTGTAGCTGCAAGCAGATCCCAGCCAGGGCTCCACCCCAACCCCAGAGGCTTGGGCACACCAGCCCAACCCAAGGGCCCACCTGGAAAAGAGCTGCACATGTACACAAGAAACAACCAGAGGTTTTCCCTGATACCATCCATAAGTGCGTGAGACTCTAGCCTGAAGATTGCTCACACAACAGGAACTGGGGTGCACAGCCCCCAGCTAAAGGCCTTCCCTGACAACAGGTACATAGGGGCCCTAGCCAGAGGCACACCTGGGTACCATCCGAAGTGTGCACAGGCCACAGCCAGAAGCCCGCCCAGACAACAGGTCAGCTCAGGGATCAAGAAGGCCACCATTCTGAACCCAGGAATTATTGTATTGGTGAGCAACAGAGAAAAGGCTGTTAGATAACTTGATGAGAATTGAAGACAACTGGGTGAGCTAAAGTGGCCTCAACAAAGACACATCAGGCTGCATCTGTTGAAATGAGAAAACATGTAAACAAGTCTCAAAACCAGACTTGCAGATCACCTAAGGGAATCCCAAGGGGAACAAGATGGAACAATTGGATACTCAACAACCTGGGCTCCCTGAACTGCCAACAAAGGAGGATCTGGAAAAAATGAAATCAGAAATAATTTCTCAGATAACATCATGGATAGTTCACATAGTGCAAGACATGACTAATAAATCTAGAGAGGACACAGATAAAAAAGTAGAGGAGCTGAGGAACATGATGGAATCCCAACACAGGAAAAAAATGGAATCCATAAAGCAGAAGAAAACAAATTCCCAGGGGATTAAAAACTCCATTGAAAGTTTGCATAGCACAATGAGCCAATGTGAGGACAGAATTTCAGATATAGAAGATAAGGTTGCAGTTAGTGACCAGGAAAAGAAAAATTTCTTTAAAAGAGTGAGGGACCATGAGAAATTAATCCAGCAGCTGGTAGATGATACAAAGAAGCATAACATAAGACTAATAAGAGTCAATGAAGAAACAGGAGAGAGTGCAGATGACATAAAAAAACTATTCACAGAAGTGATGACAGAAAACTTCCCAAGCAGGGGAAAAGAATTTGACACATAGATAAGTGAGGCATATAGGACTCCAACTAGCTGTGATTAAAAAAAAATTCTACACATAGGGGTATACTAGTTAAGATTCCAGAAACCCAACAGAAGAACAAAATTCTACAAGCATTTAGAGAAAAGAAACAAATCACATGCAATGGAAAGCCCATCAGAATCACAGCAGACTTCTCAACACAAACCATCAAGGCAAGAAGAGCCTAGAGTGACATATTTCAAGCCCTAAAGGAAAACAGCCTCCAACCCAGATTGATATACCCTGCAAAAATATCTTTCAAAATTGACGGAGAAATAAGACACTTTCCTGACAAAGAGCATCTTAGGAACATCATGAATACCAAACCAGCTCTACAAAAATTTTAGACAATATCCTAGGAAAAGACAACGAGGATCACAACCATAAAGCCAAGCAGAATGAATACTTCTGGCATGACAAGAAATTAAATGCAAAGAGGGAGAATCCAGCAAAATGAAAAAGCATGACAATGATAAGTCAGTATGTATCAGTTATAACCATCAATATTAATGGTTTAAATTCACCAATCAAAAGAAATAGATTGGCAGAATGGGTCAAGAAGCAAGATCCAGCAATATGCTGCACACAAGAAACACACTTGATTCAAAAATAAGCTCATAGACTGAAAGTTAAAGGTGGAAAAAAATACTCCATGTGACAGGAACCCGAAAAAAAGCAGCAGTAGCTATCCTCTTTGCAGACCAAGTGTATTTCAAACCCACAATGATTAAGAGATAAAGAAGAACACTACGTCCTTGTAAAGGGAACAATCCAAGAGGAAGTGATGACAATCATAAATATAAATGCACTAAATACTAGTGCACCCAACTATATAGAATAAATGCTAACAGACATGAAAAATTAAAAAATCACTAATACAGTAGTAGTGGGGGACCTCAATACCCCACTGTCACAAATAGATAGATCAACTAGACAAAAAATAAACAACACAATACTAGAACTCAATCAAACTCTTGAACAAATGAGTTTAACAGATGTTTACAGAGTATTCCTCCCCACAAAATCAGAATACACATTCTTCTCAGCTGCACACAGATCGTTCTCCAAAGTAGATGACATACTCATTCATAGTACATGTTTAAGTAAGTGCAAAGGTATTCAACTTATCCCCTGTATATTATCAGACCATAATGGGAAGAAATTGGAGATCAATAGAAAAAGAAACAGCAAGAATTTTATAAAAACTTGGAAACTATACAATACACTTCTGAATAACCAATGGGTCATGGAGGAAATTAAAGAAGAAATCAGACAGTTCCTATAATTAAATGACAATGACAATACAACATATCAAAATCTATGGGACACAATGAAAGCAGTCTTACGAGGGAAATTCATAGCAGTGAATACTCATGTTTGGAAAACAGAGTGAGCTCTATTAAACACCTGTTGCTGAACCTCCAGCTTCTAGAAAAAGAAGAGCAGGACAAATCCAAAGCTCACACAAGGGAGGAAATTATAAAGATCAGAGCAGGAATCAATGCAATGATACAAAAAATTATGAAGCCAAGAGTTGGTTCTTTGAAAAAATAAACAAAATTGACAAACCCCTAGCCAATGAAAAGGGTGAAACTACAACAGACCCAGCAGAAATCCAGAGGATCATCAGTACCTACTTTGAGAACCTATACACCAATGAGATGGAAAATATAGCAGAAATGGAAGATTTCTAGATATGTAAGAATTACCAAAGTTGAGTGAAGATGAAATAAAAATTCTAAACAACCCAATGTCAATCAATAAAATTGAAAATGTAACTAAGAATTTACCAACTAAGAACAGCCTGGGCACCAATGCCTTCACTGATGAATTCTACAAGACATTTAGAGAGGAACTACTGCCACTACTGTTTAAACTCTTCAAGGAAATTGAAAGGGAAGCAATACTCCTAAATTCATTCCTGGAAGCAAGCATCACCTTGATCCCCAAACAAAGATCCAATCAAAAAAGAGAACTATAGGCCAATCTCACTAATGAACATAGATGCAAAAATCCTTAATAAGATACTGGCCAGTAAATGCAAAAGATCATCAAGAAGATCATACACACTGACCAAGTGGGATTCATCCCAGGGATGCAGGGTTGGTTCAACATAGCAAATCAATAAATGTAGTTGCACTATATCAATAGGGCCAAGGACAAAAGCCACATGATCATCTCAATAGATGCAGAAAAAGCATTTGACAAAATCCAACACGGATTTATGATAAAAACACTACACAAAATTGGAATACAAAGTCTCTACCTCAATCTGATAAAAGCCAACTATGAAAACCAACAGCCAGTATCATACTACATGGTCAAAAATTGAAATCTTTCACACTAAAATAAGTACAAGACAAGGATGTCCACTATCACCACTCCTGTTCAATATAGTCTTGGAGACATTAGCCATAGCAATTAGACAAGAGAAAGAAATGAAGATAGGAAATGAAGTGAAATTGTCATTATTTGCAGATGACATGATACTCTGGATAGAAGACCCCAAGAACTCCACCAAAAGTCTTCCAGACTTAATAACCAAATTCAGTAAAGTAGCTGGATATAAGGTCAACACACAAAAATCAATAGCTTTCCTGTACAGGAACAACAGACTCACTGAGAGAGAAATAGGGCAAACAATTTCTTTCGCAATAGCATCCAAAAAACAGAAATACCTAGGAATCACCCTAACAAAAGAAATCAAAGACCTCTCCTCCGAAAAGTATAGCACTCTGGAAAGAGAGATTGAAGATAATATCAGAAAATAGAAAGACATCCTTTTCTCCTGGATAGGAAGAATCAACATAGTGAAAATGGCCATATTTCCAAAACTGCTATATAGATTCAAGGTAATCACAACTGAGATTCCAGCACCATACTTCACAGACCTTGAGAGAACAATCCAAAATTCATTTGGAACCAGAAGAGACCTAGAATAGCAAAAGCAATTCTAGGTAACAGAGACATGGCAGGGAGTATCACAATCCCCAACTTGCAACTCTGCTACAAAGCTACTGTGATAAAAACAGCATGGTACTGGCAAAGAAACAGACCTGAGGACCAGTGGAGCAGATTAGAAGATGCAGAAAGAACTCCAGACCCACTCAGCCGCCTCATCTTTGACAAAGGAGCCAAACACCCTCACTGGAG
>NW_004624740.1:20396942-20447049 GCF_000247695.1 Heterocephalus glaber | reverse complement strand
GATAATGTGAAATAAGAAGAAAAGGGGCAAAGGGGAAGGGGAAGTGGGAGGGGTAGGGGAAAGGAAAGAAGGGAATGGAATTAATATGAGATAAAGAAAACATGGAAACAAAGTCTTTGTAAATAGAGAGCGATGGAGACATTGAAGGGAGGGCAGGGGTAGGGGGAAAAATAAGAACCAAGACAGCTTATGTAAAGGTGTAAATTTCCAATGATTAATGTCATTATTTTGTATACCTAAAATGTACCAATAAAATTAATTTTTAAAAAACTGTGAGTCAAGGTTACAAAAATAATTTTCACTAATTCCTTGAAAGTTGTACAAAGATGATCTAGAACAATAGCCACCTGTTATTTCATGCTTAACCTTTGGGCCTTAACCAAAACAGAGGCAGAAGCAATTTTATTTTAATGTCCTGCAGCACATGTAAATCCTGCTCTGCACATGGGCATCTAGCAGTGATCCATTTGAGTATTTGTGAAGTATTAGTTGTATATAGAGTTGATTTATCCATCTATTTCTCTCCAGCCCTCTGGCTTCTTCACCATTCATTCCATCAGGCTTGATATTTTTCTTCATATTCTTTTCTCCCTTTTGGAGATGAGGCTGTTTGACCACATTAAGACACATCATTTGGCATCTTCTTTCCATTTGCCGTGTAGTAAGCTATCTAAAATTACTAAAAAAGCATTTTAAACGTTGTCACTTTCCGTGGTAAAATTATTTAGGTAACACCACTATTGGAAACAAAACAAAATAAAAAATAAGAACATAACTATTCATCATTTCCTATTTAACTATTCTCCCCAAATTCAAAAGAACCCTTTAGATTTCCCATACACTGAGTTGAATACCTCTAGCAGTGGAGAGCAGTGGTTCTGCTGTACTTTCTGTTTAATCTCCTCATTTTGCCTGAAGCCAAGAAGGAGACCTCAGAGCAGAGCCTCTCTGCATTCCCTACACCCCAAATGAAAACCATGTGCTCATGAGGGTTTTCTTTGTTTTTCTTTGTAAAGTTCTCCATTTTTTAATGTAACTATTTAGTGAGGCATAGATTTTAAATAGTAGGGTTCACATTGGCTGTTATCAATTAAGTCACATTAACAGAACCACTGGTTCTCAGAAGCCTTTTAACTCTGCGCATGTTTCAAGTTGATTATAACACCCTGGAGAAACTAGAAACTCTTTGAATGTTTACCCATCAGACTGTTAAAAACAATACATGAAAATAGTATGTATATTAAATGTACTGTACTTGCATAGCATCTACCTATCCTTTTCTTCCCCCATGTAGTCAATTAATTGGTCTAAATTCCCACTGTGAGTAGTACTCCTTCTGACCCTGGTGTACATGTAATAAAATCTAATTCACACTGAGACTCTATCACATTCCAAAAACCCAGATGTAAATCACAGGTCTGCAACCCCAGAGACAAGGGGGTATCTCTGCCTATCATGTACCAGGAACAGAGATTGTTTGAAAAAAGATTTTAGGGGTGTAACTTGGATAATAAAAATCACATTTTTTATTTCACTGAAATAATATTTTTTTGAAAATGTAATCTATCCTTTGTTTTCTAAAATCAACCAACTTAGTACAGATAGGTTATCCTTGAGCATTATTCATTCCACCTATGTAGCAAAGGGTAAGCAGTTTATGGCCAGTGCAGAGAACTCAGCAGAGGGCTTGATGTGGGATTGGGATAGGACCTTCTGTTGCTGTCACCTAATCTGCACAGTAATAGGACATCTAGCCTGCCTTTGCTGTCTTCTTAAATTTCCTTCTCTTTCCTTTCAAGAGTCCAGTGTCTTTGCAGAATAGAAGGAAGGTCACGCTCCTTCAGTGCACTCTCCTATTTCCCACAAAACAAACAAACAAACATGAACAAACACAATCAATTCTCATTCCCCAGCAAGAATACATTTACTAGGAAGGCAAATGAAGTAAAGCGATGTGAAGTTGGATGTAATCAGGTCTCTCTCCAATTCCAAATTTCATATATCTAACTTCAAGCTGAGCATATATCCACCAGGGTATTTCCACCCACAGGAACTCAAACTCAACATATTTTAAAACTGAGTTTATCTTTGCCCCTCCTCCCCCTGTTATTTTCCCCCCACCCAATGGATGGACATCCCATACAAGCTTCAAAAGAGAGAATCAGCCCAGATTTCTCCCTGTCCCTACCTTCATTCAATCACTAAGTCCTCATTCCAACTCCTTACTGCGTCTTCTATCTGATTGCTTTTCAGTTTCTCCAAATGTGTCCTTGGGTACTTCACTCTGTCCGCCCATCATATGCTTATTAAGCCCTTCCCAGTCCCTATACCCCCAACTCTGTATTGGCCAAGTGATTCTTTACACACCTCTTTCTGTTAATTTTTCTGCCCCTCCCCCTCTTCTTGGACTCTTGTTTTCTTCTTTGTTCCCCTATTGCACCCCATCCATTGTGAATTAGTAAAATAAGGGTTGGATTTTATAGCACTTCTTGACTTTTATCTGTCTTCCTCACCAACTGGTGTTGTGATGTCAGAAATGTTTTGCTATCATCTGCCTAGCATTAGTGCTGGGCAGAGAGAGAGTAATTGTTTATTATGTGTCAGTTGAAGTGCACTGACTGCATTTGGGCTTTTAAAAGATAAACTTGTGAACTGAATTGATGAGCTGCGTGGGGAACATGTTCCTGACTCTAGTGTATTATTTGATTCTTATTGGCTCCCAATAAATTCCAGTGGAATTGTGTTGAGAACTGCTCTGGAGAGTTTTTCAGGCCAGCCCAGTCATCCTTCCTCCCGGAGTCCAGAGGACCTTGAGAATGGTAATCAACAATGAGGAGCACTATTTTTTAATTTGCTGTCTCCTGTGACAGGGCAATGATCAATCAGGCAACCCAATGGCTGATTGGCCTTTAACCACTAAAACTATAATCTCTTTATAAATCCTAAACCATGACTTCATAACCTTACCTCATTCCAAAATCTACTTTTTAACTCTAAATTTAATTAATCCATTATATTTATTAAATGCTTCTTGAGATTAAGACAATAACTTAATAGGACTGATTAATGTCTAAATAAAATAAATTTTATATGATATATAAACACAAAAACAATTAGTTCATGCACAGTAATTGGCTAATTATTTGTGAAAAAAGTAATTGTGAATATTAGTCTTATTAAATATTTAAATATTGTGTGTGAGAACATAGGTGACTATCTATTAAATAGAATTAGAGAAATCATGAGCCTGACAACCAATGAGGGACTGTTTGATTATCTAAAAACTAAAAAGTTCTGTGTATTTATTTAGAACAATAACATATATAAAGGTAAATACTATATCTTCTTGAATTATAACAACATTTATGTGATGTAATACTATTTTGTATCATTGTGAAAGAAAATATACCACCAGTTAAGCTATGATATGCCAGCAGTTGTAAAATGTGACTTGGATTTAAGGATTTTAAAATATGGAGGAAAAACTTGCCCCTTGGAATCCAAGATGTATAGTAGCAAACTAAAAAAAAAACCCCATATGACAGAAAATGCCAGCTACTCACCTCTAGAAGGACACATAATTTAGTACAATCTTTGTGGTTGCAGTTAAGCAGTTATGTACTCAAAATTATGAAACATGGATCCCTTTGACCCAGAAATTTTACTTCTTGAAATTTACGCTGAGGAAATAATCAAGAATGTGTAGAAAGATTAAGCTACATATTTGTTCCTTGACATAATATTTATAAAACCAAAACATTGGAAGCAATTTACATGCACAGAAATCAGTGATTATTTGAATAAATTATAGCGTATCCATATCAGGGCACCATCTTCAGCATTTAAATATGATGCTGCCAATGAAGAGTAATTGGCATGGAAAGATCTTCACTGCATGTTTTCATTCCAAAATTTCCTCCAAGAAAATAGTTATAGATATGTAGATATAAGCATACAGAGGAAAACAACCTGGAACTAAATTTATATTATGTGATTTTTTTGAGAGCTGTATCATGATAAGCTCTTTTTTTTCTTCTGTGTCTTTATTCATATATTTTAGTTTTTTAAAAAGCCATAATAGCATAATAATGAAAAGTTGTTTTCTATTTAAAATGGAAGATACACCTTTGATAGATTTATAAGAACACTCAACACAGTAAAGACAGAATACAAATTCAAATGTTTGAAAGAAAAATGGAAACTATGCCTTTGATTCTGGTTACTTATATGAAATCAGATTTCATGCAAAGTAATGAGCATTATAGTTCAAAACTAGTTTCTCCCATCTTATTGCTACTTTAATAACAAAGCAGGTTCCTTTTTGGGTCTCACATTCGTATTAAGAC
Organism: Heterocephalus glaber; assembly: GCF_000247695.1. Next base: position 20,442,703 of record NW_004624740.1, on the reverse strand, counting down.
TCTCACCCCTGCAACCAAGTCAGTACAATCTTGTGAAAATTTTCAGAAACAACTTTTGAGAGTGCACTTAAAATGAACAAGTGTGCAGTATAAGCCAACCCTGAGTGTCACATTTTAACATCTGTTTTTCATGTTTGATACTTATGTGAAATTTGGTACTGTTAAGTAATGAGGAAAATATCTTACTGTTACCATAGGTAACAGAGCAGTAACTTGAGGTTGACCGATTGGCATGCTTTGTCCATAAAATGTAATTCAAATAAAGCCATAACATTGCTTTCATCTGTCAAGCATTTATACATTTTTTTCCTCTGATAAATGAACTGCTAGGCTTTCTTACCAGTTAATAATAGTACAATAAAAAGGGAGAGAAACAGCTTTTGACCTTCCATCTCAAATTGCTATCAGCAGTTTGGAGATTTAAGTATATAGGTAAACATTTAAAAATGGTTCTGCAGTGACATTTTATCCACAAAAGAACTTTGTGTATTTTAAAGGATAGTTATTAGAGTAGATTCCACATACTTGTCCCTGAGCCAGTGTCCACACTATTTGCCACAAAGTCTGGGAAGAAGTTCTTAGACTATCAGAAGCTAGAAAAAATATTTGCTTATAGCCTTTCTGTCCAAAAACTATTGAATATAGAATGATAAAAGCAGGTATAAACGTAGACCACTTTGAAAACTTCATTGAACATAGTTCCTTTAGCTAATAAGGCCAAGTTGGAGATTTCCTTTGCAGCAGTCTTAAAACGTAAATTTTAGCATGCTATTGTGTGGTAAACCTTGTAGCATCTCTTCACTGTGTGTTATGGCTTACAAAGCCATAAGAGGACTGGCACCTGCCAGTGACTCTGGGCTTATTTTTTCCTATGGATCCCTTCCCATGCTTCAGAAGATCTACTGTACCCTGCTTCCTATTATATGTGTCTCTACACATGCTTTTCTTTCTGAGACTGTCTAGCTGTTTTCCCTTAGTCTTCTATAGCCCAGTTTATTTTCTTGTAGTACTGTATAGCTCAGTTTATTTCTTCTTCTGTTTCAGGCTCTTACCTTCATCTCTAATTTATTCTTATAGTATTCCTCCCTTATTCTAGGTTTTGCTTTCTGTGGCTTCAGTTACCCATGGTAAACTTCAGCCTGAAAATATTAAATGGAAAATTCCAGAATTAGAAAAATCCGTAAGTTTTAAATTATGTACCAGTTTTCTGAGTAGGATGATGAAAACTAATCTCTATCCTGCCCCATCCCATCTGAGATGTGAATCATGCCATTATCTGGCACACCTATATTGTAGTCACTACCTGCCTGTTACTCAGGAAAAAACCTGGTATATACAGGGTTCAGTACTAGCTGGGCTTTCAGGCATCCACGTGTCACATCTGGGGGTGTGCACCATGTCAGGGCACTGCTGTGTTGGAACATGCAACATTTGGGGGATCCTATGGGGATCATAAACTCAGCACCAGTAATGAATTAAAGAGGCAGAGTTTAAAATTAAGAAAGATGGTTTATTTGGAAAAGGGTGGAAAAAGAGAAGATAGACAGCTGTTTTGGAAGAGTAGGGGGCATCAGACAGTGAATACCCTCAAGGTCTTATCCCTGGCCTTTTAAATTTAGAACTAGTGATTATTTTTAATCTCTCATGCAGACATTTGGAAATTGTTGCCATCTGATTGGCTCTCTGGATATGTTTTTATTTTAACCTGGGCACCTCTGTTGGTATTTTTTTGGCTGTTTGATTTGGATAAGTGATTTTTTTTTGGCCATTGATTGGATAAGTGTGTGTGTGAGAAAACCTTATGGAAAGGTAGTTCAGAGTTAATGATTAAGTAAAGGGGGCATGTATGTATCTGGTGTATCTTCCCTGCCTAGAAGCTGCCTTTCCCTATATCTGCAGAGTTTTGAATGTATCCCCTGAAGAGAAAGGGGCACTGTTGCATTCTTCTATCTCTCCTGCTGTTCTAGCTCTCTAGTATCTGCATCAGGCCAGCTTCTTTTGTTTTTCTCACATTGAATCCTTTGGCAACACACCCAGCTGTAGCCAGTGCTGGGACACCCACATGCCACAGAAGGCCTCACATGTGTGGAACCTCTACAAGCCACCAACTCAAGAAGAGTAAAACTGTAAAGTGGGTCGGACAAAAGACTGACAAAACCCACAATAGAAAACTCAAAAGCAGAATGAAGTTGAGAGGGGGCTCAACACAAAGGGTAAATTGGGGTAGAGATGAGAAGCTGATGGGCAAGATGAGGTGAGAGGTAGTAAAGCTGGATGAAACGGCCTGCAGGACGAGAGAAAGCACATGGCAAGCTCAGTGGAAATGTCCTGTATAGCATTTGCTTAGTTCAGAGCACAGTCATTTCAAGAGTGACAATCAAAAACTTAGGTTCCATCCCCTCCACTGCTGTGTGTGACCTTGGGTAAGACACTTACTCTGATGAGACTTTAGAGTCATGCAACTGTAGTTAGGTCACAAACTCTGTGAGCCTGAGTATGCTTATCCATCAACTGAGGAATTTGGGTTAGAACTGTTGTTTTACCTTGTGGTCACAAAAATATTCAGAAATACAAGGGAGATAACAGAATAAAAATGTGACATCTTCTTAGGTATGCACTAATTTCATATAATGGGACAGTTTTGGCGTCACTTTTGGGATGGAAATATGAATAAACTGTGCAAAACTGAACACAATTTTGGATGAAACATGAAAATACAAAGAAATTTCATCCATGATCGGACCTCTGTAGGATTTTCCCCTATATCTCTGAGGAATCTCTAATCACTCCCCTCTACTCTTTGGGACCTTTCAGGGGACATTCTTCAGAAGAAGTAGCTACAGTATTATTTAGGCTCCTTTCAGATAAAATAAGAAGTTTTGAAAAATAGAATTAATGTAATGTGTTAAATATGAACTTTATTCATAATAATATTCTATCTGTTTGAAATAAGTAATAAAGTAATAACTTTAAGAAGACCAAATATCACTTATTCGTGTCATGGTTTTGCTCTTTGAATGTGTGTTTTTGTAATAGAATGCAACAGTTACATGTGATGTTTGAAATGATATATGGTTTTCTGAAAACATAAAGAAAGCTCCACAGTATGTTACCCATAATATTTTAAATACACTGAACTCTATTTTCTTTATCTGGATTTTATAACAATAATACTTTCTCCTTGGTCTTCATGACACTTAGTTTCCCAAAGTACAGCTTAGTTTAATTTTTCCAAATACTCTAACAGTGAGGAAACAGGGTCTGGTGACAGTAATTGGAACTTTTGATATCCTCACTCCAGTGACTTGTTCATGCAAAAGCCTGCGAAGGCAGATTCTGGAGCCAGTCTGTAGTAGTTCTCCACTCTCCAAGGATGTGCTGATAGATTAAAGGAGAACCCAATCACTATCTCTCTATATAAATGAGAACTGTATGATTAACAAAGAGGCGATTTCTCAGCACTGGGAGGTAAAAAACTAACAACCAGGATTAGCATGGAACAGAGCTCCCATTTTGCCCTATGCCTTATTCAAGTGAAACTTATTCAAATTGCATGTTTTCATCCCCCTAGAGATATTATAGACTTTTCTTCACTGAGTTTTATCTTTAAGTCCTTGGAACAGTTTGTCATCTGCAATAGGAGTGGCAGATCAGGAATGCTATCAGAGCATCTCACTCTGAGATGTAATAGTGAAATGCTGCAATGCATGGAATTTTATTTGGGATTGCAGTTTAATAAATGATGGTCTATCTCTAGGTCAAATCTAGTCCAGATCAGTCACTACCATCTGTCACCAAGCTACAGCCATCTGGCAGCTGGTTAGTGGCTATTATAAAATCCATTAGTAATTTCAGTTCTCTTCTTAATTAATGGACATACTTATGCACAGAACATTCCATAATTGACCATTTTCTTAAGTGGCTTCATTCTGTTCCTGTAACCTGGACATTCTTTGTCTCTGATGAGTATGTCTTCTAGTCTGCAGTTGCTACAGTGGGGATAAAGATTCTCTCTCCCTCTTTATGCATATACATACAATCTGTGAAGGGATGGTAGGTTTTGAAATTTTATTTTACATAGCTTGAAGTTGAAAATATGATTCACAATGAGACTTCTAGAGTTGGAAGCATTTCAAGAATGTCCTTTCATGAGATATTTAATATTACATACATATCTTCTGGTCTTGGATGAAAGAAGGGCTGCACAAGCTCCTGATCAAGGGAAGGAAACTCATCCATTTAATATGAGAAAAGTTGGCCTGCATTTCAAGTCATTTTGCCATCAGCTTTTTGTTTGTTTTGTTTTGTTCTTATAGCTTTGAACAATTCCATGCACCACAAATTGACATTGTAGACAACTTCCTCTTTTGGAGTTGCCAACAAGCACATTTTGCTATCAATAAATTCTCCTAAATAATAAGCATGATGAATAACAATAAATTGGGGGAAATTAAACATAAAAATGGTGACAGCTGTGAAAGCAAAATAAACACCCAGTTATTCAATTTAAAGAAATCCCAGCTCATGATTTTATTATAACGTAGGGAAGTCTCTTGGAAGTGTCATGTTTTTGCTCTATTTTTACATAAGAAAGTGTACATATAATCAAATGAAAATAGCCCTTGATATAGGCCTCAGCCATTTCCATACTGCAAAGATGATATAGCTCATTTAAATGCTCCTTGGGAATGTTGGCTCATTCAATCCAAAAACAGTTTGAGACCAAATATAGTCACTTCTAAAGAACAGTCAAGCCAGTTGCATGAAAATGAACTTTTAAACTCCACTGGTTGTTTTGAAATCACAGTTGCACAGGCATAAAATGGAACAAATATTCTAAAACCACAAGGTTCGTCCACCTAGGTATAGTGACCCTCAAGGATGAATCTTCATCTTCTTTAGTATGCCTGTGGTTCTCCACACAGGACCTTCTGGAGCATGCATCAGAGCAGATGACCTCTGGATCTGACTCCTTGGAGGACAGATGTTCTGAAGAAGATGTAGCACCACATGGGCTGGGGTTAGAATAGAGGGCCAAAGAGGATTCTCTTCAGAATTTTCACTCCTTGTGCAGCTGATATATCTGGAACACGGGCTATGTGTGATACTCTGGTGAAGGCAAATTTCTCCATACAAGGAATTAACTTCAAAAGGTAGTCAGATTCAGGGGTTAATCCTTCATCTTGGTTTATGTACACTTTGTTGATATTTCTGATTCAGCAGGTGGCACTAGTAGCATCAGCTGTGCGCAGGATGCTGCTGTTGGTTTCTTACAATAGACATCTGCCTCTCTCTAGGTTGCTAGAACTTTGTCATTTAGTCATCGATTCCTTTATCAATGAGTAAGATGCATAGAACATTAAGAAAAACTCTGATCCAAGTGTTCATGCCATTCTCAACTTAGCAGAATGTGTGAACCAGAGAGCATCACACTAGGATGAAAGTGAGAATGAAATATGTATGATTTTCACCTAATGTGTACAGATTTGGACAGCCAAATGCTAATGCTCTGGCATTAGCCTTGGTTAAATCAGTTACGATTAGATTGGAACTTGAAATGCAGTGCAAAGCAAAATAAGACAACCAAAAACCCGCTTGGTGTTGTTAAATCTCTTTAAGATGGCTTTTTAAAAAAAATCACAAATCCCTGTACAGTACTACTTTAAAACTTATCATTTTAGAAACTGGTCAAAACACAAAATCTTGTTCTCTTTCTTTCAAGGTCAACATTTTGAAACTTACTGGCTTAAAGAAGGAAAAAATTATGAAAATTATAGTATGAATTGTTAGAATGTGTAGAATTGATGAAATGTTGCTCATATAGGATCTAACATGCCAATGGGCCTGAAGAAAAGTAGGTGCATCCAGAAATTTCTTGGCTGCTATTTCCAAAAATCTGGTATGTGGCAGTTAGATGAATAAGTGGTAACTAGGTTTACTTATATTAAAGATGATGTATTTTAGCAAAATTCTAGTTTTTGAGTTCCCTATATTTGTGTAGCCAGAAATGAAAAAAAGTATAGAAAGTAGATGAAAAAATCCCATAAAATTTAAATATAATGTAAATCTTGTCCAAAGTAGTGGGGTGGCTAAATATTACCTTTGTTTTACAATTTTATTTTTTATTAGTACATGTTTACAGTACATCATGATTACATTCCTTGTGAGGAGTTGATACGTGTACATTTCACAAGTGTTTTCCTTAGGATTTATACTCTTTAGAAAGGGTGAGGGTATAAATCAGTGGGGTTATAAATATCTTACTAAGAAATAGGACTTGGTAAAGCTATTTCTACATCTAAAAGTGACAGCTGACTGATACATTATGAAACATCGTATATGTGTAAAAGGGATTTTCTTTTAGTTTGAACAAGAAGAAATCAGTAAACAACTCTTGAATGAGGGAATAAGTGGTTTCATAACACATTTCTATATAATGTTCAATATATATATATATTTCTTCTCTAAGCTGAATTATTAGGTTGCTATTTCTTTTCTTCTATCAAATTTGGTTCCATATTTTCCTTGTGAGGTGAAGTATCACCCCGCCTTGCACCCCCGCTGTCTTTTTGGTCAATAAAAAGTCCATGTGACACACTGAGTCTTATCCTTCAATCTGATAAAGTTATTTATAAACCATATAAATCATAAACAACATCTGTACTTTCAAGTAGTGTTTGCCATCTGAAATGAATCTACCAATAGTGCTGTGTAAGTGATTTGCTTCTAAGATCAGCTATCCTGAGGTCCAAATCCAGAAAGCAAATTGGCAGAGTATTCTATGAACTCTTTGTTTATAAGACTATTGAAATTTCCTAACTAAACTAACAAAGTGTTTCTGAAGCACTGTGAAAACTGGGGGTCCTACCACTTCATAGGCACAGCAGGTACATGCCCATGAGGCTGGACTTTACGCATTCAGCTAGCATTGCATATGAGACCTCTAATTGTAGAAGCAGGAGCTAGATGGGCTGGAATTTTGGCCCCACTGTTTCTTTGTGACCTTTGAAAGTAACATCACTTCTCTAATTTCAGCAAGTGAAGCAAGTCTGAAAGGAGATGATGTTGCAGGCGTGGCTGGCACAGTGCCCTTCCACAGTGGCGTTTGGTAGTGCTCTCCCCACCCCTCCTCAGCAGGTGTAGCAGCTGCTGCCTTTCTTCCCTTTTTGGTTCTGTTTGCAGAAAGGTACAACATGCATAAATTCTTCAACTTATCACAGGACAGGTGACAATTTACCTTCTGGGATGTTCTGTCTCCTGAAGTCACAGTTCCCTGAAAGAGAAAGAGATTTATTTTGTAATAAAAGGGACAGGTTTTGATATTAATTTCTAGTACTGGACTTCTACTTCCGAGTCTGGCTTTCAGTTAAATCACATAGCCATAGGAAATCTCTAATTTGATTTTAAGACTCTTGGGCCAAAAAGATAGAAACTACAGCTTTACAGAACACTAGAGTTACATATCTTATGCACTATATCTCATTAATTCAGACACACGTTGAGGATACTAAGCTCTTAACTACCCTATACCATGATTTTCTCACTCTTTGCATCTTCATGAGACAGGAGCTCCTTCACCTCCCAGTGCCTACAACCTAAGAATCACTCAGAAATTGCTGTGTGATCCAACTAAGATCAATATTTACGTATTTCTTATCTATTTGTGAAAAGGAGTCAAACTAGTTTATGAAAAAGATGCAAAGTGGAGCAATGAAATTAAGACAAGAAAAAAGGAGAATAGACACTGTATGAAGAATATGACAAGATATTTATGCCATGGACCAGGGTCTTGGAGGAGGCTATTTAAGCACTGGACTTAAGTCTAAGGCAAAATATGAACACACAATTGCCTATATTGTTCCCTTGATCTGAGAAAATAAAACATAGAGGGGAGAATTCTTCACGTGGGGACACTAGGAAGTGGAAGGACGTGGCAGATGGTTATTGCCACATGTGACTCTTTGTGTCCATTTAGCATTCTTGTTTATTTATCTTTCCTATTAAGAAGGACTAGGGCTGAATGTAATAACTTGAAATCTGAGATCCAAATTTAGTAACCAGCTTATTGATCTCTGAAGTCAGTGACGTGTCATAGACACACACATATATTATATAGTATGTTTTTATGTATGAACCAGGTGTATAAAGTATATACATATAAATTATATATGTATATTTATCTCAAAGATGCTAAATTTCAATTGGAACCAATTCTACATATTTTATTTAACAAAAAGACACAAACAGATAAAACATTAACAAACACTTCTACAGAAGAGCTGAGAAAACAAAAATGGAAATCTTTTTAACGATCTATCCTATTACTATAGAAGGAGCATTTTGATGCATTTGCCAGTTGCCTGTTTTTATAGCTGTGTGAAAACTCTGGAAGTGCTCAGAGCTGCTGGAGTGGAAACACTGGGCTGGAGCGGCAGAGCTCCTTCCTTCCTATTCCTGTTTCCTGCTTGTACTTTCAGCCAGGCCTTGCCTTCCCTTCCCAGGACTTACAGGACCCGTGTCGTTCTCATGAGGTTATGTAGAATCTTGCTGCTCCTACCAGGTGTGCTCTGACAGCATGAGCACAACTTAAGATCTTGTTTGAAGTGTAAGCCTTCTAAACCAACTCTCCACAGGACTTTTATGCATGCTGGAGTTAGAGAAGCACTGACACAGAAGATTCCTAATTTTGCATGAATTAATGAGTGAATAAATAAGCGAACCAACAAATGAAAAATGGGAGACCTTCTTTCTTTTGAGTATACTTTTAAAGCTGTGTATTATCTGAAACTACCTTCTTAAACTCCTGATATACAAACGCTGCAATGTATTTTCCATTTTGGAAGAGGGGGACTGGCTTAGAACCTTTACCCACTTTTAATCTTTTGAATTCCTTCTTGCTTACTTTTCCTTCTAAATAAAACCCTACCCATCATGTCAGTGGCCAGCATGACACATTCAGGGACATAAAAGACATTGATTAGTCTGCCGCCTGCCTCGCAAGCACAAGGTCCTGAGTTCAATCCGGGTACCAGAAAAAAAAAAAAAGACTGAGTAGTACTTCCCTACAGCATTTTCAAGCCATTGCTTTCTCTTTTGGCTATTGGAATTCATCGCAACTCTCTGTCTTCCCATGTGGCTAGTAGTAATCTCTTGAGACCCTATAGCCAGTTGTTTATTGTTTATAATTAATTATTTCTCAGCAAACAATATGTTCAGTTCCTAGAATCACTATGATTTTGATGCCCCAATTTCATGGAGAAATTGGATTTTTCCTGTTTCTACTGCCTTGATTCTTAGAGCCTTGATTTATAAGGATACATTTTTTTCAGAGAAGGTACCCACAACAAATAGTAAGAGATTTAGAACTTATAGAGAGGGACAATGGAAAGCTCTAGAGAACTTTGCAATCGGGAAGGCAGTCAGTAGAAGACAATATAAAATCGGGGTTGAGAGATTTGGCACCAGGCAGTTCCAAGTTGGATCCCAGCTCTTCCTCTTGAACTGGCCTTTCTGTGCCTCAGTTTCTTTGTCAGTAAATGGAGCTGACAAACAATGAAAAGATATTATTTGTACAAAATGCATGGCACATAATAGACGTTGAATATTAATAATTATTACTAATCAGCGTACCCTAGGCACTTAACACTTTCTTAGATGTTTATGTTAGCATCTTATATTTGAGTGCAATAATTCATGAAGTGATGTTACATTTGAAGCAAAGTGAAAGGCAAACTAAGGCTCTATAGCAGAGTGGCCCAGGTTTATTTTGGAGGGCATGGGCAATCGTTTGTCTCACCTCACACTCTGAAGATACTGTCATGGACTCCACAGGTGGAGCTTTGCTTAGGCATTCTCATTCAAGGACCACACTTGATGGTTAGGAGAGGGATTAATACCCCTGCCCAAAGAACTGTGCGCTAAAATACAAAAGAATGATACATAAACAAGGTGCAACACTTGCATTACAGGTGAAAAATGAATGGTTCCTTAAGCAAAGCTCTTGAGACAGTATCATATGAGTAATTGAAAAGCCTATGCTGACTTTTTGTGTTTGGAGAAACAAGAAGGGCTCCCCTGCGGGCTGTCAGATGTGGAATAATATATTAGTAGGAATGGTATCATGTTATGGTTAGTGATTCCTTTGCTCACAGTTGGCTAGGGCAGTAACTTTTTCTCTACACAAGAATTTTCTGACCTGTGAGATTTCTTTTTTGCCTCCCACAGTATACTTTTCCATGCTGTATACCAAATTGTCATGGTTTCTTTAGTAGGAAATTATTGTCTCTTGGAAGTTAGTCTTCTTTTTTTTTTTTTTTGTACCAGGGGTTGAACTCAGGACATTGAGCTTGTAAGGCAGGCACGGTGCCACTGAGCTAAATCCCCAGCCCTCTTGGAAGTTATTCTTTAGCTTATCTAAGAGATACAAACTCAGTTTTTGTGTTTCTAAATCAAAGTTGCTGGTTTCCTAGTCTCGGTTGATAAAGAGGTGTCGCATTTTGGGAACTGTTTGCTAAGCATCTTCCTCATCTTCAGCTGGGGAATCTAGCCTTCAAGAGTTTTCTTCTTTCTTGTAAGCAGTTTTCACTTAGGTGAGTTCAAGATCTTTAAACATTTTTTTTAAAATCACATATCTTTATTTATTAATAAATGATGGCCATTTCATCTAAAATATGGTTGTATCCTTAAAGTTTGATCCTTGTACTGAGAAGTGGCCATATTCTTCCATGAAAGCATTTTTTTTTTTCAAATTGGCCACCCAGTTCAGATTAGAACTTCATCTTTTAAACACTGATCTTTATACAATGTAGTTATCAATTTAATATACACTTTTCTGTCTAGTTCTAAACTCATGGATTATAAAGTTGAAATGTTTAATTATTATTGCAGAAAGAGAATTTTGCTACCTTAGGGATGTTGCAGTTTTAAATGCCTATGTACAAAATAAGTGAGGTATAATTCCTTATTCATTTCCCCCTTACTATTTAGGGTTATTTTATTTGTATAAATTTGTATTTTCCATTTTCGTGTAGTAACATTCTTATGTTGTTAAATAACTTTATGAACATAATTTTTATACCTTACAAATGTTCTATCATGTATGTGTGTTATTACATATTTATTATTCTACTTTTGGGTCTTTAGATTATTGCCAATTTTTTGATAATGCTACAAAGATGCTGAGACTGGCACTTTTATGTGTAAGACTTTTTACTTTTTAAAAATTATTTCTTTTGAACAAATTCACAGAATTATTTGGTCAAACAGTACATTTAAAAAAATTCCTTGCATTTATTAACTGTACCCTTTTCAAATACATATAAATATATACCTTTACCTTCAAGGGAAAAATTATGTGTCTCTTTTAAACTTTGAGCATTGTGATCTTATTAAGAATATGCACATTTACAAATGCTACAAATAGGTGGCATTTCATTGTTGTGTTAGGGATATAGTGTCTATCATTTGACTCTTTTAAATGAGATAGATTTTCCTGCTTGTTGGTTGTTGTTGTTGTACTGGCGATGGAAGCAGAGCCTCATGCTTCTGGGCAGGTGTGTTACCACTGAGTATCCCATCAGCCCTAATTAAGTTCATTTCTATAGGATGATCGGAAGCTTAAGGAAAAGAGGAGCCTCCTGAATGACTGGGAAAAAAGGGCTGTGGAACTTGTCTGGATATGTATTTTTTGCCATATGCTAGTAAGTTCTGAGACCTCACAATATAGTCATCTCAGTAGAGTGCTGATTGACTCTGTGGAGTTTTTTGTTTTGTTTTTGTCCACAAGGGAGACTTCTTGATGAAGAAGGCTTTACATAATAACAATAACAGTAGCAGTAATCTCAGCTAAATTTACTTAGGGCCACACAACAAATGATGTTTAGGATTTTATAAATACCTACAGGATTATCTCAATAATCTTTGAAGAAATTCCTATTTATGGATTAAACTAAGTTGGAAAGGAGATTTGTTAAATAGTAGGCAGTGGGCAAACAGCGGAGCTAGAAAGCTTGACTCCAGAGTCTACATTCTTCTTCTTCTTTTTATGGTACTGGGGATTTGATGCAGGGCCTTTGCCCTACTTCTTTATTTTTTATTTTAAGACAGGATCTTCCTAAGTCATTAGGTTGCCTGAGGTGGCTTGAATTTGTGATCTTTGTACTTCAGCCTCTCAGAGTACTGAGATTACAGGTGTGTACCACCATGCCCAGCCAGAGCTTGCATCCTTATTCATTGTGGTATAATGTTATAATTTTTTAATGGACTTTAAAGTGGAGTTCATTTATAGTAAACCCTAGTCTGTGATACCTAATACTGTTTACTCTATTTCAAGACAAATATTTTAGCACTTCCTACATGTTGAATAGTGGACAAAGACATTAACAATTTTTAAAAGCAAACATTTACTAACATCTCTGTATACCAGGTTCTGTGCTAGAGGTCAACAATATAAAGGAAGTAGGCACAAGCCCTTTTGCTGGGGACTATGTACCTACATGATTAGAAATCAATGCAATAAATGTTTTTATATGTATATGACTAGAACAAGCATGTAGTTGCTTTGCCTACCCAAATAAAAATTCACTGAAGTTGTGCCATTTAAGTAGCGTGCCGCAAGATGCATGCTTGCAAAGAAGACAGTAATGGAGGTGACTGTGTGGCAGGGAGTTGGAAGCATATTAAAGTCAAAGAGGCTTGAAAGAGTATGATGCTTAGGAATCACCAAGTGTTCAATGCTTCATCTGGGTGAGATAAGATGGGAGAAGGGGTCCTAGGTGCAAATATGAGTGCTTTTTCTCTATGCTACAAAGTTTGGACTTTGCCCCATAGATCATAAGCAATAGCTCAAGTACCTAAAGACACCAGGCAGATAAAGTCAGTGAGTTAATCAGATTGGGTGACCAGTGATAGGGATGGCAGGGACCATGGAAAATAGGAAAGCAGATGTCATAGCTAAAGACAATAGCTGCTTCTCAGCTCCTGTGGCTCTAAGCATATCAAACCCTTTAGTTTTTCATGAAAGCTCATGAATCCAAGTTTGTATGTGAAATCTACAAATTTTCCTTGTTGGGGGTGTATGACGATACATTTTGGGGGCATTATTGACCATGAGAGGTCTGATCTTCAGGTGAAAGTATTTTAGCTCCTGTAATCCTCCTAACAAGGCTGTGAGGTAGATCATATTAGCATAGTTTTTAACATTACAAAAATTACAGTCCCAAGGGGTTAGAAACAATTTTGTCCAAGCCCCCATCTAATAATGACAGATCATAAATTGTTAAATTTTCCTTTACTAATCAATGCTATTTTCAGATAAGACCAAGATCTTCTGATATATCTATCAAGTATTCCTCATCTCCTTATTTTTGCTTTAAATATTATTATGGTATTATACAAAACAGAGCATTTGCAAATTATGTTTTCATACTTGAAGGAAAAATAAAATCAACATTTAGGACTCATCAGAAAATAATTGGGTTTATAAAGGAACCAAAACAGTGTGGATAACAAGCATCTGCATTTACATGGATACATGTACCCAAAGCACCAGCCTATGGCTGAGCTCTGCGATTTGCATAAACAAATTACTGAAGTGGAAGAGAGCTTTGACATAAAAACAGCATTTGGCTTTTAGTTGTTACTAGGTGACTGAGCTAGCAAAGCTAGTTCCAAAAGAGTACAAAAATAAGATGGAAACAATAATATTCCTTCATGAAAACAATCACAATGAAGTATCATCTAGTAGTTGACTTCAGCATAACTATTGTTCAAAGTATTCCTTTCTCCATTATGTAGAGACTCTGAATCCACATTGAACTCTTTCCTTGGGCCAGGTTTTCTTTTGTTTGTTTTTGCTGGGGACTTATGTTAATAGAGCGGTACATAAACTAAATTGATAATTGTAGTTCCTGAGGATATATCTGTGTGTAACTTAAGAGCTAGAATACAGCAGGACATAGTGGTGCACTTTTACAACACCACCACTTCAAGAAGCTGAGGCAAGAGGATTTCAAGTTCAAATCTACTCTGGGCAACTTAGTGAAGAGTGTGACCTTGTTTCAAAATTTAAAGATAAAATAAAAATAAAAGGCTGGGAATGTAGCTCAGTGCAAAGACCCTGGGTTCAATCCCCAGTGTATTTTAGGGTTGCTATAACAAATTACTATGAATAGATCAATTTAAAACAACAGAGTTATTCACTCATAGTTCTAAAGGTCAGAAGTCCAAGTCAATGTGTTGGTACAACTATATTGTCATGACCCTTTCTGTCTCTTTCAGCCTCTGGTGGCTGTAGGTGTCCTGGCTTGCTTAACATCGCCCAAGCCTCTGCCTGGATGATCACAGTGCCGTCCCCTCTTCCATGTGTCTGCTGTCTTCTCTTGCCTCTCTCTTAATGATAGCATTAAAGCTTCCCCACATAATCCAGCACAGTTTTGCTGTATTAAAATCCTAATTAAATACCATTTGCAAAGCATCTTTTTCCAAATAAGGTAAGGTTTTAAAATGCCAGGGATTAGAACTCAATAGATGCATTTGGGTAGCCATTATTCAACTGACTACAGACAGTGTTAGGTTTCTTTCACTCAAGACCCAGGCTAAGTAAGACCTATCTTTTTACCTTAGGACTCAGCCATAAGGAAAATATTTTCTGTGAACAGAAGCAGAAGTGGCTAAACCAGAGTGGCAGCTTCAGGCCCTGAGACAAAGTATCACACAGCTAGAAATCAGGAGGCAGCGTTTCCTATGATACTGGAGCAAAGCAGACACCACAACCACTGTTCTGGCTCCTCCACTGAGATACAACACTGCCTTGAAGGTTGGCACTGGAAACTGGGCCTCTGAGGCAGGTTGATAAAACATGATTAAAATGATGAGCCCCTGGATGCAAAGTCAGCTGGGAAAACAAATGTGTTTGAGAGAATCTCAGGCCTGACTCTTGGCTGAGTTCATGTCTCCCAGTTTTTTATTTTCTATGACCTCGCTGTCCCACAGCCCAATTAATTCAAGCCAAAATTATATATAAGTGAATCAGTCTCTTCTTGTTGATAAAATCTCTTGGCATATCTAAAGGGTCACTTGCCCACAAAGTTATCAGTGACCAGGCCCATGCTTACCAATGTGATTGCCCCCACACTGAGTCATGAGGCTCCTTCCTAAAATAGTCCCCCTTATCGCTTTACCTCGGGCAAGCATGCATCGGCCTGCCATAAGCAGAGCACTTCCCCACTAACACAAATTCTCATAAAAATCAATCCAAAATGTAAAACAAACACACAGAATGTCTCCCAGTTCAGAACCTCCACCTTAGTGCTTTTAAGCCCTAAAACATGTTAATTATAATGGTTCTGTCCTTCTTTGCAAATGAGCAATTATTTTTGAATAACAAGATAGAAAAGGGTTATAATGTATAGTTCTGTCTGGCATGGTGGTGCATGCTTGTAATTCCAGCATCATGAGAAGTTCAGGAAGGAGGATTGCAAGTTTGAACCTGGCCTGGGCAACTCAGTGATTTAGCGTGATCCTGTTTTAAAATAAAAAGGTCTGGGGATGTAACTCAGTGCAAAGACCCTGGATTCAATCCCCAGAACTTCAAAATTAGACAAACAATGTCCATGATCTTTCTGTAATGAGTGGGCCATCACTTGATTGTCTCTTGGGTGGTTATGGCTTTCTAGTCTACAATGGCTTATATAAAGTAAGTAAGTGATATTGCTTCCTCATGGTACAGGACCGAGTAACCCTCACATTTATCAAGTGTTGTTTTGCTTTGAAGTTATTCAGATATCTTTGTACATTGCAACATCATTTCCTCTGTGGTTTCCTGATGCCGAAAACCTTTCCTGGTTAAACTCAGACTGTGTCAGAGTGATAATGAGTCTTAAACATGTTTGGCATGCATGACTTTATTAAAGAAGAAATTGTAAGGAAGCAGATGTTAATGCTTTGTTAAATCCTGCTGTCTTTCATATTCCTGTGGACTTACTAAAGAGCATTACTGCATCAACTATGAGGAGGCCTTATTGCAATTAGATCCCAACAGAGACTTAATTTCTGTAGAGTTCACAGCACAGTACCATCAAAGAGACAGAGAGGAAGGCTTTCATAAAATCTTACATCTCACATCTCACTCAACCTGACTTTCTTAGGCAACACTTGTGCCAATAGAAGCAATGACAAGTTGTTAGTGGCAATTATGTGATATTTGGAGTCCCCATGATTTTTTCTTTGATGTCTGTGCTGCACCCAGGACAGGAACACTAGAATCTTATTAGACTGGGAAGTGGTCCTGAACACTTAGAGACAGAACAGGGTGAGGGAAAGACTGTAAATTGCCATCAAATAGACACTCTTTCCTTCTACTTATGATATTGCTCAAAGCATGTTACCTCCCGAGCGCTATGTCTTCATGTGTACAATAGAGACAATAGCATTTACTGGGTCACAGAAGAATAGCAATGAACCTGGGCTTACAGATTGGCCCTCAACTGTAGTAGGCAGATGCCAGGTACTACCCCCTCATACTTAGTCGTGTCTTTTCTTTACATTAATATATGTCAGATGGTCTCACCCTAAAATGCCCCTTAGTAAACTCTGTTCACTTAGTTTACATACTTTGTTTCGGTCATGCTTTTTTATTTTAATTTTTTCCAACTGACTGTTTTCTTCCTTACATTCCATTGTTATTTCAATCCCTAAAGCCTTAGAGTCCTTGGCAGTGATCCATATTTAAGTGATGATTTCTTGATCAACAAATTAATGTTAATGAGAAAAATGTTTACTTCGTGACTTCGGAGAAGGGTCAAGAGCTCTTTTATTAATTAAAGTAGCGGGCTTCTGTCTCTCAGACGGGACTTCCGGTTCTTGCCTAGAATTTTCAGAGTCTACAGGGAGAAGAGTGCTAAATTCAGTTGGAAAGATGATAAATTTACAACCTCCTGATCTGTTCTTAGGACAAATCAAAACTCAGTTTCTCACTTGGGAAATTGGAAAATTCCTAAGAAGGAAAGCATTGTATGGTTCTTGCCAAGTGCAGACAGAACACATGGTCACATGGCTAGCCACCTCTTGCAATGATCCCTCTCAAGGGTTTTACTGGCCCCTGTGCTGGAGGGGAAATTATGCTTTCTCAGCTTCCACCAAAGTTTGTACCAACTGGTTCTGGGCTCTTTTAATTAATGGTCCCACTGCCAAGGAGGATTGAATTAAAGATGTAAATCTGGAATTCCAATATCCTGACTTTAAAGTTCATAAATCACCTTTACATTCCATTGGTCTATTGTATTTCCTATTTTATTTAATAATTGTTACTCTTATTTCCTGGGCTAATTAACCCTGAGAAAGTTTGGGTCATCAAATTAAGCTTCAGAAATGTATTTTAAAGAAGACACAATAATATCTAGAAGACCTCTGTTTCTGACAATATAAGAGACTGCATGACCAGAGAAATCTGCCAGTGCAGAAATGATTAAAAAGCACATATGGAAAGAAGCATGCACTGAAAGAAGTACTTGCTACAACCATTTGCTTAGGACTTGGATGGAGACAGAACAACAATCTGAATTCCACACTAGCTGTGGGATCAAATAGAGAATTCACACTAAATCTTGAACATCAAAAAGTTTGTATTTTCAGTGGGTGAAAAATAATAGGAAAAAAATAAAACAAAACAAAAAAGAAAACAAACACTTTTAAAAGCCTGCATTGAAAACTGAACAGGAAAACAGTGGAGACTCTGGCCTGATTAGACTTTGATTCTTGTAGGAGAGATGTGAAGAGAAAATGTTCTGACAATGGGGTAGGAATTAATTCATTTGGGGCCCAAAAGTACTCAAGCAGGAAATTTAATTTAATGCGGTCCTATTTTGGTGGTTTCCCCTGAGCATTTGGAAAAACAAAATGCAAATCATCTCTGAATGAAGCACAAGTAAACAGCAGACAAGTTACATAGTAAATTAGACATAGTGGAAGAGAGAATTCATGATGTGGGACATAGACCCGAATAAATTTAATTAGAATTCAGCCCTGAAAAAATAAAGAGATGCAGAAAGGCATAGACTCATCAAGTCTAATATATAATTAAAAGATGCCTAGTGTATTTAACGAAAGTTCCTGGAGAAGCTGGGGGGAATAGAGGTAATATTCGAACATAGCTCAGAATTTCTCAGGACTTTGGGGGACATAATTCCTCAGAATCAGGTAGTACTGAAGACTACGTAATTATGTAAAAAATTAAGTAGATTAAATAAAAAGCAAGTGACTTTTAGATCGATGGTGGATAAAGTGTAGAAAACCAAAACTGCAAGGATTTTTAAATCAGCCAGGAATAAATACAAATTACCTACAAATCAGTGATGATGGAGATTATCACTGAATTCTTGATAGTAAAAATCAGAAGACAGTGGAATAACATCATCAGTGTGCAGATAGAAAATAATTGTCAGCTTAGAAATGTGTAGCCAACACAACTCTGTCTTAGAATAGAGGCAAAATAAGGTAATTTTCAGAAAGATAATAGCCAAGAGAATTTACTATGAGAAGATAACTAAAGAAATTCTAAAGAACATTCTACAGGAAGAAGAAATAAAACCAATGAAGGAAGATTTAAGATTTTAAAAATGTCGAGCTGAAATTATGGTAAACGTACAGTAAGCTCAAAATCATTGATAATGTCTATTTTTTGAATTATAAAAAGAACCAAAATACTGAACACAGTAGTATGTAACTGTGGTTCCCAAACCATATCTGAGGCATCCGTGACATTCCAGTAATTCCTTAACTTGATAAAGTGTACTCAAAATGGTTCAGCACAAAAATACTCAGTGATGAAGCATTATGTTCATTTCCTTTAATATTTCCTACTAACGCTCTATTCATCAATAACTTGATGGTCCTAGCCAGCAATACAGCAATCAAATGAAATGTATAATAATTACAAATGGAAAAAGAAAACTGTAATCCTTCAGAGGTGATATAATTAATTTTATAGAAAACAGCACAATCTGTAAGTGGATTATTAATAAAAATATTTGCTAGAGATAAAATCCCACTTTAGAAGTTAATCTCACCTTGGATGCTAACAATACACAGAAAGTTTTATTTAGGAACATAAAAAGCTTTATTTTACCTAAGGAGCTAAAATGGACTGGTTTTGTTAGGGATCAGTGTAATGAAAAATCTACAAAGCTGTTATAAAAAATCATGAAAGCTGGCATTTCATGAAATCATTAAAAGTGACTTACATCAATAGAACCATTAAGATAAATGTTTAATGGGTAGTAAGATAATATTGTAAGGATATGATTTCTGCTCAACAGGCTTTTCCTGGGACTTGACAGGCTAAGTTTAAAATTTAAAGGCAAGAGTTAAGGATAAAGATCCTCAAAGACAATGTACCAATGATTAGAATGAATCATTAGCTCATGGTGGTCCTGGCAATGGAAGAGAGAAATGGAACCACAGAACATAATGAAGAGCCCAGAAACAGGCCCAGCATGCATGGAAATGATACATGACACAAATGATGTTACAATTCCTGGGAAAAGAAGTGCTCAGAATAATTTTAGGGGGAAAACAGAAGTGAAATTTCTTCACATCATTCACAAAAGTTAATTCCAGGTTTTAAAAACCAAAATGATCAAGACTAAATATTTCAAAAATTAAGTAAAACTTCGTAGTTTAGAGATAATGTAGATTCACATGCACTTGTAAGAAATAATAGAGGGACTTTGTTTCCATTTTTTTTCCTTTTCTCGTATTTTTTCTTTTCCTTTCTTTCCTTTTCCCTACCCCTCCCACTTCCCCTACTCCTTTAGACCTTTTCTTCCTATTTCACAATATCAATTATACATTTTGATCTTTATTTACACTTTTAGTTTTTCACACCAGAGAAACTATTCAGTATTTACATGTGTGTCCTATTTATTTCACTTAAGAGTGTGGCCTCAATGTGCGTCCATTTAACTATAAATGTCTCTAGTTTTTGAGTCTTTATGGTAGTACTCCATTTTATAGAAAAACCACATCTTCTTTATCCAATCTTTGGAAGGGTGGAGGGAGTGAAGGGAGGGCAGAGGAATGGGGAAAAAATAAGAACCAAGATACATCATGTAAAGATACAAGATCCCAATGATGACTGTAACTGTATTGTATACCTAAAATGTACCAAAAAACTCAATGGAAAAAGAAAGAAAAGAAATAATAGAGGGAACTCATATACTCTTTATCCAGTTCCCAGTGGTAATTGTGAACCTATAGTACAGCATCCCAATAAGGGCACTGATACTGATACAGTTGAGATTAAGAACATTCCATCACCACAAAATTCCCTTCTGTTGCTCTTTTATAGCACTCGCAACTCCCTCCCGTCTAAACCCCTCTCTCCTCTAACTTCTGTTCTCTATTTCCAGAATTTTGCCATCCAAGAATGCCATGGAAATGAAATCATATGCTATGTACCCTTTGTGAGTTGGCTGTTTTCACTTAGTATAATTCCCCTCAAGAGTCATCTGGGTTGTATGAATCTGTAGTTTGTTCCTTTTTATTGTTAAGAAGTATTCCATGACATGTACGTACCACAGTTTGCTTAGTGGTACAACAGTTAAAAAACTGTATGAGCTAAGTGTGGTAGCACATGCCTGTGACCTCAGCTATCTGGGAAGCTGAGGCAGGAGGATTACAAGTTTGAGCCCAGCCTGGGCAATTTGTTGACTTAGTTGAGATCCTGTCTCAAAATAATATTAACATTAGTAATGATAAATCTACTGATGAAATAGCTCAGTACAAATCTCTGGGTTCAGTGCCCAGTGTGGGGTGGTGTGTTTTCCATTTTGGCTATCACAAATACAAATGCTATGAATATTTATGTCTAGGTTTTTGTGTGAACATAACTTCATTTATTTGGGATAAATGTTCAAAAGTACAGTTTCTGGGTTCTATGTGGATGCATGTTCAGGTTTTTAAGAAACCACCAACTTTTTCTTTCCAGAGTACCTGTACCATCTTAGATTTTTCTCAAAAAATGAGTGATCTAGTTTCTCCTTTTCAGCATTCGATATCACTTCTTAAAATTCTATTCTGTTAGATGTGTAGGAACATCAGATTGTCATTTTAATCTTCCTAATGGTTAATGAAACTGATTATCTTCTCATGTGCTTCTTTGCCATCTATATAAACTCATTGGTAGAATATCTCTTCATACCTTTTGCCTGTTTTCTAGTTTAAAGTGTGAAATTTTTTTATTGCTACATTCTAAGAGTTCTTTATATGTGTGCTAATGCTAATTCTTTCTCAATATATTGTTTACAAATATTTTCCCCAGACTATATCTTATCTTTCCTTCCTCTTTGCAGAACAATTCCAAAGATTTTCCCTGTTTCTATTTCCTGAAATTTTATAGTTTTCTATTTTACATTTAAGTCCATGATCCATTTTGAATAACTTTTTCTTTTTTTTTTGAATAAATTTTTCTATGCTGTATAGACATGAGATTTAGGTTGAAGTTTCTTTCTTTAATTTTTTCATTTATTTCAGTTCCATTGTTGAAAACTCTGTATTTCCTTGCATTCGTCTGTTTGTCAAAATTTATTCGAGGCTATTGGTGTGGATCTGAGTTTTCTATTCTGCTCCACTGAATTATGTGTCTATTCTTGTGCCAATAGCATTTTGTAGCTAGCCAGTGTGAAGCAGCTATATAATATAGTATATCTTTATATCAGGTAGAGTGATTCTCTCTCACTTTATCCTTATTTTCAAGATTGTTTAAGCTGTCTTGATTCCTGTATCTTTTCATATATATTTTAGAAGAAGTTTATTATATGACTACAAAAAGTTTTGAGGGTTTTGGTAAGAATGGCGTTAAACCTATAAACTTTGGCATAATTGACATCTGTATTATGTTGAATCTTTCAGTCCATGAATAGGCTATGCTTCTCTATTTACATCTTCTTTGATATCTTTTATCAGTGTTTTGTAATTTCTAGCATACATAGCCTGTCTGTGTTTTGTTAAGTTTATATCTTAAATAATTCAATTTGTTTGTAGTCATTTTTAATGGGATTGTTTTTAAATTGGGTTTTTATATGTTCATTCATTGCTATACAGAAATGTGACTGATCTTTTTTTGTTTTCATAGCTTGGACCTTGAAAATTCATTTATTAGTTCTAGGAATACTCTTGTAAATTCTTTTGGATTTTCTATGTGGTCAATTCATGCTATGTGTATGATTTCTTCCTCTTAACTGTTGCTTCCTTTGATTTTCCTTCTTTTTGTTGTGCTAATTTTTTATATTTTTCCTTATTTCTGCTTTTATTTCTTCTTTTCCAATCACTATGGATTTTGTTTTTAATGTTTGTCTTGATTCATGGTAGTGGTTAGAAGTTCTAATCTTATGTCAAGTATTACCAGAGTATTAATTCTAGTGGTGAGAGCAAATATCTTTGCTTTGCTCTTGATCTTAGAGCAAAAGCATTCAGTCTTTCCCCATTAGGTATGACATTAGCGTTATGATTTTTGTATATACTCATTATCAGGCTGAGGCAGTGCCCTTCAATCCCTAACTTCTCTGAGCTTTTACTATGAATGGGTCAGTGTTTAAACATTTATAAGAAAATTTCAAGAATATCTTTATCATCTAAGAATAGGGAAGAATTTTAAAAATGTCAGTATGTTGAGAATGATGAAGTTAAAAATTTTGTTTATCAAAATATATCACAAATTGAGTATGAAATGAAACCATAGTATTTTTCCATTTCAATAGTTTCATGTTGCAGTAAAGGACTCATACCAGAATATGTGAGGACATTTTAAGATTCAATAATAAAAATATAATTAGACCAGTAGGTAAACATACAAATGACTTCTTCAGCAAGCATTTCGTTGAAAAGGAAATTTAAATGGTTATTAGGTAGAGAAAATATACTCAAGCTCATTAGTAACCAAAGAAATGCAAATTAAAGCTTTTAAATATACCATTCCACAGTAACAACACTGGCAAAACCTAAACATTCTGATGATATCAAGTTTTGCTAAGAATATGAAATAAGTGAAGATAATATTGAGTACCAGCAGGCGTTTCTAATTGATTTAGAAAACTTAATTTGTCATTACTTAACAAATCGAAGTTACACATCCTTTTGTCTTAGCAATTCTAGCTCTAAGCATATGGCCCTAGAGAAATTGTTGCATGAACAGTTTAGTTAAAAGTAGTATTGTTTGTCACAATAAGATAACTGCAAATAACCTAAGAGTAGGTTAATAAATTATGGTATATTTATACAATGGCATACTTTGAATCTCAGAAATAATATTAAGAGAAAAAAGCATGTCAGAAAAGAATACATATACGTGATTCCATTGAAAAATGTGAAATCAAGCACTAAATAGGTGGTATACATATATGTGGTACAAATATATAAAAAGTAAGGAAATAATTAACAAAATAAAGTAAATGATAATTTGGGGGTTGAAGTTGGAGATATGGAGTAACTTGGGATTTTACTTGTTTTTTAGAAAAGTTATGTTTATCAAGCAAGTCCTGGATATGAGAGTGTTCATTTCATTATGTCATTAACCTGCACTTGTTTGTCATAATGCTTCTTTGAATGATTAATAACCATAATTTTTAAAGAGTGAAATGGCTTTCTTATGTGCACTAGCTCCAGATAAAACTTAGTTGCAGTATTTCTTTTCAAGAAGTAAGAAAACCCAAAACATCAGCTTTTATTCTGATTTCTATTATCTAAATAAGGCTACTGGCTTACCTTACCTGTCAGTTTGTCTTTTTATGAGTTTATGTTATTTTTGCATTATTTAGTGGGCACAGTTTTTAAAAACAACTGAATTTATATTTTAATGTGTTAATTTCAAATTTTGCCTTCAGTTATATAACTTTTCAAATATTATTTCAAGACTCTTATCCTATTATGCTAAAGAATGACTAAGTTCATAAAATGGACAGTACAAGTTGACCATCCCTAATCTAAAAATCTGAAATCTAAAATGCTCTAACACCCAAAACATTTTTGAGGGATGTGATATATGATACCACAAGTGGAAAATTCCACAGCTAACCTTATCTGATGGGTTACAGTTAAAATGCAGGTACACTCTAAAAATATTGTATATAATTAGCTTCAGGCTATGTGTATAAAGTGTATATGAAACATGAATAAATTCTATGTTTAGACTTGTGTCCCATCCCCCAAATATCTTATTACCTATATGTAAACTTTCCAAAATCTGAAAAGTCTGAAATCTAACACTTCTGACCCCAACCATTTCAGATAAGGAATATTTAACCTGTGCAAGAAACAAGATTATTCCAATGTAGGTTTTTTTGTCAGATATTGTCTCATGCTCTGGAAGTGGTTTTCTGAAGTTTCCTGATGCAGGAGAATGCTGATTAATTTTTGCAAATTTGATAGGCTTTATTTACATTTATAAATGTGTTTTGCACAGTGTTTCTACTAGTTTCATAGTCATCCTTTTTGGCAGACAGGGTCCCTGATAGAGTTCCTCAGCACCATCTCTGGAATGTCTTTAGTTGTGTGCAATTTCTGTGCAAATGCAGGATCACCTGGAAGCTGCTTTAGGAAACTGAGGGAACTGCAAGACAACACTGGAATTTGATAATTAAGTTAAAACAGAGCATTTTCCTCCCTCTCTATAAAATAATGGCACCAAAAGGAACCACCTGCTACTTAGCCAGTTAATTAAACAATTTAAAAATGTTTATTAAGCATCTACCAGATAGGGCTACACAATATTCATAGTTCCAGGCATATAGCAGAGACCAAAGCAGATATTAATATATCACAGCAGAACAGGAGGTACATTTAACTGGCAAGTCTCCTATGCAGGGCTATAAGTGTCTTGAAGGAGAGGAGGACCTTGCATGTTCTGTGACCTAGTTTTTCTTCAGCATTTTACAATGGCTGGCACATTAATATGCATTTCATAAATATTTATTATTAGTCATTACTGTTAAAACCTTGGATACATGTTTGTTGCATGAACGTATGAATGTGCCCTAAAGCCACACAGCTGGCAGTTGGTGAATCCAGAATTTGAACCCATTCTATTGACAGCAGTAAATACAGTTACCATTGCCTGTGAGCTTACTAGCGGCCTTGCTCAGCCCCTCATCATCTCACTACTCACAAACTCCTCAGAAAGTGATATTACTATCCTTTTTAACTGATGAGGGTTTTGAGCCCCAGAGTCCTTATGTTCCTTGCCCAAGATCATCTGCTGCATCTCTCTCCTTCAAACTCTAAACTACTCTGCACTAACTAATCCTTCTCTCTTCACAGCCCTTGTGGTGGTGCCAGGGTACCCTTGGCTGCTTATAAGGGAGGCGTTCTGTTTATTAACTCACTGGGTCTCCAGGTGCCAAGCAATCCATTTGGCTGATTTTCTCTCCCTGCTGAATTGACTAATTTGTTTTACAGAATTGACCAGATTGGCTAGTTATTTCAGTGGTAAGTCAAATTATGCTTGTCCATTTTTTAAAATGAAGACTCCAACTTCCAGGAACCTACCTAAACACTAAGGGTGAGATACACCTAAATTATAGTTCAAGGTTAGACACTTATTAATTAGGAAGTCTTGGACACGTACTTGATTTCTTTAGGTGTCAGTTATCTTATCAGTAGAAGTGAAGATTATATCAATTCCTGCCTAATCTGGTTATTGAAAGGATTAAGAGAAGTGACTGTTTAGTTCCTAACACAATGGTTGATCTTTAAGGAGTTTTGTTGTGCAGTAGCTGCTGTTACTGGATTTATCATTGTTAATGCTAACCTTAACATTTAATTTCAATATTATTCTTGTTCTACAGCCTTCACTGACCTCCTTAACCTAGATCATTTAGCTTCCTTCAAAGGAAAGCAGAGTAAATTACTTGCTCCTCATTGGGTAATGCTCCTTCCTTATGGAGTCTAAATTGTGTTACAAAAATTGACTCCAGTCTCTTATTCCCTACCCTCTCTTCTAATTATAGGCAGTTTTGATATAAGTTCATTCATCTTTTCACTACCAGCCTTTCACTGTTCCTAACATACCAGTGCTCCATGGAGGTTGTTGCATTGAATGAGTAGGTCAATGTCTATTCATACGGAGTGGATAGGTCCATTTTGTTGGTATATCATTGCTGAGGTCATTGATGGCATTACTTTAGTTTTCATGTGTAACGACAATATAGCCTTGGCCTGCATCTCTTGCTTTCTATAAAGATTTTCACTATCTATATAGAGGAGATCAATTTTAATTTTGTACTTTTTTAAAGGCTTGCTTGTGCTACATTATATCAATTTTTTCCTTCTGCCATTCCTACCATAGGGCTTTATGAAAAGGCCTACTTTCATTTAAACTTGTATTTCCCACATCACTTTAAGGTATACATTGTACTCTTCCCCCCATCATGAATATATTACCATTTTACTCTATCATTATGCTGTCAATCTGTAAAGCCCTTGAGAAAAAAAGAGAGTCCTTATTTTAAATAGGCCTGATACTTTGCTGAAGAGGTGAGTGCCCTATCTACAATTCTATTCTTGTCAAGAATAGGCTTTTGAAATTTTGAAGTGAAGAAATGGAATTTAGGAGAGCTACCAAACCATGAAAGATCTAGGAAGAATAAAAGAAGTCAAAAGGAGAAAACAATAAAATTCAAAGACATTGCCAGTTGGATCAAAGTTACTGTAGAGTTTTGCAGAAGGTCCTTCCCTTATTTTGAAATAACTCAGTATTCAACAAGGAATGCCCTGAATGGTCAGACTGAGGTAAAAGACATGGGATTCACCCTAAGAAAAAAATTGTAGTTGAAGCTCACTGAAGTTCAGGTAACCAGGCCATTGCTAGTGGTCATGAAGTAGAACATTTTTTAGTTTGAATTTTTAGATGAAGTGATAGAGATTGGAATGTCAACTGAATGAGAACAGGAAAGGGGGACATTCAGTAACCATTCCCAGATAAATGATTTGCAAGTGGTGGTAGGAGGTTGTTGCTCTATTTCCAGTGAAGTTTGGATGAGACAATTCACTTGAAGTAAAACAGGAGAGATTTATGTAGGATTCACACAACTTTCTGCTTTCTGAGATTCTCAAAAATGTTACTAAGTAGGGCAGAATTTGCCCCACAGACAAGGCTGGAGAGTTTTCCAAGATTCCAAGTCTTTAGGAAGGGTTTCCAGGGACAGCACTGCCACAGTCCCAATTGTTCTCTGGGATAATCTGACCTGATTCACAAAGGAAGCGTATGGAATCTCATGGACTTCTGACTTTACATAAAAAGGTGGGTGGCAACCAGGCAGGGGAATAAATCAGTTCTTTTGCAGATGGAAGCTCGGCCCAGCTCAATTGCTTCATAATTGTGCAAATGCTACAGCAAATGATAAACTGCAGTTAACTTCCTTTGCCAAATATACAAAGCATTTGTACTTTTGCTTAAATCTGAATGTTTTTTGATGTGAAAGAATTGATTAGGTTAAAGTTTCATGTTGGAGATATTACTTATAGATAGCAGTCATTGTGGGGGAACAATCCCTTAAGCTACTTCTGTGAAAAATCTCAATCAACTGCTGCTAGCTTTTGCTTTGCAAAACGTTGACATATGTCCCTTGACCTTTACCAACTACCCTTTCACGTTTGACACTTCACATTTGCTACATGATTAAAATTCAGCATTAATTAATTTCAACATTATCAGTTAAGTTATATTTAGCTAAGAAAGAACACTCACTTTTGTCTTTTGTGAGTAGCATAGCAGTATTATTACAAAGAGGTAGTCAGGAGGGCAACAGAGATAGGAGAAGAGAAGAATGATTCAGTGTGTAGATAATTGTTTCAAGTGAAATTTAGCTTGATATTTTTGTTCCTGTCCTCAGTAGAACTGAGATTTAGCACCTCCTGCTGGCATTTAGCCCCCACCCCCATGTAGAAGGAGGCTGTGCTGTGTGGATGCTGAGAATGAAACACACCAGAATCAAATTATAGCACAATTCTAACACTGGCAGGAATTTTCTCTGGCCAGCTCTTGGGAACAAACCTGATGATCCTAAAAGAGAGGCAAGGCATTACTAGAAAAGATTGCCATATGGGGTGGCATCCTTATCAATGAGGGAGGTTGACATGATTGTATAAATAGTGTGGCCCCAAAGTAGTGACCATTCCCAAAGTAAACAGTCAAACCTAAAATGTTAGCCATAGCAGAGTTAGAATTCTACGCTTAAAAATGTCATCCATCTTACTAATGACTTATTCCATAGTGTGATCAAAAAGTTCATTAGAAATAGATAAATCCCAAGAAACTTAACCTCTTTTTCTCAGTTTTCTAACTAAAAAACATTTTTATTAGCTTCTCTATTCCATGCCCTTTTGCTCCTTTGGTAAGAATGTGGATAGGCAAATCTTGCTTTTACCTAAAGCTCAACATGCTGTAGAACCATCACAGTCTTTGGGATATTGGCACAGAACTGTGACACATAAGTTTATAATGTCAGTGAAATCCTTCTTTTTCTTTCCTGCTCATACAGAGCAGAAAGAGAGAGGATCTCCACTTTGTTGACAGAGCGGGTGAAACACAATTTATATGTAAATTGTCCATGTATGGCTTGTTGAAGACCTACTAATAGATATTGGTCTCATTGTGACAGTATACCAAGTATCCCTCAGTTTACCCAAAACAAAACAAGCAAAATTTTGTAAGCATTTTCATTTGTGTATCACAAAACATTCTGCCATCAGTAACTCAACTTTTATGTTCCAGAATCTGGCCCCATGCCCTCATCTCATCCTTTACCTATAGAGGAGGGATTTGGATCTCTGGTGGATTTTGTTTTCCTGTCCACTCCCTAGAAAAAATTTGCCACCTCCAAATTTTAGGTTCAGTAGTCAGGTGACTCAGCATCAAGCTACATTTCACTAGTCAGGCATTGCTAGAATGCCTCTGGATTGGTACCCAGCCTTAGGTCTTAATCCTGAGCCGAGTCTATCTTTGTTCTTGATGGGACACTAAATGCATATGTGAGATCACGTCAAAATCTATCAGCCCAGTAGCCTGGGGTCTCTGGATTTTTCTTAATTGTTTTTGTTTCCCCACTCCAGGATAGTAAAGTCCTATTTCTGAAACCTCACATTATAATTAAAGTTTTACTGCCACTGAAAATATCCCTGATTTAACCTGCCTGTTCTAGCCTTTGACCTGAGCCTCTGTGGTTTCCCTGTCACCTGGCTCTGCTCACACATTTGTCCCCATAACCCTCTATCTTCCAGCCTCCACCAGTCACTGGGCCTTCTGGACACGCTGACTTATTTTTCACCCTGGACTGACTCTTTTGAGGTCCAGATTTCAGTCACAGTAACCATACCTTCCCACTTCACCTGGGCTACAGTTGACCTTAGCCAATCCTGAGGTAATTCTGGAGGAAGATGAGTTTTGATATCACAGGAGCATACATAAATAATATGGGTAAATCATCAGCTATATTTAGGAGCAAATAACTTTTCTTTTAAAGAGTAGGAAGATTTCATACAAATATAACTTTCTACTGCTTGATTCTTCTACTCTCTTTTGGCTTCACTTGGGGGATGATAAGGGGAAACATATACTTCAAATATTTATTTTCAAATGAAAAACTTAGGTATATTTTTCTTCATTGTTGACTGAACCTAGCTGTCCATGCACCTTGAGATTGAAGATGGTTTTAGTTTGTAAATTACTTTTCTCTCTGTTTTTCCATTTTAAGGTATTACACAATGGCCTCATTATGGAGATGAACCATCCAGCAGTGGGGAAGATTTCAGTTCCAGGTTTGAATGTTTTTGTTATTTTTTCCTAATACTTTTCTTCATTAATTTTCTGCTGCAGGTGGCTTGATGACTCCCCAAAACAACTTATCAAGACATTATCCAAACTTATAATTTGGGTTGAAAGGGGATGGTAGGAGCACACTTGTAAGAAAGAAAGCTGAGACCACAGGGCTATGTCTTAGCTCTGAGGAATGTCTGATTGCCTCAGTGACAAAACAAGTTCACATTTCCTCATTCCATTTTGTGTCATTTTGTATATCCAAAAGTACATGATGTGATTATTATCAGATGGATAATAATAGATGTGGAAAAATATTAAGAAACATAGTGTGATTATTTTGGAATGAGAAAGAAAAACAGGGAAGATAGAAGCAGTCATTTTCTTCTGTAACTATGGTTTATGGTATAGATCTTGGCTTTACAAATCAGGAAACTAAATGTTTTCATTAAGGTCAGAAGT
Source organism: Heterocephalus glaber (assembly GCF_000247695.1). The sequence continues at coordinate 20,412,438 of NW_004624740.1, read as the reverse complement.
GAGTGAATTTTTGTAAGTTGACTCACGCCAGAAAAACGTACCCAAGACCGCTGCTTAGGCCAAATGCCAACCTTTTCATTTCTGGATGGAACTCTCTTTCTGATAGCTAGGAGCTGCATGCCTACTCTCAGAACATCCTGTTGAACAATTCTCATGACAGAGCTTAGAATTAATATCTCATCCTTACCAACTTCACTTTTCTGGTATCACAGTATTATTCCTCAGATCTGTTGTCTCTCCTCTGGGCGGTGTATGGAAAACACTCCATGTTCTTATTCATTTTGTCCTTATTTTCAACAATATCTACAAACTTTTTTTCTTTTCTTCTAATACAAGGCAATGAAATTAGCTAGGATCTAACCTTCATTATTGTTTTCTTGAAAGATTTTCCCTAGTCATCTTGTTTGGAATTTGGGCATTCCTCATACTGCTCAATCACCCAGGTCATATGGCAGAGGGCTTTTACAGCTGGAGGCATTCTGTGCACTAAGCTACATCCCTAGGCCTGTTTTTAGCTTTTATTTTGAGACAGAGTCTTGCCAAGTAGCTGATTTACCAGGCTGGACTTGAACTTGTGATTCTCCTGCCTCAGCCTCCCAGATTTCTGGAATGACAGATGTGTCCCATGGCACCCAACTGAGATACTGTATAATGTAGAAAGGTGATGAAACAAACTACTTCTAAAAACTAAGAAGTTCATTCATTCATTCATACCATTGAGCATATGCTATGTGCTAGGCACTACTTTAGGGTTAAAAACGAAACAGACAGCTTGAACCCTGGCCATGTGGAGTTTGTATTTAATGGAATGTTAGGTGACATAAGCAACCAACAAGTGTTTCTATGTCTGCAAAGAAAAGAAAGAATAGTGTGCTGCCCCAGAGAATGACAGCGGCAGGTGGGGACTCAAGTAGTTTGTGTGGCTCAGAGGAAGCTGGCCTGTGAGGGCTAGGGGGAGAGTATTGCATGCAGTGGGACCAGCAAGTGAGAGGGCCTGTGGTGGAAAGGTGGAAAAAGCAGGTGTAGACTAAGCCAGCATGAAAGAGCTGTGTGGACAATGGGGCAGGACTGAGACTAAAGAGATTAGCAGAGCCCTGAGGCCCCACTAAGGCTCAGTCTACCTTGATGTTAGGTACTGGAGCAAAATAACCCAAGGTATAACTTAGAGTAGGAGCCAAGTAGGGAAATTCTTACAGGAGTTTAGTTGATGGTCTTTTAAATTGGGGTCATGGTGGTAATAAAGTGAAGGAGGTGGTCAGAACCAAAAAAATGTAAGCATAGCACTTTCATTTTGAGAAGACTTTAAAGGGTACTTTGTAGTAGTTTTAAATTGTTTAATAGTGGACCTGATTGATATTCGAAATGAATCTTTGCTACCTAAAATAGATCAAAGCTGCCAGGCATGGTGGCACACACCCATAATCCTAGTATTCTGGAAGGGTGATGCAGGAGGATCACAAGTTCAAGTCCAGCTTGACTTAGTGAGAACTTAGTGACTTAGTGGGAACTGGCCTCATAAAAACAAACAAGCAAACAAGGAAACAAGGTTGGGGATGGCGCTCAGTGTGATGGTCCAGCATTGACAGATAGATAGATAGTTAGATAGATAGATAGATAAATAGATAGATAGAAGATAAAAGCAGAGTTTTCCTGAATGATAGGTTAACACTCCATCTGTGCAGCTTTCCTCCTCTGTCCCTACAGTGCCATGATTCTGCAAACATCTCTCTTTGGAATCATGGGCCCCAAACCACAACTCAGGAACCTTTGATCTAAAGATGATGTCCTATAGAGTCATCATAGTCCCCTGTGCATTAGAGGAAAGGGGAAGCATGTACAAGTCAATACAACTGTTAGCGTGATATGTGAGGAGAAAAGTCAGTGAGCAACCTAAAATGAACACACTGGTTGAAAGTAACACTGTCTCCATCCACATGTGAATGTGCTGGGTTTCCAGGGTAAAGAAATGAAGAACCAATCTCAGGAAAAAGGGAATGTTATTTTCAGATTTCTAAAGGGGAAGAATATCCCTGTTGTTCACTTTAATTTATAAAGATATTGTCCAATAATGCTGTGTAAGAACCATAAAATCTCAGGGGCATTCAGACATATGTCTTTAATTATTGCACGAGTGTCACATCTCTCTTTGCCGGGCTTATCTATTCTGATGTTTTAAGAGTCCTTAGTGAGGGAATAGCTCACCATTATTTAGAAGATGTTTATGTAGAAGTGTTGCCAGAGTAGATACAATGCACTAATTTACTCGTAATTAACTAATGTAACTCAAACACATACTCTCTACCTATAACTAAATGAACTGAACTTTGCTCTGTACACTATGTAGTGTGATCAAAATATACAATGAATGCTTAAATTGAAAAATTTATTACTGTAAAAGATACATTGGAATTAATCCCCCTCAAAATACCCTCCCTCCCTTTGAACACACTTGTCTGGTTCTTTTTGCCACTTTCTAAAAGTCTTCTTTCATGATTGTGTTTGGAGGTGTATTAAAAAGATATGGTGAATCCTGCTGCCAAGTGCCATCCAATGGAAAAGCAGCCTTGTAAAAAAACATTTCAGTGTGTTCCCATCCACCTTATTCAATGGATCTGACACGATGTACTTTTAGACTTTTTCCCAAAGTCAAAGTGACATAAAAGATGAATGTTTTGAATCAATTCAAGACATTCAAGCAGCCAAGACACCACAACTAAAAACCTTCATGAAAGAGGACTTCCAGAACTGCTTCAGACAGTGGGAAGAATGGTGAGATATGTGTTTGAGGAGAGGGGCCATCTTTTGAGGAGGATTAATGGTGATGTTTCTTTTATTCTAATGTTTTTTAAAATTTTAAATATTCATTATATGTTTTAATCATACCTGGCATATGAGTTCTGGCAAGAAAGCTGAATGGGCCTAGTCCCTCATGGAGATATAGTTTGCAGAGAAAGCAAGCATGAACAATATGTTTTGAAAAGTGACATGAATGTTTCCATGGAGAGCCAGAGGTGACAGCAGGATGACTGAGAGCACAGACCATGGCTGCCTCGGCTAGTATGTGGCTGAGGAGTGAACTCTGTGTGTTTGTGCATATGCGTGTGTATTTGTGTGCATGTGTGTGTTTGTGTGTGTGTGTGTGAGAGACAGAGGAGCTGAGGAAACACTCTGATGGAGAAAGTGGGGGGGTGGGCTCAGAATTACCCTGGAGAGGGAGCCAGAGGCCAGATGAATAAGATCTGAAATACAGCTAAGGACCAAGTTAAAAACAAATCCGAGATCTCTAAGCTATCTATACGGAGGGCTCTGAGATTCTGCCTATCTGCTGGGTGAAAATTGAACTTGGAAACAGCTTGGACAGGAACCTCAGTGCTGTCTTAGCAGAAGTTTTTGTGGACTGATTGTAGGAGTAATTTCTGGCTCCCTTGAAAAATTCATAATGCCTGGAATTTTAAACTGTGAAATTGATTTAAAAAATGTGTGTTTATTCAGTACAAAGATGAAAGGGCACCTTAAAGTTCCTAACACATTTCTGAAACAAGAGATTTGCCACTACATAAATATCACCTTATTTGTCACTTTACTGGAAAGATCTTGCATAAATTGTCGCATTGCTTTGGAGTGCTGGTTTCCACTGAGCTGGTCACTATTTGCATCATCCTCATGTCACCTCACTGGCCACTGTGGATTTGTAGCCAGAACAGAGAGTACTGTCCTCACCTGCAGTGTGAAGGTGCCGACATGGACTTCTTGGGGCTGAGCTCCAAACTTCAGAGGATGTCAGTGAAATCGAGTTTGATGTGGAGCTCTAAAGTTTCTCACCATGTAACTGTTTTCAGTATGCACTGTGGTCATTGGATTTCAGCAGCTCTTCTGGTAAGAGTCCAGTGGTGAGCATGTCAGTGCTCTGGAGGGAAGGTGGAAAGCACTCTTGCAAGCATGCTAGCACATTCTAAATTGAATTACCATTGCTTGCTGGGCCCTTGCTCTGTGTTTTCCAAAAGCATCTTCAAATTCTTTTAAATAATACATTTAAGAGTTTTCCCCATAGTATTTTAATGTCACACTTAGAATCTACATCAATGGTTAGTCAGTAAATGTTGGATGAAAGAAGTGTCACCATGATGGATTAGCTGGAACCAAATTATTGAAATATTGATATTTGGCTTTTAAGGTATATGTTTTAAAAGTTGAATTACTTCTTTATTTGATTATCTGACATACTGTATTTCTAAGTGTTTTTCAAGACTTTATAAAGGATGATCTAAAAATGCCTTTCTGGATTTGAAACAGTATGCTTTCAAAAGCTCCTGTAAGATATTTAAAGTCCCATCAACACCTTTTATTCCAAACTAATAAAGTTTTCTGGGTGATGACTAGTATCAAAAACTATTAGATAATACATATTTTTAAAGATGATTTGTGCATTTTAATGAATGGATTGGCTACCTGTGGAAGCTCTCTGAAAGTGATTTATGTCACTTATTTGTTTCAGTTTGAAGCATGTACAATAAATGGAGTAAACACCTAATTTCTTTCATGGTTACAAATCTTGCTCTTCTGTGCTGTACAAGCCTACACCTTGCCCTGTTACTTTTAGGTTTTCTTCCCTATAGATAGAAAATCATATAATGTTCTGAAATCACATATCCTCAAAGTGCAGTTAAATTTCTATAATGGATAACAGCCGAGGGGAAAACTGTCACAAATGTCACTTGGGAAAAAGAAAAATTAAGAAACAAAAGTTTTACCTTATATCGTCTCATAAAGTTTAAATATGTTGGTCCGCAGAAGGAAAGTGAAATAAAACCAATGCAAGAATTAAAAGTGAGATAAGTTATTTCTTCAAGGTAGAAAGGCTTTTCAGATGGCAACAGGAAAAGTGTGTAAAGTTTTTGTGCTGTGTGTAGTGCACAATCTATCTTCTGGAAAGAGCATACTCCTTCAGGGACCAGGGTAAGCAGCAAAAAGAGGAAAAATGAAAAGAAGGGACTACAGTCTGTAGACAGGAAAAAGGGAAAGCTGGCAGGGAAGTGAATTTTTAAGTAGACTAGCCATGGTACTTCCCAAAGTCCTTAATTATTTTTAACATTATTAAACCCCTAATGCATGCCAGGGTACTCATAGTGAAATCAATCAGGTGATTTGACATTGAATGCCTGGAGCCTTCTCTGGAAGTTCTACTCCCTTGAGGCAGAATCTTAGACATTGTTCCCATTTGGTGGGAAATGAACAGCTGGTGACTTTCCTTCCTAGGAGAGCTGGGAGGAAGCAGAGGAGGCGTGAATTGCATCCCTAGGAATGTCTTCCATCAGGCATCACAGAAGCTCCAAGAACCAAGTTACTGTCATTGATTTGACTTAGGGAATCTCCATCAACTATGGTTATCTGTGCCATGAGGAAGAAATATTTTGTGAGACCTGGGCTTTCATACTCAGAGAACTCATGGGTCTGGGAAAGTGGCCAAGAACTCAGTTATTCCTCTGCAGCATGTCCTCATCCACCCAGACCCCCTGGGTTCCTTATAAGTGAATCTGCCTAACAAATAAGCAAACTCTTGCTGCAAACTAACCCTGTGCTATCAATGAAATTCTGGGTGCAGAGTAAGGTTCCACTATGAGGAAGTGATATTCACCATGCTAAAGAATTTTGTTGGGTGATTATGTAGTTGGACTTCTATGTTGTTTGGAATATTTTTTCAAGTACAATATGCAGAATGATCCCTGAGTTTAGAGCTAAATTTGAAATAAGCTTATTGGATTGCTAAGTGTAGAATGGCATATACAAATCAAAACCAAAACAAAGTAAAAAGATACAGCAAGAGTGGAAGCCTTAAAGATAGTAAAGAACTTAAAAGGTGGACCAGAAATTCTTTGGGATCAGTTCTTGAAAATCTGGTGTATTAGCTGCAGCTGACTTTTCGTTGGGTACCCAGGAAAGTCTTTTTCTGGATCAGATTTATGGAGTGACTTTCCTGTGGGTTATTAGGGAATAAATTAAATTAATTAAATGTGATTAGGCATTTAAACTGATCGATGAAGTAAAAACACATACCACCTAATAGCTAAATACAAAAGTTTAAAAATTGTTTTTCAGTTTGGACATCGATGTCATGGACCTCATTTGGATAATCAGTTAGTTAATTTATCTTTGACTTCAAGTGCTTTCAGCCTGGAGTGAGTTACTTGACTCATTGCTGAGTTTATTCATGGTTGGAGAAGGGGTCATTTTAGTCCTCTCCTAAGAAAAGTGACTCTGCTTTCCCCCAGCATTACCAAGAAAGGGCTCTGGTGCAGTAAATGATGGTGGTAGAGCTGAATTCTGTAGCAAAGTCATTTTCTTTAAATATGAATCCTTAACACATAAAGAAATATCTCCGCTAACATGATCTATTCAGAGAAGGTATTAATGAAGCAAGCCATCTTTTAATTGAAATAGTCATAGTTGAATTTTAACTAGGTACACAGTGTTCTGTTAATGTTAAAAAGAGATGTTGGATGGAGGTGAAGAAATAGTAGTAAAAGAGTTAAACAAAATACTCCATATAACAACCAATGGGTCATGTGCAATATCCCGCTTGTCACCCCCAAGCCTTAAGGAATTGGAAGTCCTACGCTGGGCCTGTGGGCCTCATCGCTAACCTCCCCAGCTTAAATGAATGTTGTTCTCTGTGTCCATTATTTATCAGCTGTGGTGAAATCCTCCATACAATATGTCCATGTCATCATATGTGTGTCTGGCTTTGGCATTAGTTCAGTGTGTTTGGGGGATTATTTTCTGAGTATAATTAAGATACCATACAACAGGAAAGGCCTGAGGGACTTTGAAATGCTTCCCCAATTTTCCCTTTATCTGGGCAGGTGGGCAGTGTGACTCTCAGGGTGGGTAGAACATTGGTCTAACTAATCTGTCCTGCTCTAACTACTGTTCATGTCTGTTCAAAGTATTCCTAAGAACTCTAAACCCTGATCATTTCAAGAAGAGTTGTGAAGTTATGCAAAAACATAATTTGAATTAAGTTAAAAATAGAAAAAAATAATTTAATATAAATATTTTTGGAATGTGAAGAGAGTGCATGATTAAATAAAAGTACCACTAACAGAAAGCTAGAGTGACCCTACCTCGCATAGATTTACAGAATACCCTAACACAACTTTATCTCCCATAAACTCCTCAACTGACTCTGCTTTCTTTTTGTTGCCAAGTCTTCAAGTTAATGTGTGACCTTAAGCAACTCACTTCATTTTCTAGAACCTTTAAAGGATCAATCATTTCAGTGTTTAAATTTAAAGGAAAAACACAATCTACTGTAGTGCATATACTTATATTTTATGAATAAATTTTAATGGTATCATTCCTATGGCGTATTCAAGCTAAGAATGCAAATCTGAGTGTAAGGTAACAGTTGTTGAGTGCTTTTCTTTACATGCTGTATATATAAGCACTTAATGTATACAATTTATTTCATCTCATGTCTGGAACATAAGAAAGCCGTAAATTATATCCATTTTACAGATGAGAAAACCGACACTTGAATGTTGCTGTACTAATCAAATATATAGCAAGTCAAGCCCAGGTCTAGATATATCTGAAGTCTCTCCTTGTTCTAGCCAAAAAGGAAAGTTGAGATTTCTATGGAGTTTTTTTACCTTATGATTTTGATCTATAATTTAAAGGCACCTGAATGAATTTTAAATGTTTTCTTTGAAAATCATCAGGGAAAATTATATAAATCATGTTAAAATTTTAAGACTTTAAACTTAGACTCTTTTTATGATTGTCTTACGAAGTCTATAATTGTTTTTTTTCTATTTAAATAAATCAGAAGTGTATTGTTAAGCCACATTGATATTCTCAAGAGCATATAAGTGTAAATGCAGCAAAACATGTGGATTATATTTCCTTCAAGTTGTACTGTTTTTCACACATTAACAGAAATGCAGTTTGAAAGAGAGAAAAAAAGAAATGTTTAGGATCTCTATGTAGATTTCAATCATCAAAAGACCAAGAAGTTAAGCTGCCACTCAGACTTACCTCAATTTTTTGTCCTTTTTTTGGGGGGGGGATATGGTGTTAGTGTTTAATAAAAGCAGACTTTCTATTTGGGAAGATAGAAAAGTATTGACAATGGATGACAGTGTTGGCAAGGGATTGTTGCATAACGATGTAAATGTACCTAGTGCAACAGAATTGTACACCTAAAATGGTTAAAATAATAGATTTTGTTAAATATATTTCTACTACAATAAAATAATATTAAGAAAAAGTAATTCAGTAACTTCCATTTTCATATATATATATATATATGTGGTCTGCATACAAGATAGAGTAGAATGGAGAATATATAGGCTCAGAGAGACCTAAGAGCAAAACCAGGCTTTACAATTTATAATTGAAGCTGACAGACAGTCTAATCTTTCTTAATGACATCTTATTTGCAAAACAATGATCAAATACCTCATTACAACGTATAATAATTAAGTAAGTTACACCGAGTTCCTGGAACATAGAATGAATAAGTGGAAGCTCTTTGTAGATAATTAAAAACCTTAGCATTTATAGTAGCCAAGGGTCTTTGAGAAAAGAAAACTAGCCTCATTACTAATTATTTTTCAACCCTTAAACATTAAAATAATTCTGCCTATTTCTCTAAGAAATACACTAAAACAAATCATTCTTTTGTTAACAAATGTTGTCCAATCTTTACTCTGTACCATATGCTGGTTGACAGAGCAGCTTAGTCGGGGGACATGTGACAGGGACCAATCAGAGCCCATGTACTGAGAACAGGGAGACCCTGAGACTGCGGCTGTTGCATATGTGTGAGGCCAAATGGGTCCCTTCATCTGTTTTCCAACTCAAAGCTCTTGAGTAAATATTTTGTGCATAAAGTCAGTGGAGACCATGTAGCATGAAAGGCTCCCTTCAAAACATTATTCTTTGACAAATCATGCAGTTGAAAATAATTCAGAGATGAGACTGTCCAATATTGTTTGGGGCACGTTAGAGAAGGACCATGACACTGCAGCATTTCCTGTAGGACCCCTGGCCTCTTGCGAACTTATCAAGTTGTCCCACCAAGAAATGACCCTTCTGGCAAACAGCTTTGGGAAATCTACACTAAACAAAAGCTACTGAGTTTTGTCGACCTTGGCATTTCTCAGAACCATTGATATTCTAAGAAGTGCTTCAGTCTCTCCAAGAGGGGTGTAAAATGCCATGGTTCCTGAAATTGTTTGACAAAGCTCCCGAGCTCTTATGAGGATCTTGAGGAAAGTGATTTGTGGGACACCCCAGTGGGCATGTGTGTCCCTTGAAACCACATGAGTCAAGTCATAATGGCATTTACTGGAGAAATTGGCTAGTTTACACTAACAAAGGGAGAGAACTATCACATGAACCTATACAACTAACTGTCCTCCAAAGGTCAAAATTTTCTCTTGGTTCTTAGCTCAAGAGACCAAGGATCCTAAAAGCTGTTAGAAGAATGTTCTTTCCTCCATGAAGGCTGAATGTTTGTGAACATTGAACAGGAGAGGGTCAGCCAGGAACATGCTGAGGACAGGGTAGGCAGAACCTATGTGGCCAAGGGATCATGGGGCGGGCACCCCAATTTCACACTTAATAACCTCAGCCCCCACTTAGTGAGAGCCTCATTTGACAATGAAAGGCATTAATAATGAAAATAGACTGAGGATAGCGCTGAAGTGCAGATCAGGAATAGCTCACACGGTGATGCTCTTACACTAGAAGCAAAAACTATCCTGGGATCTAAAGAAATCACTTAAGAGGAAAACACTTTCTCTTCATTGAGCCTCAGGAAAGCTGCACTAGGAGAATTCTGCACAATTGTTCATACTCTAGCTTAGAAAATGGAGTTGATTAAGTAGAAGGCATCTTTTAAAATGTGACAAAGATGATGAGGTGATTAAGGGGTAGGATTTAAGTGGCAAGATGTGGAGAAATTAAGACGTATGACTGAGTAGCACTGACAGTGGAGTATATGATAGCTGGCTATAAATATCCAATTAATTGCCTAATCTGGCAAATGAGAAGAAGCAGGCTTTAACCACCAAAAAGGAAACTTGAATTGAAGTATATTAGGGAAATAGTATTTAACAGTAAGGGTGACTTGACTGCCAATGAATGAGAAAATCAGTTGAGTTACTTGGATAAAGATTCAGGAAGGTACTTTTCATTGTTTGTCATTTTCATCCTAATGACATTCTGACAGTAACAGACTATTTTCTTTGCAAAAGATGCCGAAGTTTATGTTTGTTAGGAGAAGAAATTAAAAAACAGAGAATTATGTGTAAGTTGTGGCAAGGTATTGTGAGCTGGTGATAGCCCTTACAGTTGCTTCAAGCTTCCTCTCTTCCCTTAAACTGAATTGTAGTACTGTTTAATTATATGAGTCACAGAAAATCTGTGCATTGCATTACACTCTACTGTATGTGGAGGTTTGTAATGCAAACCATAAGAAGGAGAGTTACTATAAGGAGCATTTAGTAAAACTGGCTAACACTGAGCATGATTATGTGTTCAGTGCTTTACAAATATAGTATCTAGTCATCATATCAACACTGTGAGAGAGGCATTGACACCCCCATTTTACAGATGAGCAGACCTCTGAGAAATTAAATAACACTTCCAAGATCACTCAATTGGTACATCACAAAGCCAGAATTTGCATTCAGTTCTGAGTTACTAAAAAAGCCACACCCTTTTATTACAATGCTATGCTGCCTCCTGAAAGCATTTTTAATCAGCATTTTTATAAACCTTAGACAAATGGCTTAGTGTATATGAAGCACTCTTAAGAGTAAAACGGTTTGCTGATGTTTGAGTGTGGGTGATCACTAAGGGTGCTACCCACACTGAACCCAGATAATACTTTGGCATGGTTTTAGCAAGCAGCTTGCTCCAGGTTGCTCAGGGAGTGTGATAGCAAGACTAGGAGAAAGGGTGGTTGGCTCCAACTTGCTGAGCATCCACAGCTGGTATATGGAGGGGCCTGGCCAGATCTGCCAAACAGCATCCAGATTTGATTATAACTTTTCTTTGTGGTCGTTGAAGCTTTTTGTTATTTCTTCCCTTCTGTCATAGACTTCAGATCTCTTTTCAAATAAGCAGAAATGATTCCTTATTTCTGAGCGTTTCATCGTTGGTGGCATTGTGGAATGTCCCACTATGATGGGGGGATAGGGCCAATTATAAAGAAGAAATTCCTCTTTGGCTTGCGTGTTTATATGAAAATGCCAAAGCCACCAGCTGTTACAACAGCAGGACTAGGGTAGAGCCTCTTCCTCAACTGTCTTACAGCAGATATACAGCAGGGAGAGATCATTCCAGCAGGCTTGATTAGAAGATGAAAAAAAATCCCACGAAAAGTGTGGCACTGGATTCATGAGGGGTATAGTGTCAGTTACTTTTCTTGTTGCTGATAAAAAATACCTGACACTCAAAGTTGAAGGAGGAAAGGTTCATTTCAGCTCATGGTTTATAGAGGTTTCAGTCCATAGTCCCCCAGCTCCAAGGCAGGGTGGAATGGCAGAGGGGCATCAGAGAGGAGAAACAATTCATGGCAAAGCAGGGCAGACAGCAAGGCAAGCAATAAGCCACAAGTGACAACAACAGCTTCTTTCTGCCCCTTTTATATTCCATCTAGGCTATGTGGTTTAGGGAGTGTGCCAAAACAATCAGTGGACTAATTTAATAATCACACACCCTAATCCCAGCATCACATATTTATCTCCAACCGCCTCTGAAAAAGCCCCACCTATGACTGCATGAGGCTTTGTGGAGAACATCTAGTCACAAACCATAACATATAAGAAATTTAGGAAATATATCCTTAGCATATCTCATTTCGTTGAGAAGTTCCTGAATTATAAATATAGAAATGACAACTCAGATTCCAACCACTGTCTATTCAAATATCTCACCTCAGCTTACCACTGAGGAATATTTTTCTTGAATATAGAATATAGATTGAAAAAATTAATTTCACAGTCCTATTTATGGAACACTTGAGACAGTCAGTCCATCAATGTTATTGTTGCCTCATTTGCCTTTTTTAGCCATCAAGACTGACTGCTTATTTCTTTTACATTCAGGGAGCGTATTTCAACTCTGAGGAATTTCATAGCAGAACCTTATTAGAGATGGTATATATCATCTTGTTTGACTATCTTTATAATACTTTCTTCTTTTCTTAAAAAATATATATAAATGGTATGTTAATACAGATGGAAAAATCAGATCTGACAGGGAGGTTGAAAACAATAAGTTGTTATTTAAACAATTCTTCTGGAATCATTCAAGAGAGTAGGGTGGAGTAGAGTCTGAAACAAAATAAAACACTCCTAAAGCTCATATTTTTTAAATGAAGTTTAATTTATTTTCCTGAAAATGCTCTCCTTACTTTAAATACACTTATTCCATTGTTCTCACCACTTTCTGAAGCAGTTCTGGAGGTCCTCTTTCATAAGTGTCTTTAGTTGCCCTGTTGTGGCTGCCTCAGTGTTCTGAATTCATCCAAAGTGTTTATCTTTTATGGTCAATTTGACTTGGGGAAGACCTAGATGTCTCACGGTGCCACACCCAAGGAATAGGATGGATGAGAATACAACATAATGTTTTTACCAGTTTTTCTTTTCACATCATGGAATTCAGTAAGAGCATTCACCATATTTTGATCATACCTCATAAAAACACTCACAAAAGAGGACTTCCAGAACTGCTTCAGAAGGAATAATGACATAAGTGTGTTTGAACCAAGGGAAAGTATATTGAGGGGAATTCATGACAATGTGTCTTTTACTGTAATAATTTTTTAAAAATTTAAATATTCACTGTATATTTTGATCACCCATTGTAGAAGATGAGCTGTAAATTTCTTAGATGTAAGATTATAAATAGGACCCACAATCAGCTCTCCCAAGCAGGCCATTGTTCTTTCTGTGGTAAAGAAGCTTATTTTTCTCTGTTTTTCCAATTTTGGAAGTTCTGCATGTATATCCTAGCTCCAGTTATGATCCGTATGACACCACGGTGCTTTTTAACCTCCTTTGTCAGTGCAGAGCAATAGTCCCTAGGTCCTCAGAAAATACAAATGACAACTGGTTCCTAATTTGGTATTTTACATCCACCAAGATGTAATGACCATTTTGATTTGTTAGTTTCCATTGATTTTTCTTCTGATTTTTTTCTTCTGATCTATTTTTCCAGATAGTCATGATATATCCCAGTAAGATGAATACAAACAGCTGTCATTTAAACACATTTGGTCTTGAATCAGATTAGAATTATAGGAACTCCAAACCAGAGTTTCTTGTCATTCCAGGTAAAATTCTAAGACATTTACTGTGGAACAGGATTACAGGATTATTTTTATTTCAAAAACAAAACAAAACAACCAAACCAAACCAAAACAAAACAAAAACTTTGTTTGAAAATGGTTCTTGGTTTCTTCCTTTTAAACTCCCTGCCTGGGAGCCAAAGAGCCTATTAAAAATGCTTTCAGGGACATATTATTTTGAAAAAAAAATAAAAATCATGTGTTTCTTCTAAAATTCATGAAAAAAAACCCTTACTTTTTTTGCCTTCAAATCATCTATTTGACATGTATCCTTTGTCCTTATTTAAAGGGTATAGGAGGTATTAGCAAAGGCTAAAACAAGGCACATGTATGGAGAAAAAGCCAGAATTTATGACTGAAAAAGAATAGATGGGGTGCTCACATTGGAGTGATTTCTGAAATTGTCTTAATCTGTACCCCCCGGAAACCAGCATGCCTCACATGCAGGGAAACCCTCTCACTGCAGGGCCTCTTCCTGTCCTTTTCTAGAATATCAAGCATCACCCTCTAAGTTTTCAGCCATCTATTTTCTTTGGACTGCTCTTCTTTACCCTTATTAAATACTTCACATATACAAAAGGAAATGTCACCATTTAACCTGTGGTGGAAAAAGGAAAAAGTTTATTTCAGTATTCTTCTTTTTAAGTACCATGGAACTCTGTTATAACCTTTTATTCTTGTATTCCAATGTAATGTGATTAAAACTATGAGCTACCCAAAGTGTAGAAAAAGTGATACACATTTTCCATACACATTATAGGTGGTAATCCTGCTATTTTGACAAATTTCAGCCATGTATCTTCATGTATGGGGCTGCTGGTTGATTATTTTTCTTCTCCCTCAATTCTAAATTACTATAAATCCCAATGTCAGTTTCCTTTTTGTTTTCCTAATAGGAAATGAAGGTTTCAATATGTTAGTGAGAATTAAGCCTTTCAAACAAATATTTTTTTCCCTGAAACTTTCTACTATGGTATATAGAGAGCACTGATGGGTAATTCGAAAATAGTTCAGGTTTAGGTTTCAGCACATATATGTATAGACCGATCTTCCTGCCTATGTATTCAATTTGAGATATATGTCTGTTTATTGTGACATACTTTCAAATGTTATATCAAATATTTCAAATATTATAAAATGTAAGTTATTAATATCATCTTGTACATAATATATCTCGATTCTTATTTTTCCCATTCCCCTGCACTCCTTTAAAGCCCTCCACCCCTTATATACATAAGCTTTGTTAGCAATTTTTTCTTACTTTCAGATTTTTTCCTTTCCCTTCTTTCCTTTCCCCTGTCCCCCCTTTTCCCTTTAACTTTAAACATTTTCTTCCTATTTCACAATATCTGTTATACATTTTCATCCTCATTTACACCTTGACTTTATCAAGCCAGAGAAATGATTTGATATTTACATGTGTGTCCTATTTATTTCACTTAGAGCATGGCCTCAAGGTGCAAATATTTAGCTATAACTGTCTCTAATTTTTCATTTTTTATGGCTGAGTAGTACTCCATTTAATAAAAACACCACATATTTATCCACTCACCAGTTGATGGGATCTTAGGCTGCTTCCCAGATTTAGCTATTGCAAACTGTGTTGCTATAAACATGGGTGTGCATATGTCGCTGTGATGTGATTCTTTTAATTCTTTTGGGAACATAACCAGCAGGGGAACAGTGGATCAACTGGGAACTCTAGTCCTAGTTTTTAAGGAATGTCCACACAAATTTCCACACTGGTTACACCAGTCTACACTCACACCAACAGTGGAGAAGGGGTCCTTCTTCTTGCAGCCCTGCAATCATTTGTTATTCATTGATTTCTTTTTTTAAATTAATTTTATTGGTACATTTTAGGTATACAGTATAATGACATTCATCATTGGAAATTTGCACCTTTACATAATCTCTCTTAGTTCTTAATATTACCCCTTTCCCTGCCCTCCCTTCAACCCCTCTATCCCTCCCTGTTTACAAAGGCTTTGTTTCCATTTTTTTCATTTTTCTCATATTAATTCCATCCCCTTCTTTCCTGTTCCCTACCCCTCCCACTTCCCCTTCCCCTTTGCCCCTTTTCTTCCTATTTCACATTATCTATTATATCTTTTAGCCCTTATTTACACTTTCAGT
>NW_004624740.1:20368492-20392327 GCF_000247695.1 Heterocephalus glaber | reverse complement strand
AATCATGTCTTGCACTAGGGGCACAATTTCTCCTGTTATCTGAGAAATTATTTCTGATTTCATTTTTTCCAGATCCTCTTTTGTTTCCAGTTCAGTGGGTCCAGGTGGTTGAGTATTAGAGTGTTCCATCTTATTTCCCTTTGGCTTTGCTGTAGGTGATCTGGAAGTCTGGTTTTGAGACTTATTTACGTGTTTTCTCATTTCGTCTGGGGCAGGGGGCTGTTAGCACCTGCACAGATTACCTCCTCTGAGCTGGGAGAGGTGGGACAGGGGCCGGGCGCAGCGGTAAGGATGGTGACCCAAAAGCCCTTTCCTGTGGGCTGGGAGCAGCGGGAGGGATGGTGGCCAGGAAGCCCCTTCCTCTGGACCAGGAGCAGTGGGACAACGGCTCAGAAGCCCATACCTCTGGGCCGGGAGCAGCGGGACTCAGTACCTTGGTGTGGTGGTCTGGTGTCCTGTGCGTCTTTGTAGTGTTGAACCAGGTGGCTGCCTGTTGGCAGCAGGGTGATTCGGTGTCTTCCGTGCCACCCAGGACCTCGGTAGGGCGTGGGCAGACCTGCTGGTCTGCAGTGGGGTGATTTGGCATCTTCCACCTGACTGGGGGCTTCCGTAGCACGTGGGCAGACCTGCCTGTCTGCAGCGGGCTGATTCGACGTGTTCTGTCTCTCATCTACTTTCTCCCTGAACTCTTGTCATTCTGAGCTTGTCAAGTTTCCTGAATGGACCAAATCATTTTTCCCCTGTTAGTATGCATGTGTTGTTTCCTCTTTGGTGAATGGCTTTTATGTTTTGCCTTAATAGCATCTATTCTCTGCATCAGAACTTTATCTACAGAGAGCCCCAGATAATAGATTTAAACAGAACTTATTGTCTCTCCTATAATGGTCTGGAGTTGGGAAGTTCAGCACTTGAGTGACATTTCTACTTTAGGATGTCCTCAGGAAATCAGGATACTTCTAGGTCATTGCTCTGCCATCCAGGATGTATGGTACTTGTCATTATAGAGTAAGGTGGCATTTAGAACTCTGGTTATCACATCTATGTTCCAAATGGAGGATTAGAGGAAAACACAAAGAAGAAAAAGACCAAAAATGCATGCTTTATATCTTCTGTGTAAGGTTCCTGGAAGACATATGATTATACTTCTATTCATGTACATTAATAAGTATATAATTTTTGGAAAGAGGCTTGTAGGTGTCATTTTTATTTTGGGGTTAGGGTGACATTTGGCTTATGGAAAAGCAGTTGCACTGTGAAAGAAGAGAAATGACATAAATGGACAATACACCATATCTCCCACAATATCATTCAAGACTCAGCTAATACAGTTCTTGCATAGGAAGACTACTATTCACCAAGTTGCTGGCTGTGCCTCCTTTTTATACTCAGACTACCTGTGAATACCTAATTTTACTATGATCTTGGACAACAAATTATCCACTAGACCATGAGCAATTTAAGGCAGGAACTGTTTTTATCACTCTATTGTCTAGCTGCTAAAATGTGTCTATATTGACTGTGATTGAATTAATTAATTAATCCTCAAAGGGTTTTAGATATTTGTACCTACAAAATTTTGAAGTTTAAGTAGATATATGAACTTACATACTGTACTTTGTGTTCATAGCTTTGTTTAAATTCCTAGAAACTTATGAGTGTATATGCAAATAAATGATGAAAGTAG
Organism: Heterocephalus glaber; assembly: GCF_000247695.1. The sequence continues at coordinate 20,390,643 of NW_004624740.1, read as the reverse complement.
TTATGTTTTATGTTTTGTTTTAAAAAGTTAGAATTCTGCACTTATCAAGACATATTTACTTTCCTCCATACTTCCACTTCTACCTTGCTGTGTATTAATAGTTTAGAAAGAATTAAGGTCCATTTGTATTAGTTTATTCATTAAAACACAGCAGATTACATGTGGACCCTGATTTACATCAATACAGATTATGTCAGTAAGTGTTACTCTATTGTAACAGAATATGCAATTTTTTCTAGCATTTTTTTTCTGATGGTCTCCCTTTCTGTACTGTGTTTAACACTGCCATGAGGTTATCAGAGCTGAAAAGGTAAGTACTGTGGTTCAGAGAAATCCAAAATCTTTTAGCATTCTTTCAAGTTCAAGCAACTAATTTTATCCTAGTCAGATGAGTTTAAGATTAGTTGGAGGAACATAAGTGTAATTATTACTCCTATTGTTTTAAATATCCTCCATTTTAAGGATTTAAAAAAAATTAATAGATATTTATCATTTAATGAGTAAATAAAACAAATGAGAACTGAAAGGAAATATAATTTAAAAAGACATGATACAGTACTTACTGTTAAAAATATCTAATCTACTAAGGAAGAGAGATTATGTTAAAAGTAATAGTGGGTTAGAGTAGCTATTATCTGAGGATAACTGAGCAAATATGTGAATGAGCACATGAAGTGGGGAGACCTCTTAAGAGTGTTATATAGAGTCTTCTATGAATTACCCTTTCATATTTTTCCACCATATTATACTTCAAGAACAAGTTAAGGGCAATAAATTTTACACTTTTCAACCTTATGTCTTTAAACAAAGCAATTTGCCTAGGTTGGTCTTGATCTATGCCTGTTGTCGGAGAATTATTATTAATAATTCCTTCTTTTACCTGCTAAAGGAATCAGCCAATATAAAGCCCACTCCTGTAGCCACAGTATTGTTTACTTACCTTCACTTCACCCTTCTTCCTCATTTTCCACCTAAAAAGCATAGAGGGGGAGGACAGAGTAACATTTTCCTCGAAATCTTGTTTAGCTTTGGTTCTCATATTCCTGATACCTCCTGTTGAAAATCATCTCATGCTCCCTCCAGTCTTCCAGATTGCTTCATGTTCCTGTGGTTTACAGATAAAAGCTTTTATTCTTTGGAGGACAACATGCTTCTGCTTTTTCTTTTTTTTTTTTTTAAGACTGATTTCCATGTTTGAGCCCGTGAGCATGTCTTTAAATTACAGTGGGATCATCCAGCGTCCACCAGGATAGATGATAGTGGGATCACCAGAGCTTATTCTTCTACGTGCTAATCCTTTCAAAATGTTTTTCATTTTAAGGGGATTCTTTGTAAAATATTTTCCCTACTTTCTTAATGAGGATTTAATAAAATGGATACTTTTCTCTTTTGCTAATAATTATAAATGTTCCTTATTGTATTGTTTTTTTAAAGTGATATCCATATAGACTAGTCATGTGGAGTTGTTTTTCCTTTTATATCATTTTTAAATTAGAATCTTTTTAAAAATCACATTCTCTTGGTATTGCCTCTTTTAATCCCTTTTTCTAACATATGATGTGTTTTTTACTAATCTGCTTTTGGCTTGCAAACATTGTCAGGAAAGTGATCAGAATTGTTAATAAGATCAAGGTACAATTGCTCTAAGTGATTAGCAGCTCTCTGATGGAGAAAAGCTATGGGATTTTATGACATCACTCTGCCTGCAGAGATACTTTTTGTGTCTGTACTTTTTGTCTGTGTTCCAAATATTTGAGTGTAGAATAGTTGACCTCTAGATAAGTAAAGTGTTTTTGTAATTCCATTTGAAAATCAGTGTGGAAAATGAAGGTGTGCACCCTGTGGAGAAAGTTGAGGTCAAGTAATTCATTCCTGAAGTGGTGCCTTCATAAAGATTCACTCCAGGTTCTGAACTAGTATTAACCAATCAAATTGCTCCCTGAGGAGCTCTCACTTCCTAGGTCAACTCTTAATACTCCACAGAGCTGTTTCAGCCTTCCAAATACTTGCCTGGTGAATAAAGAGAGAAACAGGAAATCAGAGTGAAAATGGATGCTATAAATCTGTTTTATACAGAAATGTGTTGAACAACTTTTAGTGAGGGCAAATATACTTACATCAGATTTTAGAATTCCACAATACTGTTAATCCATCTGGGAACTGACATCTTTTTTCTCTTATATTTCTTTCTTTCCCTAATTTAAGACTTGCCATGATTGCTTAAGTGTTCAGATTATTTCAGAGTTTTGGAAGTCAATCTTGATTCTTTTTGATTTTTTATTATTTATTTAGTTATTTTGAGAGAGGGTTTTGCTCTGTTGTTCAGACTGACCTGGAACTCATGGCAATTCTCCTGCCTCAGCCTCATGGGTGATGGGATTACAGGCATGGGCTAGCCCACCTGTCCATTCTTTTTTATAAAGGAATAAATCACAATCCTTCTAAAAGCCACAGGGAAGATGCACAACTCTATAAAGTGTTTTAACTTATCTAGTCAAACCCCAACAGTTATTGCCAAGGAATGCCTTCAGAAGTGGCAGGCAAATCTAAAAACTAAAATATTTTCTCTAATTTACATAAAAGGAGCTCCATATGTATAATAATATAAATGTATCTGTGTTGTATCTTTACAATTAGATGTTATTGATGAACCTGAAAAGTTCCCAGACAGCAGTATCTCAAGTCAGTAATTTATTTCCTCATTTCTTATTGTGGCGATGTGGAAGTTGCTGATTGTATGGGCTTTTGCTACATTTTCACTTTCAAATTCTCAAATTTAACCTGTCATCTAAAGGCATTGTGTCTCACTGGAATGTGATTAAATTTAACAGAGTTATTTCTGGTGTTGATGATATTTGTATACAGATTATGAAGCCCTGAAAAGAGTTAAGGGTTTTGATTATATATTGGCTTTTCCCACAAGTTTCATATTTTCAATCTACCCCAAATATTGCAACTGTGAAATATAATGACTGAGACATTTTGGCAAGAAAACACTAATTTGTTCTGAATGTCAAGACATAAATAATAGGTCTTGAGTTTTTGTGTTCATTAGTGTGGTCCCATTAGTAACATTTAGTTGGCAATAAAAAGGAAAAAATGTTAAATAAAGTGAATCACTTCTTTTAAATTGTGAAACAATAATGACACAAAACTCTAGCTGGAAATACATGCTTGTTATTGGAAAATGTATATTTCACAGTACTATTTAATACTTGTTTTTTGGAGACTGCTTACCATACCATGGAGTTTCAATTTTGGTATCATTAGGCTTTGTTTTTTTCACAGAAGAGAAATCAAATAAACAAGAAGAAAGAAAAGGAAAAACATATTTGAGTGTCCTTCCTATGAGTTTTCTGAACATCCCTGAATGTTTTCAAAATAAATCTGCTATACCATTAATACTGTGATACTGAAAGAAGGTGATCTTATGGCCACCACATGCTAATGAGCTCTTTCCAAAATGAGTGGGGTCTCTCTGATCCAATCACATACTGTCTTATAAGTAAATGTATTTTATTTCTGGTCTCAGCAGCTCACATATACATAAAGTCTTTGGTGGGATGTGGAGTCCCAGTTTCCCTACTGGAAAAAAAAGCACATACCCACAAGTGTACTTTGTGAACAAAACTAAGGTGTCTATCTGTAATTAAAAGTTAATATGTATTAAGTGTTCTCTCTCACTGTATCAGGTGCTTAGCATACACTGAAAATATTTTTTTCGTCTTTCTAGATAGATCTTTTCTCTGTTTTACAGATCAGTAAGTCAAGGCTTAGATTTTCAGGACATGGTTGAAGTCAGACAGCTGGCAAGAGCCAGGGCCAGTGTTCCAACTGACGTGAGTTGGATTTTTTAAATCATCCACTGGACCACGCTCTAGCTCTGCTTCTCCATGGGGGTCAGTCTGGTCTGGTTTTAAGTGGCCATGCTTTCTGCTTTTTAAAGGACAAGCCCCAAGATTTTAAACTGTCTCAGGCTTAAGTGTAAAATGAGTGGATTATTTCGCACTTTATCTCCTTCTGTGAAAGTATAAATAAGTCAGTACAGGTGCAATCTTCCAAATTCCTTTAAAGAAGCAGCAACACAAAATGAAGTCAACATACAGTGTCAGAGGGAGGCGCTCGATCCATATTTTGAACACAGATAATTCAGAATGGTTCAGCTTCTGGAATTGTTGCTTCATTTTTTTTCCTTTTTTGAAAGTTTCTGTTCCAAAGAATATATTCAGTTGATGTATATTGTCCATTGTCCTGAAATGTCAGGTAGTCTCCTGGCCTCCCCATCATGCGTGACAGTTTGTACATCTTTGCCAAGTTTCTGCCAGACCAAATTGCAGTTTGCAAAGAGATACCCAGTCATTGCCTGATTCAGTCACTGTGAAAGTTTACAGGAGTCTGGATGTCTAGGGGCATAAAACAAGTCCCCTGAAAATCAACTCTTATTTGTACTAAAATTTTTTAATTGATATATGATAATTGTACATATTTGTGGGCTACAATGTGAAGTTTGAATACATGTATGATATATAATGGTCAAATTAAGGCAATAAGCCTACAAATTTTTACATTGCAAGCCCAGAATATGCTGTTGCTTTATGTTGGGGCCTTTGAATCAGTGTCTCCTTTCTGTTCTGCCTATTCCTCAATTATCAAAATTAGGAGAAACAAACAAACAAACAAATGAAGCATCTGGGTCTTTCAGGGAGAGTACAACCTTATTTAGATTGAAATAACTTTTGAGGAAGTTTTAAAACTCAAGCCCAGGTAGAGCAATCATCATCTTATTTGTTTGTCTGTTTGTTGTTCATTTATTCAATCATTCCTTGAAGTACTGAACATTGAACCCACACCCTCACTGAGCTACACTCCTAGTCCTTACTTTTATTCATGTTAATGATTGGTTTTCTTTAATTGACTTATGGTTCTTTCACATCATGAGAAAAACTTGGTTTCTTGGGTTTAAATTTTCATATTCTTTTGGAAGTTTATTAGTTATGAATTAGTTATCCTTACTTTGCAGGACCTTAAAGTTATAAGTTGCATATCAGCGTTATTTCTTCTGTATTATTTTTGTTTTAAACCTTAGTACTTTTATGTGAAAAAATATTATTTGAAGCACAGTCACCTTGTGCTCAGCTCAGGCAAGCAGTACTCTAAGTCAAAAGCTTGCTTATTAATTAAAGGTGTACACTCAAGCTGGGTAGTACTGATCATTCTGTTCTGTTTCCTGCCTGCTCATGGCAGACTTGCTAATCAATCCAAGGCTCTTTCCCTCCAACCTGGGATGCCCCTGACTATAGGGAACCCTTCTTGGCACAGGGCTTGAACAATCATTTGGAGTTGCTGTTCAGAATGAAATCAATTTGCCATCTATGAAACAATGTCTCATGTAATAAACGGCAAGAAAAGTATTGATTTTTGTTCTTCAGGGAGCACTTTGAAACCTTAATGAAAAGATACTTTGCATTGAAGTGGTAAGTCACGGAGAAGTCTCTGACATTCTTAAAAGATCTATAGTGGTGTGAAGGCATCTCACCTATGAAAAACACTTCATTAAAAAATGAAATTTTGAGTTCAAAAGCCCTACTGCCTGGAGAAGGGGTGAGAGATCGTTTTCTTCTCTAGACAGCTTCTTCTTACACTTTACATGTGGAAGTTGTTCAGATCTGTGCTCACCAAACACTGACAGAATGTAACTCACATTCTTCTGCCTGAGCCCAGATATTAATTTCTAGGGATGGTTTCTACTTCTCTTGTTTTCTTTTTAATTTGAATTGAAAACCACACTATGGAAGAATACAGCAGAGAGGACTCTGCTGTCTTCTCCGCAGGCATCAGGACAAACCAGTGGTAAGGTGACACATTTATATTGTAAGAGAGTAGAAAAAACACTGTACACTAACTGAACGGTCATATTCTTATTTATATTTCCATGATGAGACATTTAATTTTTTTTTATTATTTGTTTCTTCATTTGCTTATTTTGCACTGCTGCAGATTGAACCTAGGGCCCTACGTGTGCTGAGAAAGTGCTCTACCTCTGAGCATATTATACTGCTAGCGATTTAAAAAATTTTTTTTATTCATAGTGTGAGTAGTATTAAATTTCAGCGGTCCTTTATAGTAATTTGGGGGGGAAGAATGACCAAGTGGCTTTAAATATTGTAATGCACAAGGAACTACACTAGGGGGCACCCTCCTGCGGGAGGCCTGACTGCCAAGGGTTTGGGGAAAGCTGGGTAGGCCTGGGGCTGGACAATGCAAAGATTGGACTACCCCAGTCCGTCTTTAATCATTTCCTCTGGGGCCTTTGTTCTTCTCTAGGCTCTCTTGGTTACAAGAAACAGACATGCACTTAAGTTGCCTCGCGTGAAGGAGGATTTATTGAGAGTTTGTGCATGGGAGAAGCTGAATGACCAAGCTTCAGCAAGAGCAGTGCCCCTGCTTCACCGCCCTTTCACTCTGCCTCTGAATCTGGTGCTTCTGCCTCACTGTCCCCTTTCTTCTCCAGTCGACTTCCTCCGCACATTCAGTCACTCCCCTCTCATAAATTCAGCCTGTGTGTAGCTCATAACAGCTATCTATCTCCGCCTATCACCACCTTTCTGCTTTAGTGCCCACAGCTAACTAGCTCTGTGGCTTAGCTTTCCAGTTCCCAATGCCGTAGAAGACTTGGGCCCAATTTTTTGGTCTGAGACACCGACTGATTGTGTCACAAAGTCTGAAATCCAAGGAGTAGCTGCCTTGGAATCAGTACCCCTTGCTTTAATCAGGTGTGGCCAGAGGTTGCAGACTCAGACTATAGAAATCACAGCCACCATCTACAGCCTCTTCTGTATATGTCTGCTTTCAGCATACTTGGAGGTGTGAGAATATGATCACCAAGACTGGAATTAGAGTCCTAGGAACCTCTTTGACTTACTTGGGGAATACTGGAGCAGTACAGTAGCCAATTCCAGAGCGGGCTCCAGATAGCTGACAATATGTTTGAAGTTATGTTTAGAAATTTAACGGAGACATTTCACCCATTTAAAATTCACATCTATCTTCGTATTTTGTTTTCTGGCAATGGTAGAATCATTTTGAAAGGACCTGTTTTTTCTTTTCTGTAATTATTGCCATTGGCTTATTTCATAATTTAATGATCTAGGAACACTCTGTGTCACACAAAGATGAGGTCAGGCTACAAAGAAAGGACCTTTTCCATTCCTGCTCTGCACTCTGGAAACGATCAGAAAGTAATCAGAGAGCATGATAGGCTTGGAGGCTGAGAAAGCTAGGTTTATATTATTGACCCGCTTGATATAGAAATGTATACCTTTCTTCCCCCAAGCTTTCCAATTAACAAAATGTTGTGTTAATAGTAACTTGGGATCAGACCTGAGAGATTCAAGGAATACGTTTGTGTAGAAACATATTTCTATGGTAGGTAAGATGAAGTTGAATGTCTTTTGGATGAGGAGGAGATTTTCCACTCCATTGTTATTTTCTGTATGGCTTTTACTGAGTACAAATCAAGCCAATATTACAGTCCATTTATCCAGCCCTTTCAATCCCTTCCAGACATCACAGGAATGTTAGCATGGACATAGACCAAAACGCCCCTATCTTGTGCAGAGGAGGAAGGTACCATTGTGGGGAAACAGATGAGGCAGGATGGCTCAGGGGTCTGAGATGCTGCACTGGGTGGAGCTCCTCCTTCCTTGCCTTTGAAAGTTTCACTCAGTTTCTTTCCAGGTCTCAGTTTCTTCATCTACAAAATAGGAATTGACTCCTTCAATGACCTCTCAAGACCATTGGGAAGTTTGCTTATTAATGATGCTAAGAATGCTTGGAACTTATAAATATTTCCTAAGAAGAGCTGGTATCTTTCCTTTTGCTATAAGATTGGAGGAAGTATGCAGCATCTCTCCTGTTCATCTATAACTTAGTCAGCTTGTGTACATACTGCATTGCATTAAACGCTGAACTCTGATCCTAGTGTTTAAACATATTAAATACAAAATATGAGTAGTATAAATTGTATGAAACACTTTTGTCTCCTACTTGGAGGCCTAACAATGCAGGGTCACCACAAACATTATACAGACACTGCTAAGGGTAAGTGGAAGTCTTTTAGACAGTGGCTAGAAGAGAGTCTTAGGCAAAAGTAGGAGAAGCCCATCACTGGGGAATTTATAAGTAGGCCAAGAAAATTGAGGGTGGGCAAAGACTAGAGGGATTTGTTTATTTTCTTTGCACATTAACTTTTATAATACTCTTCCTCTAAAGAGCACAAAAAGCCTTTGTAGATAACAGACTCCAAGTTTTAAACTCTTCACTCTCACAATTTTGCTGGGGTCTACTGCAATAAAAAAACACAACTTCCGTCTCCCTTTAATAAAATAAAATTTCAGGACAAGGTAGTTTTGCATTAGCGATCAGGGGATAAGAGGACAGCACCACAGGACTTTTATTTCTGAGGTCTTGGTTGCAGATTTTTCAGTAATAAAAAGACAACAGGTTTCACTTGGTACAGTCCCCTAGGAGGGTTGTGGGAACCAGTGACGATGATAATCATCTTCCATAGTTTAATTGCAACTTTAATGGTTTTCTCCACCCAGATTCTTTATATTATGGATTTTGCTTTCTTCCTTGCTCCAAATGGAGTAATTGTTGCTGTCTTTGTTTTTTTATTTACTATTGACCTGCAGCCTCCATGTCTCAAAATTGTATTTCTCCGGTGTCACACTGGGTCTGAATCAAGCACTGGGTGAATGTCTATGCCCCAAGAGTGATGGGAAGCTCTTAAAACCTTTCCTTCTTATACCATTCTGTTTTCTGTTTTGTCCTGGCCTGTGTTTTTTAATTTTATTATAGAACCCTGGAGTCTTTAATATTTTCCCCTAGGGCAAAGTCCAAAAGGGAAAGAAAATCTGTGAATAATGGTAAAAACTGTTGACAAGGAAAGTTTGAAAATGAACATGTTTGTTTTAATTTTTAAAAACTGTAAGTAGATAAAGAAAAACATCAGCAATTATGTATATAGGCTGGTCTCTCAGTCGCCTGAGAAGAAGGGAGAGATTTATGGAATCCACAGGGGCGAGGGCCACATAACCCAGTTTGAGCTTACAAGGCACTAGCTCCTTAATGCCAAGTAAATTTTGGAAATGATTCTCCTTTGCTGACAGTACCCTCATTACTGATTGTGTAGAGTAATTTATCAGGCATTTCTTAAAATAAACCCTTCATTTATACTAATAGGACTTGGCAGGAAGAAAAAATTGGCAGGACTTGGAGTTCCTAGTGTGGGTTTTTTCTTTCTTGTTTTTTAAAAAATTGTGTTGCCTTTTAAAAAATTTCCAATATTGAAAAGTTTTAAACATTTTGACGCAACAGTTTTCAGGAGCCAGCTTGAAGTTCATTAATGCATAAAGAATTTAATCATAAATCTTCAAAATGGAAGAAAGGAAATATTTCTAATGATGAAATGGTTAGCATCCAAAGAGAAAATAAGTACAATGTCACTGATTTTACTTTTTTCCATTTTTCAGGCACTGGGTTCCTTGTGTTGATAATTTTGTTCTCTATTATTAGTGCCACACTAAGAGAGTTCATTTTACTTCTTTTTATCCATGTGTAGTTATTTGCTCCTTCTCCTTGACATTCATATCAGCTAGCTGTTTCTCTTTAGTTATGCACTTAATGTATCAGCATTGTTTATGTGTACTCAAGATAGTTATTCTCAAGGCTTTCTTACTATCTTCATATTCTCGGCCTTGGGCCTCTGACACTGAATTTCTATCTTACATTCTCTTATAATTAAAAGGTCATTACTAGAATTCATATTTTTTCTCTCCAATAAAATGATAGCTATGGAAATCATAATAAAACATTGGTAGCAATTGAATCTTTAGGGTCAGGGAAAAGGCATCAGTCCTCCACCAGCACAGGGGACGAAGAAGGCCTGAGAGCCAGGCTCTCGGTGCATCCCTGAACTTAGATGTAGATACAGATGCGTACATCTGTGTGCACACATCTGTGTGTATTTTTTGGATAATAGAGCTGTATGAGGTACGGCATGTGTTGAGACTCAGGCATGCCATTGGTTTGTGTGACGTCAGACCACAGCAGAAATTCTGAGACTGAATGTGATTCTGAAGAAGTTCAGGGGTTCACTGATGGCTGAATCACATGTAAGAGTATCATGAGCTTAATGGAATGGTGGGTTGGCAAGTGATTTCCTACCACTGAATTAGTGACTCTCCCCTCTTCTCAGGCAAATTCCCAAGCTGACATTTTAATTTCAAATGGTGCTTATCTCTGTTTCCTTTTTCTTTACTATCAGGACCTTACAGCTTATCATTTGTGTTAAACTCAACTTTTAGATTGTGTTGTAATATCCAAGCATTTTGTATGATTGATATTGTGAGGTTTATGGCTCCCCCCGCAAAACAAGGGCCTAGAAGGAATGCATCAACATACTAATAATAGAGTTATGATGCTAAGAAAAATAATTTTTTGGGTGATAAGACAATGGATTATTTTTTCCGTCTTTATTTTTCTGTAATATTTTTTCTAAAATTCATAACTACCTTAATATTTTAAAAACATTTCCAGAAGAAAGGGAAAAAGTGAGTTTTAGAGGTATACTGTTAATAAATAGATAATTATTTTTCCTAGGAAGTTTAAAGTCTGCCCATTATATTTTTCTCCATATGTATTGTGAATCAGGGATTTTTACAATGATATGCTCCATGTATTCTAATTTTTATTCTGTATCAATGATTTTTAAATGTTCCTGACCCATTCATTAGTAACTTCTAATTATCTAGTTTACTAATATTTTGTTGCTGATGTATTTTCCCTTTCTTTTTACCTTCAAGCTGTCTTACTAGAACAAGAATATGCAAAAAGTTTAAATTATCACCCCCAGTCTATTTCATTTGTTATCTGTGCCTATGGTAAGAAATTTAGCTAGTAAATACATGTGTTTTATGTTTTCTTCTCTAATAATTTCTAGCAAAATCCTTAGCAGCACTTTTCATATTGGCACATGCAGTCCCTCAGCCTAAGAATAATAAGGGAATCTAATCAGAAAAATATCTTTTCAAGGAAAAAAGTTGCAATATGAACTTCATTTCTTGCCTCTTTTCAGACTGAATCAATCTCATGAAACTCTGTGTTCTTGTATACCAAAAGCAACAGAAGAATGGAAAGACACGGTTATTTCATTACGATGATTCTTTTTATCACAGTAGCTTGCGATGTCCAACAAATTCAGGATTTTCACTACAGTCAGTTATCTTTTTAAAACATAGACTGCCTTTACTTTACTCACTATGCCTTTCTGGAAAGAGAATTATATTAGACATTTTTCCATCTCTGGGACAAATTACTCTACACTTGCGATTTTAAAGAGGTGTATTTCGTTTCATATTTCAGAGGATTCAGTCCATGGTGGGTTGGCTCCACGGCAGAGGAAAGGTGGTTAATCAATGGTAGCCAGAGTACAAATAGAGGAAAATAGAGCAAGGGACGAGATTACACCCCAGTGATCACCTCCAGCCAGGCCTCACCTCCCACGGCACATTCAGCTCTGAACTCATCCATAGATTAACCCATTGACAACCGCAGCACTCCATGATCCAGTCATCTTCTCAAAGCCCCATGTCTGAACACATGAAACTTTTAGAAGAAATTTTAGATCTAAACTATAACAAGGAACTCAGAGTCAATAACAAGTGAGAACGCGACTTCTGTGTAACTCTACCTATGTGAGTCTTGTGGCTCTGGGGAGATATTGGGGTTTCCATTGATTTTGTAGTGAGGAAAGGTCATCTTGAGCACAGGCTAAATAATCCCCAGCCAGAAACTGGAAAGTGGGTCTTAAAACTCTGTGTGGGCATAGCTTTCTGAAGTTTGTCACATAGTGGCCAGCTGGTGCTAGCAAGAGGACACTGGACTACCTCACCAGTGTAATTACTTTAATCTTAGGGTGGAAAGGGGAACTATTTCTTTTTCAGGGCTTCTGAAATAGAATGAGATAGAACTTTCAAGTCCCTAGCTTTGACAGGTTCGGAAAGCTTTTCTTAGTTGGCTTGCCTGCATATGTAACATTTTCCTCTTTTTCCTTTTGTTCTTCTTTATATTTAGTAAAGAAACTTTTCTGAATGTTTCAGCCAATTTCTACTACAACGAATGAAGAAAGCACATTTTGTTCATATTTATTTTAGGGTGCTACAGTGAGGGGCAGTGGAGAATACCAGGAGAGGGCGTAAAAATCAGAGAGGAGAATGAGAAAAGGGAAGCAAAGTTCAGAAGGCTTGATTGGGGGTATATTCAGACACTCCTTTGTGCCCATAGATTCTCTGTCCAATGCTAAACCCTGAATATGTCCTATGAAAGTGAACCCTATTGGTGAATTACCTAGAAAATTTACCTGGGCTCACATGCATATCCAAATATATTTAGACGGGGATCCTAGATGTGCTCTTACTCAGAATTTCAGAGATTTCTTAATTGCTCAACCTGGATTGCTGTGATTTACTCATCCGGGAAGTTGTATGCCTTTATAAAAGCAATTCATATGTTTGGTAAACTCACATAAAACTAATTTGTACTAAAAATTCATTTGGATTTGGAGCTCCTAAAAGGTGATATCTCTATTGTTTTAGATTCTTCTGGGGTGTTCATTTGTGTATGACTCAAAATACACTTTTAGAATGAATATGCATTAAATTAATGTGTGGGAAAAGCTTAGTACAATGCCTAAGTATTTCTCTCCCTGCCCATGATGCCTTCTTAGAAAACCTAGTATGGTAGTCACAAAAGGACTGGGGCCTGACTTCAGAGCACACAGAAGCAGGTAGATTAGGGCAGGTGTGGGAGACTGGAGATTTCAGAACTTTGCCAGAATTTGGTTGTGCTGCTCTTATCCACATTCATCTGAAGTCATTTGAGATGTAAGCTTTGGGGATGGAGTCTCTCTTGCACAGGGCTAACAGCATTATTTTCATTCTCATTTCCAGTGTTTCAAGTAGACCTCTCCTTGTAGTTATTTTCAACATTTTTGTATCATTAAAATCCTCCATTATTGGGGATTACATTCAGAGGACTAGAGTCACTAGCTCCTAGGAGGAGCTCTTGTAGACTAATCCCTTACTAATACACTCTGAATTCTTCATCTCTGGGGCTAGTGAATGCCCCTTTTTGACCTCTGTCTACTTTATCTTTTCTGTAGTTGGAACTGAGGAAGGAAATATACTTAAAACAATTATTTGTGTGGTACTAACATGACCTAACAATTCTCTGGGAATAATTTTAACCATATGGATAGACATGACTGGAATATATACAGATAGATATTACTCAGGCTGTAGTGACAAGAAAGAACCATATTGAATAAAGCATTAGAGTCTAGTCTTTGTACTTATGTGTTCTGTTACCTGAAATCAGTCACTTAATTGTGCTAGACATCCTTTTTTTAACAGTACGATAAACTATTTACCTACTGTCATTAGTAAATAATATTAACATGTGTATATCAATAGAAGCTCACAGAGGCAAAGTAATATTGCATGTAATATATCGATAGTAAAATAGTCTTGTAGAAACCAACTATAAGGGAACATTCACATACTACACATGGTCAACAGCTACACAGTTTGAGTCAGTCCCTAGTAGCTCCATCCTCCCCAGACAACCCCTGGAACATTTATAAATTTTACACTGTTTCAAGTGAAAACTGTCTCTCAAAGTGAAGCAGAGTATATACAAACTCTTCTATTGGTATATGTTTGTGATACATAATAATCACATTTTGGGGAATGTATATATATATATATATATATATTTACATTCTACATATTATTTTGTAAATCTATATATATATTCTTGATTATTTTAGATTCCTGTCCTCTTCCTCTCCTCTCCTTCTACCTCTGATCCCCTTCTCTATCACCTAAAGTCTACCTTCCTGTTTCCTAGTATTTCTCCTTTATTTTACTGTTTAATTTATTTATATTCTGACTTTTTCATATAAGAGGAACCACGAAATATTTAACCTTCTGTGTCAGACTTCATTAATTTAACATTTAACATTGTAGACTAAGATGCATCCATTTTTCTAGAATAACACAATGTTGTCCCTAATTATGGCTGAAGAAACTCCATTGTGTATATATACCACATATTCTACCATGCATACCCATTTTAAAATATAGTTTATTGCTATATATTTGCAATCCATAATACTTACAATCATTTTGGGGGATTGGCACATATCCATATCACATCTTCATCATTTTCACTTCCCCTTCCCCCCTTCATCCTCACCTCTTCTTCTATTTCAGTTTCCTTTCCCATCTCCACAGACTACCTTCTTATTTCATATCATCTCTTTCATTTTGCTCTTTAAATTATTTGTATCTGGTTCATTTCACTTAGCACTATAGTCTCAAAGTGCATCCATTTTCCTACAACAGCAATTTATTTTTCTTTATGGCTGAGTAGTACTCCCCTGTGTATCTGTCCCCAGTTTTCTTGATCCACCCATCTGTTAATTAGCATAGTGACTTCCAAAATTTACCTATTCTGAATTGTGCTGGTATGATCATGAAACACTCATTTTTATAGGAGTGCAATTCACAATAACTAAACTATGGAGAAAGCTTAGGTGCCTATTGATAGACACAAAATTAATAAAATCTATTTCATTTATTAGGAACCATAAACTGCTAGATGAGACCACTTCTAGAGGAGATAGCTGTTTGCTACTTGTTTTCCACTAGTTCTTTAGGTTTAGGACCCATGATTAAATTAGCTCAATGAATTCTGATAATTGGGCCATTTGCCTTTATCCCATAACCCAGTCTTTTAATATCTGCAGGAATCACTAAGTCTCATGACTACCATTAAAAGAAAATTAGTCTTAGGTAGAAGAGTAAAAAATTGATATTAAGACTTTTGGGGAACCAAATTAGTAACCAAGAATATAAGGTAGAACGAGGAAAAGCCTCCAGGGCTTGATTACAATAGCCAGAAAATATTAATATATGTATAAACACTTTATTAACCTGTAGGACATGATATTGTTTCCAAAGTAGCTTAGAGGAAAAAAATGTATTAAAATGCATGTATTAGTCTCTAAATTAGTGGTTTTCAGAGTGAAAAATTGTAACTTCAGAGTGAAAAATTATAATTGCATTACAATATACTAAAATCAGTAATTAGGCAGCTGTTTGTAATTTAGTTCAAAGACAAATAAACTTAGCTTATGTAATTCTTTGATTGTTCCCTATAGAAAGTCAATAACTGAAATATTAAGGTTTATGAAATTTAAGCATATTGTCTCAGAGAAGTGTAATGACAATAATATGCTGAGGCTACAGTTGAAGGAAATGATTCAGAATGATAGAAGAATAAAATGGCCTCTATGAATGAATTTGTTAATGGATATTTTTTGAGATATCTGTTATAGAACATTCTTATTTTTGTGTATTCAATATAACACTTGATCAGCTAGGAGAACATTAATATCTTAGCAATGAGGTTGGCCTTAATCCTAAATTATTTGGTTTAGCCTGGCAATAATGTCTGGTTTTAGTTATGTTAATGAAAGTTAAAGATATTCATAGCTCAGAAACTAAAATAGGATGCATTTGCAGAATCAAATCTGAATAGTTTTGCTAATTGTATTGTGACATACTATACAAATAAATGAAAGAGCTCTACCAAACAATTCTCTGCGGAAGTAACCAAGAGTAAATGAAAAATTAAACTGGGATAGAAATGGCTTAGGAATGATATTAAAATTTCTGAAAAACAGCTAATCATGAGCCCTCCCCCAAATTACAGGATGCCAGTATGCACAGAGGCGATGTTTCAGAAGCAGCACTCCAAACTAGGGGTTAGCCCTTTCTGTTTGGGATCATTAGGCATTTCAGTGGAATCCCAGGGAGGGTGCTTGGCTGCAGAACAGCAGGAATTTACTGATTAATAGGACATATATCAGTATTTAATAACCAGTCCAGGTATGCTAGTGCATACAAGCTGAATGAATATCTGTCATGGTGAATATAGAATTGTTCATTACTAATCATTTGATTCATTTTCCATTAAGATTTTCAGATGTAATCCGTCTTAACTCCAGAGCCTCCATGGTCAGAATTAATTTATAAGGCCAGGAAAAATATCTTATTATGAAATAAGATAATATTAGGTGCAACACTATATAAAAATCCTCAGAAGATATCAGAACCTCCTACTAAGAACAATACGTAAAGCTGTATACTTTTAAAAAATATGCTCAAAAGCACTGAAGAGCTACCAAGAAAGTTATAACTTCCATGGTATTATTCCCCAAAGAATACAGCACACTGAAGTAAGCCTTGTGTCCTTGCTCACTCCAGCCCCCACCCCTCTACCATTCTGTAGTGCCTGGCATAGAACCTGCCAGAAAGTGTAACTCAGAGCTTGCACCAGTTTTACTGGATTTGAGTCCAGGAATGCTCTAGGAAGCCAGAATATAAGAGGCCAAGATCTCAAAGCAAAGTGGATATTAGAAGTGAACATAAAACTCTGAAAGATGGAAGAAAAGTAAACCATCTGGAGATCTTGGGATCCAAAGATCATCATGTCAGTGAGCTTCCTTGGGGTTTCTTTTTCCTTATGTACTCCAGGCAGAGTGTTGGAGAAGACAGAAAGCAAGAAATTCCAAGATCGGGGATAGGCTAGAAAACATATAGACAAAAATGTCTCTACTTCAGGCAAATAGCACTAGAAAACATAGCAGCCTTACCCGCAACTCTGTTAGCAGAGGCAGAGTAGGGAGCCTAGACCATTTGCAATGAATACCCATACTGGGGTACTATCAAAGAAAGCCAGATGGGGACCATGGACTGCTATCCTGGCCTGGAGGTAATGAAGATGACCCCTCACCCCAGGGAAGGTGGAGGCTTTTGGAGAATGAACTCTTTGCTCTAACCAATGACAAAGGTGCTGATGCAGCTGTTCTTAAAAATTAAAAAAAAACACCTTTCAACCTTCAATTACAAACATGCAAATGAAAATGCAGAACATCTTAGCAGAGAAATAGAACATCTTTGCAAAGAAACAGAAAATATAAAAGAGAACCAACTGAAAATAGTAGAACATGTTGAGGCCATGAAGTTTCTGTTCTCCTCTAATGGATATCTGTGTGGGTTCTAGAGTCAGTGTCAGCCTTCACCTTTCACCTGTTTCTCCTGCCTCCTCCTCACAGTGGTTCAAGTCGGGGCTTCCACCTCCCTTGGCAATGATAGAGCATGAGTGAATTGTACTCTTCTGGCCTGAGAGGTTAGTTCAAGGCAAGGCAAGGCAAGTGACCAAATCCAATAACCAGAGAAATTTCTTGGGTTCTTTCTGGAAATACTGGGAAAATACTTCTTTTTCATTTTTATTTGCTCAGTTGTTAGAATATAAGCATAGGTTCTTGGTTGTCATATTTCTTACAGATTGGCGGGAGCCTTCTTGAGGTGAGCCAAGGGACAGGAATGAAGACTTGAAGAATTGAGTCAGGATCCTGATGATGTGGTTTGACCACCTGGATCTATCAGGACTTTATTAAAGTTTTCTTTTTAATATTATTTAATTTATCTATTTAAAATTTTTAATATTGTGTAATTATACATATTTATGAGATACAGTGTGATATTTCAATACGTGACTACACCTGTAATGATCAGATTAGGGTAATTGATATATCTATCACCTTGAACATTTATTACTTTTTTGTATTAGAAGCATTCAAAATCCTCTTTACTAGGTATTTTGAAGCACACAAGTAACTATCAGCAACTATAGTTATACTTAAAACATTAGAATTTATTCCTCCTTCCCTGGTACCAAAAAAAAAAAAAGAATTTATTCCTCCTATCCACCTGCATCCTTAAACCCATTAATTAATTTATAAATACAGGGCAGGCACACAAAAGAATATCAGGCACAATATTGTATAAAAATCCAAAGGAGATATTTAATTGGTTTTATTGTGATAACATTTAACATAAGATATACCCTCTTAGCAAAATTGTATGTGTTCAATGAAGTATTGTTAACTGGAGGAACAATATTGTACATTAGGTCTTTAGAAATTTTTCATCCAAGATAATTGAGACTTAATGTTTATTGATTACAAAGATCTCATTCTTCCTTTCCATTCAGTCACCAGTAACTCCATTCTACTCTTTGATGCCATTTTAGATGGTTCATGTAAGTGAAGTCATATCATATATTCTTCTGAGATTGGGTTATTTTGCTTAACATAATATCTTCAAGGTTCATCTAGTTAGCAGGGATTTCCACATTAAATCAAATTGCATATGGCAGGACTTCCCACAATAATATTCCATTGTACATATATGCCACATTTCTTTATCCATTTATCCACTGATGGACATTTAGTTTGCTCCTATATCTTATGTGCTGTGATTAGTGCTCCAATGAACATCAGGCCTTTCAAAATTGGAATTTAGTTGTTTAGACTAAATACTCAGAAGCTGGGTGCTGCCTTCCATGGTAGGTTTTGAGTTAGGTTTTTAATTAGGTCACATGTTTATGAAAAAGCACCAAGAATTGAGAATCCTAAAGAGAAAAAGCCTACTTTATGCTTCTACCAATTAAAATATAGAAAGAAAAAGACTTAATTGTGTACCTATTGTTTCCAATGTGCTATATTGCATTTATATTCATCAACTCATTGAATCTTCATAAAAGCCAGTGTTGTGAGTATGATTTATGCTCATAACAACAAACATGTAAAGAAGGAAGGTCAGAAAGGCTGGGGAATGTTACCGGGACCCCTTGACTCATAAATGTCTCAGGAAAAATTCAAGTCTGTGTGGCTACTCCTGAAAGCTGCCTTCAAAATGAGATTTTTGTGCACACAGGTATATGTGAAGAAGGCAAAATATGTTTCAAATAACAATTCTTTCATCAATGAGTTTCACTGCTGTTTTCCCTGAAAACTTAACTTAGATTTAAAAAACAAATCTGATGGATAATAACTTGGTAACAGGATGAGCTACAGAAATTATTTGCAGGGAGAGAAAATTAATTTCAAAGATTTAGTGAAATAATTCTAGAATATTGTCACCACATTTACTTATATGCACCCAATAATTTAAATTCTTATCATTTTACCTCAGAAAAATAAAAAGGTGAGCTATTACCGATGATTTGTAGAAACAATCATAAAGTGTTGAGTAAATATTTGAGCGTGATCTGTTTTGAGTATAATATTGTGCTCTGTCCTTAAATAGTAAATGCTGCACATTCTTTCCATCTGTAAGCAATGAGTTAAGTTGCTTCTTTGGTGCGGTCCTTTTATTTGCCAGTCAAAGAATATTACAAATGATTGAAAGGATTTGTAAAATGAGGTGGCTGAGATTTGTTCTTATTTGCTTGCGGCTGAAAGCATAATACACTTAATGCTTCCAGGATATGAAGGAGCTAACATGTCAAAAGAGCAGAGAAATCTATTTGCAGAGATCATTCAGAAAGCAAACAAAAACCTTTTCTTTTACAAAATTCATAAACTTTATTTATCAAACATTAATCATATTTGACATAAAATGCATTTGTTGTTTACATAGAATGAATCTTTTTCCTTTTCAACTAGAAAAATAAAAGTTGTTATGATAAAGGTAAGACCACTGGATTAAAATTAGTGTAGCACACGTTTGTCTTCATCAAGTAACCATTACTGAAAGCTCTATAGTTGTGTTACTGTCTATGCGATTTAAACAAACAATTTCCATAAAGAGAGAAGCAAGATAATTAAAACTCAAAGAATGTTTTCTCTGGTTTATTTTGCTTAACCAGCTTTCTAACAGATATAAGTTTTTCAGAGACCAACACATTTAATGCTGGCGATTTTATGCCACAAATTCAGTGACTATGGATGTACATTAGTGGTTAGAGGGCCATAAGACTCATTAATGAGGCCAACTTGGTGTGCTTCAAAAAAACAACCATAATGTTGTGTGTTAGGATTTTAAGGGAAAGATAATAGTTTGAGGAGTAAATTGCTTAATATTGTTTCTATAGATCTCATGTAAACAAACGGGAAAATGTTAGTAAGTTTTTACAATCAAGACTTTAATAAAGACATGAAGGAATAAAAAATGAAAATATTATTTCTGGATTTACATTTTTCTTACCTCAGTTCAAACTCTTATTGCTAAAACAATCCAAACATATACATACGTCTCACCTGGGCTGCTACTCTGCTATGATAAAAATGTTCCTTAAGTGAATTGGTTTCTGATAGAAGCAACCTTTGGATTTACTCAAGAATTTCAGGCATATACTGTAGCAGTGATTGGGCCTTACATTTCTTTCTTATGTCCCTGTTTTGTTAGCATAGCCCTTTATTTTTATGGGGTATCTGTTCCCATACATGTGGGTCATGAGAAAAGATGGTGACCCTTCACCCTAACCTCACGTGATTGGTCACGGGTTGAATGAAAGTAGATAAACATGCCCACAAAAAATTTGCAATTATAATAGGAGAAACAGTTTTTATCTGCCAGAGGTGCACTAATTTTAAAATCTCATGTTAAATCTATACATCTGTCTAAATACATGTCTTGACATTAGACGTATGATCCTGTGCCTGTGTCTTAGAATAGAAAAGAACAAAATATGTTTAAAAGGTTTCATTAGCTAAAGAATTTTATGGAAGCAATATTTTTGATGCACACCCCAGTCTCACTCAAGCACTTAGAGTCCACTGTTCCCTCCAAAATCAGGAGGATCCTAGGACAAAAATGCTTTCCTCACAGAGATAGTTGTCAAAAAACTTGTGTATTCTGGTCTTCCATTGATAACCATCACTTTGATGAGAAAAGTATTTCCAGGGACCTTCAATTTATCTCCCCACTTCCTTCTTCTTATTCCACATTTACTAGCAACCTATTTATGCCGATGGAGTATGGTAGACTCCCTGGAGCTCTTTGTTCCATGTAATAATGGTTTCTGATGCAAATTAATTGGATTTCTTGATGCAACTATGTTTCCAAGTAAATGATTATAGGTGGAGAAAGGGGAAATCATGATAAAATGAATATTTGGGTTACACATAATAGCCACATACACTAAAGATTGGCATTCTGGTGTTCCTACTAGTTTTAAAGGGAATTTGATTTTGAGTGTGTCACTTTCTATGAGAATCAAGTTCTGTGCCTTTTAAGTACCAGGCTAGATCTAGGTAGAATTTCATCAGATCAATTGTTATCTTTCTGTATACCAAAGTTGCCCAGGGAGGGATTTACAAATATGGAGTCCTGTGCTGGAGTTTCTGATTCAGTAAATCAGGCATGGACTAGCTATTTGTATTTGTAACCCCTGCCCATGGTTCTAATACACAGTCTTACTTGAAAAACTCTTCAACTGTATCTCCACACACATTCATATGTACTTTCTTTTACTGATTTTTAAAAAGTTATAATTAGGTTTGGTGAGTTGCTAAGTTTCCCTGTATTATATTCATAAATTTGTCGCTTAATAGAATTTCTGCCCGGGCATCCATAGTTCATATCCCTGGTTTTGTAGAGAGGTGGTATGACGAGGAACATAAAAGTGGGGTGGGGTATGACAAGGAACATAAAAGTGGGGGCAGCATCTCTGATATGATAAATAAATGGCCAAACTCACCACTCCTTCCCCTCAATGCTGCAGAAATGATTAATGATAGCTCTACCTCTAAGTTCAATAACATTTTTTTCTAATTAGTCATTTTATTGCTTAGCCTCTTTGCCTCTTTTCTCTTTTATATTTTGCATTAATTGTAGAATATAATATAAGGCCATTTGATTAATAGTAACACTGATGCTTCTAGGTTCATTTTTGCTGTTGAGAAGTCAGCTCTAAGTGTTGTTAGAATTTCATAGGTGATCTTTTTCTCCAGTGTTAAACTTTTCTTGTGGGCTTTGGTTTTTGTTGTTGTTTGATAGATTTTCTTCTCTTGTATTTTTACTGAACTGTTCTTGTATATGTGTTGATTTTTTTAAATTTTTATTTTATTGGTGCATTTTAGGTATACAATATAATGACATTCATCATTGGAAATATGCACCTTTAGATAATCTCTCTTGGTTCTTATTTTTCCCCTTTCCCCTGCCCTCCCTTAA
>NW_004624740.1:20296966-20362968 GCF_000247695.1 Heterocephalus glaber | reverse complement strand
TCTCTAGATTTATTAATCATGTCTTGCAGTATGAGCACAATCTCTGCTGTTATCTGAGAAATTATTTCTGATTTCATTTTTTCCAGATCCTCTTTGTTGCCAGTTCAGGGAGTCTAGGTGGTTGATTATCATTGTGTTCCATCTCATTTCCCTTTGGGGTTGCTGTAGGTGGTCTGGAAGTCTGGTTTTGAGACTTTTTTATGTGTCTTCTCATTTCAACCGGAGGGGGGCGTGTGCTGCTGGTGTCTGTGCAGCTCACCTCTTCTATGCTGGGAGTGGTGCTATGGAGGCCTGGAAGCCTCCTCCTCTGTGCTGAAAGAGGTGGTAGGTTGGCCCAGAAGACTTCCTCTGCACTGGGCGTGGTGCTGTGGTAGCCTGGACGCCTCCTCATCTGTGCTGGTAGTGGTGGTGCAGCAGCCCAGAAGCCACATCCTCTGGGCTGGGAGTGGTAGTACTGGCTACTTGTTTATTGATATTCTTATTAACTTCCTTACAATTTGTTTGGTTTTTCATCAATTCTGGAAAATTCTTCAAATGTTGATTCTTTATTTTCTCCTTTTGTAACTTCATCTTGATATGTGTTGTCTCAGTCACTGTCTGTTTCTGCTACATAACACCTGACAAGTACAACTTAAAGCAGGAGAGGGTTATTTTGGCTCATGGTTTTAGAGGATTCAGTCAGTAATCAACTAGCTCCAAGGCAAGAAGGGCATGGTGGAAGGGCCTGGGAGAGGAAAGCTGCTTACCTCATGGCAGCCAGGAAGCAGAGAGGAGAGCAGAGGGAGGAGCTGGAGAAGGAGATATATTCTTCTAGGTCATGCCCCCAGTGACCCACATCTTCTGACCAGACTGTCTCCTAACAGCACATTCAGCTCTAAACTCATCAATAGATTAATCCACTAATGAGTCAAGCACCCCACGATCCCATTACCTTCCATAAACCCAACTTCTGAACACATGAGCCTTTCTAGATTGAGACAGTCTAGATCTAAACCATAACCCTTCTCATCTTAATTTCTTGTCTTTCTTACTTTCATAACTCTCTTTCATGTTTCAAGTCTTCATCTCTCTTACATGCTGGTTAGTATCTTCAGTTATGTTTCACAGTTCATTCTCTACCATATCTAATCTAATGTTTAACCTGCCCATCAAGTTTTAACTTAATGATTTAAATTTTCACTTCTAGAATTTATGAGTTATGTTTTCAAATATCTCTTCTTATTCTTACAGAATTTTAACCACTTTGATTCCTTCCTTTATTTTTTATATTTATATGCTGGATCTGATAACTTAATAGCTGAAATATTAAGGATGTGATGATTGGTTTTTCCTTGCTGTCTCTAGTTCATGGTGCTATATTTGTGTGTGTGTGTGTGTGTGTGTGTGTGCATGTGCGTGTGCGTGTGCATGTGCATGTGTTACATTCAATGGAACTTTGTCAGAATTCTTTAAGGCCTGTATCAAAAGTACATTCCTTTGTGTTTACTTCTGATAGAGGCCTGTGACACTTCAAAGATATCCACCTTTTAAATTACATTTCAGCTTATTGGTTTTGTGGTCATCAATGTGGCAAGAATTCATGTTCTAAACTTGTATAAAGATTGATTTGTGATTCTCAAGGAAATTATTTTATCACTCTTCATGGAAACTCAGAATGATGAATAGAATATTTATTGTCATTTTCCCACGTGAGATGGCTTTTATTTCTAGTTTACCATTGTACTGAGGTAGTGACATTTGGGCAGGGCTCGGTTGCGTGGAGGGGTCTCAAACATGGCTCCTCCCCTTGCACAATCTTTCACCTGCATCTTCCATTCTTCATCTGGATATTTATACCACAGCTATGAATCAATAAACATTGGCAAAAGGCTCTTGTGGAAGTTACTGTCTTTAAACTCATTTAATTAACATTTTATGATTTTCTGTGTCTTTTTGCTCTCCCTCCTCAACTTACCACCTCCCAACGACTTAAAAAGCATAAACTAAAATATTTTAAAAGTGTATGTTAACATTTTTAAATGACTTGGATCAAGAATGTTTTTCAGGATTCCACCAATTTCCATAAACAGAGGTTCAATGCTCTTTTTAAAAATTAATTAAGAAAAAAATGTCATTCTCCAATTCTTATTCTATGCTCCAAGGCAGGAAGAGCAGGAAGTGACATTTTGAGCAATCAAACACTGTAAGAATATGTTAGAATCTTAATATATATCTTTACAAATACACTTACCTTGTATTCCTGATAGTAAAGTTATAACTAGAGTAATACTTTCCTATGTAAATTTCCATAGAAGAGTGATTTATAGCCAAATTGTATCATAGGCTTATGGAATTCTGGGTTAAACAGTGTAACATTTCCTTATTGAAGAAATTATGTGGTGTGTAACACACCAGAGTAATTGAGCACCTTTGAAAGTGGGGTCACCCTAAGGCTGGTCATTCCTGGTGCACACTTAAGGAAATCTCACTTAGAGATAAGAATGATTATTTCCTCAAGGCCATACAGATAGCAGCAGAGCTCAGACCAGAATCTCTTGTCCTAACCCTCCCTTCTTTATGATCACAAGGCAACATTTTGTAAATTGCTACTTGGAAAACCATTTCCAGAAGGTAACCTATTCCAAAACTAAAATGTTTCTAGAACCCATCTTCTTTCACTAAGGACAAGGAAAATTGGCCTGTCTCCTGAAAACTGCTATCCAGCTATGCCCCAGAAGTTCTTTAAGGAAAATGAAATCTGAAGTCAAAAAGCAATGGTACCAGATCTTGACCTGAAGTGGAAAATGGACACTTTCATAGGGCTTCAACCCAAATCAACACTGAGGTCCAGTAATCCTGTCTGATTTTTAAGAGGGTGTGTACTCCCCTACAATCATGGTTTCTAGTTGGCAGGGAACAGACTTCTAAGAACAAGTTGTGACAGAGAACTCTTTTTAAAAACCACTTTTGGATCTCAACCAGCAGAATGTGCACAGTTTCTTACTGTTAGTGTATTCTTCCTGCTATTACAGAAAATGGGCTATGGGAACTTGGGAAGGTGAAGTGCAATGTTATTTACATTTTTGTGCCAAAACATTATGAAGCGAAATAGTCAAACATGCTGAGCAAGTGCAGCATATGAAAATTAATAGGAATATTGTGAATATATGATCTTTTACTTGAAACAATACAAATGAAAAGGTTCTGCGGAGGTACTTTCTTCACCTCTTTTAAATGTTTCCTTTTTCTTTTTCTTTTCTGTACTCCCAGTTGTTTATAATAACCCTTTTGAATCCTGGACCCCGATTTTTTTTCCTTTTAGAATTTCTTCCTGTCTGTTTGTCTGTGTACAACAAATACCTTTCATGGAAAAAAGCACAGTGTCTTGACCCGACTGGATTGTCAGTAAGAGACTTCTAATAATTTAGAAATAGGACAAAGGTGAGTATTGGGTTTAGAATCCTTGTGTTGGTATTCTGTGCATTCATTAGTCCATGAAAAAAAGAATATATGCAAAGATATTCAAAAGGATTTAGAACAGAGGTATTATAAGGAGAGAAATTTCCATTGAAGGCTAAGGAATGACCTAAGCAATGTTTTTAGCATTTGGTATTTCATTTTATTTTTATTAGTACATTTACAGTACATGATAATTACACTCCTCATGGGGAGTTGGTACATGTACATAGCATGTCTTATTTATTTTTTAGTCCTTTCCCCTTTTCTGTCTCCTTCCTCCCTTCAGCTCTTTGCCCCCTTCCCTTTTGCAAAAGATCTATCTCCCTATTTCCTGTGAGAAAGTGCTTTGTAAGATGACGCGTTGGTAGGCTTTGCACTAAAAAGAAGCATATTATGAAGAATTCATAATCATGAGGAAAAGGAGAAAGAAAGAAAGAGGCAGTGGCAATGGCAGCAGCAGTAGAAGAAGGAGAAAAAGAAGAGGAAGAGAAGAAGAAGAGGAAGAGGAAGAGAAAAGGGAGGAGAAAGAAAAAGAAGACAAGAAGGGGGAGGAAGGAGGGAGAAAGGAGATAGGAAAAGGAGGAGAAAGAAGAAAAAGGTAAAGAAATATTGAACTTTTACTCTTTAGAAGGTACTAGGATAAGCACTAGATGTGTATTAGCATTTTCTGACATTTGTACTGCAAAATCTAGGAGGCAGCTTCTTTTATCCTTACTTCACAAAACAAGAGAGTTCAAGTGACTTGTTCATGATATTACATCATAAATGACATTTCAGGGACTTGAATCAACTTTTTCTGACACCATATACCTCATCTTAATTCCTAAGCTATATTGCCTCCTAGAGCAGATGTACCTATGGGTTGAATTTAAAAAAAATGTATTTGACACTTTGGAAAAGTATTTGACTTTATCCAATGAATCTGGACCAGGAAAGGTCTGGAGTCAAGAAACACCAGCCATCTGGTGTTTCTCCAGCCACAAGGCTGGAGAGAGAAGATGACAGTGAGTAGAGGTCAGCAATAGCTGGGCCAAGGCAGGTACCTGCAGACCAGCGAGGGGCAGCCCAGAAGCTGAATACCCAAACACTGAGGCAACATAGGGACAATGTTGACTGGGAGGTGAACAAATTATTAAGGGGACCACAGATTTCTGAGACAGCATTTTCTGGTGGTCAAGGCCAGGTTTCCTCAACCTGTATCTGTAGCATGCAGAACATACTCAAGGGGCTCATTTAAGTCTTATGGTAAATTTTCTCATGTCTAACAGGATCAAAAGGCAAGTAGGTTGTACACAGTTTAATTCTATGCATATTTTATTAGTACATAGGAGAGAATGCAGCATGAACTGATTTTTAAACTATAAAATTTCCCATTGATACTGGTATTTGATTTAAAGTATATAAAGGCATTTGATAGTCACAGTAATTGCTCCATATTGAAATGCCTGCTGTATTTTCACACAGAAACTGTGTACTGCATAAACCATTTTTGTGTTTCTTTTGGAAAACACCACCACTCTCTTTGTAATACACAACCCAGTCACTTCAAATTTCTAACTGGAGATTTCCCAAATGACTCATTTATATACCCTCTGTAATCTTTTCCTCCTCTGTATTTACTCTCTGGATTAATGAGCTCCTCTGTCACTGTAGCTGAAAACTACAGCCATGCTATCTACATTGCTCCATCTCCCTCAGTGTCCATATCCAACTGGTCAACAGAGGCCTCGATGACTCAAACCTCAGCTCAGACACTGATTCCCATCCTCCTGTATGGTGTACAAACTTATAAGATCAAATGATTGAGAGCATAGATCCCAAAGGAAGGCCCAAAGGCTGCTTTACTTAGAATGCATGATGCAAGTGAAAGGTGCTTTAGGATTTTAGACTTCTCAACATTTAACTTATACCATATATGCCCTGTGCTTGTAAGTCAATATTCATATTCCAGAGGCTGAAAAAAGGGGATTTAATACCAGGATTCCATTCACCCTCCTTTCCTGTCTTTCCGTTACCAAACTCACACAGTATACATTAGCTACTCAGACAAATTTATAGCTTTATACAGTTCATAGTTTCATATACTTCTTCTACTGAAAGTGTGGAACTCTATTACCTCTACCAAAAGACTGCAAATGTGTCCTTTAGAATTCAAGCACCAGCCACTTCAATAGAATCCCCAGTGACACACAGATTCTCTGAGCTGTCTTCTAAATTCTCTTCTGAAGAGTTATGTTTCTAGCTTTCATAAAACTATGTTATGATAATAACTTGGTATTATATAGTTCTCCTTCCCAGTGCTCTTCTTGAGTGTGGACACATACTTTATTTATCTTAAACCCTTGCCCCTTGCATAAAGGCTGGATCAATAAATGCTTCTGTTAAATGAATGCTTGCGCTAAGATTAACGACTCTGTCCATTCTGTTTTTTCAATGGTACACTTCTTTTTCTGAGTTTCTTTGAGAATTGTATGTATAAATAAATCTTTACAAAAAGATGTATTTCGGGTTGCTGAGGTAGAACACTGAAATATTGAAAAGATAGAATTTATTTGTTAAGAACAGTGAAAGATAATGTCTGAATTAATTTCTTGTTGATACAGCTTTAATCAAAATAAAAAAGTGAACTTTAACTAATTTTAGCAAATAGTACATCCCAGTTTTAGTGGATAATATTTTAATGTACATTTATGTCTTCAATTTTAAATTTAAAAATCATTTTTTTTTGATACTGGGGTTTGAATGCAGGGTCTTCACACTGATCTATAATCCTAGTCCTTTATTATGTTTTTATATTTTATTTTAAGACAGGGTCATACATAGTAAGTTACTAAACTGCCCAGGCTGGACTCGAACTTGCAATCCTCCTGGCCCAGTACCCAGAGTGTTGGTATAACAGGCATGTACCACCATGCCTGTTAAAATTTTGATTTCTGTAATACTGTAAGGCTCAAATACCACTTATTTACTCTGTGTCCTTCATGCTTTGTGTATGCTACTTACCTTCTCTGAGCATCATATGCCTTACTTTGTACCATGGGAAATGACACTTATCTTAGAATTATCATAAAGTATCAAACAGGCAAAATATTTAAGCTACCAACATACTGTAGTGTATGACATGGCACTTGATAACACACATTTATTTTATTCTATTTTTCAAATTATTTTTGTTAGAGAGACTGTGTTCCTAAGTATTAGATTCACAAATATATAATAACTTATCATTCTTCACTGCAAGCTACACTAAGCTGGTAACATTGTAAGACCCTGCAGATCTTTGCTTCAGGAAGCGTGCTATAGATTTTGCTCTGCAGACTGACAGATCTGAGGAAGCCCACACCACTTTAAAGAAAGTAACTCCTACCAGGCAAGGTAGGCTGTGCCCCAAATAGGTCTCCAATAGGATCTAGAATGCACTGAGAGGCTCCCAGAGCCGTGTCTCCCATGAGGGGCATCTGGAGCTAAATCCTGTACTTTGTGCCCATGATGTCTTAGAATTAGTCCTCTCATTTGCCCAAGCACTTAGACTAGACCTTAAAATTTAACATCAAAGCTACTGGAAGCTTTTGATAGCTTTCATACAATATATTTTGCTTGGGAATAGCACATTCTTTTTGAGAGCTTCTAAAGAAAGCATATTAAAAATATCCTGTGCATTTTGTGGAAAAATTGACAGAAGTATGCTTTCTCAAACAAAATTACCCAAACAACCCAGAAGAAAAGTAAGACAGAGTAAAATGAGAGACAAAGGTCGGTTGATGGCTGACATGTGAAATCCTTTACCATTCATAAAATATTTAGGTTATTTGAGCTAAGGAGGAAATTGCTAAGGATTAAGTTTATAGCACTTGTCTACATCTCCGAAGTGCTACTCTGTAAAACTTGTCAAAGAGGAAGAAAAAAAGAAAAGAAAAGAAAGCTATCCCATTAGGAAACTTAGGCTTTGCATCCTGTCATTTATTAAATTTGTCAGTGGTGGCAGTTAGTATTATGACAGTAGATTTATTAAATTTTTAGAAAATCTGGCCTGGAGAATCTTTGCCTTTGGCTCTAGCCTGGAAAATTCAGAGAAAAAATTTTGTGAAACAAGAACATCCTGAATACCTGCAGTGAAAAAGCCATCACCATATCAAACTGGTCCCTAATGAAGCCAGGTAACAGATTTTGGAAAGGTTTGCTGAAAATCAGGATCTTTTTATACTCTGCAAAGGGAAATTCTTTCTTAGCACAAGTGCTATGGTGGCTCCAGTCCTTGTGGGCCTGGAAAATGACATTGTGCCCCAGGCAGACATCTGTTTTCATTACTGACATTCAAAAGTCATTGTCATAAATGTCCAAAGATTCATTCTTGACTACCCAGCCAAAAAAGCATGACTTACTCTTTTCTCTTTACATCATGGTGCCTCCTCAGAATGCTCTTGTCTTGCTGATGTCTCCTGCCCTGGATGATGGTTGAGGCTGTGTCTGACAGTGGCTCTCGTCTAGGGCAAGACTGGGGCAGGGTGGGAGCTTGTACTCATGACCTTATAATGTCTTTATGGAAAATTCTACTTACCACAGAAACCACAGTTGCTATTATTTTCTGTTGCAGCTCACTGTAGATTTGAATTTCTCTTTGTATTAGTCAGCTATTCTTTCATGGGGACACAATATTTGATAACCACAACATAAAAGAGGAAAAGCTTAGTATGGCTCACAGTTTCAGGTATTCAGTCCATGGACAATTGTCTCCAAGGCAAGAATATCATAGCAGATCTGTGTGGCAGAGCAAAGATGTTCAGTTCATGGTGGCCAGGAAGTAAAGCAGGGAAACAGTACCAGAGCAGAATGGGCAAGCACCCAAGGTCATGCTTCCATGACCAACTCATACACAACCAAAGAATGCTTTACCAATTCCTTCAGTGGATCAAAAGACAATCAAGTTGATGCAATTAAGTTTAACTACAACACTCTATTTCTTTATTTTCTTCCCAGGAAGGTGTATAAGATATACAGAAGTTTCCATATTGTGTTCAGAAATTGACACTATAATGTCCTAAGTTTACTATTTTGCAGGCATTATTTAAGCACTTTACACTTATTAATTAATTTAATCATGCAGTCCTTCCTAGTTCTATCAAGTATTTGCAATTATCACCACCATTTCAAATTGAGGAGACAGGAAAGCGTCTTGGGTAAGGTCACAAAGCCAGGAATTTGTAGATGGGTCCAGAGATTATGTTCCTACTCACGTTCCCACACTCATCTCAAGCAGACACTTGGTAGTGGTAGACAATATTTTTAAAAGAACCAATCAACTTTTTCACATAGAGAAATGATTTAGTTTAGATTACGAATAGGTAGAAATGGGAAGAAAACTCATCAGGATCTTGATAGACATTAAAAGTTGTGAGCACCCTTTTGGATAGAGTTAAAGGGTTAAAATGTCTGTTCTTCCTATGTTAGCATGCATACACAACCCCTGGGGGATTTATTAATTTCCACACCTCACTTTCCCCGGCAGAAGATTCAGTAAGTCTTGGTGGAGATCAGAATGTAAGCATTCTCCAACAATTCAGAGCATCTCAAGAAATATTTCATGAGACATTTGTGCCTCATACCCATAGACTTGTGGGAAGAGAAAGAAATTAAAATTCTATCCCAGACATCTTCATCCAGGATCTTGTGGCTATGCCTTGATAACAATGTTTGGCTTCAAATTCACCTTCACTGGCACATTTCTCTTGAGCAAAAAGAAGAGGCTCACAGAAGCTGGCAGTAGTGACCCAGACTAAAGAATTTTTCTTTTTTTCTTTTTCAATACTAGGAATTGAATCTAGAGCCCTTTGCATAAAGCTACGTTCCCAGCCCTTTACAAAAAAGATACATTTTTTTTTGTGACAATGTCTGACTAAGTGACTAAGTTACCCGGATTGGGTTAAAACTTTTGATCTCTCTGCCTCAGTTTCCCAGAGTGTTGGAATTATAGGCATAAACCTCCATGCCTGGCTCAGTCTAAAGTCTTAACTGTGAAAATAAACAGTGACTTTTTCAAAGGAGGATCTCCCTCTTTTTGGAAGGTAGAGCAGATAGTACTACATACCTCTTAGACATAAGTTGAGAAATGAAAAATGTGGCACATTTCAGATTGGGCTTGAACTTTGAACTCTTACACTTCTTGCACATAGGAAGGGGGGCAATACCCCTAAAGATATTATGTAATATGTGGTTGTTTATTAGGTGTGCCCAGGTCCTCTGAGCCAGGATGCAGATCTAAAAATGCCCTCATATTTGTACTGTATGCAGATTTGACCCCCAAATCAGCCAGCATATCTCCTTTGGACAAGAAAAGTAATCTGCTTATACTCATACATCCTTTCTAGAATATACAAGGCATGGCCATGGAAAACCCAATCATTAAGAATGAAAAGGAAACCAAAGTTGGAATAGAAACAGTGAGCTGAAGTGGAGTAAATTAAGCTGAATGAGAGGAAACAGTGAAATTTTGTGGACTGTGGGATGGTCTCCCCTGGAACTTGTTGAAAGGCCCATCACTTAGTCATTTCAAACTAGAGCAGACAGATACCTTAAAGATACTCTGTGAGAAGCATGACTGTAGAGAATAGAATATTTTTTTCTCTGTTCCCTTATGGAAACTCCCTCAGCACTCAGACACACACACACACACACACGCACGCACACGCACAGGTGCACACACACAGTCACTTTCAGAATGTCTCCCTTCTGACTTTTCAATTTGATCATCACCATAATTGCATTTTTAAAATCACAAAGCCTCTTTCTATGGCTGGGTCTACATTTACTATCTCTTCTGATCCTCCTTGGTGATCATTATGGACCAGGTTTTCTGTGAAGACTGTAAAATCCTTACAGTTTCCACTTCGTCATCTTTAAAAAGCTTTGTAAACTACTTCTCCAGTGAGTCTTGGTGATCAAAGCAGAGGGCAGTGAGCTTCCTTTGGAGGATGCGATGGAGAAGAGGACAACCTAATTTCTATTAAATGTTGATTTACAGAAGCTGTTCCATCATCATTCAACATCCCTGAAATCTTCTGAGCATTCCTTTTGTGGTTGAGTAATGTTTACTCTTCATAGATACCTGGGAGAAATCACAGTACTGAAGAGCCAACTTATTGGTCTTCTGGTGCTGAAAGTGGGTATTTTAAATATCATCCTTACTCTTTCCTGTTTCTTTTTTAAGTTAGCCTGTTTTTCACCAGAAAATATATTAATAATCAGATTTTATGTACATTTGGGTTCTATTTCCTATTGTAGCTATAAGCAGAAATTTCAATGAAATTTAAATATTACTTATAGCTATTGTTTTACGTGCAATTGTTTTGATTCCCTGATTACTGAAGATTAGGGAATAGTTTATATTATTCTTTAAAAATTATATATTCAAAGCAGTTGATAACAGGATCAAATAAGAATACCAATTTTTATTTTTAGGTATAATATTATTCAGAGGATGGAAATTTTCAATTTTAATACTTCTTTCCTTTTCTTCTTCTTTTCTTTGTTGTTCCCAGTCAGGGTTGAGCAAGATTCTCCACCTTGCTTTATGATATATAATAATAAAATATACAATTTAGTAGAAATAATAAAAATGGCAACCATTTATGGAGTTCTTACAGACTTGTCAGACCTAGCTCTAGGTCCTTTAGAGACATTGTCCCATGTTATGATTACAAAGTCTCACTTTACTATTGTTTTATTGATGGGCAGCTTGATCTTACAGAGGTTCAATTATGCCTAAAGTTGTGAATTGGTAACAGAAGAAGCCAATTTTTACTACTCTAAAATCTGTACCATTAACTAGCTGCTGTAGACCTCAGAAAGGTATGTATTCATTTAAACTTAAGGAATGCCTCCCGCTTCCCGATATTGCTGTTTCTTATTCCATCTTCATGAAGGACACAGGAATCCACTTTGAAAATAATACATGTGCACCAGTAAACATGAAAAATATAATCATCATTAATTTTTGCAGTGTTCATCATTATAATTTTAATAATAATCACCAAAATAATATGATCATGCAAGGCTGGATGAAATTCTTTTGGGTAATTAAAGAAACCAAAGATTGATTCTAAAGAACCATATAGTAAATTGAAAACTATCTCCAGCTCAGGTGTGGTGTTGTGTTTTCTTCAGATTCTAATTTTATTTAAGAGTGTAAATCATGTTGTTACAGTCTATCAGGAGAAGAGTAGCACATTGATTAAATTTTCTCTTGGAAGAGGAGGAAGGAGTGGTTCATATTACTTTTCTACATAGTCATTGAGGAAGATCAAACTCCCAAGTCTAATTACTTTATACATGAAAAGCAGGTCACTGTGTATAGTGACTAAATAAAACATGGAGTTTTGAAATAAGTGACATTTTATTCATAGTTGCAAGGTGCTGATCAAAATCATCCAGAATTCACTACTGCTCCAGAAGAAAAAATGTACAGATCTCTTCCTGCCTTCTGAAAGCTTACACTCTTCTTGGCAGCAAGGTACACATTTTGTACATCGATATAACATTAGGCCTAAAGCTAAGAGAAAAAATTCTTACAATAAAAATCTCAAACTAGGATTTAACTGATCAGTAAAATGCTGATAGTACTTTCTGCTGAAACAAAATATCTGACACCTAAAGTTAAAGAAGGAAAGGTTTATTTAGCTCACAGTTTGTAGAGGTTTTAGTTCATAACTGGCTGGCTCTAAGGCAGAGTGAGTGGCACATGGCAGAGGGGAAACATATCTCAGAGGAGAAACAGTTCATGGCAAAGCAGGGCAGGCAGAAGGCAGCCAGCAGCAAGCAATAAGCAGAAAGCAATGACAACTGTACTTGCTTACTTTCTCTTCTCTAAGTACAATGCAAATTTCAGGAGGGAAGACAGTTGGTGCTTCTTAAGTATTTCTGTTTCTCTAGCATGTAAAAAAGTACCTGGAATCTGATAGATTCTTAATAAATATTCCTTAGATAATGGGAACTTTAAGAGGAGGAATCTGTGGATGTTACACCTCTCCCTGGATGTATTTCTATATCTTTGAGTTGAAACTGTGGGATTGTTCACCTTCCTTTTCTTAAGAATATTACAGTCCAGGCCTTCTCAGACAGAAACAGCCTTTCAGTGTAATTGATACTATAGGTAATTCAAAGACTGAATATCTTAAGTGAAAGCATCTGTTAGGAAACAGGATAAGGTTCTCAAGCTCAAAGTCCTTGTCATTTATATGTTCTGAGTGATGCGTAACTCCCCAAGGGTAAAAGCTAAGTCCTAAATGGCCATAATAAAAAAGCAGCCTCATTGTCTTAGAAGTGCACTGTGTTTATCCCAGCTTGAGTGCAGAAAACAAATGTTGGCACCAGGGGACTGATTCCGCACCCATGTGGAATAATTTAATTCCATTAATAATGCTAGAAATGTTAAGAAAACATTTGGGGGGGGCGGGAAGCAGAATACTGGGTATGCAAAACCAGTGTGGTTTCATCTGAACTCCAGGATCCATTTGTTTTCCATTGTTTGCTGTACTTATTTTGGATCTGTTTTCACTTTTATTTGTGATTGGCTTCAATATGTCTACACGAAAACACACTTCAGAAGGAAAAAGGACTGTGTCTTTTTACAGTGTGCCTTCAGACAGTTGGACAGCTTTAGAATTCATTGCCTCATGGGTCAGTTTCTCATGCCTCCTTTAGGCATGCTAGTTAATACACTTCCAGGAGGAAAAGTATTGTCGTTAAAAGCACATGGCTCCAACCCACTCACCTAAACTCTGAGCCTAAACTGTATCCTTATCCTCATGCATAGCCCCCACCTCAGAAAAATTCTGCCTCCTTCCAGAAATTTTCATGCAATTTTCATTGGCTACAGTGGGACTCATGGTGTGTCCAAGGGTAGAGTCTCTCTGGCTGCATGTCACATACTGCTTGGGCTGGGGCATGAGGCCAAAAAGCATTGTTTACTATTTATATGCATCTTTACCAATTTCTGGATGCCAAAAGAGGTGAACTCACTGCTTCTGAATAACTCATTCATCAAAACAGACATGAAAATTTTGTTCCTTGGGTTTGGTTAGAAAACAAATCATTTGCTGTTTCACTGTCTGAAAGCCAAAGCATGTTTGGCACTTTACACTTCAACCCAAGCTGCTGTCCCCCTGCTGTCAAGATGACTTGCTTTCATGTGGGGAGGCATGGACAATGCGAGCAGTTGTCTCCATGAAGAAGTGACAAAGACATGGAGATTACCTTGAATCTTCTTAAAGATTTCTTCCAAAGTTCAGAGTTCTTATAAACCATTTGGGGAGGAACACTTTGGTGTCATTCAGATGTAAATGCAACCCAGGGAACTGTTAGTGCTTCCATTGTCAGGAATCAATTTTTTTTTTTTTACGTAGTTGATTTAATGATAGTTGTCACTTATTTTGTATCCTTGTGAAAAAGAGCACTTATTCCTTTGGAGTACTTTTTAATATAAAAATTCTAGGGCTTTGCTATTGAACATACTAAATGGTTCCATGTGTAGTATCCAACTATTGTAGCATATTATAATATGTTACTCTAAGATGGTGTAAATTATTATTATTATTATCATTATTTGTCTATGTGAAAGCACAATGAGAAGAAAATGCTTCTTTTTTTTGTATTAAATTCTTTTATTGGTACATTTTAGGTATACAACACAATTACATTTCTCATTGGGAATTGTACCTTTGCATAATGCATCTTGGTTCTTATTTTTTCCCCATTGAAAATGCTTCTTAATGCAGTGTGTACATCTCTTGGAAAGCCACTTTGGGCATCTCCTGAGAAGCAATGTCTAGATACACTTCTAAATCCTCAAATATTAAGCATCCAAACAGTAACCATTAAATTAATGAGACCTTCTTTCTGCAAGATGAAACTGAAAGCTTAAGTAAACTTCAAATTTACAAGCACCTAGGGCTGGATATTTTGTGCTAAATTTCTACTTTGAAAAAGGGAGATATCTGGACCCTGCAGTATTAATGGAGGTTGGTTCTTAAAGATTATCAAGTGGTCCTGACTAGCCCACTTCAGAGCCTTACAAAACACATGGTCAACAATTGCAGAAGTTCCACCTTCAAACCAACCCATTTTAAATCTGTTTTATCTTATTCATGTTCCTGTGACTGTTGGTAGAAATTTCTTTGGTAGAAATTCTTTACTTAGCTTTCCCTTTTCAGCCACCATCATTGTTACCTCCTTCATCAGCCTGATTTTCCCCTTTGCTCACCTGTCTACATTTTTTCAAAGAATAATTGCATTGTTTGATACCTGATGTTACACAATAAGAAACAATGTAAGATCTCATATGATAGATCTTTAATAAATCCAGATGGATGAGTGGGGGAGATCAGTGGAAGGTAGAGTTCCAAGGCAGATGCAGTCTAGAGAAAATTACATACTTAGTTTCTCAGCAAAATCAAGCAAATTGCCCAAGGATGGGGCCATACACCGAAACTTAAGTCACTAAGCTGAGGTTCAGAAAAGAACTGTGGCTTTTGACCAAGAGTCCACAGGAAGGAGCTGAGTAAGCAGGCAGGAGCTCAGAATCACAATGAGGCTGACTTGGGGTGGTTTTATGGAAGGACCATCTGGTGACACTGGACCTGTTTTAGGCCATGCCCTTACCCCGTTTACTGTACGGGAAACCAAGAGTAAGTGAGGACAATCCAGGATCTTCTCAATAGATTCCAGGTTCAAGAGAGCTGCTAAATGTCAAGGTCAATTGCTTGTGAGATTGGCCTCTGTCCTCACCTGAAGATGGAGAATGTTAGACATCCAGCAGCAGAAGCCTGGACAGTCTGCATATGTGGGAGCAGCCTTCAAGAAAACTTAAGAAGTCCTAGATTTGCAATAATGTTTTTCAACCAAGTCTGGATTATTTGCAAAGAGGCATCCTATGCTTGGGCATTGTCTCCTCTCTTACTGCCCAACTGGTCTATGTCCAGCTGTGCTCCCTGGGGACATTGCTTCCATTCCCCAAGCCTTACTCTTCCGTAGTTTCACAAAACCCAGTTGGTTTAAATTCGTTGTCCTTCTATTGTCCAAGCCTAATAAGGAAGTCAGTCAACTGTGGGCTGGGATAAGGAGCTGGTGGTAAGGAGGAACATTCTTCTAAGGGCCTTTTGATCTTTAAGAGGCTGTAAGTGGCTCAGTTCCCTTCTTTTATGCAAAAATATCTCTTGTGTGTGTCATTCAAACAGATTGTTTTCCTTGCCATGAGTGTAATTGTCTCTTGGAGACTTTATAAGAAACAGAATGCAGGCCATTCCGATGTCAGACAGAGGAGGAAATCACATGACTTTGTCTTGTCTACCTTCCAGACTTGTCATTCTTACTTGTAGATATTTGTCTCTGGTACTCATATATTTCTGTGGTAAGGCTAAATGCCCACAGGTAACTTATATCAAAGTCTGTTCCTAACCAACTTTGGGACATTGCCCAAGCTATTTTACACCTTTGGGCCTCAGTTTTCTTAGCAGGTTGGACTTGAAAAGATAAATTGGCAGGCAGTGTGTTATTGCTCTGACAATATGGATTTTGTAGATAAATATATGTGAAT
The DNA here is from genome assembly GCF_000247695.1 of Heterocephalus glaber. The sequence goes on along the minus strand of NW_004624740.1, from coordinate 20,346,944 downwards.
TTAAGTCTCAGTTCTGTTGTTTGCACAGGTGACTGTACTGTATCAGATTTTCCATGTTTTTATCTATAGACAATTTTTATGACAATTGTATAAAATAATGCTTATAAGATGTTTAGTAATACCTATCATAACTGTTAAATAATTTTTAGTCCATATGGTTTTTCATTTATAATTTTCTTTCCACTATTAAAATTTACCTATACCTGTTATTCTTTACCATATATGCTAATGCTTTTTTATTATTGTGGGCAAATCAAAATGGGCAAGAATAACACTATATTCTATATGCATGTCAACATTTTTGTGTGTTTATTCTTGCATATTCTCTCTGTCACACACACACACACACACACACACACACACAAGGTAAGTAGATTTCTATCATCAATAGAACTTAGAACTAATTTAGCTAAAGGTACCACACTAGAAATTAGTTCCTCGAGCTTTATCACAAATATTTCCTTTTGAGTCAATAGCCTATGAGTAGGTCAATATTTAAGGCTGAAAGATTTACTACAGTCATTCTTTAGCAACTTCACAGTGTGCAGAAGTGAAGATCTTCCTTCAACAGGAAACAAACAGAATCTTCTTGAGAAAGGTCATCAAAACTCTGCATGTCAGCTGTGAACATTCACCCCAAATCCAGGGCCTGAATTAGGGAAAGTACAAAATGAGAAGTGAAATAAGAGTTGTATGAAGGTATTATAAAAAAGGAGTCTGAGAAGGGCTTAGGAATGGCATTTGGGGGAAGTGTTTCCAGTGTTCTGAGAGGAGTGGTTTAGAGATTAGAAACCAACTCCTGTGTGTTCCAAAATTACATTTCCCTTTCTTCTTGGATTTTACTGTAATTAGGAGACCGGAGCTTCTTTACTCTTGAATAAATTAAGCAAGTCTGACTTTTTCTCTACTTACTTATTTTTCACTAACTAAATCTCATTAATATGTGCTCACAAGTGTCCAGGATTTTGTTAGGTGATAAAGTACAATTATGGCTAAAATTGGTTCTCTAACTACAAAGAACTTACAAGAGGTGATCAAAATACACAGTGAGTGTTTACATTTTAAAACTGTTTCACATTAAAAGACACATTACCATGAATCCCTCTCAAAACATTCCTCCTTGCTTTGAACACTTTTTCCTTCCTTTTGGGCACTTTCTGAAGCAGTTCTGGAAGTCTTTTATGAGTGTCTTTATGAAGTGTGATCAAATATATAGTGAATGCTGCTACCAAGAGCCATCCAGTGGCTAGACAGGCTCATAAAAACATTATGTTGTGTCCTCATCTGTGTTATTCACTGCATCTGACACTATGTGACTCGTGGCTCTTCCTCAAAGTCAAAATGACCACGAAAGGTACACATTTTGAATTGATTCAGTACATCAAAGCAGCCAAGACAGCACAAATAAAGACACTCACACAAAGCTGCACAAAGTGACAAGAACAATGGAATAAGTGTGTTTGAAGCAAGGGAGAATTGTGGGGCAGATTTGAGGCAATGTGTGTTTAGGTATAAAAATTTTAAAAAATGTAAACATTCACTGTATTATTTGATCTTACCTCATACAATCTTGGAGGAGACACGAAAATCAACACTCTTTGTCCAGTGGGTTGGCTATGAAAGAGGTATACAGCAGGTACCATGGGAACACAGAGGAGTAGTCCCTACTCATTGGGAAGCAAGGGAGAAGAATCTGAAGAGAGCAGCTATAAAAGAGTGGAGGGGTAGTGATATTAGAAGTTAAAGCATGGAGTAAAAGGACTTAACTTAGGATCAGTTTACCAGCTGGGGTGATGGAAAAGAATTAAAATATCAACTGATGATGTAAGGCATATAAAACAAAAACATTTTAGATAGTGGTACCTTGGTTCATGAACGTTTTTTGTTTGTGAACAATTTCATTTGCAAACAAAAACATTTGGCAAAACTTCGTGTTTGTTTGCAAACTCTGTATTGGATGATGAACATGACCACAGCTGTCTTTCCCACACAAACACAAATGTGGCCATCTTTTCCACAGTTGTGAAACAAATTAAGGTCGTGAACTGAGGCACTACTGTATTTATGCAAAAAAAGTGATGACTTTGATTTTGATGACCTTGTGGTACATCTAAAAATGATAAAGTGTCTGGCAAACAATTGTCATTTGGATTTAAATGATTGTTGAAAGTATGAGTATGTATACACTTCAGAGAGACTTTATATATTTGAGAAAAGGGGATCATGAATGCCTGAGAAACACACATTTTTAAGGGTTGAGATGCAGAAATAGAGATGGTGGGCAGAAAGGAAGAAATGGCCATAAGTGAGATACCAAAGAAAGTATCATCCAGGAGAGAGAGAACTTCCAGGAGTTAGTGATCCACACAGTTGAATGTCACAGATGTATGATAAAAGTTGCTGTGCATTTCTATTACTTAGAAGGACTTTTTGCTAGCAAAGAACATATTAATTCAAATTTTCTTGATCAAGAAATCAAATGGCTTGATTGTAAGCATACACTCAGAAAATTCGGGAGATGGGGAACCTATTCATTCAGCTGGGTTCTGAGAAAACAGGAACCACAGAAAAGCCAGGCTGTATAAGGAGTGGAATATAGTTGAAAACCTAGAAATCTGTTCAGGTTACAGCACAACATTTGTGATGAGATACTGTGCTGCATCCTCAATAGGAGGTTCATCCTGACCTTTTTCTGTGCAACCTATACCCAGTCTGACTGTCACTCTATGGGACGCTGCATGCTTTAGCTCCACTGCCTTTTACCTGTTGCTGGACCAGGGCTTCAAGGAGAAAATCCAGTTGGTCTAGTTTATCTCCATACTTGTAATAAGGCAGGGGTTTCATAGCGCTTAAACTGGCAGTACTTGGATCACTTGTATTGCTCTGCCCCTGGGGGTCCAGCCAGGGGTACAAAGTAATATAACTACGTCTTCCTAAAGAGTCACATGGACTGCTTCCCTCAAGAAGGGGCAGTAGTCCTAGAAGATGTGTCTGATTTTTAAAGCATTACCTTTAGTATCATGGACATTGAGAATGTGGAAGTATTTTTCCCGAGAGAGTAGTTTCAGTAGTGGAGACTGGATTTCAATGGATTGAAATAAATGGGAAGTGAGCCAATGGAGACATGCCATATGGATGAGTCTATGGGAAAGAAGGAGATACAATATCAGAGCTGACAAAACATGTGCTTCTAAGGTGAGAATATCACCAAATAGAAGCTACTCAGCCTGCATATGTACTTATAGGACAGATAGCGAAATGGTGTGCTTGTGAGTGTGTGTGTGTGTGTGTGTGTGTGTGTGTGTGTGTAGAGGGTGACCAATACAATGAGGTGGCTAAGGAGCTAGGAAAGAATCTTGCAAAACTCTATTATTCACCTTATCCATGTTTACACATATAAGTGAACTGGATTATCTGAAGAAATCTGATAGTGTCGAATATGGAGAAATTCTGAGAGAGCTATGGAGAAAGACTACAATGAAAGTGAGACTATTAAAGGAATGGAGAAATACTATGGGAATGGGCAGCCAGACAAACAAATGGCAATAGGAAAAGAGGAAGGTGGGAAATTCAGAGAAAGTGAACAATTAGTAGACAGAAGACTGACGAAGCATGCTCAAGGGATCAGTCCTAAGTCCTCTTGGATGTTCTGAGAGCTCTAGGGGTTGTATTTATTTCTTTTATGTCAAGTAAAAAGCCAAAAGTAGGCCTTGGTTGTGATGTCTCATAACTCAGCACTACAGTGAAGCAAGCCCCCAGATACTCTAGCGCTTCCTATTTTGCATTAATAAATATTTGCTGCTATTGTATCATCTCAGTAATGATTTTTACCATACATCCTGTCTGTATTTCTTGAAACAGCCCCTTAAAAATCTTAATACCAGAAATAATCCCAGTGGATAAGTCAATTAGTTCTTAAAAATAGAACCTTTGTTAAAAAGCCATTCCAGTTTCTCTTCTGGCATTGGGTTCTGTCACTGATAAATTGGCCCCAGGGTTCTCTCTTAACATCTCTCTAGTACATACATATACCAGAAGCACTGAGATATTTTTTAATTTAAAAATAGATCCAAAGGCAAACATATTTCAAGTGGATTTCCTACTATGGGGATTTCAAAAACTAACACTGGAGGATGAAGGTGGAAATTATAGTTTTACATTTGTACACAGCTAATGCAATTTCTATTCCTCTAGTTTTCCATTTCCTTCACCTAGCTCTAGTACACTGCTTACAATCAACTTGGGTTGGGAGGGGGAGATTTTGCAACTATTTGAAGCCTCTGTTTCCATATTTGAGAAGAAAGTGGGCCCCCTACAAATTTTCCTTTACTTTTCTTTCCTATATTCCTGTTCCTCTTTCTTATCTTCCTATTGCTCCCTTTTCCCTCTCCTTTTATAAAAAGGCAAAAAAAAAAAACCTATTTGAAGATGAGGTAAAAGGTGGTGTTTTATATTTAGATTTTCATTTCCCTTAAGTCTCAGAACTGGTGTTCAAATAACTATAGACTAACAGAAGGGCAGGCAGGCATCCTAGTCCCATAAAAGTGCCCTACTGCTTTTTGAGAGTCAAAGCAGTTTATTTTCTGATTTGTAATCTTATCTCTAAATAAGTCAACATAGTAATTGCCTAGTAGGGTCCCAGTATTGGGGATAAAAATGAGTATTCATTGGTCCCTTTCCTGAAAGAACCCTCACTGCAGTGGTTGTCATTGGGTGGTCGTTAGATTAATGGGACAATTTAGAGGAGGTGGAAATGAGAGACAAAAACAGTGATCAGTGAACGGAAAATTTCTCCCTCTGTCTCATTCAGGCTTATGACAAGTAGCTAGCTATACTCTTAAATTCACTCTACATTAATTGCTGAAAAAAAAAATGTTCCAGAGAGAGAGAGAGAGAGAGAACGAACGTCTTAAAGCTTTCACTTCCCAGTACTGTCACAATGGCAATTCAACTTGGAGGGGACAAACATTCAAAACATTGCATCCTGTCACAGTTCAATAGAATCCTGGGGGAATGGGTATCACTGACTACAGGCCTTCTGGAACCTGGCCTTTTTCTATCTTATAGTGCCGCCATCTTCATTATGTGGTCCCGAGGTTTGTGTGAAAGAGGAGGAGAGATGTCAAAGGTTGTGTGTGAGGTAGGAACGTTGGGGCCAGGCCTGGCAAACATAACTCTTGCTTGCATTTCATTGAATAGAATTTAGACTCATTCCCCAAAAATAATTGCAAAAGAAACTGGGAAATGTATCCTTTCTGGATGCCCAGAAGGAAAATAAATGTTTAGTGGACATATGTCATTGTTTCTGACACATGGTAGTACTTTCATCTAGCTGAAAATGACAGTCACAAAGTCCTTAAAAACATACAAGTGAGGTCTTGCACTGTTGGAAGTCTGGCTGCCTTGTTTCTAGCATTCTTTAGAAGAGTTTGTGACTCTGTATACTTATTATTTGTATCTGTCACTGGCTTGGGTGAGAAACATTTTAAGGTTTCAAATTTTCTGTGGAAACTTAATTTGAAGTGCTTGGCATAGGCTGGAAATTTTGTTCTTTTTATTGTTTGCAAATATTCATTGCATCAATTCTATAAAAACAGGAAGAGAAAAATTTGAATTCTTCAAAAATTCTGCCAAATGAGGGTCCAGTCTCATCTGTGCTCACAATGGAGGAGGTCCTGCCTTCTACCTCTGATTGTCACACCTAACTCTGCTCCCTAGGTCGACCTGACAGGTGAGTCAGGCTGCCCAGGTATCTAATGGCTCAAAGAGATTACCTTTCCAGGGAAAGGAGTCCTCCTTTGAGTTAAGATTTACATAGATTGTTGCATTCCCAGCTACCATTTCCAACAAGCTCCATGGTCTACACACTTGCCTTTAAATCTCAGTATTGCTACAGAGATATCTGAACAATTATAATTTTTTAAAAAGGTAAATCAATCAACAGTTTCAGAATTTAAAAAATATAAATACATATATACATATATATTCTGTAATAGTTCATTTTATTAAATGACTACAAGCAATGTAATTATGAAGGAGACTTAAGCTGAAAACTGTGAAACAATAATAAGGAACCAATCACTGTATTTTTAAATTCTCAGATCGCACAGCCAGTTGTCTCTAGGTTTGAAATGGCAGTTACTAAAACACCATCAAAGATTACTTTTTAAAAAAGTAACAGCTGGCTTTGAAATTAATTTGAAAATGAAGATAATCTATAACAGGTACATATATATGAGGTGAAGTAATTTCTGGCATCCTTTAACTGATACACTATCTTCAAGTTTAGGGCAAAGCATTTAGTATTCAGGAAAATTACACATAAAATTGTATTTTATGATTATTTTCCATGGGAGTGTATAAACAAGCATTATAAGCAAACTATACACCTGTAAGACCTAGCATTATGGTAGGTAACTAGGGAATATCCACAACACTAGAAAGAAATCTGGACAATGAATCAGGCAGAGAACAGCTGGTGGAGAAATCAGATAGAGAATGAGAGTAATCTGTGAAAGGTATTTGAGTTCACTATAAACATTTTGCAAGCATTGGGTGAAGAAGCTAGACTTCTGAGTCTCACATCCATAGCCCAGCCTTGCTGCAGCCTTGAGAAATGTTTTCCAGAATGTTTGTAGCTCAAGACAAAGAATTTTCCTTAAAACAGTATATGGGGAATGTGACTTGGAACTCTGGAGTTATTTCTGAATCACCCACAAGGCATCAGTCTTCATAAGAATAGGCCCCAGATTTCCCAAAAATCTGGCCTCTTGGGTGTCTGTATTTCCACTGTTAGCAACAAGTGCATTACTAGAGAACGACAGGGTACTTCGTTTAAGTATTAAGTAAGTGCTGAGCAGGAAACAGCTTTCGCCCATCCCTTAAGACACAAAATGAGAGGACTGGTGAGAACTTGGCCAAGAAAATAAATATGTTTCAAGTTTGTGAAACTGGGCTGCAAGTTTGCTTTCCTTAACCCTCAAACCTGCTACACTTTCCTACTTTAATTTTGTTTTGGCACTTTGTGCTTGAAATCTCTGTGTTTTGTGTAGTTTTTTTGAGAAAACGTATCGCTTCTCATAAAACAAAAGAAGAAGCTGAACGGGCTTAGGCCACAGTACAAAGGAGTGATGAGGAGAGAAAGTATAGCATAGGAAAGAAAAACACAAAAGTCCCTGATGCTGGAGTGAACTCAGAGTGTGTCAAATGAAAAGCTGTAAGTGCAAATGGCAAAGGATCAGAGGTGATGGGGTGTGTGGGTGTAAGGTGCTGCCCTGCTCCGAGACATTCCGTGGTGGAGAAATCCCACTGGAATCAGGCACCTGCTGCTGTAAGCTCTGAGCCTCAGAAACGGGGACAGAGGGCTGGAACCAAGCAGGGAGGAAGGAAAGAGAAAAGCTGCTGCCTGGCTCCAAGCAAGGGACAAATTGAGCTCCCACATTCAGAGGCCAAAGTGTCCTTTCTCCATTCACCAGCTTCAGTGTGATTCTGATTTGAGGCTCCCAGCTTGTTCTGCCATCAGCTGACATGTGGAAAGCTCTTAATTCCATGGAAAACTTAGGCAAAAGAAGCTTGCTAACTTTTAGGCTCATTCCTCCTCCAAGGTGTGTCCTGACCCAGGCTTCAGGCCTGATCGTCCCCTCCTTTCTGTGGCCAGAAGACTTGATCTGCAACATTTCACCTACCTTCCAGGGAGTCTTTACTGCCCAGCCCTCTTCTAAGAAAGGCTTCAAAGGGGAGAAACTACCAGAAAGTAAGCTTCACAGGAGCAGCAACAAAACCTACCCACGCTATGGAGAATCCATTCTCTGAAGTGGGCCAGCATGACTCCAGTTAGTGCCACTTGGATGCTGCTGGCACAGAAATGTCCCATTCTGTCACTGTGGGGCATCACTGTCTTGAAAATGAGTCCTGTCTTCCAGTCTAAATCCCATGATGACATGGATCAAATTGCCACTTTGAAATTTATGCCTGGATTCTTGAGTGGAATGTGCCCCCTGTCTACCTTTAACTCTTTGGAGCTTAAATCCAAACATTGCCTATTCTGTGAAGACTCTGAAATAAAAATAAAACAGATAACTGGACTATGAGAGAGGAGAAAAATAACAGTGACCAGGAAGTATAGCTTGTATATTCACTTTTACTTTGCTTGCAGATGAGAATGTGCTCATCAGTTCCAGAATGCAGTCATCTTACCCCAGGTCACTGTTTTCTGGCTCTTTTTCAGGGGAGCGGGATAAGCAGAGGAATGAGTTGGGGACTATAGGATCAGGGGGTCTTGAGAGTATCTTCCTGGTCTGAGCATATGTGTACCTGACGTTTAATATTGTCACAACATTGAATCATCTCCTTTCTCCTCTGCGCAGCTATGGAGGAATGAAAAAGACAGAAAGGAGGGAGAAAACGTTTCCCGAGAGTAGGTGCATCAGGATTTCCACAGCACCCTCCAATTGCTCTCTCTGCAAAGATTTTGTTTCTGCCTCCCATCCCTCTTTATTTCCTAAATTGTGTCTAACCCATTCAATAAAACAAAAATGAAAACAAAACACCACCGTAACACAAGGTTGAGTGAAAAGAAAGGACAAAAGAATTATAGTACAAAATGTTACCATTTAAAAAACCAAATAAAACTGTACTATTCATTTCCATGGAGATACATTTATGAAGGAGGAGCTAGAAAATGCATGGGGAAGCTGGACATCATAACCATGGTATCCTCACCTCCCCAGGACAGCTGGGCCTGACCTTGATGGAGAATGCGCTGCATGCAACCCAACCTTCCTGGCAAGGTCTTAGTGCTCACTGAGGCCTATGGGGAGGAAGAAGAAAGGGTTGGTCTAGATGGGAGGTGACTTTAGTTTTCTTTGAAATGAATAGAGCAAAGTGACCCAATGTTCACAAGTTCAAATTTGGGTAAAGTGTCAGTTATTTTGTCTTTAGGACTCAAGCAGTTTGAATTATTTTATAATTTTTATACTTAGAAAAGCAATAACAAAAGAAAACATGATGTAGCATTTTATTGAAAAGGGCCCTTCCACGAAGGAACACATCTTGAACACTCCACAGACATCTAAACCCTGGATCAAACTCACCCTGTTGATGACCAGATGATGATTTTCCTACAGCACTTGCTCCCCTGCCTGACCGCTAGCATCACCATTAGAGGAGCAACCACAACAGTTTGATTCTTTCTCCACTGTTCTTTCTCTCCCACTCCACAACCAAGCCTTCATCAGCATATCCAGCTGGCTTTAACTGCAGAGCTCACGTTGAAACAGAGCATTCTGTACCTCCGCCCTGTGGCAGCCTGAGCCCAGCAGGCCATCTCCACCTTCCTCACCAGCCACTGGCACCTCCTACTACTTATCATACTTCTGCCCTTGGGCCACCACCCTCTTTCTTCCAAATGGCTTCTTTAGAACACAGACTGTGCCACTCACAACTGCCCAGGGCTTCCCTGTACTTAGATATGTAGAAAGTCCTTTTGGAGGGCACATCAACAGGCTAAGGCCACCCCATCCCTCCACTTTCCACTAGTCATTAAGACCTGAGGACCAACTCACCGTTCCCCATCCAGGCCAAGCCGACCTGACTGCCTAGCTCTCCCTCCAGCTGCCCTTCTCTTTCTCTGTCCGGATGCCTCTTTGCTGGGACATGTCTGCAGCCCACTCCCTCCCTCTCTTCATTCAGGACTCTCTGTATATCTCATCTCTGACCATCCTGTCTACCATAACAGCCCTGTCACCTTCTTTCTCTTTGCCAGAATTCACTCCCCTAGCACAGTGCTTGGCCCATATTGGACACTTGAACACAGATTGCCTGAAATAATGAATCAATAATGCATACTGACCAACTGTCTGCAGGTATTCACACATGTTAATTCATTTACTACCAACAAAAGCACTTGGCAAAGGCACAAAGACAGAAACTCTGACTGTGAACAGGCTGTCACTGGTGTGAATTCTGAGTGTGGAATGCAAATCCTCTTAGATTTCCTCTAATCTTTCCCCTAAGTCACACTGCATATCTCAAAGGAGGAAACAGAGGAAAAGCATGTTCCCATTTGCTCTTTGTTACTAGAGACAGTGCTGTTCTGTTCACATTTACATAATTAATTTGATCTTCACAAATGTCCAGGGCAATAAAAATTGTCTGAATTTTAGAGATGAGAAAACTAAGCCTTCTAAGAGGTTAAATATTTGACTTCAAATCACCATTTCCAATAGGCAACAGCCTGTGCCTTCTTAAGGGCATCCATCTCTCCTGCCTGAAGTTTCATGTGGTATTCCTATAGAAGGCTGTAACCTGACAACCGCATGGGCTTACCTTAATTTGCTGTCTGATGAACAATTCCAGCTCTCTCTACTTCCCCCATCTTACTCCTTCCTTGTGCTAGCAGAGAGGACCTTTCCCCAGAACTTTCACTTTCTCCTCATTGCTTGCCTCTGCTGTAGTTTCAGAGGAGCACTAGTCTTCATGGACCACCCAGAAGTTGGACATAAAAAGAAAACAGGTTGGTTCACAGAAAGTGCCATGGAGAGCAGAGAGCGTTTGGAGGCAGATGGTACCCAATTTTCAGTATTATGGCTGATGGGTAGCTTTGAGTTCATCTGTGAAACTCTGTATAACGCAGATGGCCAACCAAGATACCGCTAGATACTCCTAGAATTCTTGAACTTTGTTAGAAAGCCACTATCAGACACATGGAGTCTGTGGGAAAATATGAGTTTGCGTTTGATTTCCAATGGGGGACACCAAGAACACTTTTCCTGTGCACACTTTTTACCTCCAGCTCCTATCTCTGCGTGAGATTCTCCTTACCATTGACTCTTATGACAGCCCAAAGTCAGCAGGGCTGGTTGTAAGCCTTTAGGATAGTGAGGGGTACTGGGCATTTTGAGGAAAGGATTGTGCAAAACTTACACACTGGCAAGAAGTGCTAGAGGAGGCTTCAGGCATCCACAGTAGAGTAGGGTAGGCAGTAGCCTATGCTGTGTCAAATGAGTGACAGTGCAGAGTCATGAGAAAAACTCAGAATAAGAATTTAACCTCCCTTGTCTTTATTCTGTTTCCGTATTTGGGGGATTCTAGGAAACACGTAGCCTCTCTGAGCCTTATTTTCCTTTAGTGTCAAGTGAGAAAAATAATAAACCTCCATTCCATGTGATCGCTGTGAACATCTTACTTGACATGGTGACGAAAACCATCTGTATCCCACTGAAAGCAAAGTTACTATTAGAATTATATAAGGGGAGCAGGACATGGTGGCACATGCCTATGATCCTAGTATTCTGGTAGGCTGAGGCAGGAGGATTGCAACTTCAAGCCCAGTGTGGGGAACTTGGCGACTTCATGAGGTCCTGACTCAAAATTTAAAAAAAACCAAACAATTAAAAAACTGCTCTGAGGATGTAGCTCAAAGCAAAGGCCCCAGGTCCAATCACTAGAACTGAAAGAAGCAAACAAACAAAAGAATCACACAACGAGGCACATATTCTCTAACACTAATATTTATATGTGTGTGTTTTGACACTAAATAGCCAAGAGACGGACAGCTACAAACTTCTACCCATTTACTATTTTTAAAGCACTTGTGCAACAGAATTATTTGAAGAGGATGATTTCATCCCAGACATCAATACTTTTCCAGGTCTTCTCATTTCTGCCAGTCCCATGTTGAGTCTTCCATGTCGCTTGGTCCCCATCACTTGGACCCTCAGCCCTCTGCTTGGCCCATCACCGTTGACCATGCTGCAGGTTCTTCTATGAGATCTCACCTTCCCAGAAGCCCATTCTTCTTTATTGTCTGATTGGAGAGGAATCTAATAACTGATCTTGTTAAAACTTTCTAATAATAATCACATTGGTTACATTTTAGTTGCAGATTACTGTAGGAAAAAAAGATCTGCACCCAAAATCCAAGTGCAGGCATATTCAGCTGAGGTGGGTTGTTTTTAAAGACTCTGAACATCAGAAGAAGTAGTGACATCCCAGCAAGGGCTCCCATATTTGGAAAGCTTTTTTATGTTTTTTATTTTTGCCTGGTTGTCAAAGTATTTCTCCCATTTGTGACCTGAAGTTCCCTATGTGGCAAATAAACTTGACTTACCTAAATCCTATTAAATGGCTCTGTTTCCTGGGAGAAGCAAACCTACTTTATGCTTTTCCATCCCAACATTTATTATTTTCTGGCTTCCCTGTTTTAATGTCTCAGACTACATTTCATCTGTTGAAAATTGAAGTCATGTACACAAGCCACTTTCAAATTGGGAGAAATAGTGAAAATAATAATGAAGTCCTGCAATATTTCTCTAGAATCTTTCCTTTCAGGCATCTTGGTCATGCTCTATGATAAATGCACAGCCACCTTTCAGACTACAAAATTTTCCTCTTTGTCTCCAGACTGAATTGATTCCACAAGAGATTCAGTTCTAAAACATTCCAGCTGAACAGTAGGAAAGGCAGCTTTGGGAACACTAAGTTCTCCACTCCCGCAGCCACTTCAAAGGGTCTTGTACAAGAAGAGCATTAGGTTAAGGACTGTGGCAAATATCATATTCATTAGAATTCAGTCAAATAGGGCTCCACTCTTTTTTATTGTTTGAAAATCAGTCAACCATTATAAATTGTTCTCAGCATTGTTTCCATATGAAATGCTAAAATTGCCCACCATGGGGTGCCAAGACTTTAATTGTATCGTCCTTTCTCCAGGGTTGATGAGTTCTTTTTTGAGCCATAAAAACCTGCTAGTCATCTTAAACAAACAAACAAAATACAGTGCCTGCTCTTAACTCTCTGGAAAAGATGAAGTGTAATGTAAGAGATTCAATAAAATTGAGATTCCTCGATGTCTCTGTGTGTAGAACAGAGAAGTGTAGACTAACTCAAAGATGGTTGGATCCATACTCTGGTGGTTGTTGGCTGGGCTTGGTTGGGGTAAGAATTTTCTAAGGGTGAATGTTTGGTCTTCATTATTAACATGTCACATAGAGAGAGATGTAGGAAGCTCCACGTTTGCATCAACAGGATTAATCAACATCAACAAGTTTAATGAATTTTTCACTAGAAATAATTAAAAGTAGGCTGATAGTCCACTCTGTGCAGACATTATTAGAATTAGGGTATAGAATACTTCAATTAGATGGAGCAATATTAGCCAGATTGAAGGATTTTATTTAACTGAAAACTCACTTCAATAAACTGATTGGTGAGATTGTTAAAAGATACTTTGTGATTTTACTCTATGAAAATAGAGATGTACTATTTATAGTAAGGAAAAAGGCAAACCATCTATTGCCAGAGCATCTGGAACATGGGATTTAATTTTGGCACAACAGTTTCCTGATTAGAGATATAGATACATTGGAATCCAGACTGGAATGCAACAGCAAACAGCCAGAATTCAAGGATTTAAAGCTGTGAAACACTAATATTCCTTTTAATCTGAACAAAGAATGAGGAAAATAAAGGCTACTTGCAATAAAAAAGGTGTTTAATATAGACTAGACAACCAGGAAGATTTCAGCATATGACCATTATTTGACATGATGATGTTGGAGTCCTTTCAACCCTCTTTCTTCTAAGAGGCCATGGGAGTGAGTCTTTGGAAGCATCATTTGTAAATACTATCCTTTTAAAATTAAAAATATGTGTCAGGACTGTGTAGTATTTTCCTAAATTATCTATATTAGAACTGTATGATGCTCTACTGAGATGGTGAAAATGGTTCTGCAATCTCCAGTTTGATATCCACTACCCATATGTGACTCTCAAGCCCCAGAAATGTACTAGTCCAGTGACTGCAAATATTTTAAAGAATGGGTGCCCAGTCTGCAACCCAAAACACACTTATCAAGTGTGTTTTATCACCAAGTGCCACCACTGCTATTAAACCTGAATCCTGAGGTTTTATTTAGAACAAGCAATCGATATACTTGCCTCTTGTGCCAACAGAAAAGGCTCTGCATGCCTGCTGTGGTGTGCGTACCATAGGTTTGCCACCACTGTGCTAGTCCAATAGAAGAAATTAATATTAATTCTCTTTAATTTTAAGTTTAATGCCCATACCAAGCTGGTGATTTAGGTATTGGACAGTGCAGTTCAAGATACTTTTCTATTTCACCTTGCTGACAGCTTTGAAATTTGGTCTTTTATCTCTTCCAGATTCACCTGAAAATTTAAAAATAAATGAATAATGGAAATAAAATCTGATTTCCTGATGATTGAATGAAGGTTTTTATTTATGTGTTGTATATGCTTTCTGCATATGTCTTGAATTTCTTATGCAGGTTGATCAAATTTCTTCTTTTCAAATGATGTGCTTTACAGACCCTACCTACCCTGTATCTTATATGTTCAAAAATTGATTGCAGAAATGAAGCTCCTCCTCCTTCCAGCAGCAGCCACATTCTCTGTCTAGGTTTCTAGAAATAGTGTTTTTTTTCTAAAGGACCTGCATTTGTTCCCCACCACCCAGCCTAGCCCTGATTTTCAGGACAGGATGGGCAGTCCTCCAAAGCTTGCCAATAACTTGGCAGAAGGACATATTTGATAATTGTATTGTATGTTATTATTTGCTTTCAAACTTTAAAACATACAAATATCGGGCCAGGGATTTAGCTCAGTGGTTCCAGCGCCTGCCTTGCAAGCACAAGTTCCCGAGTTCGATCCCCGGTACCAAAAACAAAACAAACAAACAAAAAACCATACAAATATCTTTGAATATGAAGGAAAGTTGAGACTGGGGTTGATGTAAATTTTTATGAACCCAGCAATGAGGCCTCTGGTTCAGGTAAATCACTTAATTTCTCCATTCCTCGATTGCAAGTTTTAAGTAGCTAGTTTAGGGAAATACTTATGCTCCATTAGGAAGAACACATCACTATCTTCAGTTTCTTGAAATGCAGTATTAAATATATAATGATTTGTAATGCAAAATGGAAAACATTAATAAAATGTAAGATATTGCTTTTGTTTTTGTTCTTTTCATACCTTTTTAAAACCTTATTATTTTGAGATAATGGTATATTCACATGGAAATTCTTGTTGTCCCAATAGTAAAACCTCCCATAACTATAATAACAATATCACAGACAGGAAATTGGCATTGATACTGTGACTTACTTGTATGTGTGCATGTGTGCCTGTGTGTGTGTATCATTTGTATGCGGGTGTATCTAGTACTATGCATTTGTATCACACATGTACATGCTTGTGAAGACAACCATTGGGCAGTGTACAGAACAGTTTATCACAAAATCCTTCCTAGTGCCTTTTTTAGAGGTCCTGACACTTCCCTTTCTCCTCACTTCTCTAATTCCTCTTACGCACTAGTTGTATTCCATGTTTATAATCTTGTCATTTTGAGAATGTTATAAAAATGGATTTATATAGTATATAACTATTTTATCTTTGTTTTTATTAATCAGCATAATTTCCTTGATATATGGGTGATAACACAGATATGGTTGTAATGCATTTATTTAACTGTTCCACTAGTGAAATATATTGAATTATTTACAGCTTTTGCTATTACAAATAAATCCTCTTTGAACATCCATGAACAGATTTCTGGGTAGATATACATTATTTTTTATTTGTCTGAGATAAATGTCCAGTAGTGTAATTCCTATATTACATGATAAATGCATATACAATTTTGAAAGGAACTACTATACTGTTTTCCAGAAAGACTGAAAAAATGTAACATTTCACATTCCCACCAGCATTGTATGAGTGATCTAATTTCTCTGCATGATCACCTGCATTTGGTGAGATCACTGTTTATTATTTTAGTCATTCAATGTGTGTGTTTTAATAGCTGATTATGGTTTTCATTTACAACTCCCTAATGGCTAATAATATGGAACATATACTTATTAGCCACCTGTGTAGTCTCTTCTGTAAAATGTGTTTTCTTCTCCTTATTTTCTAATTGAGTTATTTGATTTTTGCTTTAGAGTTTTGAGAGTTCTTTATATATAGTCGGTACTTGTCCTTTGTCAGATATATGATTTTCAAATATTTTTTCCAAATTTACAGCTTGTCTTTCCATCTTCTTAATGTGCTATTCAGGAACAATTTTTAAATTTGATGAGGTATAATTCATATTTTCCTTTTAGGGATCTTGCTTTTGATATTTTTATATTGAGTATAAGAATTCTTCATCGAATTATAAATTCTCAAGATTTTTGTCCTTTTTTATTGTAAGACTTTCATAGTTTTACATTTTATACATCAAATTCAATAGATTTAGGAAATTTTCAGCTATCATTTATTCAAATACCTTTTCAGTCTTGCTCTCTCTCTTCTCATTCTGACACTCCAATAATAGAAATGTTAGCTTTTTTGATTTTAGCCTAGATAGCCATGAGAATCTTTCAACTTTTTCTTCAGCTTATTTTCTCTCTGTTAGTTTAGTAAATATGACTAACTTGTCCTCAAATTTTCTGACTCCATCTTTTGTCATCTCCATCTTGCTGAACTATCAGTAAGTGTTTTATATTGGTTACTGTATTTTTAAATTATATAATTACTCTGGTTCATTTAATAATTTTTATTTTTTTATTTTTTTATTTTTTCAAGGAGAAGGGGTTTATTTGGCTTACAGTTCATAGTGGTTTCAATCCATAATCAGCCAACTCCAAGGCAGGGATGAAAAACAGGCATGGCAGAACAGAAACAACATGGTACACACAAGACAGCAAAGGTAACAAGAGGGAATTACTGGTGTCTCCCTGCCCCTTTTATTTTATTCAGACTACTTAGGGCAGGTAGCACTCACACCCTTAATCCTAGTGCCCTTGAGCCTAGCATTGCATCATGAATCAATTCCAGCTTCACATACTCTCAATCCATCCTATGACCACATGAGGCTTTGGGAGGACATCTAGACCCAAACCATAACATTCTGCCCCTGGCCCCCCCAAAGACTCCTGTTCAATCCTATATACAAAAGGCATTTAGTCTATTTCTAAAAGTTGCCAAAGTCCTAACAGTTTCAGTATTGCTGAAAAGTCCAAGTTGAAAGTCTCCTCTGAGATTTAAGGCAAACTCTAACCTGCAAGCTCCTGTGCAAATGAAAAGAAAGTCAAACTCTTCCAACATTCAATGACACAAGATAGACATTACCATTCCAAAAGGTACAAACAGGAAGATACAATGGAACGGGACCAAAGTAAGCCCAAAATCCAGTAGGGCAAATATTAAATCCCACAGTTCCATTTCCAGCATCCCCAGCAATCTGTGGCAAGTTGGGAACACCAAAGGGCTTGGGTGGCTCCACCCCTGTGGCATTTCTGGTGGTTGTACCTCCCATGGCTTCTCTCTTGGGCTGGCTGTGCTTTCCTTCTTGTAGCTTTCCTCAGGCAATCCATACCCCTGGTTTCTTCAAACTTCTGGAGTCTCCAGTGTACCTTCAGCTTCACAGTCACAGCTTCACACATTGCCCTATCAGGGTTACACTGCCTGGCCTCCTGGGCCTTCTTCTGAAATCTGGGTGGAAGCATTCCTGACCCCACAACTCTTGCATTCTGCATGCGCCTAAAACCAGCACCACATGGATGATGCCAAGGTCTACTGCCAGCTGGAGCAGGAGTAGCCAGTCTTCCCTCTCTCTTTGCTGTAGGGGTCAAGTGCCTGGATTGCTGAGGACTGTGAACTCAATCCGAAGGAACAAATTCTCTAGGCTGCTGCCATTTTGGAACAGCTTCCCTAGGCCACCATTTTGGAACAGTTTCCCTAGCCTGCCGCCATTCTGGAACATGGTGTGACTGTCGCCATTTTGGAACCCGGTTTTGTGGGGCTTATTTCTCAAAGCAAATTCCTTCAGCTTTATAAATCTGAGGCTACAAAGTGTGGGGTCCTACTGCTTCTTGTGATGCTCTGAAACCACCTTTTCTATTTTCCTGTTCCTTCTCAGTAATCAAGATCTGCTCTGCTCTATCTTTGCAGTCCACAGCTTTACTGGAGCTCCCTTTCTGGCCCAACCTAATATGTTTTAAATCATTCTGCTGGTCTCTTTGCTCTTGATTCTCCACATAGATCTGGCTAAAAGCCCCCAGTAGTAGCCATGCCACTGCCTCAATATTTGACTGCCTTGAAACTTCTTCTCCCAGATTAATTACTTCACCACCCTTAATCTCAGTGTCAGGCAAAGTCTCTGGACATGAACAAAATGCAGACAAACTTTCTGCCAAGCTATAACACACATAATCTGGAGTTCAACAGCCAATATAGTCCTTCCTTCTAGCAGAAACCTTCCCAGCCTTGTCTTTATAAGCTTTCTGTTCTTCTGATCTCTGACCAGAATCTCCCACACATAACAGCCTAAGGCATTGTAGCCCTACTTCTTCAGCTGGTAGCTCTGAATCTTCCAGCAGTCTCTGAACATGAACAAAATTCAGACAAATTTTCTGTCAAGTCAGAACAAACATCTTCTGGAGTCCAGCAACCAATGCAGTCCTTCTCAGCAGAAACCTCCTGAGCTGGGTCTCTACCAGCCTTCTGGTCTTCTGAGCTCTGACCAGAATCTCCCATACAAAACAGTCTAAGGCATTCCAGTGCTGATTCTGTAGCCAACATCTACAGATCTTTCCTAACTCTTCCCTTTTCCACAATCCAGTTCCAAAGGCTGTGAGCCACATGACCAGGTAATATCACAGCAATGACCCCACTTCCCTGGTGACAAATTTCTGTGTTAGTTACCTTTCTCTCTTGCTGCTGAGACAAAATGCCAGACCCCCAAAGTTAAAGGGGAAGGGATTTATTTGGCTTGCAGTTTATGGAGGTTTCAGTCCATAATGAGCCAACTCCAAGGCAGGGATGGAAAACAGGTATGGCAGAGCAGAAACAACATGGTACACACAAGGAAGCAAAGGTAACAAGAGGGAGAATCATTTTTATATTCTGTTGATATTTTCTATTTTTTCATTTGTTTCAATAAAATTCATAAGTACTTACAGCTTTCTGTTGCTGTGACATGAACAATTTAAAGGAAGAAAGCTTTATTGTAGGTCAGTTTCAGAGGTTTCAGCCCTTGGTTGGCTAGATCCAAGGCAGAAACATGATGGCAAAAGGGCATGGTATAGAAAGCGCCTCACCTCATGGCACCCATAAGGCAGGGAAAAGGAAAAGAACCTGAGCAAAAATATGCCCTTCAAAGTCATGTCCCCAGCTAGGGCCCACCTGCACCTAGGCCTCACCTCCTAATAACCCAGTAATCTGGGAAGTCATCAGTTAATCCGTTGGTCAGATTGGTGACTTTATGATCCAATCTCCTTGTGAAAGTCCCACCTACCTCTGCATACTTGAGACTTTGGGGGGATACTTTAGGTTGAAATAATAACTCTTACAAGACATTCTTATGATGGATTTTTAAACCTTCTTGTCAGTTAATTGCAATATTTGATTTATCTTGTCTCTGACATCTTTTGATTATCATTTCCTATTCATGTTCTGATTTTCCTGGTTATTATTATGATGAGTGATTTTTAATTGTATCCAGAACATTTGGATATTAAGAGATTCTGGATCCCATTCAATCTTCCCATTCTTCCTCTTCCTCTCCTCCTCCTACCCCCTTCTTCTTCTCCTCCCCATCCTCTTTCTTCTTTTGCTCTTCTCCTTCTCCTCCTCTTTCTTCTCCTCCTCTTTTAACCTCTCCTCCTGTTCTCCTCCTTCTTCTTCATCTTCTTTTTCCTTCTCCCCTTGTTCTTGTCTTCATCCTCCCTCTCCCCTCCCCTCCCTCCTCCTCCTCCTCCTTCTTCTTCCTCTTCCTCTGCTCCTTTTGTAAAGCAGGCAGTTCCTCTGTTGAGTTATATCACAAAAGCTAAGTGGCTGTGTATGTTATCAGCATCCCTCCCATTAGACTCCCCACCCCGGTGTAGAAAAAGTGAGATGTGGCTGACACTCTGTCTCATTATGGATGCTGTGAAAATGTGTCTTTGTATTTGACCCTACCAACATCTTTCTCTGGGAAATAGGGTATCAGCTTGTTTTATCTCTTTGTCTCTAAGTGGGAATATTACCTCAGTTTCTGCTGTACAGTACTGACAACAACAGGGAAGAATCAGAAGGATGCTTCACACCATTTTGCTGCTTTAGGGAATGAAGATGAAGCTCAATTCTCTGATGGACCTGCTGACACTAAGAAAGTGAGGGTGGAGAGGACAGCAGAGGTGAAGCACTGTGATGAATAGTCCTGTCATACACTAAAATGTTCAGTCCTCCTTCTCCCAGGTGGGGAATGGAATCTCAGATTTCCATGACACTATCCTGGTGGGATAATCAGAATGACATCTGCTTTCTTTAGACATAGAATGAGAATTGTGCTCCTCTTTGGTCCTGCTGACTCTGTGGGGCTGGGAAATCAACACTGCTGTCTACTTCTTCAGAATAGGGTGGATCAACTTTTAGCTTCACTCCCTCAAACCACCTGCAGTGGTGATGGACACTGTGTGTCCAGAGGCTTCTGTGATGGCCTGTTCCTGATATGTAGGGGGCAACAACAAACCCCAGAAAATCCTCTCCAGTGTTATTCCTCGAGTCTCAAGATCCCTTGGCAGTGCACCTTCTTTATACCTCTCGGAATTTTTCTGTGCTTCTGTGTCCAGTGTCTTTTAGCTGCAAAAGAGAGACCTGAGGAAAAATGGGACTATTTCATTTTGACCAGAATCAGAAGTCCAAGGTATTGCTTTTTATGTAGTACTTTGTACAGATTTCATTTTCTGTTCGCTAATGTCAAAATAAACAGTCTCAGTTTACAATGAGTCCTTCTGCCAGGATTTCAGGGTAGATGCTAAGCATGGAAGTATGGTTGTCCTGGGGCAGAATCTCACTTCTCATGCCACCCTCCCCTCAAGACATCTAGTAATTTGCAGGCACTTCATGTGTGACAGGGCCCATGTTACATGCTTGGCATCCTTTAACCCTCAGAACTAACCCACAGACTCAGTCCTGCTATCACCTTCATGGTATAGAGGAGAACACTGAGGCTGCCAGAGATGAAATGATTTGCTTAATTTCACATAGCTAGGAAGCAGCATAGCATTTCCAATTTAGTGATTAAAAAGAAATTTAACATCTTTTGTCAAATTGAGATAACATTTCCTACTTTCAAAGATTCTGATGTAGTAGTTGTAAGGCCAAGCTCAGGAATATACATTTTTGATGTAGCAAACTGGAAAATTGAAGAAGGAAGCCCTTTATTCACAATGATGAAAACTTAAGACATCAAAGCATCTGTCTTCTCTTTGGTAAGCTGGCTATTACAAATAAAGAATGGAGAAAACAAACAAAAAAAGAAGAGGGATTTGGGGGTGCTTTGCTCTTCTGAGTTTTACCCAAGAGGATTCCCAAAGTCTCTTGAACCATATTCTGTGAGGTTGGCTGTGCATTCAATGCCACACTGCTGAGCTGGACAGTCTACTCCCTGACGAGTGGCCACTTGGATATTACCTGAATGTTTTGTTTCACAGGAAGCAAAGCCATTGTTATCCTTAAACTATGTGTCACGTCTTTGGATTTTTTTATGACATAAGAGCTCTTTTTATACAATGGCAACTCCTAAATCCTTTTGCATCTTATAAAAATAGTCCCTTTCCTCACATACATTTTTTTTATCCCTTCATGTAATTTTAAGGTGCAAAACTTTCAGAGAAAGTATAATACGAAGACAGTTATTAAATTTATAACTCATTATTGCTAAAATATCTTGACTTTTTTGTGCAATTCAAAGTGTCATGTGGAAACTTCATTAAAATATTTCTGATTTACTTATTTTTGTTAAATAAATAAAATTTTGTTGACACAGATAAGAATATTAGTTGATGCAGATGTAAATAATATCTGATGATAGACTATCCTTAAAACATTGCTCATCAGGAACTTTTTTATCATTGATAATCTACACTTCATTATTTGAGACCATGTCTTTGGATTTTATGAACTTTGGGGCTCAGATACCTAATAATAGTAATGTTTTAAATCTGGTTCTCATTAATTTGGAATATATGGTCACATAGAAGGGGGCAGCTAAATTGAGGTTTATCTTTGTGCTCTCTTGTTAAAAATATTCTTGAACAAATTATTGGTTTAATTATGATTACACAGGAAATGTTTAAATTTTAACTAAAAATAAGCACACTCAAACCCAGAACAAGTACCCTTTATAGGAAAATAATTGAGTTAGTAATTGTAATCCACTTGTGTATATTATTAAAAAGTAAGATTTCTCATGAATTTACAAGACATCGCTGGTCTAGTTTCATTTTCTTGCAAGAAATAGATATGCTTCATATTTTTCATTTGCTTAACCTAGATTGTTACTTGGTTAAGCAAAATTAATGAAAGCCCAATGTAAAAAGAATGTCTTTCCACTCAGAATGCATTAAGGATATTCTAACAAATTTCATAGATAATGGCCTATATTTAATAGATAGTCTCACTCTACCCTGAGTGAAAAGGAAAACTGAATTTGTGTTCTTCGACATCATGCAAAGAGCTCCATGGGGAGAGAGAATAGTACTTATGCATTTAATTAGTACATAAAAAATGACCATATTCAAATTTACAATCAAACTGTGTAAATAAAAATATTTCAGATTTTCAGTAGTAATTAGTTCTTTTCACCTTATGTGTTAAATGCTTTTTAATAACTCAAACAATACTAGGAAAAATAACCACAAAACTAATGTGCAAAAGAGTTGGCAGGGCATTTTGTAAGCATCAATCTAAAGAGCTAATAAGGAGCCTATGAAAAAACCCCCAATAAATGGGAAAATGTTTGTATACCACAAAAGACACATGTCGTTATTGTTATATGAAATCACAACGGCAACTAAAAAAAGAAACATGGGAAACAAAATACAATTAATGTGCAATTATAGAAATTATAGGCTCATATAAATAAAAACTCAGGGTTATATTTTCCAAATAGAAAAATATAGTCATTAAAGATGTAAAAGAATTACGTCCAAGAAAAAAATATTAACATTATTTTTTAAAAGTCTGATGTTTTCTTGGGCTATTTTACTCTGTTCATAGAGTTTTACACATTATTTTTATAATAAAAATGAAACTCTAAAATTAAATTATTTAAAATTCAGAATTATACTAACATTCAGGTAATAAGACTTTCTTTGTATGAACAATAAAATTATCCTTTACTGGTTTATTTATTTCTGAATATATAAGGGTCTATTCCTTTCATTCATTCATTTAATGAATATTTATTGAACATTCTAATTTTCTAACTTCTGGGCAAACAGTGCAAAGAAAGTAGATAAAATTCTTGCTTTTATGGAACTCATAAATTCTCCTGTCCACCTGTTTTTATTCAACCTATCAAGTGAATATCTATACTCAGAAATTCCAGACACCTGTTAGAATGCTTGATCCTTGGAGTATTTCAAGGCATCTACCTTTGTGAGTAGCATAAATCCAAAAGACACCATTGGATAAATCAGATGCAATGAGACTAAACACATTATGTTTAACACTGTTATATACAGATGACTATTTCAGCTCATACTAAAAGTGTCTCATCATCCCTTTTTCTCTGTTTGATGGAATTTATTTTGCTAGAATTTTAATGTCTGAAATTGTCACCATATTGAATTTAATGGTTTTAGAGACCTCAGAACTGAATTTAAAGCTTGAACTACTACATCAATTATTCATTCATTGTCTTTGAGAACATATTTGTAGAGAGAAACAAACCAAGATTCTAGCTAACAGAAGCAGATAAAGAGTAGTAGACATAAGTCAAAAGGACTAAGAAGACAGAGAGAGAACAACCTAAGAGGATTGGAACATTGGCTGGAGCAGGTTGGTGGATTGAAATGTTAAACATTGTAGTCAGGTAAGCCTACTTGAGCAAAGACTTGAAGGATTTGAGGGGTGATCTGAGTGTATTTCAGAAGGAAGAATGTTCCAAGTGTAGGAGCAGCTGGAGCAGAGACAGTATGGAGGGATGTGCCTATGAAGAGCAATGAGTTTAGGGTAGCTGAAGCAAGTGAGGAAGAGGGAGGCCAGATGGATGGTTCAGTGGCAAGGGGAGTGGATTATGGAGAACCCCATAGCCTGTTATAAAGAGTGAAACAGGAAGATTCACAGACTTGTGACCATTTTTTAGAAATGATTTGATCTGACTAATGTTTTTAAGGCATGACAATAGCTGCTTGATGGAAAAGATGCTTTAGGAAAGTATACATCCAGGGAGACCTGGTAGGAAATTCTCACAGAAATCCAGGCAAGAGGTGATGGTAGCTACAACCAGACCAGTTGCAAAAGATAGTTAAATTCCATATATCTTGAAGGTAGAGTCAATAGAACATACTGATGAGTTGGATATGGAGCATAAGAGAAAAAGAAGAATCAAGATGACTCCATTTAGAAACCAGTGAAAAATATACCAGTCTGCAAACTTTGACTTCCCTTTGTCCTTGTTTCCTAATCCAAGAACTTGTTGGGGTTTTTTATTTTGTTATAGTCTGATCCTTTCAGCCATTTTTGAACATGAAATACTATGGAGGGTACAAAATGAGCAAAATATTAATTTTAGCCTCAGTTAAGATCACAAGAAAAATATAATTAGAAGATCAGAAGCACCGTGGAGGAGGAGGACAACAGAGGTTGTGGGGACTCAAAGTAGAGAGATGTTCCATTGGATTGTGGGGAAAAGGGAACTTCTGACATCATCAAGTTAGTCAGAACAGATCTCTGAGAATAATATGGACTAGAGGACTGCCAAACTGAGATGGTCCATTGTCTCACACAACTCTGGGTCCAGGGGAGAGTCAGTGCAGCTCAGGGGAGAGAGTAGTTGGGAAGAAAGATTGAATAAGTTGTCCTCATACTGCAGAGTGCTTTGGACCAAAGAGGCAGAAGAAAAGATAAGTGTGGATAATGTATGAGAGAGATAAGACGGTACAATAGGAAGGTACAATAGGTACTGGAGCTAGGAAGGACAATCATAGTCCTGAGGGGATGGCAGTGCCAAAACTGAGACAGGGAAACAGAGAGCAAGGGCCCTATCTTAAAACCTTTGCATCTGGGCTGCATAGGCTAACAGAGAGGGAGATGTTAAGATCAATTCCTTTGGTAAATGATGGGAACGTACCCATTTTCACAGCAGCAGTACTGGGGGCCTAACTTTCTCTGTCTTCTCTTTTCTTGGAATATGGCTGTGGTTTGTGTGATCTTAGAGAAAAGAAAAGAAGAAGATGGTAGATATAAGGCTGCTGATCCCTTTAATAAGAGACTATGGAGTCCCGAAAAGTTTTATTATATTGCAAAAGATATTTGAAGATTTACAGAACTTTTCAAAGCTCATTTGAGGTAAGAGCAACACATAACCACCTGCTCCAGTGCTTCACTCAGTTCTTCCTCCCAAAATTGAATCAAAATGCAATCTGGCTTCTCTGACTGGAAACTTCTTCCGGTATTTTCCTTAATGGAGTACAGAGGCAGAGGAGGTGAGGAGAAGGTCACTACTTTGAAGGTCTGAGAAGCTTAAAATGTTCTGGCTACAGACTTTAGCTGAACCAATTTTGTTTTCCATGGTAAGGTCTAACTGAAGGAAATCTTGGGAATTTGCCCAAAGAGCTTGTATGAAATATTTGAATTTTAGGAGGTAAAGAAACAAAAGAATTGATTATTTTGGCAAAGAGAACATTGTCAGCAAGGTGTTTCTTCACCCTGCTTAGAGTTTTTAGAAGTGTGAAAAATAATGAGAAACAAACACCAGTGTTGGAAAGAAGCATTTGGGAGAGCTTTTCGCTGGATATTTTTCAATGACCTCAGTGGACGGTTTGTGTAGCACACTTTGAGGAGAGACAGCATGTTTACTAATGAATATGAATAGCATTTCCTTATGGGCTATATATTTTTCCAATAGGAAATGGATAATCTACTATGACATTTCAGTGGGTTGGAATAAGATAGATAAATCAAATTCAAGTTGCCCTGTTTCTTTTACAAATGAAAGATTAATGCCTTAATGGATTAGCAATCATGAAATATATAAGTATTTATAATACAGTACTGCTTTGTAACACCATCTGCCAAAGAATGGTATTTATTCAGCCACTGATATGAGAACAGATTTTCTTCCACATTATGCAGAGAGGAAGTACATCCTAGTGTTAACGAGCATGCACTTTGTATTTAACCAGCCCAAGTTCTAATGAAATTTCTTTACTTGACAAGCTGTGTAATTTTGATAAGGTTACTTAACATTACTTTCTTCATTGATGAAGTAGTATCATAATAATCCTACCCTGTAAAGGCATTTTGTCAATCAAATATGGTAATATATGGAGGGCATTCTGCCAAGTGCCTAACACATGTAACCACTCAATAAATAATAGGTATTATGATCATTCCAGGGTCAAAATTGGCTACAGACTAAATGAGCAGTTTCAAAGTATTGGAATGTCTGGACTGAATACTTTGTAATGCATTGCTGAGGAACTGGGTTAATTAATTCCTCCTTGGGTCCAGGAAAATAGGTCTGTCTACTAAAGCCAAACCATAGGGTCGGTCTCAATAGGCTAGGTTATACTGCTGTAACAAACAGTCCTCAAATAACTGGGTTTTGGAACAATATATTTCTTGCTCATTCTATATGTAGTCCATTCTGGGTTCACAGAGTCCCAGCTGACAGAGTAGTCACCATTTTACATGCTGCCATTGTCATACAGGAAGGAAGGAGAGCTCTAGAAGACCTTAAATCAGCAATTGAGTGTTCTGCCTTGGGAGTGACACACACACATCCCTTCCATTTACCATTCCTCTGGCTCATATGGCTTCACCCTGCCAGCCACACAGCCAAGACATGCAATACTGCTGTGTTCCTCCTGGAAGGTAGAAACTGGAAATGTGTTGGACAACTATCACAGGGCAACAGATGCAGTTGAAAATAGACTCTAACTGATGGAGAGTGATATTTAAGGCATTGTAATTGCCTTGAAAGGCAATGCTTCAATATTCATTAGAGTAAAAGTGACATGTGGTGCTTCTGAATGCTGAGTGGGGCAGGAATGACCCAGCCAAGTGGGTAGTAGATACCACATATTGCCTGGAGTTTCTGGGATGGCTGCCCCCATAGGGAATGCCCTGGACTGAGTTCTTTTAAAGATATCTGAAGCCACATTTATTCTGTATGGCCTTTCACACCATTTCATGCTAGTTTAAATGGTTTATCTGCTTTTATCTCACATCTAATGGGTGTGATGTGTTATAACTGTATGGCTCTATTTGATGCATTGGATGTCAAGACTGAGAGCCTCCATATAAAAATATGTTATGTTATAATGATGAGTTCAGGCACTGGAGGGAAAATTGTGAAATAATCTGATATTGGAGGTATCACTTATTTATAGCAAAATGAAGTCTGGCTTCTTATTACACTAGTAAGACCTGAAGATTACATGATATCTACAGCATGTATCTTAGCAATGGGCCAAAGAAGTCGAAATAAAAATATTGGATGTAACATTTTGTATATCATAAAACAGATAGGTGCTTTTAAGTATGCTTGATATTAAAATAAATGAACACCATATCAGAAATTTAAAAGAAAAAAAGGGAGCAAGAAAACTTTACTGTGTTTGGTTTTAATTCTAGTCATTCTTGATTCTATGGTGATTCGACTGGCCAAGTGTGTTAATTTAACCCTTAGTGTTGATCAATTGGCAGTTAGTTGTGAGGTTGAGTAATAGCTTGTTTCATTTCATTGCTTTGGAAATGTATCGAGATAGGAGATGAAAGGAATTCTAGAAAAGGTGTCTGTTTAGGTCCCTTCTTTCATGATGATGTGATATTCCTTTCCTGTTACTTGAATATCCATTATGGTTTCCCACATGTTTTTGGCTACCTCTATTTCCTGCAACTGTTTACATTATTAAGTTGATCTGACTTATGGATATGTTGCTTGGAGTCTGTGTCTGGAGTAACCTGGCATGTCCACCTAAGTTGGGTAGATTCCCTTTTCAGCCTGAGAATCATGGAAGGGGTCTAAACAGAGGCCAGACAAAATACTCAGGGCCTTGCTACAGACAGGCTTAACACCACAGCTGGGAAACACTGCGGGGCTATCTGTGCGATTCTCTGGTCTGCTGAGCACTGGCCTTCCTTGTGCCGCAAAGCAGACAACCTCGCACAGACAGCACAGTAGAGGCTTTATTTTTTGGGGGGTGAGGCTTTGGGGAGCATCCCTGATTTAGAAACAGGAGAAATCAGGATGTGATGGTGGTGCCATGATTCCAGGACTGCCCCATAGGAATAGGTGACATGTGACAGATGAGATTGAAAAAAAGAGGCTGTGATGAATCCATATGGCATGTGAGATCTGCAGTAAGTTTGATCTGGAGGGACCGAGAGGACAGATGGGCAGAAGATGAAGCCTGAAACTGTCCTTGGCACTTTCTCCTTTAGGACCCCTGGTAGTGTTCAGCAGAAACAACTGCCTCACCCCTGTTCACCAGGAAGCAGTGTGGTGCAGTAGCAAAGCACCTGGATTCTGTAGCAAGATTATCTGGGTGTGAATAATAGCTCTGCTTCTTACAAGCTCTGTGGCCCTGAGCAGTGACTTCCCCTCTGTCTGTGTGCCCCCCATTTTTAAATGGTGGATGATAATAAGAATATTTTTGTGTTATCCTAGAAACTGAGGCAAGTGTATAAAGCTCATATGATAGTGCCTGGCATATAGTTAATGTTTTCTGAAGAAGTAAAAGAAATGCCATGGATCCAAAGTTACTTCTATTACAACTAAAGTCAAGAGAATATAAGATTAATTTTTGGTAACTGGCAACAATAGCTGATTGCCTACTAATTGATGTACTTGTAGGAAGTATGACAAGGGTAATCATCTAACATCCTTTAGCCTCTGGAAGTGGGGAAGATGTTATGAGGAGGAATAAACCACATTCAATACCATCGTTATGTGGTAATGCTTAAGAAATGGTTGATTCCTTCTTCCTTTTTTCTTTCACTCTGAATAACCTTGACCTTGACTGTTAGAGACTGTTAAAATTTTTATCCTCAGCTTGCTTTCACAAATGTAAAATGCAGCTATCTCACCAAATTTCTGAGAAGTCTAGCTCTGAAGTTAGTGGTGACCAAGGCCTTTACTAGAGATGGCTAGGTTACTAAGGTAAGCCCAGAAGGAAGGACAGCATGTATCAAGTGCTTACTGTATGCATGGCAGTGTTCTGAGGGATTTGTAGGAGGAAGTTTTTCACCACTACAACTTTATAAGTTAGGTGCCCTGTCAAGCCCATTTTACATGATAGGACCCTGAGGCACAGG
Organism: Heterocephalus glaber; assembly: GCF_000247695.1. The sequence goes on along the minus strand of NW_004624740.1, from coordinate 20,317,634 downwards.
TTCATTAGGTGAATGACCCAAGGAAATACAATCCATTAATTTCAAAGCCAGAATATGAACTTTCTGGAACCTATAAACTTATCCGCTTTACCATATCACTTCTCAGAAAAAAAATAACTTTGAAGTCGGAAGAGCTATATTTGCTTCTGCTGTGTGCTTTTGCACACATTTCTTAACCCCTCTGAGCTTCATGATATAAGGATAAAATAAATTAGTAACTATGAAAAAAGTCAAAGGTTATTGTGAAGGTCAAATTAGATAATAAATGTAAACCATCTAGCTTGGATCTGGTATACAGTGACCTCTCACTTTAACAGTAGTTTCACAAAAGTTCTTGTTATGAAATAATGGTTAAGAAATAGTTGATTCCTTTTTGCTTTCACTTTGAATAACTTTGACCTTAACAATTTTGTCAAGTGCTAGCACCCTAACTCCATTCTAAGAAGATTGTCTATTCAGCCTCCCATATATGGGCATATGCCAATCTTGAAGCAAAAAAAAGACTTATTTTTCTAGAATCAGATAGAACCATCCCCTACAGGTCCACAGACAGGCAAGTCACACACAGTCCTGCCTGGGAGGTAGGTATAATCTACAAACCAGGCCACTCAACTCCCTTTCTTGTGGGAGACGAAAGAAGACACAGGAACTTGGCTACCAGACACCAGACTAGGTAGTTACCTCACAAGAACAGTACTTGGGGGTTCAGGTTCTGTACTAGGTGATGTGCGGGACATTGGTAGGGTGTGCATTTGTCTCAGTGGTTTTCAGTTTGATTGCCTTTTTATCCCTAAATACCCATGACCCAGTAAAAAAGAGTTCTAAATTCCTTTCTCTGCCTCTTTCTGTGAAGAACAAAAGTCTACAGTTCTTTCAAAAGGAAAACTGCCCTAATTCCTACTCTCAAGTCAATGGAGATTTATCTATTGAACACCCAGAAGAATTGAAATACATGCACTCATCACTGACATTATGAGCTTTAGAGATTAATTTTTATTTAATGAATTTGCTTCCTGTAGACACAAAATCTTTTTGATGCAATAGATACAGGTTGAGCACTTATGTAATAGAGGAAAAACTATGAAAATAACTTATTTTAAAAAACCTTAGCATCAAAGCTGTCAGAAGAAATATAATTGATTTGGAAATACATTGTTTTGCAATGAGAATATTTTAATAATCAATAATGTCTAACTTCATATATACTGGCCAAAGCTCTTCTCTGTATTAGAGACCTGCATAGCTCATGGTCCACTAACCTCTCTCCTTGGATATCTCATGGGCATCTCAAACTTAGCAGGTCCAAAAGAAATCTTTGATTTCACCTTCTGCCCAAAGTTGTCCATGCAACATTTTCAGTCTTCCCCATCTAGCAAGTGGCCTCCCAGTTGTTAGCCTGGAAACACAGGATTCTCCTTTGAGCTTTCTCTTTCCCCAACTATGTTGGCCCAGATATTCCTCAGCAACACCTACTTCTCTCCATCTGATCTTAGCCAGAAGGACGAGACTCGATTATACCCACTTTTCTCAAACTCTAGGAGTATCATCCCATCCCAGGCCACTATCATCTCTTCTTGTCTTCCCACTCCAGCCTCTGAACTCACTGGATTCCCTGGCTTGCAACAAGTCACCGTGTCATAAGTCTGTCACTGCTTTGCACTCTTTCTGCTTCACCCAAAATAAGAGCCACTTGCACTGCATCGGCCTAAAAATCCCCCATGAACTCTCTCCACTGCCTCTCCCTCCAACTTAATCTAGAACCTATGTCCTGACAAATTATGTTCTAGCCAGATGGGTTTTTTTTGTTCTTCAGTTCTTTGAACACCAAACCCGATCATGTGCTCTTTCTGCCTAGAATCTTCTTTCCTCCACTGTTGCCGTGGATGGTTCAACTTCAGTCAGTTTCAGGATAATCTAATCAGTGTGGTCTGCTCTGCGGATCCCATGCAGACCAGCCCTTTGTTACCACCGTAGTCCCTGCCCAGGGGGGCTGGTAGCATTATCTACCATTCAGGTTGGTTTATAATAATTTTATAATTTTTTCAAATTTTACCAATTCGTTTTCTGTTTGCTCATTTGTTCTTTTTCAATTTGTTATTTACCAACTCAGAAAGTGTATTCCATAAAAATAGTATCTAGGTATGTTTTGTTTGCTAATATACATCTAGATCACATAGGCAGAATCTTGACACAGGTATATTAAAAATTATAATAGAATAAATTAATAGATGAATAAATTTATAGATGTAATATGAAAAATATCTATTCCAATACATTTGATTGCTGTCAATCATTACATCAACAAATTTGTGTTGAATGACAGAGCACAGGCAATGGATTCTGACAGGTAAGAGTTCTGGCCTGAATTTCATCTTTTATTAGCTGGGTAACCTTAGGCAAATTACTTACTTCTTGAAAGGGCTTCAATTTTCTGATCTTTAAAATGGCAAATATAATAGTCTCTATTTTATTGAGAAGTTCAGTGAAATAATGAAATAAAAAGCACAGCCCATAATCATCATGATTTTCTGAAGGGAGGGTTGCCACAATGACTTTCACTTTGTAGGGGCCATGGAGGGCCTTAAAGGTCCATTAGCAAACACAGTCAGCATTGTTTCTGCCTGCATTGGGGATATAGGCAACTAAACAGACAATTCAATGTATTATGCTAAGGATGCAAAAATGTATTATGCAATAGGATGCAAAAGATAATCTGTGCTATTCGAATCTTTGTTTCAAAGTCAAATAGATTTTCTTTGCTCACGGTTCATCACATTCTTTAAATCCTGCTATATTTTTGGAATTGCTTCATATTTAGATCTTGATTATACTTCTGCAGTTTTTCTCTAGAGTTTTAAGTTTGTAATTATTGTTTTTTTCTTGCACAAAGCAACTTTACCCATTGTGTTTTTTTCACCTTTCAGTAATACTAGTTACAAAATTAAAACTTTTTATTTTCTTGGACTGTCCTTTGAAAGGCATCTGTTTTCCATCTCTCTCTTTCTGGCTGTCCAAGTCCTAGGTGTCAACCCGGGACCTTCCTTCCTTGCATTCTTAGAAGTTTCTTCCCTGTATTCCAACATTTTCCTTTTCCTCCTTCTCTTCCTCTCGCCACTCCTTCCTCTGACTTCTCCCTCTCATCCCTTTTCACCACCAGCTTCTCTCTCTCCCTGCCTCCTTCTCCTCCCTCTATTCCTTCACCTCCTGTCTTACACTTTACTGGAGTTATCTTAATGAAACTTAGTACACTTACTTAGTCTTTGAAGTGTGCATATATCTTCATTTGACTGGATATATAATTCCAAGTTTAATGCAGTTTGTCTTTGGAAAGTTGAAAACAAGTTCTATCTTCAAGTTTTCTGTAGAAAGTGGTGAGAAATTTGGTGCAAGCTGATTTTCTTCTTTTGTAGACAACTAATTTCCACCTTCCTGACCTACTATTACCTACAAACTTGTGTACTTTTCCTAGAGCCCTATGATGATTCTCAGTCCATCTCAGTGCATCATAGATATTCTAAAATTGCATATTTGATATTCTAAAATTTCAAGATTCAGGTCTTTTCTTCCTTCCTTCAGATTCTCAGTTGACACTAGCAGTCTGAAAACATGCTTTTTTGCCCTGTTCCTTATATTTGCTACAAAACTTTTATCCTCTTCACTTTTTACTTTCTTCCTTCTGGAATCCTAGTCTGTTTTATGAGAACTCTTATATCCTCTCTTATATTATTTACCCAATTTGTATTTTTAGCCTTACATACTTAGGGATAATTTTTACTTTATTTTCTAAAGTTCTAATTTTGAAAATAATATTAAAAAACATGTAAGTGCTTACTTTTCTTTTAATCAGGCTTTTTGCATAGCATTCTGTTTTTGTTCAGTTATGGACTGTTTTCACTTTTTTCATTCTTTCATAAAGCTCTTATTTTCCTGGTAATCTTTGGTTGAACATCTTATATAGAAAATGATCTTCCACTCCTGTTCAATATAGTTCTAGAAACATTAGCCACAGCTATTAGACAAGAGAAAAAAATAAAAGGAAAAAATAGGATATGAAGAAGTTAAATTGTTATTATTTGCAGATGACATGATACTCTATATAGAAGACCCCAAGAGCTCCACCAAAAGTCTTCTAGAGTTAATAACCAAATTCAGTAGAGTAGCTGGATATAAGGTCAACACATAAAAATCAATAGTCTTCCTGTACACAAACAACAGATTCCTTGAGAGAGGGACTAGAGAAACAATTTCTTTCACAGTAGCATCCAAAAAAAAATGATATACCTAGGAATTAGTCTAAAGAAAGAAATAAAAGACCAATTCTCTTAAAACTACAGCACTCTGTAAAAAGAGATCAAAGAGGATATCAGAAAATGGAAAGGTAGCCCTTGCTCCTGGGTAGGAAGAACCAATATAGTGAAAAATGGTCATACTTCCAAAACTTCTATATAGATTCAATGCAATCCCTATCAAAATTCCAACATCATATTTCACAGAACTTGAGAAAACAATCTCAAAATTCATTTCTAACAAGAAGAGACCTAGAATAATAAAAGCAATTCTAGGCAACAAAGACAAGGTGGGGGTATCACAATTCCCAATTTGAAACTATACTACAAAACTACTGTAATAAGAACAGCATGGTACTGGCAAAGAAACAAACTGGAGGACCAGTGGAATAGATCAGAAGATCCAGAAACAACTCCAGACATACTCAGCCATCTCATCTTTGACCAAGGAGCCACATACCCTCACTGGAGGAAACATAACCTCTTTAATAAATGGTGCTGGAAAAATTGGGTTTCAACTTGCTAAAGATTAAAACTAGACCTATGTCTCTCACCATGCACTAAACTCAAATTGAAATGGATCAAAGATCGAAATATTAAAACAGAAACACTAAACCTGCTGGAAGATAGGTTAGGTAGAACTATTGAAGACATTGGCATAGGAAAACACTATGAATAAAACATGAACTAGCACAAACAATCATCAACTGGGATCTCATCTTATTAAAAAGCTTCTGCACAGCAAGAGAAACTACGAACAGAGTGAAGAGACAACCCACAATGTGGGGAAAAATATTTACCAGCTGTTCCTGGTAAAAAGATCCACTATCTAGACAAAGATCTACTATCTAGAATATATAAAGAACTTAGAAACATCAGACCTCCCAAATTTAAAGGCACAATTGAAAAAATGGGCATCTGAAATGAGCAGACATTTCTCAGTCAAAGAAGTAAAAACAGCAAATAAACATATGAAAACATATTCAACATCACTGATCATCGAGAGATGCAAAAGAAAACCATGCTGAGATTCCACCTCACTCCAGAAAGAATGGCCGCTATCACGGAATCAACCAAGAACAAATGCTGGCATGATTGTGGGGAGAAAGGAACTCTTCTCCACTCTTGGTGGGAGTGTAGACTGGTGCAACCACTGTAGAAATCAGTATGGAGATACCTCAAAGAACTAGGATTAGAGGTCTCATTTGACCCAGCTATTCCCCTGCTCGATATCTTCCCAAAAGAATTAAAAGAATCCTACCACAGCAATATATGTGCACACATCTTTATAGAGGCACAGTTTCTAATGGCTAAATCTTGGACACAGCCCCGATGCCCATCAACTGGTGACTAGATAAAGAAGATGTGGGTTTTAAAAAAAATAAAATGGAGTACTACTCAGCCATAAATAATGAGAACCTAGAGACATTTATAGCTAAATGGATGCACATTGAGGCAATACTCTTAAGCAAAATAAAGGGACACACGTGTAAATACCAAATAGTGGGTCTCTGGTGTGAGAAACTGAAAGTGTAAATGAGGATCAAAATGTATAATAGATAATGTATAACAGGAAGCAAAGGTCTAAAGGGGAAGGGGAAGTAGGGGGATAGGGGAAAATAAAGAAGGGAAAGGAAAAATATGAGAAAAGGAAAAAATGGAAGCAAAGTCTTTGTAAATAGGGAGGAATGGAGGGGTTGAAGGGAGGGCAGGAGAAGGGGGGAAACATAAGAACCAAGATATATGATGTAAAGGTACAAATTGCCAATGATAAATGTCATCATACTGTATACCTAAAATATACCAGTAAATATATGGAATTTAAAAAAATGATCTAAATGTCAAACATCAATTTCTGTTGTTGAGCATGTTTTCCACTCTAATTGGATACATTATAAATGAGAGTTCTTGAAAGAGCAAGTCAAGATAGTTTAACCAATGAACTTTACTATAGGAATGGTTGAGATAAGAACAAGTAGTCAAAGACAGGTTATGGGACCCCTCAATTGCAGGAAAGAGGATGACCTTAGTTACCAGGACTAAAAGCCATATTATAAGTTTTAACTTATGCTTTACATCTTTTTTGAACTGCTTCTAAGAAGAACTGGTTGATATTTTGTTTGCTGTTAAATGATGACTCCCTCTGCTCCCTTTTGTAGGCTTTGTTTAAAGATTTTAGTAGATCTCAGCTGGATGAGTTATTTTATATGGAGACACTCAATCCTTCTGCTTTCAGTCTTATTTCTAGTGTCATTTATGACTTTTAGAACCAATGATTTCAAATTAGAGACTCTTGAAGACTAAAATAGACCAATCATCGTGTACTTTTTATCTGTCTCTTTATAGAATACTCTAGTCTTTTGTTTACCTCTTTTACCTACCAACATGATCCCATCCATGTATTTTTTTACTGGAAATATTTCATTAACTAATGATGCACCCTTCCTTCCTTTCATTTGTATCAAGTTTTTTGTTTAATTGTTCTACTTTTTGTTGTTCTACTTTTATTTCAGTGGGATTTCAGGAGACTAGGAAAGCCCCCCCCCTTTCTCCAAAGCCAAATAATACAGTTTGCCATCATTTGGAGACACTGTTATTTATTTAATGAGTTCCCAAGTTTTGGATGTATTTTCCTAATTTTTTCAATATCATAACTATTTGACCTCTTTATCTAGAAGAGAAATATTGGAAATATGCCTATGGGGACAGTGCATGAAAGAATGAAGAGCTAAATACCTACTCTGAACAAAAGTAACCTTTGGAACCAAAGAGCAAGTGGAAAAATGAACAAAAAGAATCCAGAATCCCACCAAGGAACTCTCCTAGGCAGTAGGTTAGAAAACAGCACAGCAAGTCAAGCATTAAGCAGACTGAGAAATCTGTATAGATCCTTGGCTATAAAATTGCTCAACATTCCACATTATGTTCATAGGAAAAAATTTCTAAAGTGAGATTTTTCCATCCAACTATATGAACATTTTAAACATTTTTATATGTAGTTGCTAAAATTTCCCTCAAGAAGTATTATACCAGGCTCAGAATATAGCTCAGCAGTAGAGTACTTACCTAGTCCTAGGTTCAGTCCCTAGCTCCATTTTTTTAAAAAAGGATTTTTACCTCCTTTTTAAGAAGTTCCCAATTTCTTAAAAACAAGTGAATATTGAATAATTTTATGAATATATTTTATTTTGTTATTTTCATATACAATTTTTTAAAATTATTGCTGATCTTGAATATTATCTGTTATGACGTTAAATACTCAATCCAGCCCTCAATAGCTGTGACAAATAGGGTGGAATATCAACTTTATTAGCCTTGGTGTCTGCCCAGGGGGGTGGTGGAAGACATGTCTTGGTGTGTTTTGGTGGGTGTTGGTGGATCATTGAGGTGTGACTTTGGGCACTACATATGGTCCCGGTCCTTTCCTGTTTGGCACTGCTCCCCTGCTCTGATTCCTTGCCTTCATGAACTAAGCATCTGCTCTGCCACACCCTTCTGCCATGATGTTTCTGCCCTGGAGCCAGCCACCTGTGAACAAAATCCTCCAAAACTATGAACCAAATTGAACCTCTTCCTTTAAGTTGTGGGTATCAGGTATTGTGTCTCAGTGTCAAGAAGTTAATACAATCTTTATTGTAAATATCTTATAAAATGTGTAGGCTGAGTCTCTGGAGACTTAAAAATCCTCAAGTTCAAACAGCTTGTACTTATTTGAAAGCATATGAGAATATAGATGTTACTTTGCCAAAAAATTTAAGAACATGTGGCTTATCTTGTTCATCTTTTCTAATGGAAGATAAGACTATTCATTATTTCTAGACCATAGATTATAAATAATTATGTCAACTATTTTCTAGTACTTCTTAAAATAAAGATATTTTATGAGCTCTTTAGTCCCTTGTGCAAAGTCTAGACTGAGAGAGATGTTCCTTCAACAAAGGATTATTGCACAAGATTGCAAGAATGGATTTCAAATGGCTCATAGGAACAGAGTTTTCTTTGAGATCTTGACATCAGTTTATTTTTCCCATTATCATATGTATGTCTTTATCCCATTGCCTGACAAACAGCCAAAAGTACCTTTCTTCTAAACTAAATTTTATGCAAAGGGTTAAATATATGTTCTAAACTTGTAGTGTGGTCTTCAGTGTAGATCTGAAAACCACCAGGAAAGAGGGTGTTCAGTGGAAACATGAGGTGAATTGACCTTTAATATGGATGGACCTGATCATTACATGGAGACTAAAAGTACAGATTTTTTAGTCCTGATGCATACAATGTAAATGAATCTCGAGGACATTCTCCCCAGTGAATTACACCAGCCACCAAAGAACATATACTATATGTTTCCTTATATAAAAAATATCCAGAATAGATAAATCCATGCCTGAGTTTGAGAGGATGGAGGAATAAGAAAAGAACTGCTTAATGAGTATGGACTCTATTTTGTTGTGATAAGAATGTTTTGGAGCTAGATAGGTTGCACAACATTGAGAATGTACTAAATGCCTCTGAATTGTTCACTTTGTAGAATTTATGCCATATAAAATTCATTTCAGGAAATGATTTCTTTAAAGGTCCAAGTTCTAGAACCAATAAACCTGAGATTGCATGCTAACTCTGTCATTTTCTAACTTTGTAGCTTTGGGGAAGTTATTTTAATCAGCTAACTTTAACACTAATTTTAACATTTTTACTTTCATTTTCCATTCCTTTCAATCTTCTAATCTGGAAGCAATGACTAACTGCCTACTATGTAGAGAGAATCGTGAGGGTGTTGCGAGAAGAGGCATGGAAGCCTTCGGTGCTTGGTCAGCACATCACTCTCAGGAAGTGGTAGTTACAGCTACGGCTGTCACTGTTACTACCTACTTATTGCTACTACTACTGCTAGCACCAGCAGCAGCAGTAGCAGTAGCTGTGTTCCAACCCACCCAGATCTTGGTGTAATCCAGCAACTATTTCCCATTCTGTGGTCTTGCTTCAAGAACTTCATTTAGGATCAACCCACATGATATTGACTTCTGGATGTTGAATTTCCTCAGTGGAGTCTTTATCCCAAATGACAAATTTGGGATTAAACTTGTTTTAAATTAATATCAAAATGAAAAAGAGTCTGAGGAAACAATGAATTAGGATCAGATATGTACAAGATTACATTATCAGAATTCTGGGGAGAATAATGGGCCTTGTCTCCAGCTGTTTGTTGTTCTTGTATCCTTCTTTACCAAATAGGAATCAACCTTTGGAGAAAGAAAAAAGTTATACAATGATGCATTTAAAGGAAAATTTAAGAACTGATGGATTTCACAAAGCTTCAGAGGACAGACTTTAGACATCAGTTGGAGGTTGTCATTGGTCTGCAGAGGAGAGTATGTGTTACATAAAGGTGCAGTTTGACAGTGTTATATCTGTGAACTCTCTCTTTCAAAAACACCGTATATGCAATAAGTACAAGAAAAACAATGCTCAGCAGTATTTGCTATTAGGGAAATACAAATCAAAGCATCTCTCAAATTCTATCTTACTCTAGTCAGAATGGATATCAGGAAGAACACAAAAAGCAACAAATGCTGGTGAAGATATGGAGAAAAAAGAAAGCCTTCTACATCAATGGCAGAAATGTAAACTAGTACAACCACTATGAAAATTAATGTGGAGATTCATCAAAAAACTAAAAGTAGAAATTCTATTTGACCCAGGTATACTGCTTCTAGGTATCTTTCTCAAAGAGTTAATCATATCATGCTGATACATGCATACCCATAGTTATAGCAGCACAATTTACAATAACTAAGTTCTGGAAACAGCCTAGATGCTCATCAACAGACAAATAGATAAAGAAAATGTGTTTTATTGGCTTATCCACTTCTTTGTCACTGGGACACAATATCTGACACCCACAGCTTAAAGGAGGAGAAGTTTATTTTGGCTCACATAACCAGTCTATGGTTGGCTGGCTCCAAGGCAGCAATGGCATGGTGAAAGGATCTGGTGGAGGGAAACTGGCCACATCATGGCAGCTGGAAACAGGGAGAGAAAGGAGAACCTGGGAAGGGAAATAGTGTACACCCTTTCAGGCCCTGGCCCCAGTGATGCACCTCTTTCTTTCAACAGCAAATCAGATATAAGCCCCCATAATCCAATCACCTTCCAAAAGCCCCACCTCTGAACACATGATCTAAACTATAACATATATACACAGTGAATTTTATTTACCCTCAGAAGAGAAATTAATTCATGCCATTTATAGAAAAATGGATCTCAAGTCCACAAAGTTAAGTGAAATAAGTCAAACCAGAAGGTTAATATTACCTGATTTCTTTTATATGAGAGACCCCAATTATAAATATTAAAGAGGAAAATAAAGGTCAGATGGTAGGAAATAGGGAGGTGGACTTTTTGGAAATGGGGCAGGGGACTAGGGAAATGGGAAGGGAGAAGATAGGGAGAAGGGAAAGAAGATCAAAAATTTTAAAGATATGACATGCATATGTACCAATTCCCCAAAATAAATATAAACACAGAGGATGACCAAAAAATAAAATGTTTGAGTAAAAAAAATTACAGTAAAAGATACATTGTCATTAATCCCCCTTAAAATACTCCTCTTCCTTCAAACCCGCTTATTTGATCATTCTTTACACTTTCTGAAGCAGTTCTCAAAGTCTCCTTTTGTGAGTGTCTTTACCAGGAATTATCAAATATATGGTGAATTCTGCTGCTAAGCGCCGTCTAACAGAATGGCAGACTTGTAAATACGTTACACTGTGTCTTCATTCACCTTTACTGAATTGGATGCTGTAAGTTCTGGCTTTCTTTAAAGTCAAAATACCTTGACAGGTAAATGTTTCAAATCAATTCAACGCATTGACAGTGAAACCAAAGATACTCATGAAGGAAGACTTCCAGAACTGCTTCAGAAAATGGCAAGAATGATGGGATGAGTATGTTCAGAATGAAAAACTATTTTTAGTGGCATTAATGACAATATACCTCTTACTATAATAATTTATTCTTAATTTAAACAGCCATTGTATTTTTGATCATACTTCATATTATGTACTACAAACATATACCAATAAAGCTTTAAGAGCGATACCGTGGAAGCTCTCATAATCATCAGGTGCGAGCAAGTTTTGCGTCTTATTATGGGTTAGAGAATGTTTACTTAAATGCTTTCTGTCCATTTTCTCAGTTAAATTTTTTCTTACCTCGGTTCTGTGTGGCAAAAATTATTATACCCAGCTGTGGAACATGAGGCTCAGAGAAGTGCAGTGATTTGTGTATGATGGCACTGCTAGAAAGTATAAGCCCGGAGTGTAACCCAAGGCTGCTTGGCATTGAACTGGTACACATGACCCCTTCTACTTCCAGAAGGCTTGAACCAGGTTTAATTGTTCTGCAGTCCAAGGAACTAAATCTTGGAAACATACAGTAGACACTGAATGGTTCTTGTGTGTTGCCTTCTCCCTGGGTCAAATTTCTATCTTTAGGGAGACGGTCTGGGTCTTTGGTCATTGTGTTCTTGGACCTAGAGAATCCAGTCAGCTGGGTGTCTCACCTCAGAGGGCCTTTGTGGTAGGAGGGACAAGTTTTGAACAGGCCTAGCACATGACAGGGACAGACCTGCAGACCACTACATGGTGATAGATAGGTCAGACAACCACTGTGCAGTTGCGTCACAAAAAGCCATGTGTGGAAATATATTTCTTCCCCAAATCCTGATGCATCAGCAAAGGTATGACTGGCACTGCTGTTCTTGGCATTCACTGGAAGCACCTCAGGCTGCTTAGGTAATGGACTTCCTAGGTTTGTTCATTAATGGGCTTCCTGCTTTCCCCCTCCTTGGACAGGCCCAGCTGTGAGATACAGCAAGTTCAAGATGTCAGAGGCCAGGCCACCTCCCCTGCTCGGGCAGCACACAACACACATCCTGAAGGAGGTCCTCAGATATGATGACAGGACCATTGGGGAGCTACTCAGCGCTGGTGTGGTGACCCAGCATGAGGCCAAGTGACACAGGAAAAAGGTTCTTTTTCAGAACCACAATCGGAGTGCACTTTGCTGGCAAAGGCAGTTCTCCATCTGGATCCTTCTCCCCACATCTGATGCCACTGTGAAGCAGTTAGAGGAACTCCAGGATTCCTGCCTGGCCTCTCTGGAATGACTTGGATGAATGAGTCCACTGCACTTCAAATGTACCCTACATCATTTTCCCTATGAATTTTTGTCAAATAATAGTCTGCATTTGTGGATTTTTTAAAATAAAGATTTAATTTTGTTCTCACTCCAGAGAAGTATGTAAGGTGACAGATATGTTAATTAGTCTGGCTTGATCCTTTCATATTGTATAGATGTATGGAAACAGCACATTGTACTTCATAAATACATGCAATTCCTATCTGCTAATTAAAAGTAAAATAAATTTTAAAAAGGGTTTAATTGTTTTTTTCTGGAAAAATACGCTCCTCATTCTAATTATGCTAATGACCTAAATGTTTGCCTGTCCTGCCCACACAAGTGTGAAAAAGTGCAGATCGCTTGACATTCTCTACTTGTACATAAAGTCCTCATTTAAATCTTTGTTAGGAAGTCAAAGTAATAAGCAGGATGACAGTCCTAGTGATTGATTTTAAACAGAATAACTTAATTTTGAGCTCTTGAACCCTTTATTAGTGTGTAGTTTAAACCATGGGCTTTGCTGATGTCCCTTGTAAAACTGAGCTCCATTCTCCGCTGTGGAAGTAAATATTTGCTTTATGTTGTATTTGCCTGGTGATTTCATGATACATGGCAGAAAATCAATTTCCACCAATGCGCTTGGAGTGTAGGTATCTGTCTGCGTGAGTGAGTGAGGAGTGACTCTTCAGTTGGTACCTTATTTTGAGGCATGTCCAAACACAACAGTCTTAAGTGAATGCTGAATAACTTTCCAGGTATCAAATAATATATAAATAATGACAAATAGGAGAATGACAGGAAAACATTTGTTCATTATATGAGTGCCCACTGTAGAAGACTATATCATGCCTAGTATTTTGTCAACAAATGCAAAGTACAGAAAAATCCTCTCTCTAGAAGATAAGAAGTGATTAGGATATACCTTCCAGGATAAATTGCCAAGACTAGGTACAGACCAGAGAATCATACATCCCATGACTAGTATCCTGACGTGACCTCAATTCATGTTGTTAGGCACACATATTTTAAAAGCAATGTCATTACATACCAAGTGGTAATTGAAAGCTAAGTTACAGATGTTCATCTTTCAAACAGTGATTTAGAGCTCGTATTCTTTTTGTGTTCTTTTCAATTGGAATGATTTGAGTCATTTATCCATGCTGTAAAGACCAATATGTTTCTAGAATCAACAATTTCAAACAAATAAAAAGCTTGTCTCCTGACAAGACCTCGAGAGACATTTTAGAAGAATGCTTACAAATTTTTGAAGCAATTACGGTCTCCCTTGCTTTGCTGTTTGTGGACATCCCTGAAGAACTCCTGCTGTTCTTCTATTAGTGAGAATTTCATCACACCTGTCCTTTTCCCCCAATGCCTAATTCACAGATTCATGTTTGGAGACATGTATTTCAGGTGCTATATTCACACAAAATTTCTTTGTGTTCACATAATTAGTATAGAAATCAGTAAATGATTGGATACAGAGAGCTGGTAAAACCACACATCCCAAAAGGCGGGTCTACTATTTCTCCTACTGATCCAGGTAGATATCTCAAAATATAAATTAGTGATTGAGTAGTAATTTGAAATATCCAAATAGCCATATGAAGAAAGACCCTGATCATGCGTAGAGATCAGAAAATGCTTCTAAAACTTTCAAGCCAATAAAGACATTTCAAACATTTTAGTCACCACTGAAACAAAGACACTTTCTCCAGTATATTCATATATATATATATTTCCACCTACATAGCTCAAAATGATCCAGGAGAGCTTTCAACCAACAGATCACGAACCAACAGAAAACATTTACTTTGTGATTAGTGGAAGAAATAATTCAGAATATGTTTCAAGTTCAGATGGATAATTAGTCCTGCAAGAAACATTGTGCTTGCTAAAGTTTCTAGCAATACATTCCAGATCAAATTATGCTTATAAACAAATGTGCTGTTTTAATTATCAAGGCCTATTATCTTACACATTCCTGAAACTGAACTCACTACTAAGATACCATATGCTCAAGTTCAGATTATGTCAAGGCCTGCCTGCTGGCAGGTTTGTGTCTGAGGTTGGCTTAGAAAATTCCTTGAAACTTCGTAGGTTAATCATTTTGGAATTAGGGGTGTGTCCACAAGCAAATGGGCTTCTTTCCCTTTTTTTGTTTTGTTTTTTTCTTAAACTTTTTACTGCCATGATTTTCTGGTTAATCATGTGTTATATTTTCCCAGCAAGCAATCTGATATGCAGAATGTTTCCTTAGAAGAAGAGAAATGAACATTGATCAACTTTGTGTGAATACCTCAGTTAATTGGTATGATCTTGTCTCTGATCCATTTACTGGGTTGTTAGAACAATAAAGGAGATTTTAAATAGGATGTTTCATTCTAAGACATTAAGCTACTGCACCTGGATAGCTCTGTGGAGAGAGTTTTTTCCATAAAAGAATTCACAGTCCCCACTTTGAAGTCTTCTTAGGGAAATCCCATCCATTCATACTTCAGTTGAATTTGATATTTCACACAACTCTTCTGTGTCTTGACCTTGACATGTGTATTTTAAAAACTTTACATTCACAAATATGTACTACAAAAATAATGGAGATGAGTTCAAGTCCCAAAAATAAAAGTTTAATAGATGTGAGTCTTGTTTATCCCTCTTCCACATGGCTCATCCATGGGACTCATTCTCCAGACACTAAAGCGTTGGGGAACAAATGTGAGGCAGTGAGCTGCCCAGATTGCTCAGATCATCAGCCTCTTCTCAGAAATACTCACCCTTGGCCAAGGAGAGAAGTGAGAAAAAATGGACACTCCTTGTCCTCTGTACCCTGTTGTTTTGGGTTTTTTGTAATTTATTCCCCAAGATGATGATATTCTCCTTTAGCTGGCTTCTCTTCATGGAAGAGTCCCTGTTGTAGTGAGTATTTATAGCAGGTGGCATCCTTGAGATTAAAAACGATGTTGCTAATCTTTTTGTTTTTGTTTGCTTGTTTTTGGTACCGGAGATGGAACTCGGGACCTTGCACTTGTGCAGCAAACGTTGCTAATCTTGATTGTAGTATCAGCTATCTTTAGGAGGTCAGTAGAGCAGGCTCACTCCTCTTCTTGATTTGGTGGTACCAGTACTGGTACAATCACTGTTTGACAAGGAGAATGAAGAGATTCAGAAAAAAAGGCATATACTTCCATGACAAACATCAAGAAAAGCTGAAATATATCACAGACTCTTACAATGAGGTCTAAAAGTTTTTAGGGATTGAATACAATCGTGATTAGTCTCACAAACCTAGTAAACTGGTGCTTTACTCTGGTAAGATGCTTAGATAGTTTCTCAGTGAAGACATACCATGCTAACTCCCCAGCACAAATGGCCCTGAATGTTTAAACAAGGTTGGCAGCATGAAGGATAGGTTTATGCATTGGATTAGTGGAGTATAAGCAACTCTGATACACATGTATCCCCCAACAGCCCTTCCAAAATATGTCTTCCAGAATCACTCTTCATACTGCAGACAAATGGAAGTGAATACTTTGCATTAGAACATATGTTCCACACACTAGGGGTGCAGGCGTAAAAGGGAAGATCTTTTAAAGAAAGTGATTAGCAGGAAAGGGAAAAAGCGTATCTGGAGGTGCAGATACTGGTGTGCATATTTTCTCTGCAGGTTCTAGACAGCCATGGGTAGAGGAACCCAGCCTGATATGGCAGAGCCCAGAGAGAGAGAGAGACAGGCCCTGGAGAGATCTCAAGCATTCCCCTAGAAAACAGATTTCACTCCCCTCGATTTTTCTTAAACAATGGCTCTTGCTCTTGTTTTTCCCATTCATGAAGACCTGAGGGCTAAAAAGACAAGACAGGGAAAGTTTCACTTAGAGAAGTGACCAGTTGCTACCTTCTTTTGCTGTCTTCTTTCTATTCCATTTTTGTTCCTTTCTTTTTTTCTGATTACTTCCTTTCCTACATTTCTATACTTTGACCCTCCTCCCCTTCCTCTCCTTCTCTCCATAGTGATCATGTTTGCCTTACTCTCTGACTTTCCTTCCCTTCCTCCTCTTCTTCCCACTTTTCCTTTTCATCTGGCTTCTCTCTCTCCAAACATAGACATGCACACAGACATAACCACAGAGGTATAGCCCTATGTTACCCAAATGTGCATACCTTAATCTGTGTCTGACCTTCCAAAAAATAGGACTTAGTCATTTGGAAGACAACTAGTGGTAATCTTGACTATGACTTCACCCCCACAAGTAATCTTGAATTAATCTCTGGATGGAGCAGTTCCTTAATACCTAGTGGTCCCTTCTTCTCCCATGAAACGCAGGGAAAGAAATGAAGGAGTGTTCCAGATGCCATGCAGGGCTGTGGCAGAGCTCTCAGGCTTCCTATCTCTCTGTCACAGGTCTCCAGTTCCAAAAAGAAAAAGAAAATGTAAAATATTAGAATATGGAGCCAAGACTAGCGTGTCCCAGCCACACACTTTGGAGCAAAATAGCTGGGGTGTGGCTACTGCGGTTGGAAAATGTCATCGGAGGCAGGTGAGGGCATGATAGTGGAACTTTCTGGTTCAGCAGGGCTTTGACCTTGCACTTGGTTTCTTGCTCTTTCTTTTAAAAGACAAGCTTGTTTCATGTGCAGACAGGGGCAAAGCACTTATACCTGGCCATTTCCATGAAGTGGTCACCAAAAGGATGGTGCCTTCTCCTCCACTTTGCTCTTGCCATCTGTCAAGCTAGATGATGGGATCCTCATGACTTCCTTTGCTTTCTTCTTTCTGAGCATGCAGAACACTTTAATAGAACCACCCTTTTCCTCCCTTCTTTCCTTTTCTTTGCAAATTATCCACGTGGAAGCCTGTTGGTTTCTTTGGCTCCTGACCACATAGATTGGAGGGACAGTTTTCCTGCTCCTCCTCTTCCCGCCCACACCCCTTCCGCTCACCCAGAAGTTCTGCGAAAGGGCCCAGCCTGCAGGAAGACAGTCACCCTCCAAGCCTGAAGCCAAGATGTTGAGGGGAGAGATGGGGAGATGTTCAGGCAAAACTGCCACAGGAAATGTTGTTTCTGCTCCTTTTACCTCTTTTGGAACCTTAAAGAAAAATGTGGATTTCTACAGCATCTCTTGGTATGAGACATGGCAACATGAGTAACACAATTCACCCTAACAGTCCTGGATTTATGTTTTTTGATTTTACAAAGAACTTCCTGGCTGTTTTTGATAGAAGCATTGAAATATACTGTTAACAGAGATTTTTGTTTCTTCCTTGGAGTGGGTCAGGAAAACTGTAGCTTCCTTCTGGGGGGCCATGTTAAAGAACTGCTTTTTCTGGAAAAAAAGGCAAAGGATTGCCTGACTTATTGCCTGTCATCTTCTCACTGGCCTTGGTACAGGCTATAAGACAGGACAGAAATGCTACAGCACACAAGTCTACCTCTGAAAATGTACCCTGAGAATCCTCCCAGCCTGCTTTGTGCAACTGTGCAATAAGAAAGTCTGAGTTGGCAGCAAACAGAAGCACCCCCTTCTTACAAACACAACAGAGCGGGAAATACCCTGTCACTTGGACTCCTAGCTCTAGGCTACTTTTCCTGTCTTCTGAGTCCAGTGATTTGGTCTGGTTCTCTTGCTTCTTTTCAGGAGTCTGAGGTTTGAAGTGGGTAGCTGAACTGCGACAAACTGGGGAGTTGACGGTGATCAAACCTCAGTGCTTTATGCAGCTACCCCATACACCATGGGTAGCACGAGGTGAAATGAGTAGCTTGTTGGGCCCCTGTGTGGGTGCACTTCTGGGGAAAGGCTTATTAACTCATCAAAAAGAGCTCCCGGACTGAGAATAGGCTCTGTTAGGGTGGGAGAGGACTCTGACAGTCATCAGGGTTCTTAGCTTTACATTCCTACACAAAATAGAAATACATTTATAAGATTGAGCCATGTAAAAGAAGAATCTGTGTTAATATGTGTAGATGTGGAATTTTTCCCTGTTAGAATGCTGGCAGATCATTTCACAAGTTCTGTGACTAGTATTAAATTTGATGCTGCAGGATAATGATGATGGCATACATATGTATATTGAGCTATATGCCTATACTAGGCTTCAACTTGTGATTTTCCTGTTTCAGCCTCCTAACATTCTGAGAATACAGTTCTATATAATTCCAGCTCTATTTTCTTATTGTTATGCACTATTCCAAATGAACTGTGTGCATTAGCTCACTTAATGAACATGCCTGGGAAAGCCTGCAGGAAATTATGTCCATTCGGGTGCACACAAGTTGAGCGTTTTCAGTGTGAATAGTGTCCCCTTGTGATTACTGCCATGAAGAGTACTCCCAGATTATTTCTCTAAACTCATGAGCTCTAAGGTTCTTGATATCAGTAAAGGGGTAAAAGTCTATACATATTAAGGGCAGAAAGACTTTAATGCAATCATTTTCACCTTTGCAAGTACTCTGTAGAAATAATAGGATTCCCACAAAGATCAGCTTCATTTAAATACTGTGGGCACAGGCTCTCTGCAAAGTTTCCTCAGGCTCCCCTCTCAGGGGCATAGTCAACTTTTTATCTATTCCAAGTCCTAGGAATATATACTTCTGTAACAAAAGAACTCCAAGTGTCCTCCTCACCTCAGCAGATTTTTGTGTTTGGTTCTTTTAAAAATGTGAAATGGAGGAGCCTGAGACCGAGCTGGAGACAAAGGCGATGAGGACCCCCGGGCATGCCCACCAGGCTCCAGCTTAACCACGCGGGTGCCTGCAACAGCAGCACCGCCTGCCCTCCCAACCTCTTGGCTGCTGCACAGCTACTTGGATCCACACTACAGAGGCACAGGGGAGCAAAAAGGTCATTGTCCTGAGCTGCAGAAGTGAACAACGGAGAGAGGGCCTCTCTCAGGCTCCCTGATGAAGACTGAGGCCCACTGGAAAAGTGAAGAGAATCTCTGCAATAAAGACACACCAGACCACACCAGACCAGTGCTTGGTAAGTTGGAGGGATCCTCACCTCCCCTCGGAACCTGGACTATCTTCAGGGAAAAGGGAGCTGGAACCTGCAGTAGAAACTTGCAGAGTTCAACTCTGCGGGAGGACAGGGAGCTGAACTTGGGACTTACAGCCAGAGATCTGCCTGAATCTCACAAGTCTGTGACTTGCTTAGTGAGACTCATTGACTTTAACTGCACACTGCTGCCCACGTTGTCTATTGTGACAGCAGAGACATACCCTGAAGGAGGCCCTTCATTTTTATCTTTTATTTGTTATTTTCAAAATTACCACTATTTTTTTGCTCTTATCTTTAATTTTTTTCTTCTTTGCTACTCTTTTAAAATTTTTATTTTTCTCTTCTTTCTTTCTTTTCTCTTTTCTTTCTCTCTCTCTCTGCCTTGCTTCCTTGCTGTCCCACATTGTTCTTCACCTCCCTTTGTGTTCCTGTTCTGCCCCTAATTCGGATTTCTTCTTTATCTTTCTTTTCTTCTCTTGCCTGTGTCCTCAGGCCTCACTGCTAACCTTGCCCTATCCTTCTACTTACCTTTTCCTCTTCCCCAACTCTTTCTAATTCCCCATCCTGAAGGGTAAAGTTGTTATATTGAGGAGTTTATTCACTATAAACATATGTTGGGTTGGTCCTTGATTTTGATTTAATTCACACAGTTAAAGGTGATAGATTAATAACTACCACAAAATGTCATTTTCTAAGAGATATTTGATGCTATTGTGTTGCTGATTGTATCATTGGGCCTAATGTGCTGTGATTGATCAAATCAGTTGTCCTTCCTGGTATAATGAAAATGAGACAGCCTCAGAGCCATTAGAGACTAAAAACCTAAAGACCAGCTGTATCTGGAAGGTACCTCTGAGAAGCAGTCATTCCATAAGGGTTCTAAAGACATCAACAAAGATATTTACAATAAGCAACTTCAAAATATCAACCCAGGAATTAAACCAAGGACAGTACCAAAAACAAAAATGAGAAGACATTTAAGTAAGGCACAAACTCAGACTTCCACCTGACAAAAGGCAAATTCTGGGGAAATGAGGTGGAAAAGTCTGATAATTAACTACCTGGACACCCTGAACTGATAGCACAGAAAGTAACAAAATGTGAATGAGGCTCTAGAAAAATTCAAAACAGAAATAATTTCTCAGATAACTACAGAGATGGTGAGCAGAGTGAAAGACATGATTAGAGGCTCTAGAATAGAAACA
>NW_004624740.1:20232715-20292791 GCF_000247695.1 Heterocephalus glaber | reverse complement strand
CACCTCACCCCAGAAAGAATGGCTGCTATCAAGAAATCAACCCATAACAAATGCTGGTGGGCATGAGGGGAGAAAGGAACTCTTCTCCATTGTTGGAGTGCAGACTGGTGCAACCACTGTGGAAATCAGTATGGAGCTACCTCAAAGAACTAGGACTAGAGGTCCCATTGACCCAGCTATTCCCCTGCTGGGTATCTTCCCCAAAGAATTAAAAGAATCATACTACAGTGATATATGTGCACCCATGTTTATAGCGGCACAGTTTGTAATAGCTAAAGGTTGGAAACAGCTCAAGTACCCATCAACTGGAGACTGGATAAAGAAGATGTGGGTTTTGAAAAATAAAATGGAGCACTCAGCCATAAAGAATGAGAAACCAAAGACATTTATAGCTAAATAGATGTATACTGAGGGCATAGTCTTAAGTGAAATAAATTGGACACACATGTGTAAATACCGATTAGTTTCTCTAGTGTAAGAAAGTGAAAGTGTAATTAAGGATTGAAATGATTCAAACAAGTAATTGATAATTTGAAATAGGAAAAGGTCCAAAGGTGTAGGGATGGCAGGAGGGGAAGTGGAAGGGAAAGAAGGGAAAGGAAAAATTATGAGAAAAGAAAAAATTGGAAACAAAATCTTTGTAATTAGGGAAGGGTGGAGGGGGTGAAGGGTGCACAGGTAATGGGAAAAAAAATAAGAACCAAGATATATCACATACAGGTACAAGCACCCAATGATAAATATAAACGTATCGTGTACCTAAAATTTACCAACAAAAGAATTTTTTAAAATGTTAAATGGAGTCATAATATCACTGAGGAAGTAGGTAGGTCAGAAAAAACTCTTCCGAAGACCCCTGCTGAAAAAAACAGTGAGACAGACTAAGGCTCATGTATTTCACCTCTGAGGGAAGCACAAGTGAGTGTCTGAGGGAAAGACTGGCTCATCGTTGAGACTTAAAGCAGGTGGAGAAAAGGAATCCAGTGTAGACAAATTATGGCTTATCAAAATACCTGCAAATGTGGGAAAAGGAGTGATACCCAGTTCCAGTTATATTTCAGATTCTTGGAAACAGAAAAGAAGGATGGAGACATCTAGAATGATCTGTATGAATCAACTAATTTCTACTAATTGTATGAGCAGCAGAACACGCCTTTGAATAAAAACCTAGTCTATCAGCAAATTAAGTGTAAAATGTTGTCCCCAAAATGAGAACATATAGCAGTGAGTTGTACATGTAAGTTATTTTGGTTTTGTTTTGTTTGGGATATTTTCAAAGTATTGGAGCCAGAGAGGAGCAGGAAGTACCTCCTTCTGTTTGTCTATGAATCCATGAATGAAACTTTTTCAAAACCATACAATTGGAGGTGATCTCTGCATTTTATTTTCTATCTCAGTCTCCTATACATAATCTGACCAGAGCAGTTGTCACATGTCAAGTTATAATTACTTAATGATTCTCACTCAGCTGGAATACCTTGTAGGTATCTTAGCCAGTATCTCCAGTGGTTATCATACTGTCTGCTCCATAGGAGACACATTATAAGTATCTGGTATGCAGACATTCTCTCACCCACTACATTATAGGATACTTGAGAGACAAAAGGGTGATATCCATTTTTTATTTACTCATTGTGCCTGTAACAATTTCCAAAGATGATCACCAGCCTCCCTCTTCTGCACCACATGTGTCTATTCCCATGGAGAAATGCACTTTATTTCTTCTCTTCTTGAGTATGAGCTAGTCTTTATGGCTTGCTTTTTAGCCTTTCTATGTTAAATACTTTTAGATGTACAAAAATTACAAAAATCATGCGTAAGATTCCCATTTGCTATTCATCCAGTTTCCAATCACATCAACATTTTATGTAACCAAGGTACAATTATATGAGCTAAAAATTAACATTGACATAATGGTATTAACAAATCTATAAACATTATTCAAATGTTATGAGTTTTCCTATCTTTTTTAAAGGTAGAATTGTAAGATGATCTCCAGGTTTCCTGCCTCCTGATGTAGATACCCACTTACACAATGCAACACTAATCTAAGTACTATTATGGAAGGATTTGGTAGATAACATTAAGATCTGAAATCAGTTGGCCTTAAAATAGGGAAATTATCTGGGTGGCCCTGACATAAGCAAATGAGTCCTTTAAATATTCAGGGTAAAAGACATTAGGTCACAGATATGAAGCACAGGGGATCTGACATATAGGAAGTGTGCATTGCTGGAGGGAAGCACAGGGCCAGAAATGCAGGAGGCTCTGGAAAGAAAAGCAAGAAAGCGGGGACCTCAACACTACAATTAAGTAGCTGAAACTTCCAACAACCCAAATGAGTTTGGAAATGGTTTCATTCCCAGAGCCTCCAGAGAGAAACTCTAGCAAACCAATAACTTGATTTCAGTCTTGTGATGCCCTGAGTCCAGTGCACAGTCACACCATGCTGAACTTCTGAACTTCAGAGCTCTGAGATAATAAATGGGTGTTGTTTTACACCTCAAAGCTTAGAATGATGTGTTAGGCAACAATAGAAAATGAATACACCAATTAATATCTTTCTTTGGGCCCAGGATCCATTCTAGGATTCCACATCATATTTGATTGTCAGTTTTCTTATCTGTTCCAGTTTTCCTCTCATTGTTGGATCAAGGTTATGATGTTTTTGTTTTTGTTGTATGAGATCACACTGAGCTACATCCCCAGTCCTTTAATTTTTTTTAAAATTTTTAAATTTTAATATGGGGACTTGTGAAGTCATCAAATTGTCCATGCGGGCCTCAAACTTGCAATCATCCACCCTCGGCCCCCCTGAATACTGGAATTACAGCCATGCATCACCATTTCTGGTTTGCCCTTTTAGTAAGAAATTTCCAAGGTGACTTTTTGATCCTCTCCACGTATCCTAACTAAAAGTACGTGTGGTTCTAGAACATTGTATCCGAGTGATTTTAATTTTGATTATTTGCTTAGTATTATATTTTTCATAAACCAAGTTCCTGTAGAGTTGCTGGCTTCTGTTTTACTGATTATTAAGTAGTATACTTTAAGAAAATGTGTTGAGACTGTGTTAGAGTTTCCCATGGCTCTGTAACCACTGTCACAGACTTTGTGGCTGAAGACACAAAATTTCGTGCTTTTACAGTTCTAGAGTTCAGGGGTCTGAAATCAGTTGTAATTGGACTAAGACAACAGTGTCAGCTGTGGGGTACTCTCTGCTGAAGCTCTGAGATAGAATCTTTTTCTTTACATGTTTTGGCATTTTAAGTTGCATTCTTTCTATTCCTTGGCTCATGACCATTTTCCAACTTCAAAGTTGGTAATATCTCTCTCTGCTTCTACTTCCTTCCCCTTTCTGTTATTGCATGATCTTTTGACTGCCACTGTTATGGTTTAGATTTTTTAAAAGTCCACTCAAAGTCTCATATGTTCAGAAGTGGGGCTTTCAGAAGATGATTGGGTCATGGGGTGCTGTACTCACCAATGGATTCATCCAATGAGTTTATAAATCAATGTGGTCTTATGAGGTGGGGACTGGCTGGAGATGCGTCACGATGGGGGTTGACCAGGAAAGGTATAGCCCCTGCCCCAGCTCTTCCCTTCTCTCTCCACTTCCCGGTCACCATGATGAGAGCAGCTTTCCTTTGCTTAGGCTTTTCCACCCTGCCTTTTCTGCATTCAAATCTGCTAACCATAGACTGAAACATCTGAACCACGAGCCAGAGTAAATCTCTCCTCCTTTACATTGTGGGTGTTGGATATTGTGTTACAGTGATGATGCAAATGGCTAAGGCAGCCATCAATCTCCCTTTGCCTCTCTTGTAAGGAAATTTATGGTTCCATTTTAGGCCCACTCACTCAGTCCAAAATATTCTCCCATCTCAATATTCTTAAAGATTTTTCCATACAAGATAACACTTGTGGGTTCCAGGGATTAGAATGTTATCTTTGAGGGGGACATTTTGTAGCATACCACAGAAACTATACAAATATTTTGTTTTCTGTTATACTTTCGTCCACTATGTTTTGGACCTGTCAATGATTCTTGCCTGAAACATTTATTTGGTGTTGTATTTCTTTATTTACTGATCCTAGATTTATTGACTATAATTCTATCATGGATAAGCATGTCTGTTCCTCTCCATTTGTTTATCAGTGGTGGGAAACCTATGGCATGCGTGCCACAGTGGGTTGCTTGTTATCACTGAAAGCTCTAAAAGGTTCACCATCACTGGTTTAGTTATTCAATTCTTTATTTATATCAATAGAGTCCAGTGGATATTTATTATATGGGTAATAGTCCATTGTAACCTTTAGTCTGTTGCTAACCTGTCATAGAATTGACCATGGCAAACATCTTCAAGATTAGTCCTATGTCCTTTCTTCCTGATCCTACCTTTTATGAGCTCTATGTTACTTTTTGTCAAAACAAAGTTTTCAGGATCTTATTATATATTTCCTGCCACAGCCCTGGAATTAATTACTCAGAAGGCCCTTTTTCTTTTTAGTGGGAAAAAGCATTTAGGAACAAAGGTCTGGGTATTAGATATGATTACTGTTACTGAAATGTCAGTGCTAGGAGGCCATTTCAGCAGACAAAGAGGAAATCTACACACACACACACACACACACACACACGCTTCTGTACAGTGGACCCTTGACTTACAAACTCAGTTTATTCACAAGTGCTGGTTGTAACTCAAATTGGTCAATTCAAAGCTCAGGCTCCTCTATACAGCCTTCAGAGTCTCTCTCCTGTATACAGGCAGAGCTTGTGTTCTTTTTTTTTTTGGTACCGGGGATCAAACTTGGGATGTTGCACTTGCAAGGCAGGTGGCGGAACCACTGAGCTAAATCCCCGGCCCCAGATCTTGTGTTCTTAGAGTGACATTGGCTCAGGATTTCTCATTTAACCCCACATAGGAAAGGATGTTGTAAGGTTCATTCCAGAATGTTTGTTTGTTTTCTTTTAAATTCTTTTATTGGTACATTTTAAGTACACAATACATTTACATTCATCATTGGGAACTTGTACCTTTACATGATGTGTCTTGGTTCTTATTTTTTCCCTATTCCCCTGCCCTCCCTTCAACCCCTCCACCACTCCCTATTTGCAAAGGCTTTGTTTCCATTTATTGTTTTAAGGGTTAAATCTGTATCTGAGACCATCTGGAAGCACAAGCTGCTGGCATTTGGGTCGTAACTCAAGACTGTTCCTAAGTTAAAACTAAAATTCCAGTCATAACCCAAGTTGTTCGTATATCAGGCTGGTCATAACTTGAGGGTGTTGATTTTAATATTTGTCTGTCTATCTATACATCTACTTTTAACACCACATGCCAAATCTTGGGTAAGCCTTTCTGAGGCTTAGCGTTTTGCTCTTTTGCTCTCAGAAACCAAACACCATGCTAGAAGTCTGACTATCATCCCAAGGAAGTCCAAATTAGCCCTGTGAATAGGAGCACCAATACACTACCAATGCAAATGAAGCTTTCTTGAATCTTTTTTCCTGTTCTCAGCAGCCCGGTGAATACAACTAAATGACTCCAGCCAATGCCTAGTGGAACCTTGTCCAAATTTCTGACCCACATAAATTGATGTTAGAATTCATTAAGTTTTGAGATGGTATATTATAGAGTGATACATAATTAAATGTTTAACTGAGAAATAATTTCATGAATATTTGATCAATATAGTTTGATAGTTTTCATAGAATTTTGGCTGACTAAACAAGGAAGTAGCATGCTATGCTTTCTTGACGAATTTTCCCCTCACTGGAGAAAGACACTCAAAACCCTGCTTTTATTGAAAGTCCCACTAAGTCAAGTTGACCCTACTATTATCACTAAAGGAATGGAGTATGTCAAATTATTTTGAGGAGGTCGTGCCTCAAGGATAACATTCTGACCAACTGCAAAAACTTTCCCATCCTCAGATGAAATTGAAAACAAATTATCAGAAATTGTGAAGGGGAAATGTTTTATATTAGGAAGAGCTCAACTTACTGAGTGATTCCTGTGTTAGACAGTTTCTTTATGATCCTCCATGAGCCTCAACCTCTGGTATTCACACCCTTCAATCATTTCTACTTCTTATTAAGCCTTGTGTAGAGGCATTTCAAAGAATAAGGCACACTGTTGTATATTAGCCTTTGTGGGGTGAGCTCAGAATAGAAATTACAGTAGAAATGGTGGAGTTAGTGGTAGGCAAGGCCTAGAAAATAATTACTAATGAGAAATTCCAGCAAGGAACACCTCAGAACAACCTCTATGTTCATAGTATATTGTTGACCAATGGTTCTATGGAGGGAAGGGAGCAAATATTTACCCTCATGGAACATTTAACAGTGTCTAGAGACATTTATGATTTTCATAACTAAGGGCAGCATGGCAGAGGGGGGTGGAGGGGAAGAAGGTTTGTTACTGACATCTGGTAAGCCAAGGACAGGAAAACTGATAAGGCATAGTACAGTTCCCACAGCAAGGCATTATTAAGCATGAAGGGCCAATGGTGCTGCTATAGAGAAATAATGTTCTAGTGGAAGTCAAACCATGAGATGGAAGAGTAGATACCTGACTAGTCATGTCTATGCCTTTAAAAAAATTTATGTAATTTTAGAGGAAGAGAGATGTGGGTTTTTAAAGTGTACGGCGAAACCACCGAGCTAAATCCCCGGCCCCTACAACAGTTTTTAAATGGAAATTCTTGTTTTGATTACTTTGACTTCGTAATAAATTCTTGTTCTGACTTCTTGCAATGAATATGCTTCCAAAATGGAAAGAACAAAATATTCTAATCAATGAGGGGACTCTTATTAATTGTTCTTCACATTTGCAGTTACATTAAGGACATAAATCAAGTTGTAAGAATGATCTTAGGCCTTAATGTAATCTGAGATCTATAACAGTCCAAGAGATACTGGCCAGGCTATAACACCCTCTTGGCATAGTTTACTCCGAAGACTGAGGGTCTCTGATAAGATAGTTTTTAGGACCCTTATTTTTACTTCTTTCCTATGGTTCTTGCATTTAGGGGCATACTCTGGATGCACAGAGAATGGCTAAGTACAGACAGAACTGATGGACAGTTTTCAACAATGATATTTAAAGGAGAAATACACTGTAAGTGGGAGATTAGCCATGCTTCTGAATATCTGGTAATCCAGAATTGCAGGGAACCAGAGTGTTTGCAAAGTTAACAAATTGAAAATAGGACAAGCCATATGTGACTTGGCACAGCTGTCTATATCTGATGTGTACACTCTGTAGATGTCTGCTTTGGAGAACTGAGGTGGATTGAGGTTGATGTGTTGAGCATGAGGGGCCCTCAGGTCAGTGTCAGTTTGACTGGATCAGAATTTAGCTGAAAATTTTCAGATCTGGAAGTCATAATATCTTTTCTATTGTAGGGATCTTTTGAGGGGACCCTGAGGATACGAATAAGAGGATAAATACATTTGCAAAGCACTAATTGGCATTTTCAATTCTGTCCAATTGTTCTGACAAAGTTAAAGTGAGGCCCCAAAGAATCACTGAGAAACAATTCCCATTGGAAAAAATTACCTCACCAAAGGAAATGATGATTCAATAGAATTGAATGAAAAAAAAAGGATATTTAAAGGTCATAAGGTAGAATTTAAGTCTAGATGATGTCTTTTTCTTGGCCCTGTTTATCAACTCTATAGACGGCAGCAAGTTACACCTAGAAGATATGCAATGGGAAGGGCATCTGTTAACAAGACTCTTGCACTGGTTTGTTGATTTTGGTCCATTATCAGGACATGGCCAGATTCCCAGGTCCACCCTTCCATGTCCACATTCTTCTCCATGTCCACAGACACACCATATTAACCCACACACTTCTTGGTTCCTCTCCTTATTGCCCTTCTTTTATTCCTATGCTTTCTCCTAAAGCAAGCACAGCTGTAAGTGTTACCTGTCTTGTAAGCCTCTTTAGAATTCTTTCCAGTTCATTCTGATTAGAAGTGGTCATTAATTTACTCTTCTCAATACCTATGTCCAGCCTGATTTTGCCACCGACAACATTGTCAAAGATATTGTGTTTGTTAGGCTCCAGACCTGCAGAGAAGACCGAGACAAGGAACTTTAAACCAACCTGGAAGAGCAAGACACTTAAGTAAAGTTGATGCATAATAATTCATGCTGTTACACGAGAGGTGCCAGTGCTTTTGGAATGTGTAGATAGGAGCAACTCTGTAATCTGGTGTGTTTAGGAAAGTAATTATTTAGGAAATGAGCCATTATATTTAGAGAAAAATGAGACATATAAATAGAGGCAGGAAGAGTATTACATGCAGAGATGATCAAACTGTGGAGGCAGGAAAGCCATTGGAATATTTGAAAGTAGAGATCTTAAATCAACAAAGTTAGCTAAAGAGAGCATTTGAGTAATGAAAGGGGACCACTTTGTTGGCAATAGATGGGAAGCCTGGGAAGGAGCAGATTTTATAGAGTGGTTGGGCACCACAGAAGTTAAGCAGGTCACTTTCCTGTAGGCATTTGGATGTCATTGCAGGTTTCCCACCAAGGAAGTGGCACTCCCTGTGTCATGCTTGAGAGGAGAGTCTTGGGAGTTTTGTGTTCACTAGGCAGCAATGAATAAGGACCAGTGCCAAAAGAGGTAACTCTCATTATCTGACTGTGAGACAGAAAGGGGCTAGATCAGAAACAGGAGCTTTGTGTGTTGCTTCTTAAATTTTGTTCTGTATACCTATGTTATGTTAGTCTAACTAGATTACAAATGCCTTGTAAGCCAGAAATAGTACTCTCTTACTTTCATAACATGCCCTTTCTGCATAAGTACTTAAGATTAAGTTGATGAGTAACCTCTTAATATCACTCTAAAATTTTCATCACACTTAGCTGCTCCAGTGAGTTTTAAATGGAGCACTGATATAGGCATGTAAGAACTTGGGATGTATAGCATATTCTCCATGTAATCTATTTCTTAGAACCAAGAGTGCTGAGTCATTTAGATCAGATCAATCACATTCAAGCTGTGGATCCTGAGTTTTGTTGGGAAATGAAGCAGAAGCCTGAGAAGCCACTGGCACATTTTTGGAGATCTAGAAACTTATCATCTCAGCAGCCTTCAAGATCCATCCTTCTCTGGAAGAATACATATTTCTACAAGGTCATGGTAGTGGTTACAGTTAGCACATGGGAGAAATTGATGTTAAGTCTGAAAAACCCAGGCCATCTGTCTGCCTGCTCCATGGAAATTATCATTCCCTGTTACCGATTTAGGCTGAGCCCATATGTCAATCTGCAAAACAGCCCTGCAGTTAATTATGGGATTCTCCCTGGTCAGTTTAGTCATGGCCAATTAAAGTGGCTGTAGCAATTTCCTTGGAATCTGAATTCTAGATTGTCTTGTTCTTCTATTTGACACTTTGCTGTTCCACATTTTATTTTCAGAGATAGGAAATTTCTTAAGGGAAGTTTATGTCTTATACTTCTTTTCATTCTGCTTAGCTTCTGGCACCAAATAGAAAATTATTTAGCGTTCAGTAAATAATTGCTGAATTGGACTGCCAGTAAAACTCTCATTATCAGAAATACGGATGATCATCTGTTCTTGCAAATTTATTCTTTAGTGGTAAAGACGCACTTCTGGGTTACTCTGAAAGTCCTGAGGATTTTTGAGAGATAGTTCCATGTTGCCTAAAGTTTAAAAGTGGCAGAAATAAAAAAGTAGAAAGGCACAGTGCCATGGTGTTCAACTCTAGCTATATCACTGATGAAGCTATATCCTTCACTTTAGGCCAATTCCTATAACCTTTCATTTTACATTTCCTTCCCCAACATATGTGAAGCCCCTAAATCTGCTTTAAGCACTTTAGATATCCAGTAGAAAGAAATCCAAAGTGACACCAAAAAATAGAATTCTTTTCCCATTTCAAGTCCTTTGAGGTAACAATCAGTTGCATCTTTGCAAAAACTTTCTTAAGACCAAATAGGCATTGTAGTATGCACAATAATGATAATGAAAGTTAACCTAGCTGGGTGTGGTGGCACATGTCTGTAATCCCACCACTTGAGAGACTGTGGCAGGAGGATTGCCTCAAAGCCAGCCTGGACTACACAGTGAGTTCATGGCCAGCGTGAGCTACACAGCAAGACCTTGTCTCAAAAAGCTAAAACAAACAAACAAACAACAACAACAAAAGAAAGTTAATCTTTCATGGGAACTTCAATCATCTTTTCTCTACACATTTCTCACCAGAAGATGAGTCTATGCCAGGCACTGTTACCTATAGTCTTCTTGCAGTGATTAAATTAGAATGAGCATGTGACCCAATTGTGGCCCAAAGGAAGATGGAAGACCCTGGAAAGCTTCTTGCCCTTTCTTACTGAATATGAACAGGAATTAAGGCCAAGTGCAGCTATAATGCTGCCCATGGATGGCCATAATATGACCCAGAGGTGAAGCAGCTTTGGGATAAAAGTCAACGCTGAACAGAGGAAAAACTGAGTCTCTGACAAGCCACTGAGTTATCAGCCATTCCGCTCTGGAATCCTCCTCTTCTGGAGTGCTCCAACTTACATGAAACAACACATTTACTTACTGTTTTAGCCAATCTGAGTTGTTTTTTAATTGTTGCTGCTTGCACTCAAAATACCTCTGAGTGAGAGAATATCCTAACTTTACAAAGATTATCTCAATTACTTGTCGTAACAACTCTGTACAATTGATGCTATCTTTCTTCTCACTTCTCAAGTAGGCAAATTGACAGATTGTGTAATCAACTTTCCTACACTCATAGAGCACATGGGTGCTGGACAGTTCTCATTTGTCCTTGAGGAGCTAGACTCTAGAACCCACACTCTTAAACACTATTATTATAAACACACTCTGGAAGCCATTTGTCAATTTATTTTATGCAAAGAACAGAAGGATCATACTAAGAGATACACAGGCTGGACATGCCAAGGTTTCTAAAAGTCATAATTTTTTTAAAAGGGTAGAGTATGTGTTTATACTAAGTTGAAGATAATAATTCAGATGCTAATGCTACCCATGACTTACATTTTGTGTAACAAAAGTGTTAAATTTGACTTCCTTCCTTCTAGCAGGCTAAGGCTCTGTTTTAGGAGAAAGGAACATTTCACCACCAGAAACCAGAGATTTCTCTCCAAATTCCACATGCTTGTCTCAATCTCATGGAAGGTGGAGTTAGCAGATGGAAGTGGGTGGGTTAACAAATCACCATGCTGAATGAGTGTGTGTGTGTGTGTGTGTGTCCCGTGTATCCCTTCTAGGGATGCCACACTTGACAAGGGCTTCTGTGCCATAGTCCCCCCCATCCATGTTCCTACTCCTCCTGGAGCCATCTGTGTACCCAGAAGCCATTCCACATTCTACAGTGTCCACCCTCTAATTTGCCCTGTGGGCAGCTTCTTCCTTCTTTTGACAATACCCTTCCCTAGAATTCATAAAAGTTTTTCTCTTCTTCAATCTTCACATGATTTTTTTTTGGTCTTTTTTTCCGTTATAGCTTGGACAAGGTTCAAAACATTTAAAGTTGAGGTCTACTTATGACTTTTTGAAGGACCATCTTTCTTTTATGTATTATCACTTTAACCCTCTTGAAGCTTTCTTTATCCGAAGGATTTGCTCAGATGAACAGTTTCTTTTGAAATATGGCTTGTAATCAAAACATCAAATGATCTTTAGATAAAATGTAATAAACAATTTAGAAAGAGCTTCCTAAAAATATCTTTCATGTCATACCCAAATGTTTGCGTCTGTATATGTTTACTGGAAATTACATGGGATTTCAAGGTTCATCTTTGGATATTCTTCCCGCCCACATCATTACCAAATAGGTTTAAAGCACTTTGACAAGCTTATTTTAAACTTAGCCAATGTGAAAGTAACTTTGACATAGTTTTTAATGATGTACTGCAGAGTAGGAATATGTAGTTAGTGGGTAGTATGTGTGTGTGTGTGTGTGTGTGTGTGTGTGTGTGTGTTGGTAAAGTTTTTCTAAACAAGTAAACATTTCCTTTTTACAAAAAAAAATTCAAACATAGCTGTCTTTCAAAAACTACATCATCCAAACTTTCAAAACCAAACATGACAGGAACTTGTCCAGAAAATTACTTCACTGTGAGAGAAACTTAGGAGGTTTTCTTTCTCTTTTCAATTTCATTATTATTTATTAAATCCGAACTTGTATAAACCAAGAACAGACAAATCATGTGGACACTAAATTTTAAGATTTTTTTTGGTTCTAGAAATATAAAAGCCTGCTGAGTTATTAGATATTTGAAGATTTACTTCATAAGATGCCAAGACTTCTTTGGTTTTACATTTCTGAAAGATACTCATTATATTGAACTGTATGTGCACATGTGCACACCACACATTCCAAAAACACAAGTAACAGAACCAGACATGATAAAAACACTACAGATCTAAATCTTTAAAAGATGGCTTTTCTACCTTTGTCCTATTTGGTTTTTAACCCCTCTTCTGTATGTCCCCAATGACCTTCTAGTCATGCGAAGTATCCTATTTCTCTTTCATTTCCAATGCTGACTGTTATATCATCTTGTATTCCTTCTTATCCTCCTTCTCCTCTTCTTCGTCTTCATTTCTTCCTTTTCAATGAGACAAGTTGGAGATTGGGATTGAATGCTGATTTCCAACAGCCCTTTCTTGATTCTAACTTTTCTGTTTTCATACAGATCTATTCTTGTTTTATGAACATTATCATTTGAAAACATTTTCCTGTTAAAAAATAGTCTCCTCTGTTTCCTAATAACTTCTGATTTCTGTATTTATCTCTGGAATGCTTTGGGTCCCCACTTCCACAATTCTACGGTGATTCCAAGTAGTCCATTCACATTTAAAAGTGGAGTGATGGTGACGTGTCTGGTATCCCTCTCTGGGCTGATTATCTGGTACGGGTCACTTTAGAGTCTGCTTAGCCAGAAGTGATTTAAATTATACTACAAAGCACTAGATACTGTGTTCTAGAATGTTTTCCTCTTGGTCACCAGTGCCTACATAAACTGCCCTCATTTTTCGTAGGCATTTTTTTTTCTTTCATTTGTTTAAAAAAGAAAGGATGTCAGTTATTTGTCTCTGTAAATACTGTATTGGAAAGTAACTGCATTGGGACCATTCTGTGCAGGTATGCGGGTGGAAGGATGTGGTACAGCCAACTGTGGCTGTATAGAGTTTCAGCTACTCCCTCATTCTGAGTGCCGTGCAGTGCTGTTCCAAGCAGACCACACTCTTTTAAGGAAAGCCCCCCTCCACTGCCCCCTACTTCAGAATGAGGCTTTCTCAGCCTTGTTTCTAAATTACCACTCACCTAACAGCTTTATATCTTCCAGAAACTTCACAATTTTTATACCTGTTAATGGCTCCCATCCCATCCTTTCTGTCATTGTTTTTAATAGCTTTTAATTTATTTACTATGATTTTAAAAGTACTACTTAAAAATTTTAAATATACACAAAATTAGAGATAATATAATGTATCTAAGCTCCCTTTACTTCTTATTTAGGTTTAGTAATTATCAATATCTTTTGAACATTTTATCCATCCTTTTGCTTTTTTCTTGAAATATTCAAGAGCAAATCCAGAGATCATTTCATTTGCTCTGCAAATGCCTCAATACACATTTCTAACTCAGAAATAGTGTGCCTATATGAGCATTCTCACACCAAACAAAATTAACTCCCTAACCTATAGTCCACAAACATTATTCAAATTGTTTCAGTTGTCTCAACAGTGACATAGTTTGATACGAGGTCCTGTCATGGACAGGGTAGAAGATTTTATTTCTGGATCATGTTGTACACTGTCTGCATTTAGCAATGATTCAACTTCTTCCTTTGTCCTCTTATCCTGGAAGTCAAACTGTCTGTGAGGACATTATTCTGGGAAAAGCGAAAGGTCAAGAAGGCTGGTGATGAAATAGATGAAAAAGTATCATTCTTACACGACATAGTCTCTTCTGCTCGCCTGGTATTGGTGAAAGGAAGTTGTGAAGTGCAGCCAGCTGAATGGGGCAACAGTGTATCCTATCTATGAGCTATAGCCAGCCAGGGGACAGCAGGCATGAATGTGGGATCTTCTTACACCAAGAGAAAATGAATAGTTGGGCAATAACACAACCCACGGCACATGCCTTTCATCAGTTAGAAAAACCAGGACATTTGGTCAGTAGATTATTTCACATTCTGGATTTGGCTGATTGCTTCCAAATGGTACCCTTCGATTTTTTCTTTTACATTGCATAGTGCCAGGAAACTTATATTTAGGTCAAAAGTAATGATTAGGTTTGGGCTTCATATTGTTTTCTTGGCAAGGTTACTATATGTCATGCTATGAAGTCTCTCCTATGCCTCCTCAAGGCACAACATAGCAAATGGCTCACTCGCACCAATGTTAAGAGTGAATAGTGGAGCGGGTGTATTCTCTTGATCCTTCCATTATAACATTTTATTTTTGGTACTGGGGATCAAACTCGGGTCCTTATGCTTGCAGGGCAGGCAGCAGAGCCACTGAGCTAAATCCCCAGCCTTTCCATTATAACATTGCCCATCAACTTTCCACCTTATCCTTTCAGCACCCAATGATGATTACTGTCTAGAACAGTGGTGCCAAAACTATGGCATAGATGTTATTTGTTTTTCTTTTAAAAGAAAAGATGCTAAATTATGGATTGGTTTTTCTAAACTAAAACCCAAGTATTCAGGTTACATTGCAGTGTTGACACTGTGTGATAAATAAGTGGGTTTTGAGTTGCAGTTTGGGCACTCATCTCTAAAAGGTTCACCATCACTAATCTAGAGTTATTGTTTCAGTAGGAACTGCACAATTATACTTTTGTATCATCTATCTTCATTTATTAAGATCAATCAAAAGTTATGATCAAACTGCCATGGTGAGTCAAATCTGCTTTATTTATGTTATATTTTTAGATCTAAGTAAACTTTAATTTGAGGAAAAATTTTATTGAAAAGTTTAAAAATCACTGAGCTAGGGAATCTCTTAGGTACCGTCCAGCTCAAATGATTTATGATTCAGTGACCTGTGCAGGACCAG
The DNA here is from genome assembly GCF_000247695.1 of Heterocephalus glaber. The sequence goes on along the minus strand of NW_004624740.1, from coordinate 20,277,701 downwards.
TGTTTCATGACAGGACAAAGAAGTAGAGCTAATAGAGGAAGGTTCTTTTGTTAGGGCACAGAGGTATCCAGGTAGAGTCTTCCTCTGGTCTGCAAGAGATGAACTATTATGAAACTATAGAGGTTCCCCTGGGTATGAGTTATTTGTAAGGTCAGAGGGAATGCCCCTCAAGCACATGGTCCTGAGAAGCTATGGAGAATGACAATTAGGACAAATTATGCAAACATATGTACCTCAAACCAATGTAGACTGACATTCTAAAGCATAAAACAATAAATCTCTTCCCTTCTCCTTTCCATATTTCATCCTATACTAGTAGATGTTTAGCTTTCTTTAAATTACTTGAAACTGTCCCCACATTCTCCTAGATAGTAACTTGTTCTCCCATGTTCTCAGAAACGTGGAGTTAACCATCATTAACCCATCGCACAAAGCCTCAGCTGCCTTGAAGCCATTACCTGCCACTTCTGTGGAACACATCTCTGCTGTGTTTGCTACATTCCCTGATTTGCTAAAGCTGCTTTTTCCCCTTTGAAGTGGGAAGAATTCCTTTCCTTCATATTTGTATTTCATTTCATTACATGAGTAGAAATGCAATCCTCTTGGGCACACGATGATTTACAGAGATTTTAGTGAAGCATCTCTTTCAAGCTGAACCCACTGTCTCCTCTCTTAAGATTCAGACACGCATTTATGAGGCTGTCAAGGACGAGCTATCAGAATGACAGCTGCATTATTGCACATCAATTGCTCCTTTTGGTGCATGTGGTGGGAGGTACAGATGGCCCTGTGCCCTGATATAAAAGAGGACATTGCTGAGTCCTTTCTTAACATGATAATTGTGGGCCAAGAAAAGCAGCAGGCTGAGAGATCACCCCAGATGTCTTTTCCAGATCTTAATGACAGTGTCTTTTCTATGTGGAAGTTAACACTGGCTTCTACTGTTTAGAGAAGTTCTGGAGATGCTCAAGGTAGAATCTTGTTGGTAGAAGGAATATGTTTATTCTGAATTCTTCACTCCCAGGTCAGAGAAACAAATTACTGAAGGAGCAACAGGACAAACGGCATGGTAAATCAGGAAAAGCAGCATACTCTAAACATTGAAGATGATTGTAGTGAGATGACAAGTGCAAAAACATTTTTTAATGATATAGGCTTATAAATTAGGTATCTGTGCAACTTGTGAGCTGCAAGAGGTACAGACTTTTCCCATGTATATTTGGAATAAAGTGCCTCTGGTGGTTTGGAACATTGGCCCTCATAACTCTGTTGCCATTTAGTTTTATAATTAACCTTCATGTATGACTTTGAGACTCTTTGTGGTTGGAGTATGGAGAGCAACAATTCAATTGGGACTCTGAGTTTCTTTAATTTAATGCATGGGTAGCAGAACATAGAAACAAATGGTAAGGAGCCTGGAGTCCAATTCCCTAAAGTTAGATTTTCATCCCGACATATAGTCTGTATATACTTAGAAAACTTCTGATCTTCTCTGTCAATTTCTTTTGTAATATAGGGATACTATATCTATTTATTGCATAAGGTGGTCATGATGATTATATGAGACAACACCTACAAAATTCTTTTTTTTAATTCATTAAGTTTATTGGTACATTTTAGGTATACAATATGCTGACATTCATTATTGGAAATTTGCACCTTTAATAATGTATTTCAGTTATTTTTCCCCCTTCCCCTGCTCTCCCTTCAACCTCTCCACCCCTCCCTATTTACAAAGACTTTGCTTCCATTTTTTCCTTTTCTCATATTTATTTCTTTCCTTTCTTTCCCTTCCCCTGCCCTTCCCACTTCTCCTTACCCTTTGGACCTTTTCTTCCTATTTTACATTATCTATTATACATTTTTAACCTTATTTACACTTTCAGTTTCTCATGCAAAATCTTAGTACAAAGGAAGGCCTTACTATGTGTTAGCTGCTGTAATTGTTATAAATGGTATTAAATGGGCCTTTTAGAAGTTAAGGATGGGACTTTCCAAGATGTACTTTCCCTGTTTTAAATTTTCAATATACAAATGCTTTGAATGAATTTTTCTAATGTAAAATATTGTGGTTTGTACCTGGAATGTCCCCTGAAGGCCATGTGCTGGGAGCTTGGTTGACAGTTAATGGGCTTTTGGAAGGGGATTGGATCATGAGGGCTCTAACCTCAACAATGGACTAATCCATCGATGAGTTAATAGCTCAATGGGCTTATTGGGAGGTGCACTCTAATTGGGTGAAATAAATCACTGAAGGTATAGCAGGGAAGGGTATATTTTGTCTCCAGCCCCTTCATCTCTGACTCTCTTCACTCTTCTTGTTTTCTTGTTCCACTCTGCCCTCCATGTCATGATCCTCTCTCTCATTAAAAGCCTATAGGGCCAAGGATTTAGCTCAGTGTTTCTGCTGCCTGCTTTGAAAGCTCAAGGTCCTGAGTTCAATCCCCAGTACCAAAAAAAAAAAAAAGTCCATAACAATGGAGTCAGTGGGTCAAACCAAACCTCTGAAACCATGAGCCAAAATAAACCTTTCATTCTTTAAGTTGGTATTCTCTGGTACCATGTAACAGCAAAGGGAAACTGACTAACATACTTCCTATATATTTTACTATAAGCATAATCAGTTGATGTGGCTCTGCCTCAATCCTGAAAGAATAGGCAAACCTTGTTTCCCAACTCCAGGGAGCAAGTGAGCCACTGGACTGGTCCCTAGCTGTGGAGCAGGATACTGAGCCACAGACACAGCCTCTAGTCAATTCAGGTGCCAGGAGTTTAAGTGACAGAAATGTTCTGTAATGGAAAGTTCGTCCCGGAAAGGGGAATACTACAATCATTGCTTATAAAATCAGACTGGACTTTCACATTTTCTCCTGTAACCCAATGAAAAATAAATATGACTGTCAAGGAATCTCCACCCTGTTCAAGATTTATGTTCAGCTTTCCTGACATTTGATGCATTTACTAGGATCATGCCAATTCCAAGGTGTTTATGTTTGAAGAGCCTGTTGGAAAATCTCCCAAGCCAGCAACAGGAGACAGCTACCTGGCCAATCCTCTCCTCAGCTTTTGGCATTGGCAGGAAAAAGGCTTCAGGAACCTTCAACAGACTCTCTCCAGTCAGGGTCTGCATCAACATTAACTCTTTCTAGTTCATGGTTGAATATATACTATAAGCCCCCAGGGTCATTCGTGTTTCCTTACCCATAACCTTCAGGCAAGAGGACCAGTGCTTTTGGATCCCTGGAGAGATGAGCATCCCCTCATGATTGTGTGTACAGACTGGTTTCCTGCTGTAGGCTCTTGGGTACCATGGTGACAAAGATGGCAGATGCCCTTTGGCTTGGTTTAATGCTATGTGTTGGCCCACCTCTCCTGCCATGGTGGATGATGGGAGCCGGTGGGCTTATTGTGGAAGGAATGATTGTATTTTGCATGAACTTTTCAAATAGACATCACAGTGACCTCCTCCGAATGCTAGAATTGGCCATAGCAATTCAGAACAGAAGGAACATGGCAACTGCTTCTTGCCTGGTAGAGATAGGCAGTGAACTGGAATTACTGACTCATGAGTAAGCAGAGAGGAATAGTTGAGGATGTGAGATGTGGAATACGACTTATATTTGCTTTGTAGTTTGTTTGTTAATCTGAACTGTTCTCTCCTGCCCTAAAGAGAATCTTTCATCTGGCATAGTGATTGACAGCATGGCCTCGGTGTTAGACCTACTTGGGAAAGACTGCTGCTTATGAGATACATACTTTAGCGGGTTACCTGACCTGTTTAACCTTGGTTATCTCATTATCACAGAGATTAGTTCCTGTTACACAAGTTAAATGAAAAATAAACCTCAATATATGGAGACTGGTACCTGGCAAGTGGTGAGGGTATCAATAGCGATGGCAGTAGAGGTGGTGATAGTTGTGGTGGTGATGTTGAGCATGGTGACAATGATGATCCAGATGGAAGAAGAGGGGGCAATAAGATATGTAGACTGCCATAGCAGATGTCCTGAGCTGGAGAGAAACCAAAGCTTGTTGGCTTCATCCCTTTACTGGCTCCTTAAAAGTACATTTACCCACCACCAATGCCTTCTTTTAAAGAAATCAAACTTAAATGGAAAAAATAGACATGCTCCTATTCTTCGCACCTGCCTCACCTGGGGTCCTCAGAAAACTGACAAGGAAGATTTTTCTAAGGGCCTTGATGGAGATTAGCCTATGAGTCTTCCTCTTTGGGGACCCTTATTGTTCCCTTTCCTGGATCTCTAGCCAGACAGGCCAGGTGGTTTTCCATGCCATCAGATTGAGATTAGATTCAACCCCAGTCCTCAAAGGGAAAGGTACCATTTCCTTTTGCCAATCCCCTGGAGCCAACCTCCATGCTGTGATTGGCCTTCTCTCAGAGTGACTCATCAAACCGGAGTTTGTCCTTGTGCTGACCCCTGATGTCTTCCTGAGATGGGGTGAGACCTGCTGGGAGGAAAGGCAATCATTATATCATGCCTGAGCCAAGGCCACATAAACACTTCCCTTCCTTTCTGTAATGAATGGACTCCAAAGGGCAGGCTGACTTGCCTTGGTGTGGCCCGTTTTGGCCAGGGGTGTGAAATTAAACTTATGTTGGTGTTAGGAACACTTAGCTATCAATTTCCTAACTTTTCTTTATTATGGTAGAATGTTAACACTGCTGTGGAAGGATCTTTACCTTTCTTTTCCTTTTAAAATACTTTAAAGAAGCAGAAAAGGAAATGACTATTAATTGTGTATGGACTGAAAAATGCCAATATTTCATATGCTGTGGATATAAGAAGAATATAAGAAGATATAATACAATATAAGAATATAATCCCAAGGAACATGGAGAAGTAGTTATGCTTCTAAGGGAAAGAAGGAAAACAGTGCAATTACTAAGATGTTGTTTGATAGAATAGGATAGAGATGAGCTTGAGTGGTGACTGTAAACACTATTGATTTCCTAAACCTGACTTTCCCAGTGGATAAAATGAAGATACTGGTAGTATCTTCCTCTAAGTGTAATGCTCATTAGGGCTTATAAAGTGCTTAGCACTGTGCCTGGTACAGAGCTGATGCTGTGGGTCGACCAATCCATGGCAAGGTGTGGTTAAGACTGCACAAGAAAGATAAACACCATACCTTAGAGCCCTGAGGAGAGAACACTAAGCTACTGTCAGAAGAAACCCCTAGATGTGTGGGGTGTTGTGAGCCAGCATTCAGTCTAGGCCCTGAAGACAAATGTGGTTTCTGCAGTGGCTGGGGAAACATCATAGGTTGAGAATGAACACAGGGCAGTGAAAGGTAAATTCATCAAGCAATGAGTCATTTAGTGGTGCAAAACGCATATGTGTGGAAAAAGTAATGAATGAAAAATGATCTGGATTAAAATATTGGAGGGCTTGACAAACATACTAAGAAATTCTTCCAGGATGGGGTGCTTCCATAATGGTCCATTTTGCCAAACCTTGTAGCTAGCCAACTCCCAGAATTATTAACTCCAATTGGCAAGAGTTTGGGGGGATACCCATACTGGTATGTAGATGGCAGCTCATCATATGCCTAGATCTATTTTCATCATTGGATTTCAGACCCATTGACAGTTCTGAACTATTAGAAGGTCAGGACTAGACAAAGTCTTTATATGAAAAGCTGATGTACCATCAGGGAAAGTAATCATTCCAAGAACTTGATTCTTGGTCAAGGTTGTCAACCTGAGAAAATGGACCAATTCCAAATCCATGGCATCTCATGTGGTCTTTACTATCCCTTACCATGGATTGGTTGACCCAGACATACCTTGTACCTACCTGTGAGTCCTATGTTAGATAAGGAGGAAGTGGCAGAAAGCTCTAAGGCAATTGAATAGAACTTGCAAGAATCCTGAGGTTGGAAAGAGGGCTAATATAACTGGGCCATAATCTGTGATAGAGAAAGTATCATGGGGTGAACTTGAAGATATAGGCAAACATCAGATGATAAAGAACATTCTAAGTGCAGCAGGATAATTTGAATTCCTTTCTAAGTAGAATGGGAAGTTACTGGAGGGAACATCAGCATCTGTGTTATGTGACCTGACCCATGAGCTACAAAATCCACAGTTATTTTTTCTTGTTTGTTTGTTTTTAAGCAGGTATTGTTAGAAGTTGGTCTGAGAACTGGAACCAATTAGAAAACTGTTGCAGTACTCAGGGCCTGAGGTAATAATCACCTCCATTGCTTCAATGATAGTGGAAGAGGTGATGGAAACAAATAAAGGTACAAATATATTTTGAAACTAGAACCACAGAACTCAATAATGGATGAGAAAAATAATGAATGGAGAAGATAGCATCAAGAATGTCTTTTCATTTCAGATGCCCATTTTTGGATTGGGTCTTTAAATTTGGGAGGTCTGATGTTTTAAGTTCTTTATAGATTCGAGATAGTCTGAGGGACTGCTGGTGAAGATTTTTTCCCACATTGTGGATTGTCTCTTCACACTGCTGGTGGTTTCTCTTGCTGTGCAGAAGCTTTTTAGTAAGAAGAGATCCCACTTGTTGATTGCTTGTGCTGGTTCATGGGCAACTGAGGTTTTCTTCATAAAGTTTTTTCCTACACCAATGTCTTCAAGAGTTCTACCTAACCTCTGTTCCAATCGGTTCAGCATTTCTGTTTTAATATTTAGATCTTTAATCCGTTTAGATTTTAGTTTAGTGCATGGTGAGAGATATAGGTCTAGTTTTAGTCTTCGGCAAGTTGAAACCCAATTTCTCCAGCATTTCTCACTCAAAGAAGTGGAAATGGAAAATAAGCATATGAAAAAATGTTCAGCATCACTGGTCATTCGAGAGATGCAAATGAAAACAAGGCTGAGATTTCACCTCACTCCAGAAAGAATGGCTGCTATTATGAAATCAACCAACAAAAAATGCTGGTGGGGCTGTGGAGAAAGAGGAACCCTGTTCCACTGCTGCTGGGAGTGTAGACTGGTGCAACCACTGTGGAAATCAGTATGGAGATACCTCAAAAAACTAGGACTGGAAGTCCCATTTGACCCCACTATTCCACTGCTGGGTATCTTCCCCAAAGAATTAAAAGAATTATACCACAGTGATATATGTGCACCTGTGTTCATAGCCACACAGTTTGTAATAACTAAAACTTGGAAGCAGCCCAAATGCCCATCAACTGGAGACTGGATCAAGAAAATGTGGGTTTTTTAATAAAATGGAGTTCTACTCAGCCATCAAAAAAGAGAAATTAGAGATATTTATAGCTAAATGGATGCACATTGAGGTGATACTCTTAAGTGAGATAAATAGGACACACATGTGTAAATACTGAACAGTTTCTTTAGTGTGAGAAACTGAAAGTATAAATAAGGACTAAAAGGTATAATAGATAATGTGAAATAGGAAGAAAAAGGACAAAGGAGAAGGGGAAGTGGGAGGGTAGGGGAAAGGAAAGAAGGGAATGGAATTAATCTGAGAAAATGAAAAAATGAAACAAAATCTTTGTAAATAGGGAGGGATGGAGGGGTTGAAGGGAGGGCAGGGAAAGGGGGAAAAATAAGAACCAAGAGAGTATGTAAAGGTGTAAATTTCCAATGATGAATGTCATTATATTGTATACCTAAAGTGTACCCAAAAAAGGATATACAAAAAAAAAAAAAAAGAATGGGTTTAAGTTTCTGGCTTTAGCAGTCTCCCTAAGAGTGGTGCTATCGACTGAGATGCAAAATATAGGTATGAAGAGCTGCTTTGCCTGGGAGATTTGACTCTGATAAATTCGAATAAGGCCTTAAGTAGGTTTTTACTTTTCCAAGACCTTCTGGTGCCCCAGAAGGGGTGAAGATTTGAGAGACAAAAATGGGAAGACTGATCTTCTCAAGGGAAAGAGATAGGGCTCATGGATGTACCCCTGGCATACCTACAATTTTGTGTTTGGGAGGAAGGAGTGGTTGAGTCATCAAAGGAACTGAGAAGAAATAGTTAGTGAATTTGGATTAAAGCAGAGGAGTGTGCCTCCTAGAATTGGGGAGTGGAGAGGGCTTTCAAACAAAGAAAGGCTCCGCAGGGTTGGGGGCCACTAATGGGCAGGTGCAGCACCATGCTTTTGACATGTGGCATCTTATTTGATTTCCGAAGAAGCAGAGGTGGAGTTGGAAATGAAGTATGTCTGATTCCAAGGCCAAAGCCTCTTCTTACTACACTGTTCTCCTTAGGCACCTATACCCTTATTTTGGTAAAGAACTGAGCATCAGAGGATAAGGTAGCTCCACAAATAGACAGGGAGTCACACTGGACTGTAGCCTGGGACTCCTATGAACTCCTATTCCATATCTTTTCTACTATAGCAGCCTCCCTTTCCTACTGTCCCCAGTAAAGGGACTTGGAAGACTCTGGCATTCTATGGGAAGGTTCTCATGAAGACTGAACCACAGGGTGTACAGATAAAACCAACACCATGCTTGCAGCAATGTTTCAGAAAATTAAAATAAAACAATAAATGACATTCTCAGTCTTGTTTAAAGCACACTGACCAATTTCGTTTGTTTTGTTTTTTACAATCATGTTACAGAAAAAGGGAAGATACAGCTTGGGTGCAGGAGCCAGGAGTTCCAGGCATGGAACTCAGGAATGGGGTTGGGTGCACAGACCGAAGACCTCTGTGAGGAGTGGGGAGGCAGACCAGGAACAACCACTGCTCACACCCTCAGCTGGAGGCACCAGAGTCCAGGTGAGAACAGGTGCCCCGGAGGATGTCACCTTTTCCTGAATGTACATAGGGGGATCACAGCAGTGTCCACTTCTATGTCTGGAACATGAACAGTGTCTGTTTCTTCTCAACTGGGCTGGCTCTGCTGCTGTCTTCCCTGAGCTGTCAGAGTTAGTTAGGCTGAGACAAAAAGCCTGTGGCCTGATGCCGCGTGATTGTGTTTTATTTGACTGATTTTATTTTGGCACAAATGCAGCGGGAAAATGCAGGTGTGCTGGGGTTTGACCACAAGGTTGAGGAGAGGGACTGAAGAGTTAAGCTGTAACCTGAGGCCGGTCGATGGGCTGGGCTGACAGTGGCACATCACAGCTGGTGGGAGCAGGGCTTTGGAAGGTGTGATGACCAAGACTGGGCGCCCATCTGGAAAGCAGGGGACATCAGTGTTCGGCTTACTGCTGGACTTGCTGGTCTTGCAACATGTGGCGGCAGGACTCCCTGGAAGGTCTGCTAGTTGCAGACATGGGGCCTATGGGCTCTGGGTAGCCATCTCCAATGGAGAGTTTCTCAGATCACTGCTGACTTTGAAGAGAACCTTGAGGCAGTGTCCAGAGACACTTACGACTTATCTTCGAGCACTTGGATCCCATCCAGACTGGTTCTCAGAGTAGTTATTTCACCATCTGACCCTGAGCCTTAGCTTGTGCCCAGCGTCAGAAACAGAGCACATGATCAGACCCTGACCATTCCACAAGGGCCTGAGTGGATTCTTGTTCTCAGAAAGATCCTTTCCCTTGGAATCCCACACAAACATAGAATAAATTTCCCCATAATTCCTCTCCCAGCCAAAGTAAATAAACAACCCCCCCCCTTCGGAACTATAGTATCGTGTACTAGGGACAGCCTTATTTCACTTGGTTTTTTCTGAGCAGAACTCTGGGAGAGGTCTGTCCCTCTTTCTCATTTGCCATTCATCACGGGACTGAAACTCCTTTTACCTGAAATCACCAGGGTAGGGGCAGAAAAAGTGGGAGACGGAGAGTTCTTTCCTGCTCCTTCCTCCTGGGAACTGCTCATTACTTCCCCTCTGTAGAAATGCATAGTGTGATGGATATACAACCCTCTTGCCCCCAACTCACATCCTGTGAAATACATTCTGCACATCATGGCACCTAGGGACCTCTTTTAAACATGGAAATGAGGCCTTATCCTCCACTTGCTTCCAGCCTTCAAATAGCTTCCCATGACAACTAAATTAAACCTTAAGCCTCCTCCTGACTCTGACCAGGTCTCCTTTCCTGACTCACCTCACTTCCAATCTATCTGTTCTTCCCGAAATGCTAGTTTCTCAGATCCTGCTCTAAATGCTCATTTTTTTTTCTCAAAAATTACCTGCCTAAAGAGTCTTAACCTTACATACCACACAAAATAGCCTTGTGGCTCAAGATTTACCCTTTTTGCCTACCTTGTCCTTGAAGGCTATCTGCCAATTATATTATTTAGGTATTGGTGTTTGTCACTCCCTTTCTCCTGCAGAATGCAGGCCCACTGAGAGCAGTCACTTCGTACCTCTCATTCGTCATTGATAGGATGCCTGGCATGTAACAGTTCTTCCATAAGTACTTATTAAATTATTGTGTGGATAAGGAGTTCATATGGTTGACATATGCACATGTTGGGGAGATAGTGGAGGAGTTATAGAAGTAAGTTAAAATAAGAATGTGCAGGCTACTGACTACTGTGGTAATATATTTACCACAGGGTTTTCACCTCTGTGGACCTGGACTCCAGTGTACTCAAGTCTAGGTGCTAAACCTGTGCTCCCAGGATCCAAGCCTGTCCATCAGACTCTCTCCAGAGCATGCTGGCAGAAGGCCAGACCCTGTGGACTAGGCTCCAGGCCTGGCTGCCTTCTTTAAGATGGTTAGCTTGAGCCTTATGGTAACTATGATAAGACAAAAGTCTGTAGTAGGTACACAAAACATAAATAGGAACAAAAGCATACCACTATAAAAAATTCAAAACTGAAGACAGTAAGAGAGGAACAAAGAACAAAGAGACTACAAATCAGAAAACAATGAGCAAAAAAGAGAAAACAATTAACAAAATATCACCATAAGTTCTTATTTATCAGTAATTTCTTTTAAATGTAAATGGATTAAATTCTCCAATCTAAAGATATATAGTGTCCAAATGGATTAAAGAAAACAAGCCTTTTACTGATTGCAAGAGACTCACTTTAGCTTTAAGGATATACATAGGTAGAAAGAGAAGGGATTAAAAAAAAGATATTCCAAGAAAAAGGTAACCAAAACAGACCAGGAGTAGATATACTTTAGTTAGACAAAATAAGCTTTATGTCATAGCTATTCCCCCAAATTAAGAAAGTCATTATATAATGATAAAGAGGTCAATTCATAAAGAAGATATTGTATTTTAACTATGTATGCATGCCACATCCAATCACCTAAATATATAAAGCCGATATTAACAGAACAAAAGAGAAATGGATAATGAAGTAATAGTATAATTTTGTAATAGTGGAGACTTTAGTACCACACTTTCAGCAACAGATAGAGTATCAAAATAGAATATTAAGAAGGAAGAAGCACACTGAACAACAAAATAGATCAATTGGCCCGAACGTATACAGAGAGCAGTTCTGTCTAAACAGCAGAATACACATTCTTCTCAAGTGCATCTTTTGGGACAAATCAAATTTTGTGCTACAAAAATGGTCTTAACAAATTTCAAGAAGTTTGATAGTCTATCAAGTATCTTTTCTGATGATACTTTTTTCCTTTATGGTTAAGCTCAAATTGCTTTTAAAAATTTTTTATTAGTAAATGTTTGCAATAAATAATGATTGCATTTCTTGTAAGGAGTTGGTACATTTATAACTTAATTCTTTTTTTTATCCCCTGTTCCTCCCCTTCCTCCTTCTCCCTCTATGTCTTGATCCCCTTCTCATTTGAGAAAGATCTGTCTTCCTGTTTCTTATTATCTATCTTTCATTTTTCTCTTTATTTATATTTTGGTTTTCTCATATAAGAGAAATAATGCAATATTTAAGTGTGTCTGGTTTATTTCACTTAACATTATGATCTCAAGGTATGAAGCAAGGAAATAATAAATTAGGAAGAAAATTGAAAAAGTCATGAATATTTAGAAATTAAACAGCACACTTCTGAAAAATTATGGGTCAAAAATCAAAATAGAAATAAAAAATATCTTCAGGCAAATAAAAATGGAGACATAATATATCAGAACTTAGAGTACGCAGCAAACCAATTCTGAAGCAAGTTTATCATGATGCATTAAGAAGAGAATTATCTCAATAAACAACTTAACTTTATATTTCAAGAAGGTACAAATCCAACTTTATATTTCAAAAAGCTTTAAAAAGAAGAAACTAAATTAAGTTAGCAGAAGGAAATAAAAAACAAAGATCAGAGCCAAAGTAAATGGGATCGACACCAGAGAAACAATTTAAAAAATCCGCAAAACTAAAAGTTACATTTTAAAAATAATAAACTCAATTGACAAACTTTTAGTTAGACTTTAAGAAAAATAAAGAGGAAACTCAAAGAAATAAAACTGTAAATGAAGGAGACAGCAAGTTATACCATAGAAATACAAAAGATCATTAGAAATTACCATGAACAATTATGTGCTAATAAACTGGGCAATCTGGACACAATGGACAAATTCCTAGAAAAATATAGCCTACTAAGCATGAATCAGGAAGAAACAAAAAACTTAAAGAGACCAATAATGAGTACAGACATTGAATGAATACTGAAAAAATTCCCCAAAAATGAAGCCCAGGACCTGATGACATCACCGGTAAATTTCACCAAATACTTATAGGGAATTAGAGGCAATTCTTTCAAGCTCTTAAAAAAATTCAAGAGGAGGAAATACTTCCAAATTTATTTTATGAGGCCAACCCTACCCTCCTACCAAGTCTCAAGATGGAGACATCAAGAACAGAAAATTGCAGGTTTATATCCCGTATGAACATGCATGCAAAAATCCTTAGTGAAATCTAGTTGATCGAATTCATTAGCACATTAAATAGGTCCTACACCATGACCAAGAAGGATTTTTCGGTGGAGTGCAGGGATGGTTAAACATATGAAAATCAGTGAACGTGATTCACCACAGTAATAGAATGAACAATGAAATTATTGCTCATCTGAATTAATGCCTGAAAAGCACTACACAAAATTCAACATACCTTTGTAATAAAAGTATTTTAGAAATTGGGTATAAAAGGAATGTACCTCAACATAATAAAGGCCATATATGACAAATTCACAACTAACACCATTCTCAATGGTCAAAAGCTCAAAGCTTTCCTTGCAGAATTAGAAGATAAGGCTGCTCATTTTTGCCACTTATATTGCATATAGAAATGTAAGCCTCAGTCTGTGCAATTAGATAAGAAAATGAAAGAAAAGGAATCCACATTGGGATGGAAGAAGCAAAATTGTCCCTGTTTGCAGAGTCCATGTCTTATATATCGAAAAACCTAAAGACTCCATCAAACCACAGACCAATATGATTTCATCCTCTCCCTTAGCCCTTGGCAATCACCTTTCTACTCTGTTTCAATGAGACAGACTCATTTAGATTCTATATGTAAGGGAGATTATTCAAGATTTGTCTTTCTGCACCTGAGTTATTTCACTTAGCATTATGTCTTCCAGTTTCATACACAGTGTCTCAAATGACAGCACTTTCTTTTTTTTTCCCCAAGCATGAATAATATTCCATTGTTTGTTTACATATACTTAGTTAATATTTGCAACCCACATATGTATATATCTATATATTACAATTAAAATGGGCAAGGACCCAAGTATACATTTCTCAAAGGAAGACATGCCAATGGTCACAAGTATGTAAAAAATGCTCAACATCACTAATCCCCAGGTAAACACAAGATAAAACTACAATAAGATGGCACATCACTCCTGTTAGAATGGCAATTACTAAAAACACAAAAGAACAAGTGTTGGTGAAAATATGGAGAAAAGGGAATCCTTATACACTCTTGGTGGAAATGTAAATTTGTATGGCCATCGTGGAAAACAGTATGGAAGCTTTGCCAAAAGTTAAAAATAGAATTGCCATATTACCCAGCAATTCTACTTCTGGGTAGAAGGAGACCAAAGGACACATAGTTGATATGTCAAAGAGACATCTGCCTTCCTGTGTGTATTGCAACATTATTTACCACAGCCAAGGCAAGGAGTTAACCTATATGCCCACTGACAGATAAATTAATTAGAATAAATAAGCTCTAGGTGTGTAATGTGTTTATGATGACTGCTGTTGATGATATTATATTATATAGTTGAAATCTCCTGAGAGTAGATTTTATTTTATTTATTATGTTTTAATATTTTTTTTTTATTTTTTGGTACCAGGGATTAAACTCAGGACCTTGCACTTGCAAGGCAGGTGGCAGCACCACTGAGTTAAATCCCCAGCCCTGAGAATAGATTTTAAATGCTTGCAACACACACACACACACACACACACACACACACAGTCATTATGTGAAGTGCTGAATATGTTGATTAGCTTGGTTTGTATCTGGATGTCCCCTCAAAGCCTCATGGAGTCACAGTTGAGGCTTGTGCCAGGTGACTGGCTCATGGGGGTGTGATACTCATCCGTGGATTAATCCAAGGATCAGTTTATAAGTAAATGTGAAATTGGAATGTGAAGCCTAGTCAGAGAAGGTGGGTCACGGGGGCCTTGCCTCAGAAGGGTCTATCTCCCTCTCTCCTTCCTTGGTTGCTCTGTGCTTTCTGCCTGCCATGCTGTGAGCAGTTTCCCCTCTGCCATGCTGCCATGGTGCCCTGCTTTGGAGCAAGGTGACTCAGGACTGAAATCTCTACAAACTGCAAGCCAAAGTAAACCTTCTTTCTGTCTCTAGAGTTGTGGGTGTTGGGTATTGTATCCCAGCAATGAGAAAGTGACTAAGACAGACTGTTTTTATAATTTACACATCACATTATATACGTTAAATATTTTTGTTTGTTAATCATACATCACTAAAGCTGAAGTATGTTTGTGTGCACATGTGTGTGTGTGAGTGTGTGTGTTTGTACCTATGTGTTAACTAGTTCAGCGGTAGAATAAAGTTGTGTTGCAGGGTCATCATTTGGTGACTGGGAAAAGTGGGTTTTGTCACACCCAGAAGCGGGGAGGGGAAGAGACAGACAGACAGACAGACCGAGAGACAGACAGAGAGAGAGACATGGTGGGGAGTGAGACTGAGAATAATATTTAATGAGGTGTCAAGAGGCCATGAGCAAGGTGGTCCGATTAATAGATGTGGAGCGTTCCTATCTATCGGGGTCCAACATTTAACTGAATGAAGAAACCACTCTTCTGCTAAGCAGAGCTTCCTAGGTGAGTCAGACTGCACTGTGCGTCGCTGTGGGGAAGGGGCCCGGAGCAGCGCCTTGCTCACACTCAGGAACTTGTCCTTCTCTTGCTCCCAGCCATGGCCTCCCAGCCACAATCCCAGGGATGGGGGGGGGCACTGGGACAACGTCTGATGCAGGAAGGAGGAATCCAGCACCCAGGGGTGCTTTTCCTCTCATCCTTCCCTTTGTTGACAAGGGCAGGGGGCAGCTGGTGCCTTTCTGAGCAGTGACCAGCATCTCTGCTCTCCCTTCCTACTCACTGGCCAGTCCTGATGGACAGAGTTCTCGGCTGTGGATCTGTGAGTGAGGCAGAGCCCTCTGTTTTCCTCTCCACTCCCCACTCTGGCACCTCTGTGGCTATAAATACATCCTGTTAATGTAATTACCTGATGGAACACAAGTGGAGCCAAAGCCTCCTGGCTCTGGGCTATTGTGTCAGCAAGACCTCTGAGAAGCACATAAAAAGACAATCCACTCAGGAGGTAATGCACATGCTTAAAAAGCAAGAAAGAATAAAGAGAAAAGTACAAGAACAAACAAAACTCATAAAACTACATTATGAGTATTCCCAGGAGAATAAAAAGGCTCCGAAAAGGTGACTCCTGTTTCTTCAGCACACAATATGGTTTTTATAAACTTCCAGGTTTCTCTTCTACTTTCTTCCTTTCTTTCTTTTTTCACAATTTCTTCCACACAACACACTGGTTTCTTAAGGAAATTAGATACAGCACATTTACTGTATATCTGATTTAGAGAGAGAGAATGAAGAACCCAATCTCTCATTGTTGGTATATCATTAAGGAGGGTGGTGCAAAAGTGGAGAGGCCAGGAAATTGAGGGTTTCACCTGCTTCTGCTTCCTAGCTGTGGTCCAGGTGTACCTGGACTTGTCACCTTGCTCCAAAGTCAGAATTCAGCCTGATTCTAGAGATCAGGCCTCGAGCTTCAAGGTCCCCAGGCTGACTGAGGCAGGCAGGCTGGGAGGCAGAATGACCTTGGCCCACTCTGTTCTAGAGGTCATGGTTACAGGCAGACCCCTTTCTTCGTTGTAAGGTGCTGCTGGGAAGCCTCCTCACTGAAGCACTGGCCAAGATTCCTTCCAGAAAGAGCCAGAAATGACATCCTAAGGCAGCGATGGTGAACCTTTTAAAGCTTTCAGAGTTACAAACAGCCCACTGCTACAGGTTTGCTACCACTTTCCTGTTCTGTCCAGCTCTGGAGAGTTAGTGCTTTTCCTTAAATACCCTTCCTATCTCTGCCTCTCACAAGCCTGAGATTAACCTAAGTCCCAGAGCAAACACTATGGTCTCCTGGAATCCATCCTTACTCCCCCGGCCCACCCGCCCACACACTTCAACTTTTCCTTTCTGTCCCTCTCTCTGCCTGCTTGTGGTTGTGTAGTTAGAAGTATGAATTATGAAATCTGAGTTTGGGCAATGCTCTACCAGCTGGGACAGATTACCAAACCTCTTCATGCCTCTCCAGTGGACTTTGATTTACAAACTCAATCCATTCTTGAAGGCTGGTTTTAACCCAGACAGGTCAATTGAAGGCTCATGCTGCTCTCATAGCCTTCAAAGTCTTTCTCCTATATACAGGCAGATCTCAGTGTCCTTAGAGAGACATTGGCCCAGGATTTCTCAATTAACTCCACACAGGAAAGGATGTTGTCATGTTCATTCCAGAACTCTTTAGGGTTAAGTCTGTATCTGAGACCATCTGGAAGTGCAAGCAGCTGACATGACATTTTGGTTCATAACTCAAGAACTTTGTTCATAAGTTAAAACTAAAATTCCAGTCATATTTCAAGTTGTTCATATGTCAGCCTGCTCATAACTCAAGGATCTACTGTATTTCCTTATCTGTAAAATGAACTAGTTGTGCTGATTAAGGGAGATTGTGCCATGAGACACTTGGTCATTCAAGGAGTACTTAAACTCCTATTATGGTCATATTAGATGTGACAGAAAACTACCTTTAAGCCTCTGTTGATTTCCAGAGTTAATTCCACAGATGTGGCTGACTAGAACATCATTCTTATTACTAGATGTGCAACCCATGCCCACACCTGAGCTGAGTGGGTGTGGATGGACACTGAACAGACTACTGAAGAAAGCCGAGGTCATTGTGCATAGTATTTTCAAGATGCTATCTGTGTTCCAAAAGCCCTATTTCCACAAGAATTTAATTTCCACAAGGAAGCTAAAGGAATTCAGAGCAGGGTAAGGACAGCTATGATGGTGTAAGAAAGTATCTCTCACAAGGAAATTGACACTTCATGTATTTTTCATTTGTGAAATTATTTAGCAATCTATGATTTTCCCTCAAATTTAGGTGTTTTCCAAAACAATATGTAATTCAAAATGTAAGAATAAGGAGGAAAAATATGTAACAGTAAGTCCAAGGACTACATTGGGCTTGTCGGGTTTAAAAGAAATGATTTCGGGTGAATGTGTATATGTGTGCTGTCCAGGGTGGGGCTGAGGAAGCGTTTCCGGAATCAAAGCTGGTTGTTCAAGGTTTTTCATCTTGTGATTCATAGTATATTTGGCTTCGGGAAGCTTTAAGTCCATTACGGAGTACATGTTCCCCATGACTTATAGCTCTCACATGGATTCCTGACAGAACTTGTTTACAAGGGAGTGGAAGAGTCATTCAGGCATCTTGGTGACCAATGGTGAGGGAGGTATCCCTGAGGAAGTGACTCGGACTAGGGAGGAAGGGAACGACTACCTTCTTGCTGGCCCTGAATCTCCTTTTGCCGCATCAAGATCCTTTGGTCATCTCTGTGGCCAGGCTGAGTTGTTCTTATTGTGTGTTTCTACTTATTGGCATTGCTCAGGAGGCTGGTGCCTATCTCTGCCTCTTAGGAGGATCACTTTTGAATCCCATTAATCTTCTTGACTTAACTGTTGAGCAAACTTCACCCTGGAGTACTAGAAGCTTGCTTGGTGTGTATCCATGGAGAAGGTCGTCCCCAAGACACTGTGGAAGGTCAGGTCTCACTGGATGGGATTTCCAATCTGCCTTGATTTATGCTCATTTTAAGATAGCATCCCAGAATACTCCATATCCACGTTAACCTTGTGGTTTTCTTGGCACAAAGCTATCAAAGCAAAAGATGGCAATCAATAAATCAGAAACAGAATTGAGAAATACACACAAATAGGATCAAGGGGAAAAGCAGAATATATCTGGTTTCTGGTGGGAATAAGTTGGATTGCCGTCTTAAAAATCTCTTAAAACTGCAGAAATGCTAAATGTAACATGAGATATTAAAAGTTCTAGAATCTCACAATTGATGTCTTGATAGACTAAGGATTCCCTGTCCATCTTATACAGTGGTGTCAGAAATAAGGAGCATGATCATATAGATCAGGCCAGCAAGAGTGGAGAGGTAAAGAAGGCTTAGTTTAAAACCCAATATCACTATCTTGCCTCATCAAAATTTTATGGAAGCCCTCACGTGTAGCACATACAGACAGCACAAGCCCCACAAACCGTTCTGCAAAGTAATAAGAATCCGTGTTTTCCTTCCAACTAACAGAGACTCTGAGATGAGGGTTCAGGCTGGTTTTTCTGTGAGTTCAAGCATCATAGAAAAACTTATGACTATGTGAATAAAAATACATTCTGTGGCCAGAATATATGTTTACATTTCATATACATTTCCCTTTTTTCCAAAAGTGATGGAACCACAGAGAATTAATTTAGAAACATGTTGTTGATCTATGAAGCCATCTCCTTATATTTCTTTTAGAATAAATTAAGACAGCTAAAATCTTGTGTAAATGGTATGTTCAAATTGACTTTCAGTATCTGTATGTCTCTACCTCTTTAAATCTAAACCAAGGCCCTGGCTGAAAAAGTATATTGAGAATCCCTCATCCAGTTTGTCTTTAGGATGATCCTTTGACACAATGGGGGACCCGTGGGTCCAAGAAGTATCCTGTAGCTGAAAAAAAAAAACAAAACTAGCAGGGCATTATGGCACATACCTGTAATACCAGCACTCCGGGAGGCTGATGCAGGAGGATAGCAAATTCAAGCCCAGCTTGAGCAACTTAAGAATATAAGGAGACCCTATCGCAAAATAACACATTAAAAAAGGATGGGGGAGTTTGAAGGCTCTGAGTTCAATCCCTAGTACTGAAAAAACAAAACAAACACCTCCTCCCCCAAAACACCTAAAACTAACAAGGCTAAACATAACCTCAGGCAATGAATTGAATACCCTCATGTTGCAAAGAAGGATCTAAGCCTGGAAAGATAAAACTCTTTCTCCAAGTTCACATCTTCTCATTCCAAATCAAGACACTTGCTGTCGTCCTGAGGCCTGGACGGCTGGCCAATCCGAGGTAGAAGTGAGAGGCTTCTGTTTAATCAAACCCTGTACCTCTATGCAGCTGTTCATGGGCTGAGACTGCAATGTGCAGACTCTAGTGGGGACCAGGGTCATCCTGGGCAATGAAGTCACCTCCACACCTCCCTTAGAGAGGGAATTGCAGAAAGTGACTCGGGATTGAGTTCGAGAACGAGGACAGGACCAGTGAAAAGGAAAGGAAGGGCAGTAGGCGTGGGGAGACCTCAGCCTTTGTACAGACTCCAATCTCCATAACCATAGCCTCCTTGGCCACCTTTGGAAGCCCCCGCAGAGGCCTGCTGATGCTAGGTCACTTCCAGCCCAAAGGGGTTTACTTGGTTAAACCTCTTCCTTGCAATTCCTGCAGAAAGCAAGAGAGTTCTTCTGTCACATGCAAGGCAAGGCCCCGCACACTGGACTTTCAGTGGATCCGTTGAACTGTTTTTGCATGAATGAACCACCATCTCTAGCCTTTCTTCTAAATGCTGCTTCACATCTTCCTGGCAGAAAGGAAGATCACTGTTGTCCAAGGGACTCAAGAGCCTTGGACAAGCCTCTGCATCTCTAGGAAGGCTGACATTGACATTGTGTCATTTGCGGGAGACGCAGAAGCCCGTCAGCTCCTGATAGGGTTGACCCTTGAGGATCACAGGCAAGATGAGCCTCTTTAATGGTGATACCAGAAGGCACGGGCCCATGTTTTACCCAGCTTGCATCATGCATACCATCCTTCCCCGGCAGCCAACCATCCCAGCCTCTCTGGCAGTGATTGCACTAGCCATCATTATGACTTTATTATAGCCCCTTTCAGCAACTCATGAGTTTTTACAGCCAAATTACAAGTCTGTTTACAGTTACATGGCAGAGAGTAATTTTAAAGCAAGTACTGTAGATATTTTTACGACTGAGTTTGCACCATCAGAAACACACAGATATATAGGCAGGGCCCAGAAAGCTAGGGAGCCAGTTTAGAGTTCATCTAAATAGGGCAAATAAAGGGGCTTTGTGTCTGCCTGGCAGCGGTAGGTCCCCATCAGGCCAAAGCTTAGGTCTGATTACCAAACCACGAGGTCTTTGTACACATGTCAATGCTATGTTGAGCCTACTGGTCAAGGGACATCATTTACTTAATTAGCTATATTAAAAATTAGGATAATTGATGTTGCAATTAAAAAGGTATTTGCCACCATCAAAAAATAGGATAGTCCAATAAATAGATAGTAGACTCGTGGTAGCCAGGGGTAGAGGAAGGAAGGAGTGGGAAGTTCTTATTTAATGCGTACTGAGTTCAAGTTTAGGAAGATGAAAAAGTTCTGGAGACAGATAATGATGAATAACAATGTGGATGTACTTAATATCACTGAACTGCACTTTTAAAATACTTAAAGTGGTAAGTTTCACATATATTTTACCATGATAAAAGAAATCACATGGAAAGAGAAAACATGGTATTGCCTGTGGGTGGGAGATGGAGGTTTAAGATTAGGGAAGTAAGTACCTATCTATATAGTTATAGGTATTACAAACCAATCCTTTTTTAAAAAATTATATTTAACATCTTACTCTATTCATTAGTAATGTCAACATCCAGATTTGGGATACCACGATTATGACATTTCTACTTTGTTATATTAGCCAGGTTTGAATGAATAACAATGAATGAGAGTATTTTCAGTGTTGCAAATAGTTTTATTGCCTTCAACTAAAATCTCTGTAGAATGGTTCATTCATGACTGGGCCTAGTGACACATGCCTTTAGCACTTGAGAGGCAGAGGCAGGAGGATAGCTGTGAGTTTGAGGCCAGCCTGAGCTACATAGTGAGTTCAAAGACAGCCTGAACTGCATAGTGAGAAAACCAAACCAAACCAAACAAAAAAGAGTGTATCATTCATGGAATGAGAAATTGTTATGAAGAAACTTCCAACAAGATAATGATTGTCAAATATTTTCTGTGATGGAATCAGTCATAAATGTTTGGGAATGTATAAGCATGTGCTTCAAAAAAGTAAAAATAGAAACAAAACAATAGCAAACACTATTTGCATCAAGTCAATCTTTTTCTTTAATCACCTGGTTCATGAATATTACTTACTCTCCATTTCCAAGCAGGAAGAAACCCTCAGTTATGAAAAGATAATTCCAAGCACTATGTGAACTTGAAGAGTGGTTTCCTTATTGCTTTAAAACAGTCTCAGCTCTTTAATATAGTTTGAAAATTTCATATTTTCCCACAAAATTGCAGAAGGGCAAGTACATATTAATGAGAAGACATGAAAAAGGAAATAAAGCAAACTTAACAAATATTAATAACTGTATTTACTTTTTTGCCATAGAGCAACAGAAATTTATTCCTCTGAGGCCAGTTTCTTACTCCCTTCTTCCTACCTCTTGGTAGTACTGCAAACTCCTCTTCATTTTCCACATTTCCCTGGAGACTAAACTCTATGATGTCTAAGCTTCTGTTTTCTTTGCTCTCAACTGTGCACCAGGGTGTACTACATTCCCTGCCATCAAATAGGTGCTTTGAGAAAAAATATTGTGGTAAAGTGCACATGACATACAATCTGATCATTTTAATCTCTTTGTAGTGTGACTTTCAGTGGCATTAAGTGCATTCATGCTGTCATGCAACCATCACTCCCATTGATCTCCAGCACCAAACCCCATAGTAAAGCAGAACCATAGTGGAGAACATGTATCAAGAGCCTCCAGGGAACTGTATCCAGCACTGCTGTCTTTCAGTAGACTTAGACCTACCAGCCTCGGGTGATTTTGTACTCTGAGCCCTTCTGCAGGACTATCCAAGAAGAGAGGCTTCCTCCAGGTCATAGAGCATGGGGAACACTTTTGTCAATGGACTGGGGCAGATGAAGCCACAGAACTGGGAGTCTGGTTCAGTGGTAGAGCACTTGCCTGCACTGTGTGGAGGCCCAGGAGCTAGTCCCTATTACCACATAAAACAAAAAACAAAAGGACTGAAAGTAAGCCGTGCATATATTTAATTATAGATGTCAGAATAAAATAAATATAAAAAACCATGGAAGAATAATGTATATTTACTGTTCTGACAAAATACTGTATTGTAACAATTTGCAAAGCTAGTACAAATGAGGGGAGGAACTAGAATAAGCACATTTATCACTATATGAGAAATAGGTTGCATTCAAAATTTTGAAAATTGTATATGTATATATGTATATTTGCACTACTGTGAATCAGATACACCGACTCATGCATGCCAGGCAAATTCTGTATTGCTTTATCATGAAGCTACATATCTGGCCCTTAAAAATATCATCTAATGTAGAGGTGGCAAACCCAACAACAAAATATCTCCAGGGAAATGGGATGATTCTAAGCAGTGCTGGCCTCCCAGAGGCTCAAGTTGGGCCTCTCTCTCTTTTTTTTTTTTTTTTTTTTTTACCAGGAATCGAACTCAGGTTCTTGTGCTTGCGAGGCAGGTGGCAGAAGCACTGAGCTAAATCCCTGGCCCTGGGTCCCTTTTTTCATCACAAAGGTGCTGTTTTGGGGAGTAAGAGTCTTGTTTGGGTGGTTCTTCATCCCTGTAATGGGATGGGGCTTGAGTTCAGGGTGGGAAAATGGAAAGCAAGATCTATGAGTTGGGGGAACATTTGTCCTAAGTATCAGTGTGAGTGAAAGTGGGGACTTGGGCTTTTGATCCAGAATTATGAACTGTCCTGGATTCTGAACTCTTGTCTGAGCACACAAATGAATGGACACTTTCTCAGCTCAGATATATATCACTGCACTAAGCCCACCTACTCTTCTGCTGTGTGTCTTCCCAAGCAGAGATCACATCACTGAGACAAAAATCTATAAGGGATGGTGGCCAATCTAGCCTCTACTTTGCTGAGTAGTGAATTCCTGATTCTAGTTGTTAGATAGGGCCCACAAATAACAGGTATAATAATCCTAATTTAATTATCTCATTCTGCCAGATGCTATGCTTGTAAAGCCATGCATACAGGTAGTTAGTGTTTAACTGTGGTCAGTTTTATGTGCATTGCTTCATCTAACGCTCACAAAAAGAGCCTATGAAATAGATGTTTTATTCTTCCTATTTCACAGCTGTAAAAACTGAAACTGAGATTAAGTGTATTGTCTTATGTCACATGGCCATTAAGTCACAGAAAAAAACTTGAATTTGGATTCTTTTAACATGGTAATCTGTGCACTTACCCACTGTTAATTCTGGATGGGATCTTTATCTCCAAATTGTGTGAAGTTGAAGAGAGTGTGTTCACAATGTGTAAGATGTAAAGCATTTCATAGTTGTAGTCTAGGATCCCTGGCTTTGTCCTCACCAAAACTGAGCTATTGGGAGAAGAAAAGTGTGTTAGTTTATCCATCTTATGAAAAAGAGTCAATATTCATTTTTAATTCTTACAATTAAAACAGAATTTTGATTTCATTATTTTCTAGGATCAAAATTTTTTAAGTAAATATCTAATTTATTGTATAAATCAATAATCAATACGAAAAAGAATTACACCCAACCTTGACCTAACAAGTAAATGAAAATCATATCACCAAGAAATTCATTTAAAAATATGAACCATAAAGACATGAAATATGTTCCCAGTCATTAAAATTACAAATTAAAACAATAATAAACTATTTTATTCTAACAAATGGGAATATTTTTTTAAATGAACAATACATAATTTTGGATCAAGTATGAGGAAAGAAAGGCATTGTTGGAAATCATTTGGAGAACTATTTGGCCAATTATATCAAAAGCCTTAAATCTGTATTTTCTTAAAATACAGTATTTTTACTCGTCTAGGAATTTATAATTCAAAAAATTAATGAAACATAAAGAAATTCAGTAGCAGAACATATAGCTACAATAATTTTCAAAGTAATATCTAATAAAGGGATTGGTTAAATAAACTTTAAAAGATGCAAAGTTTAACATCATGATATTAATATTACAAGTTCATCATATTAAACTTGAGAAGATCAAGTTTAATAACAAGATATTAAGAGTACAGTCTGGAATCAGGAGGGTATTAAAACATAAAACACAGTGGAGCTGTAGGAAGCCACAGTGAATTAGTAAAGAAAAAAAAATTTAAGACAGATGTGATGACCCAAGTTTACTGTAGCCCTAGCTACTCAGGACTACAGGAGGAATTTGAGATCAGCCTGGGCAACATAGAAAGACCCATTCTCAAGAAAAAAAAAGTTACAAAGCAGTGTGAGTTGTGTACTTACTTACATGTGTACTTTACATGTGCTATATTGAAAATTTTAAAATGACTACAGATTGAATGGTTTCATTTTTGAAAAATATACATGACTACATCATTTGCTGAAGAGATTCTTTGGAGTGGAATATCCTAAAATACCCTCCAGACTGTGTCTAACATCAAGACTGTCTCTGGGTGGTTATTTATGGTATTTCCTTTTCCTGAGCTTTTTCTTTAATGAACACAAACTGCAAGCATATTCATGAAATTTTATTAAGTAGAAGAGAGTGGAGACCCAATCTGTTGTGGCAGAAATACAGCCCCAAGCCACTTCCAAAATCAACAGTTTCTTCTCAGGTCACCCAGACCTGAGCTTCACTAACCCCAGGCTGAGGTCTGGAAGGCTGTAGATCACTCGAGCAGGCTGGCAGAACCAGGACCCACGCTACTGGACACTCTGTGTTTGGTTTCTGAGTGTGGCTCCTCCAAAGAGTGCATGCCTCCACCTGTCCCTGAGTTACTGCTCTGCAGTGTGGTTGCATGTCACCCCTGAGTCACAAGGCTCCTGCTGGTTGGCTAAGGGCCAGTGCTCAGTCACTGGAGATTGTTTTGTTTTAGGATGATCAGAGTTGATTACTAGATGCAGTGAAGCACAAAAGCAACTGAGATGTGTGACGCGGGTGCCCCTTGAGACATCCCAGGAAGAGAAGACCAGAGGGAAGCCTATCCTCAGATATCACGTACTTCTTTCTCCTTAGCTAATAGCGGTCTGGACTTGGCTTTGTTTTCTGTGTTACCTCATCTGGGATTCTGTTTTCTCATTATTGCCTTCTTTCAGATATTTCATGAACGATTTCAACAGGGCCACTTGTCAGATTATTCTGGGACCTTATAGACAGGCTGGCTCTAGGGTTATGAGGTACTTTGGACTCCTCTAGTTGCTTTATCAGGAAGGGTTTCAGAAGAATGGATTCATCTGTATGAAATTCCGACATAGCAGCAGCTTTTAGAGCCAAAGAGTCTGGGTCTAAAATGGCAAGTTTGTTAGACAGGGGCCCACCCAAGGATAGCTTCCAGGGACACACTCATGTAACCTGCTAAATCTTTGATTTTTGGTTCTACAGGCTAATTCACATTTCAATTTCCTTGTTGAAAACTGGTGACAACAGGGATAATATCTAGAGTTGGAAAATTGCAATCCAATCCAGCTCTTCCTGTGTTAACCTGGATACAAGGTTTTCCTCCCCTCTCCTCACTTTCAAAATGTAAAATAATTTCCCAGTGCCTACCAGTTAAACAGAAGAGAATTCTGTAAGGGATCTATTGAATATAGATGAAGAGTGGGAGACAGGAACCAATCAAAGGCTTAACCAGAGATGCATATCAAGTTGAAGAAACAAGATTAAGAGTTAGAGTGGTAGATGGTAGGTCAAAATGTAACAAAGATGGCCACAAGCCCAACCTAAGATGGTTAACTTTTAATGGAGCATAGCAAGAAAGCTTAGGTTGGCACTTGCCATCCACAGAAAATAATTAACTTGTCAAAGATGCAGTTCAAGAGATAGTGAGAAATCTACCTATAAAAATATGGACCACTTTTATGATAAGAAACTTCAAAGTAGGTCCATGCTTATGAAGTGCATTGAACTGTGTGTGGAGGGGGCATGATAGTATTTAGAAAGGAAATTATGGGAGGGAAGAGTGCCTATTTATGTTTAACATTGGTTAAGACCATGCTGGCAGTGAATTGTGATTTAAAGGAAAAGAAAGTAAAAACTCAGAGAAGGAGGAGAATGTGAT
Organism: Heterocephalus glaber; assembly: GCF_000247695.1. The sequence goes on along the minus strand of NW_004624740.1, from coordinate 20,251,173 downwards.
ACTAGGTGGTAAGTAGGTGCTTATTTTAAAATATGTATAGACTTTATTAATATGATTTTGCATACTCTCTCCATGCCCTTCCCCATTCACCACTGCCAGCAGGCATGACTTTGCATTCTTTGAAACATTAAGTCTGCTGTAAGATAAGATAGGTAAAACTCTTGAAGTCATAGGTATAGGCAAAGACTTTCTGAGAAGAACCCTGATTGCACAGGAAGTAATACCAATAATCAACAAATGGAATCAAATCAAATAAAAAGCTTCTTCATAGCAAAAGAAACAAGCAAACAGAGTGAAAAGACAAGATACAGAATTGGAAAAAAAATTTTACCACCTGTTCCTCAGAGAGAGGACTAATATCTAGAATATAAAAGAACACAAAAAATTAGATCCCCCAAATAAAATATTCAAATGAGAAAATGGGCAAGTGAAATGAATGGACATTTCTCAAAAGTAGAAGTAAAAATGACCAATAAGTACATGAAAAATTGTTGAACATGATTAGTCATTAGAGAAATGCAAGTTAAAACCACACTGAGATTAAATCTTACTCCCAAAAGAATGATTATCATCAAGAAATCAAATAATAAATTCTGGCAAGGCTGGTGGGAAAAGAATTCTTCTACATTTTTGGTTGGAATATGAACTAGTAAAACAACTATGAAAATCAGTGTGGAGATTCCTCAAAAAACTGGAACTAGAAATTTCATTTGACCCTGCTATTTCCTTTCTAGATATTCTGAAGGAGTTAAGGTCCTCATATTATAGTGATACATGCCTACCCATGTTTCTAGCAGCTCCATTCATAATAGCAAAATCTTAGAAGTGGCCTACATATCCACCAACAGATGAATGGATTACAAAAGTGATACTTACACACAATGGATTACTACTCTGCCATAAAGAGGGGTAAAGTTGAGTCATTTGTAGAAAAATGGATGCACCTAAGACCACAATGTTAAGTGAAATAAATCAGGCAAACAAACTTAAATATTGTATGGTTTCTCTTCTATGAGAAACCAAATTATAAATACAGAGCAGAACAAAAGACAGATCATAGAAAATGGACAGACCGTTCTCAAATGAGAAGGGGACCACGATATGGGGGCGGGGAAGGGAAGGGAAGGAGATGAAAAAGAATGAAGATGTGTCATATACATGTACAAACTTCCCACAAGGAGTGTGATCATTAGGAAACAGAAACATGTACTAATAAAAAATAAGAATAATAAAAATAAAACAATTTTAAAACGGAAAAATAAGCTATGGGGGACTTCTTGCTCCAGGATATTTCTTAGGGGTTGGGAGGACAAGATGAATCAGTAATCAGAAGAAAAAAAAGAAGATAAACAGACAAAGCAATATATAAAAATAACAAGTAAAAAATACATCTTACTAAAAATGTATGTGAAGTCCTAGTTATTTAGATGTTTTAATTGCTCCTATAAAATAATTTTATAAACTTTGTGTGCAGTTGAAAGTCAATTACATTATTTTAAAGTCTGTTTCTGAGCTACAGCCCTTAGTGCTTTAAGTCCTTTCATTGCTACTAACACAATAAGATAAGGATAATAAGCAATTAATAATGGTAATTAGTAAATACTAAGTATTAGCAGAGCCTATAATCTACTGATTTCTGCAAGACTATAAAGTAAATTCACCAAATCAAGCAAACTGTGGATCTAGTACAATTCAATTTCTTTCTCCCCTCTTAATCTTTTCCTTCTTACTCTTCTTTACTCTTTCCGTCCATTTATCAGTCAATGTTTGCTAAAGAAACAGATATAATACAAGATATACAAAGTTATAGCAATTTACAAGATTGGCTTACAATGGCCACCCACAGAGTCGGATATGGAAGAATGCAGAGGGTTTGTCTGTATACTGGAGATCCAAAAGATTTATTCAAAGGTCTGGAGCTCACTGCAATGTCCTGTGCAAGTCCATATTAGGAAGCCAATGGGTCTGTGATGGAAGGCTGAAGAGTCTACACTGTAAGGCTGAGGGATCTGCATCTTCCTCATTTACCCTTTATGCAGTCCAGGGGACAAGCCACCCTAGGGTGGGTCTTCATGCTAGGGTGTGGAATTGCTGAGCTAATTTAGTTGAGCTTCTCTTACTCAAGTTGACACAGTCAATCAACCATCTCAATCCAATCCATTTATTCCTTTATGTAATAAACATTTCTTAATGCGCCACTTCATGTGCCAGGCACTAGGCTAAGATCACAATGGTGAACAAAACCATCAAATTCCCTCTTTTCTTTGGGGGTAATGTGTGACAGAGCTCCCGAATGGTACTTCTTGTTAAGTCAAAATAAATTATCAAGAATTATCCAAATAAAGTGAATGGACAAATCTACATCTTTTTCTACAATACAGATCTTTGTGTAAAAAAGAGTCTGTCAATTTTAGCGTTTCAGCATTTAAGACCAGATCATTCTTTGTTGTGGGAACTACACAGGAGTGCTTTGTAGAATATTTCGCAGCAGCCCTGGCCTCTATCTACCAGATGCCAGCGGCACCTCAGTCCAGATGGGGCCACCTCAGGTTGTCTCTGGACCTTGTCAAATGTTGTGCAAAGTTATGTTTAGTAAGGATGATTGGTATAAAAGAACCACGAAGAGGAGTTCTCCTGGTGTTGCTTCCTATCCCACTGTCTTCTGAAACAGGAAATTATACTAATAATAAAAGAACAGGAGGGTGTGTGTGTGTGTGTGTGTGTGGTGAAAGCACAAGTGTAAGCTAGTTATAAATGCATATGTATGAGAAAGTTGAACATTGAAATTTAAGATCTGTTGGTATTTTGTCCTAAACACTCTTTCCTAAGCTCCTGCATTTCAAGAAACAATATTGGCTTTTATTTGACAAATTTATAGCAAAGGAGTTTATTGAGGAATAAAGAATGCACCAGTTAAGCTTACTGTGACAGTTTGCTTTTCTTTTCTGGAAGACCTAGCCCCTACAAATTATCCCACAAAAGTCTTCATTCAGTGTTTACAACAGTTAACTTTCTATTAGCTTTAGATTGGCCACATTTATGATACATTAGGCCTCTATTTTATGTGTTATTTTAAAATTTTTGCCTGCTTTATGGGACTGAGATTCCAATTTTACTAATTCAAATGATTTTAGAGGTTTATAGTTGTTGTATCTTGCTTGGATGACATATTGTTGGTTATATCTATGATTTATTTGTGGCTGAGTCCTTGGTCAGGAACACAACTCCCAATTATCCAACCAATTATAACATTGTTTCATGGGAAAACTTCATCAGCTAAAACTGTTGACTAACTATAATCAAAATGAGCAGCTTGATATAAGATAAACAGAAACCAAGATTTTATTTTGGTCAATAATCGCCTACTTTCACAAGACAAGTCCTAAGTAATTCCATGTATTATTGATTTATACTATGCAGTTTCCCATGCTAAATGGGGCCATGATTATAGTGTTTTATGGTCAAGATGGCCAATTGGTAGGACTTGTTTTGGACAATTTCCAAATGAAAAGTAATTGTTTTGTTACAAGATACAGGAATCTTTGTTCTGAAAGGCTACACGTTCAGGCAATTAAGCATATCCAAAAAAGCCAACTTCATCAAAATGCAATGTGGAATTCATTGTTTAATTTTCACAACACAGTACTACTTTGCTTTCAGTTATTTTGTCCTCTGTTAGTATTTGATATTGTGGCTTGTTAGTTATTAATTGCTCTTGTCAAAGAGCACAGCCTGATCTGAAAGCTCATTGTCAATCCCTATTGTTCTTTTTGACTTCTGAATTTCCAGAATGTGAAAGACCATGGATTCCTCTTTTGATGGTCACAGCTTTGAGAGTAAAGCTGAAGAGATGGAGAAACACTGTCACATGCACATTGATTGCATAACATACCTTGGTTTCAGAAATATTAAAATGAGAAAAATTGTACATCTTAAAACTGAGAAATTATATTATCCACCAAATATCTATTAGTCCACCCAAAGAAAGCAATCTAAATTAGAATGGTATACTTGCTATGTAAAGCAATCTCAAGATAATTTTCTTTCTTCCATATTCCAATCAATTTTTAATTTTAGAATGAAATTCTAGACAATCTACTACAGAATTTCTTAATGAGATATTGACAAAATAATGCTGCTTAACAAACAATTTCAAAGCTCACTAACATACTACACAAACATTTGTTCTGTCATGCACAGTTCTGCAGAATGACTTGGACTTCAGCTGAGGTAGAATAGACTCATCCTTTTGGTTTTGCTTTGGGTTGTGAGCTGGACTCAAGTCTGCTCGGTGTTCATTCTGGGGGCCAGGCTGGAATGGACAGCTCCATCTGCAGTATGTGCTTCTTATGGCAGTTACCAAGCTAAGCCAAAGTGCATGAACTCATTTCAAACCTCTTTATGTCATGTCAATTCACATTCTATTGCTGATAGAAAAGCATATGATGTCCAGCATCAGTGAGTCAAGAAGGCAAACTTCACTTACACAAGAAAGAGAAAGAACAATATTTGCTGAACAGTAACCTAAGCTATCACAAAAATTGTATTTGAAAATGAGACTAAAAACTCCAAATAGATATTTTTATCAATCATCTTTTAGATCACTTTTGAGTTAACAGAGGCAACATTACCTCTAAAGAGCCAATGTTTGCATAGGGCTTCCCCTAGTCCTACTCTTTTCAGTACACAGTGTTTGCATAAGTGTCCACTTTTGTCCTAAAATTGGCAGACCTTACTTCAACAGATCACATACTTTTTGTCATAACGATAAGCATATTTTAAGATAAAGCTGATAATGCTTTTTTCAGTCATATACACAAAACTATATCTAATTCTAGAAACTTTTTTGGCCAGTCAATAATGTCTGTGTTTGCTACTTCATTTTTATGCATTTAATCATAAGTATAATCATCACTGATACAGAAATCATCATCAAGAATAGAGTATCGTAAGTAATAGACCATAAAATATGAACTGAGAGGCTGAGAAAGTGGAGTAGGAAGCACTGTGTAATCTTTATTTACAGCTTACAAGTTGGTGATTCAAATTATTCGGTAATGTAGCTGTATCTTAAATGGTGATATCGCAGAACTTAGACCATTATTGGTCAGCTTTCCAGTTTTCAAGTTGCTAGTAGAAAATACCCAATACCCACAACTTAAAGGAGGAGAGGTTTCATTTGGCTCATGGTTTCAGAGGGTTCAGTCCATGGTTATCTGGCTCCCAGGCAAAAACATCATGGCAGAAAGGCATGACAGAGTAAAGCTGCTCACATCATGGTGGCCAGGAAGCAGAGAACAGGGGGTGAGTGCCTACCAAAGATATATCTTCCAAAGACATGCCGCCAGTGATCCACCTCCTCCAACAGAGTCCTGCTACCTAGTAGCACATCCAGCTATGAACATCAGTAGATTAACCCACTGAGGAGTATAGAGCCCCCATAATCCAATCACCTCTCTAGGAGTCTCTTAATCCACCTAAATTGACAAGATGAACTGCTATAGACCATATGTCTATAGATATCACATTATGAAATTTGATAGAAGATATTTAGGACACTGCAATACATGAAATACATTTTATGGCTTATTGAAAGGAAACATGAAGATCCCATCAAATTAGGCAAGCATGTATTGAAGCTTGCTTACCTGAAATTAGGGAAGGAAAGCACAATTTTGTTAACAAATGTCCTCTTACATGAAACCAATAGAGTAATGAAGTTGAGACTTGTAGATCTTTACAGGTTAGAAAAGTTTATTCTCTCTCCCAATCAAAAGCTAGCACAATCCCAATAAGGAAAGTAAAGACTATCTCTGAAAATACCATTAGAACATGGGCCAACTTATTTTCAGATCACTACCAGGCAACACCTGTTCCCTCCATGACAAAGACTATGATTACCTACACTACTAAGGTTTCTGTTTGGATGCCAGATAACTTTTTGTTCATCAATTATTATTTCATATTTCTCTGGAGCCATACAAAGATGAAGGTCACTAATAGGAGGACTTCAGGGATGGATTGTGCACTAATCCTATTACTGAGAAAAGAACTTCTCAAGATGAATTTCAATTTTAAGCATCGTGACCCAGTAAGATATTTTCTTTGGATACCAGCTTATGGGAATTCAGTGTTTGGAACTAGATAATATCTGAAACATTTATGAATAAGGAGCCAGACAATTCATTACAGAAATTGTGCATGAATGTTTAGTCTCTAAAGTAAATCCTCAGAACGGAGAAATGTCATCAACAACATCAAATAAAATAATCTAATAAGGAGAACATTTTAAACATCGCCATGGTCAGAGATGACTGTAAAAGACAATAGACCAACAAGATTGTACTAAAACCAGAAATATTGATCCCAACTGTGGAGAGTTATGGTTTAAATCTAAAAAGCACCCCCCAGAAGTCTCATGTGTTTGGAAGGTGATTGGATCATAAGAGTACCATAATCATCAGTGGATTCATTTATTGATAAGCTCAGGAGCTGAATGTGCTGTTAGGTCATGGGACCTGGCTGGGGGTGGGTCAGTGAGAGAATAAACTGGAACGGTATATTTTTGCTTTATGGCTGCTATAAGTCCTAGCAATGTAAAAGCTGACTAATACATTAATGAATGGAGCCATTCTCTAGAGAGAATGGGATATCTAGGCAAGCTGAGTAAGGGCGTTCTCTACTGCTGGAACAAGAGGTCTTAGCTACGTATTCAACTATATATCCATTCATTAATTTAATAAGTACTGTGTGTTTACTCTGTTCCAGATAATGTACACATACACAGGTAAACAGAACAGAAGCTGATGTGTATGTCAAAGTGCTGACAGCCAATGCTTTCCATCCTACTCTCATGATTTTGTTGTTCTCTCTTCATCACTATATATTGGATGTGCTTTGTACTTGGTTTGAGGATTTCTATAACTCAATAATATTAAACCTGAAGTAGAGTGCAGCTGTCAAATGAGAATTCACTTCCTATTTCTGGAGATTGAACACTCATTATATACAGATGTAGACAATGAAGAAATATATGGTAATCATCTTATTAAAATTGTATATGAATGTTAGACAAAAAGAGGGGAATTGTAGTGGGCAGTTGCAATTTGTTTCTCTTTCATCTCTTTCCTCTTCTTTCAGTAACAGATTGTGTTTTGCTTGTGATCTACTTCTACCTCTCTCAATCCACACAGGCTGGGCATGGGTCCACTTAACAGTTCTGGGCATGGGGTGTATGACACGGGCCTGAGCCAATGCACTGCATTTTGATCACAGTTGTTAATGGAGGGATAGTAATGAACACAGCAAGTGCAGGCAAAGTGAATCTAGCACTTTGATTGTAACAGGAATGATATGAGATTCTGACAGTGTCGTTATAATGAGGAGAGTCTTTGAAGAACAGTCAATGCAGATGAGGAAGATAAACTGAGACCCTGTTGTATCAGGGGGCCATGGCATCCTCTCATAACTGACCTTAAGTCTGTCCTTGAATACTTCTGTTATTGAGCCAAAAGGTCTTTTTTTGTAAAATAGGACACACATGTGTAAATACTGAATAGTTTTTCTGGTGTGAAAAACTAAAAGTGTAAATAAGGATCAAAATGTATAATTCATAGTGTGAAATAGGAAGAAAAGGTCTAAAGGAGTAGGGGAAGTGGGAGGGGTAGGGGAAAGGAAAGAAGAGAAAAGAAAAAATATGAGAAAAGAAAAAAATGGAAACAAAGTCTTTGTAAATAGGAAAGGGTGAAGGGGGTGAATGGAGGCCAGGGGAATGGGGAAAAATAAGAATCAGATGCATCATATAAAGGTAACATGATCCCACTGCCAAGTGTAACTGTATTGTATACCTAAAATGTACCAATAAACTTAATGAAAAAAACTCTCATTTTTATAATATGCTGTCTGCTGTTTGATTTTTCAGTCATTTAACAAAATAACTTTATGTGTGTGCATGTGATTGTACACATATTGTTTATATGTATGAAAGATAAAGACATCCTACTGGCTCTTTTTCAGTGCCAGTTTGTATTGATCCTAACATTTTTTATTCATTTGTTTCTTTATATGCACAGATATTATACTTTAACAAATCCACATATAATGGTATTGACAAAGCCATAGGCATCAGGAATAGTTACAGAAATTTAAATATATGATTCTCTGACTACAGCTAAGTGTGTAAAAGGGTAGAAACTATTGGTTCAAATAAATAAGTAGTCCAGGGGCTCAATTTGTTAAATGGTCTTGACTGAGAAAGTAATCTGGGAATATCCAGCATAACACTAAACTATTATTAAGAAGATCCTTCACTTATACAATATAGATTTTTCAAAGAATAGATAAAAATTCATGGCTGTCAATGATCTGTTATACTCTCTTTGCATCTACATTCCCTCAGAGCCTTGTTCTAGCCTCACCTCAGAGTCCCTGGACCATTTTGAGGAGTGAAAGCTTTGCTCCTGTTTCTCTCAAGATATTGCCTACCTGACTCCTTGTAACTCAGCCTAGAAGTATCTTCTTTGTGGCTAGTTTCCTTGACAATCTTCTTTCCCCTTCTGCTTGGCTAAAGGCTCCTCAGTGCACTCCCACAGTGCCATTTATGTTTCAGATTTCACCCATTTACGACCTTGTATTGAAACTATTTGTCTTTTTTAATCTTCTAAATTGTCATTTTCTCAGAAGTCTCAGCTCCTCTTCCTAAGTGCCTAGACCTAGAATATGTGGTGCACATGAAAAATTATTTCTTCTTTTAATTTGGCTTCCTATGTGAGTAAAGGATGTCATGTGCAGGAAAAATAATAATTGTGAATGAGATTAAGAGAATAGTACCAGAAACACTGACATTTCTTAGTTTGACATTTCTTAGCACTTGACTGAAGGAGGTGGTCCTGACTCAGCCTATTTCATGCCAGGTCCAGCTACTTCCTGTCTGAGTGCCTACATGTCAGATCCTTATGCATGAATGGAGCATTGATTGTATTGTTGGTTGGTTGGTTGGTTCTTTTTTTCTTCCTTCTCTCTCTCCCATTTTTCTTGGCCTGTCCCTGTAAGGAAATTATCAGTCCAAGTTACTGATTGGCAAATCCTCTATTTGGCCTCAGTATGACTCTAGATCTGCAGATGGAAGAAAAACATGCCCTATCTTTGGATATTCTCACAGAGAGAAGGAGAAATAGAATGAGAGAGTATGGTTAAAAGGTCAAAGAAAGATAAACATCTTTAAGCTTTAGATCCTTAATGATTTCATCTTGAAATGCCAGGCATGTTCATTTGGATGATAATAAAGTGAGAGACCTATTGGACTGGGGATAGACAGGATGGCTTTGTCTATGGTAGAAACTGTTTCTGGCTGGGTGAGCTTAGGGCCAACTTCTGTGCCCATATTCCCAACACAATGTGACAATTCTGGGTACTTTTCTTCATTTGCCATTGCTTTAAAGGTACAGGTGGAAATGCATTAACAAAAATAGAAGTCATTAGTTTTATGAGATTTTTTTTTTCCCACGGAAGTGTTAGATCAGTTTGTATGTAGACTAGGGGGACCTTTTCCAAACAGGAGACAGAGGTTTTTAGACCCTGTGTTTCTGAATATCTATGTTGTGATCAGTCAGCATGGAAAGGTCCTAACAAAAAGTAATTTTCAAGGTCTCTTAAATAACATCTCATGGAGCCAGAGAGAAGGAGAGGGTGAGGTCCACCCTTGTACTGAGATGGTTCTGAGGCTAGGAAAGGGCTCTGACCAGCTTCTGGGAAAGGTTCTGGTCTAGGGAAGGCTTGGAATGGGGAGACCAAGGTGAGGATGGGCTGGAGTTCTCTGACCTTGATGATTTGCCTTAGCCAATGCCTCAGCTTTCTGTAGTGCCAAAGAAGGGGCCGGTAGATGTGAGCAGTATGCATGGGTACATCTGTATCTCCCCATTGCCATCTACTACAGAGAACTTTTTTTTTTTTTGCTTAAATTCTTTTATTGGTACATTTAAGGTATACAATATGTTTACGTTTATCACTGGGTACTTGTACCTGTCCATGATGCATCTTGGTTCTTATTTTCTCCGCATCCCCTGTCCTCCCTTCACTCCCTCCATCCTTCCTATTTACAAAGACTTTGTTTCCATTTTTTCCTTTTCTCACAATTTTTCCTGTCCCTTCTTTCCTTTCCCCTTCCTCTCTCACTTCCCCTACCCCTTTAGACCTTTTCTTCCTATTTCAAATTATCAATTATTCATTTTAATTATTTTAATCCTTAGTTACACTTTCAGTTTCTCACACCAGAGAAACTATTCGGTGTTTACACATGTGTGTCCTATTTATTTCACTTATGAGTATGGCTTCAATATGCATCCATTTAGCTATAAATGTCTCTAGTTTCTCATTCTTTATGGCTGAGTAGTACTCCATTTTATAAAAAAAACCACATCTTCTTTACCCAGTTTCCAGTTGATGGGCACTTAGGCTGTTTCCAACCTTTAGCTATTACAAACTATGCCACTATAAACATGGGTGCACATATATCGCTGTGGTATGAGTCTTTTAATTCTTTGGAGAAGGTACCCAGCAGGGGAATAGCTGGGTCAAATGGGACCTCTAGTCCTAGTTCTTTGAGGTATCTCCATACTGATTTCCACAGTGGTGGCACCAGTCTGCACTCCCACCAACAATGGAGAAGAGTTCCTTTATTGGTTGATTTCATGATAGCAGCCATTCTTTCTGGGGTGAGGTGGAATCTCAGCATTGTTTTCATCTGCAACTCTTGAATGACCAGTGATATTGAACATTTTTCATATGTTTATTTGCTGCTTTTAATTATTTGTCTGAGAAATATCTGTTCATTTCAGGTGCCCATCTTTGAATTGGACCTTTAAATTTGGGGGGTCTGATTTTTTCAGTTCTTTATATATTCTTGATAGTAGTCTTTTGTCTCAGGTACAGCTGCTAAAAATTCTTTCCCACATTGTAGGTTGTCTGTTAGCTCTGTTGGTGGTTTCTCATGTAGCGCAGAAGCTTTTTAATAAGATGAGATCCCAGTTGTTGATTCTTTCTGCTACTTCCCATGTTACTGAGGTTTTGTTCTTAAAGTCTTTTCCTATGCCAATATCTTTAAGAGTTCTACCTCACTTATCTTCCAGCAAGTTTAGTGTTTCTGTTTTAATATTTAGATCTTTAATCCACTTTGATCTTAATTTAGTGCCTGGTGATTGATATGGGTCAGGTTTTAATCTTTGGCAGGTTGAAATCCAGTTTTATGAACACCATGTATTAAAGAGGTTATCTTTCCTCCAGTGAGGATGGTTGGCTCCTTTGTCAAAGATCTGGTAGCTGAGTGTGTCTGGAGTTATTTCTGCATCTTCTAATCTATTCCACTGATCCTCAGGTCTGTTTCTTTGCCAGTACCATGATGTTTTTATCACAGTAGCTTTGTAGTATTGTTTCAAGTTGGGGATTGTGATACCCCTTGCCATGTCTCTGTTGCCTAAAATTGCTTGTGCTATTCTAGGTCTCGTCTGGTTCCAAAGAAATTTTTGGATTTTTTCTCTAGTTCTGTGAAGTATATTGTTGGAATTTCCATCAGCATTGCATTAAATCTATACAGCAATTTTGGAAGTATGGCCATTTTCACTATATTGGTTTTTCCTACCCAGGAACAAGGGATGTCTTTCCATTTTCTTATAACCTCTTTGATCTCTTTTTTCAGACTGCTATACTACAGAGAACTTTGTCTGGTTCCAAACCTGAAAACTTCTCAGAGTGTTGATTTTATCTTCCTGGCTCTTAGAGGGCCCAGCTGGAAAGTGAGGGCACTTCTGCACTTTGAGAGGTGTATTTGCACATAGAAGCCAGGCTCTCTACGGATTGAAGAGAAAGACAATCTCTTAATACAGAAGTGGTAGACCCGCCATTTTTTTCAAGCATTAAAGTTCGATATTACCCTCTGTTTACTCAGATCCAGACAAGTTATATATATCCACAGTATTGAAATTAATTGCATATTAGTCACTTGTCCATTGCTAAGACGCAGAACCCAACACCCACAAGTTAAAGTAGAAGAGCTTTATTTGGCTCATGGATTCAGGTGATTCAGTCCATGGTTGGCTGGGTACAAGGCAGGAATGTCATGACAGAAGGGTGTGGTGGAGAAAAGCTGCTCATTTTATGATGGTTAAGAAGCAGAGCAGGGGAATAGTGCCAGAGAGGAAAGGGTGAGGGACCAGAAATAGTACTCAAATTCAAGCCTCCATGACCATCAGACACATCTAAATGTGTGCCCCTCAATCCCCTGGGTGGATCTGAAATTCAATCAAATTGATGCAATCAAGCTTAATCATAACAAATCATAATGGTCTCAGTCAATTTTCAGATCCAAAGGAGATGCACAGTGTTCTTCCAGATATGTTAAAGAAATTTTCCCCATTCTTGTTATCACTTGCATTGTTTCCTGTTTTCCATGCCTGTGTGGGGAGACACTTGGTTTGCATTCTAGGGTGTAGAGGGGTAAGAGGCTCTTTAGTGCATAAGTTTAACATTTCTCTGAATTGGACTATATGTATTTTAGGCTTGCTGAAATGTTTCCCATGTACCCCAGAGTTTTTATGTAATGGAGGGTTGTGGGAACTCGAGAGACTGGAGAGACCAATGGGTGAAACAGGAGGATTTATTCTAGGGTTTTAGGTGCACACCAGCCTAGCATACCTGTCTCCAAAGGCTGAGTCCTGAACAAAGGAAGGGCTCCAGTTGTATACATGCTGGTGAGGGGGTTGATTCACCTAGTGGCATGTAAGTTGAGGGTGGGCAAATAGAATAAAGGAATTTAGTCAAGCTGTGCCAGTTTCGTGACTTAACATATTCCTGGGGTCTTGGTCAGGTAAAAACAGGATGTTATGAGAACAGGAGGTTATGCAACTTTACTTACGGGAACAAAGTTATTGATATTATCTGTATAAGAACAAAGAACCACAGCCATATTGCTTAGGTGGGGAAACTTGTTTCTTTTCTTTTTAAGTTCTGCTTTAGAACCCAGGAGAGGAGATGTCTCACTTGGTCTTCCCAGCAGCAGGGATATCAGCACCCAGCCTAATTGTAAGACTTTGACTCATGCTTGCTAAGACTTGGACATGTCTGAAGAATTCGCTTTCTTTCTTCATCAAGTGGCTCTTGCAACATGCCTCAGAGTATCTGCTTTAGGAGTGTGGTCTGGCTCCAGGGGCACAGTTCTTAGTCCTTGCCAACAGTCACAGCCCAAACCACAATAACATGCGTGGCTAAAAGGAAGCAAGCAAAAACCCAAGGCTTTGAACTCTGTCTGTAAGTCTTCTATGATTGTCTCTTCTTTTGAAAGAATCCCCTGGTACATTTAATTTCACTCAAAATAGAATAGGATTTAATGAGAGACCTACTGCATGTGGAATTAAAAAATACAAGGTGCCCTTGACCTTTGCCTCAAGGTGGCGCTAGCAATGTTGAGATAATTGTGCCACAAACATCGATTGCTCTTCAATAGAGACATGATTCTCTACAGGATTCTCTAAGTTTTCCCTGCATGCCCCAGTGGCTGTTATACACAGGCTTTGGAACACACAGAGGTTATTAATTGGAGATTTCCCTCCTGAGCTGTCTTAATAGAGACCTGCTGTTAGCTACTGGGCAGTCCTAGGACCAGCCCTTTGGTTGAGGCCACTTCACGTGTGCTGCTTGGAGAATTAGAAAGCTGAGAATGGTCGGGGAGGGAGATGTTGTGGCCTGCACTTTCAAGATGCAGTTGGAGCCCCTGTAAAATAGGAGTTTAGGGAGACTCCTTAGCCGGACCATAGAAAGGAGGAGAACAAAGTAGGCAAGTAATGTTTCATCCAGGGGATGCACCCTTGGAGCTTTCAGAAAGGGATTTAGAACCGTTGGTACCCTGCCTAGTTTAAAAAACATTGTAGTGCTTGGCAACAGTGGCTGTCAGAGGACGTCATAGAGTTTTCTGCTCTTTATGTTGAAGATATTACAGGCAGGAGATATTTGGTCCGGAAAATACCTTTTGATATTCAGTAAAATAAGGCCAGTAAACACTTTTGACTAGAATTCTAACTCAAAATGTGATTTTGGCCTGATCATTAATAATCATTAACCATGGTTTTACATTATTCATTCATTCATTCATTCATCCATCCACTAGGAGTACATAAAGCGCTTAACCAGACCATTATGACTTGGTGCTTGATAATCATTGGTGAAAATGAAAATGCTCTTTTATTTTCATCCAGAGAAGTAGAAAATAATTATTATAATCTGTGGATTTAGGAAAGTATCCACAGGCCCCTCCCCTAAATCCAACATTCTCCAAGGTATAAGCATTGCTTGATCAAGGTTTTTCATGGAGATTGCTATGGTGTGGATATGTGGTTTGTCGTGGCTGAAATATGTGTTGAATCTGAGTGTGGTTGTGCACAATCCTAGCACACAGTGGTGGCACACACTTCCCAGAACTCTGGAAAGCTGAGACAGTAGTAGGACAGAAAGTTTGAGCTCAGCCTGGGCAGTTTAGTGACTTAGTGATACTCTGTCTCAAAAAAAGTTTTTAAAAGGGCAGAGATATAGCTCAGTGTGTAGGCTCTGGGTTCAACCCCTAGTATTGCAAACAAACCAAAACAAAATAAAACAAATGGAACAGAACCAAGCTGAACCAAACCAAATCAAACCAAAACAAGAAAACAAACAAACAAACATTGAGGTTTAGTTCTTCAGTGCAGCAGGATTAGGAGGTGGGGCCTTTCAGAGGTGATTAGGTTATGGGCCATCACCTTCATTAATGGATAGTGCCTTTCTGGAGATATTGAATAAGGTCTTTTGAGAATGGATTAGAAGCCCTTGGCAAATACAACTGGCCAGAACTGTGAACTAAATAAACCTTTTTCTTCTTTTTTTTTTGGTACCGGGGATTGAACTTGGGACCTTGCACAGCAGGCAGTGAAATCACTGAGCTAAATCCCCAGCCCTAAACCTCTTTCATTTTAACTTTCCAAGACTTGGGTATTTTGTTATAGCAACAGAAAATGGACAAAGGAACACTCACAGATAGGGACCCGCCAACTTCTCTAGGCATTCAATTTCTCTAGTCCATTGTCATCGCCTACATCTGTAGTAAAACCATGGTGTTTGGTGTGGCAGATCCATTCTAAATTACCTTTTTTGCTTTTCTAAGAGACTCCTTATCATTCTCATCTTCACTCCTTCAAAGTCAGTCAAGTTATTCTGGAGGCCACAGATCTGGATCTTCAATAGTGAACAGAAACTTTCTTCTGCTAATGATAAACTCCCTCATTGGCAGCAATGCTCTGAATGCTGGTTTCCCCTCACAATTTATATATTGATACTCAAGTGCAATGCATCTTAGATAATGAAGACTGTTGCCCTTACTGAAGAGAGTTTTCCTCTTTCCTGCATGTGAGGACACATGGAAGGTGCTGTCTATCTTGCTAGATCCTAAATTGTTTGGTGTCTTGAATTTGGACTTCTTAGCCTCCGAAACTGTGAGAAATAAGTTTCTGTTGTTATAATTTATCCAGCCTAGGTTTTTTTTTTTATAAAAGGCCAACGTTGCTAAGACATTGGCCTTCAGCCAGTGTAACCTAGCTATTTCAGTTCTCTCTATAAACCCTACAGAAAACCCCCCTAGGGCTGGCCTGGATGATCAGCCCATCTGTCATCAGTGTGGATCCACGGACCTCAGCTCTCTGCTTCACCTGAGTACCCATTACAGGGCACACTTCAACAGGGAGGATGGGCCACCTCTGGGGCCCCAACATGCAGCACTATAGAAAACATAGTCCACGTGCGCAAGAAATGTGCAGTCTAAGGTTTAGGTAGTGCGAAGAAAGGAAAGAAGCATAGTGTCTGTCCATTATTAATTACTTGTCACCAGTCCTCTCAGTAAAATAAAAGTGAACATTTTCATTTGCAGATTCGAAGATGATTTTAGGTTGTTATGTGTATTATAGTACACTTGATTGTATGGCTATATAACATTCTATTGCTAATATCACAATTTATCCATTCTCTAACCACATGGATATTATGCTGCTATGAAGATTCTTGTGCAGGACTCCCAGGATACCACATGTAAGTTTTCCGAGCTTAATGTATATAATGGGGTGTGATTGAAATATTTGGTAAATATTTCAATTTTAAAAAACCATTGCAGGGGATTTAGCTCAGTGGTTCTGCTGCCTGCCTCACAAGTGCATGGTCCTGAGTTCAATCCCTGGTACCAAAAGCAAAAAAACAGAACAACAAAAAAATTTTTTAAAATTGCGGTAAAAGACACATTGTCATTTTCTCTCTCAAAATACTCTCCTTTGCGTCAAATACCCTTATACTATGATTCTGGCCACTTTTTGAAGTAGTTCTGGAAGTCTTCTTCCATCAGTGTCATTAAGAAGTATGATCAAAAATATGATGGATACTGCTGCCAAGTGCCATCCAACAGAAAGGCAAGCTCATAAAAGCCTTATAGTGTTCACTAGATATGGCATCATGTGATTTCTAGCTCTTCTCCAAAGTCAAAATGACCATTAAAGGAAAGGCTTTGAGTTGATTCAAAACATTGAGAAACACATGATCTCCCTCCTCTTGGCAGTGTCTGAACTTTCAGTGACTGCAGGAATATTCAGGTTTATAAGAACTCTGTCAGCTCTGTTAATATGAACTTGGAAATGAGCTCAAACTAATATTTGGCCTTGAGAGGGAAACATTTTGTGACAAGAAACTAATGCCATGAAGAATTTTTAAATATTATTTAAAAATTCAATGGGCAAGTGGATAAAAAATGTATTATGTATACATGGTGGAATTTTGTTCAACCATAAAAAGAATGTATTTGAATAATTTCTAGGAAAATAGATAGGTCTTGAGACTATAACATTAAGTGAAATAAGTAAGACATAGAATATTAAATATTATGTGGTTTTTCTTATATGAGAAACTCAATTATAAATAAATTAAAGAGTAAAATAAAGGCAGACTTTTTGGAGTTGGGAGAGGATCAGGGGAAAAGAGAAGGCAGGAGAGGGAGGGAGGAAAAGGAGCTAAAAATGATTAAGAAATGATATAAATATATGCACATATATAAATATCAATACCTCAAAACAAATGTAAATTGCAGGTATTGCAACATATAACAATAAAAACCTTGTTTATGCAACATGGAAAAATAATCCTACTTAATCTTAGACATGCAAAAGAAATGTAATTGCTTAATATTATCTACTGTGTCAAATCTTATTTATGAGTGCCCACCCAAATGATAATGGGAAAATTTAAAAAAATGAACTTCCATTCTTACTTTGGGATATCTCACTCCTTTGTTAAAAGTCTAGTCATTTGGGTTTCCTGTATCTCTCATCTTTTTCTATGTCTGTGTAGTGTGTGGATATATACACTTGGATGTAGATTTAATTTTATTTATTTTGTTCATAACTCATAGTACCCTTTCACTATAAAAATGTATGCAATTTTGAAAAATATTCAACCAAGTATGCTTAATATCCATTTTTTCACAAGATTTTTTTTAAATATGTGCTGCAACCTTTCAACCTACTTAATATATCTCTTTAATAGTATTTCAGTTTAAGAACCTTTATTTTCTTTTGCTTCATTATTGGCACATTCTTAAGTATTATCTTTCACTAAATTTTCACTTTAATTCTCTCAGACATAAAGATTATTCTGTTAAGTTTCTTTTGATTTCAATGGACATATTTTTGCATTTCAAGATTTTAAAATAATCCTTTTATATTCATGTATTATTATTTTATTTCTCTCAGTTCTTGTTTAACACTCTTAGTATAAGATACTCTAATATTTATTTTGTTAAAAATAGTAAAATTGTCATTTTAAAGACTTTGAGTGGAAGACAGCATGGAAAAGAAGGCTGACTAATATAATCTGGAATAAAGTATCTATTTATTGACTGTTCATTAGCCTTAGGATATCTTCTTATGTTTTACAATTTTTGTACTCTAACTTATTAAAATTGAGATTTAATTCATGTACCATGAAAACCATGGTTTATATTGTACAATTCAGTGGTCTTATTATATCTGCAAAGTTGTGCAAGCATGACTGTTATAAATTTGACAGGGCCAGGGATTTACCTCAGTGGTTGTACCACCTGCCTCACAAGCACAAGGACCCGAGTTTGATCCCAGGTACCAATGGCCAGTACCAAAAATAAATAAATAAATAAGTAAATAAATAAATAAATTTGAGAACATTTTCATCTCCCAAGAAAGAAACCTCACATATCATTAGCAGTCACCTCAGTTCCTTTCTAGCTTCAGTTCTCAGCAAACCCTAATCTACTTACTGTGTCTATGGATTTGCCTATTCTATTTATTTCATACAAAGAGAGGCACACAAAAAGTGGCTTCTGAGTCTTGCTTCTGTCATTTAGCGTAAGGATCTTAAGATATATATATTAT
>NW_004624740.1:20193255-20231620 GCF_000247695.1 Heterocephalus glaber | reverse complement strand
TCTTTCTTTCTTTCTTTCTTTTTCTTTCCTCTCTCTTTCCCTCCCTCCCTCCTTCCTCCCTTCCTTCCTTCCATCCTTTCTTCTCTCTCTCTATTTTACTGACTTGATCACCTTGGTGTATTACTATTTTCTATTTCTTCTTCACTCAGTTTTGGTAGATTGGTAGATTTTTAGGAATTTCTAGAGGTAACTTCTTCAAAGGTAATCTAAATTTTTGGCATGGTACATGATGTTCCCTTAAAATCCTTTTTTAAAATGTCTTTAAGATCAGTAGTAATGTTCCCTCTTTCACTCCCAATTTAGTAATTTGAGTCTTGTCTCTTGTTTTCTTAGCCTGGCTAAATGATTATTAATTTTACTTGCCTTTTCAAACAACTAACTTTTGTTTTGTTGGATTTTTCTTTTTTTATTTCTTTGTCATTTATTTAGATTCGTTTTTAATCTTTTTTATATCATTACTCTTTCTTCCTTTGGGGATACTTTGCTCAGTTTTTCTATTTGACTCTTTCTTATAATTTCCAATCTATAGATATTCTCTAATAATGAGGCATCATTAGAATTTACTTTAGTTCCTTAGAAATAGTTTCATTTTGTCATTTGAACATATTTTAATCATCTGATTTAAGGGTTTTTTTTCTAGTAAGTCCTATGTCTGGGCTTCCTCAGGCACAAATTCTATTGGCTTGTTTGTGCCTGTGCATGATCCTCACTTTCTGTTGCTCTGCATGTCTCATAATTTTGTGTTTAGACCTAGACATGTAAAATAATATCAGGTAGCAACTCTGGAAATCAGATTCTACTACCTTCCCAGAATTTGTATTGCAGCCTCTTTTTATTGCTGCTGGTGTTTGTTTAGTGATTTTCCTGAACTAAGTTTATAAAGTGAATGTTAAGGTTTGAATTTTGAGTGTTCCCCAAAGCTCCATGTTAAGGTTTGGTTGTTCGTTCCTGGCACCCTTGAGATATGATGGGACTTTTGAGAGGAAGGCCTTTTGATCATGATGCACACCCTTGAAGGAGGAAGTGGGACTCCAGCCTCTTTGTCTTCCTCTCTCGCTCTGACATTCTGGCCAGGATCTGAGCAGTTTGGTGAGCTCCCTGCCATGATGTGCAGTCTCACGATGATGAGTCCTCAAACAACAGAATCAACCACTCACGGATTCCAACCTTTAGTATTATGAGTCAAAATAACCTTTTTCTCCTTTATAGTTGATATTCTCAGGTGTTTGTTATACAACAGGAAGCTAACACTGTATTCATTGTGATGGGTGGTCACAGAAATCTCTACTTAATAAGCTTAGCAGTCCATGAATTATTAGATGGGGATTTCCTTAAATGTTCATTTCCCTTTTTCAAGGGTGTGTGTGTGCATTCTGAGAGATGTCATCTGTGCTCAAGTAAGCAGCTTAAAACTCTACCTTAGCCTTCACTGACTGCTTATGCAGAGCCTCAAGTTTAGTCCTCAGTGTCTTGGTGAAATCATAAGGAAGAGCAACAAGAATATCTGAGCTTTCATGTTCATCCATGAGGGCCTCTCCACCACTGCCCCATGAAGGCTCCGATGCCATTTTAATTATGGAAAAGTATCAATGCTCCCACATTCTGTTTTTGGCAAGTGTATCTTTTATCTGAGTTGCTTCTTCAAAAGACTCCCTCGGATGTCTTAGAGTTTCTTTTTATGCCCTGTTATGTTGTACAAGAAACTGAATGTCAAACAGAACATACTTTCTGCCATCTAGTTCTCTATTTGTCATACCATCCCTTCTGTGCATGAAAATACCAGCATGGCTATATCTTTAAAGAAATTGGCATCTATGATCATGTTCCATGGTTAATTGCAAGATAGGTCACAAAAGAACTTTTAATGGGTGATTTTTCTCCATCAGTCCATGATTCATGTTGCTTAGACTGGAATGTAACCCACAAACAGATTTAGTGTCAAGTCTGGCAGAATCCCTGCTCCCTCAGAAACCTTTGATGCCTCATTGCTCAATTGCCAGTGATGACCATTTGATTTTGAGACCTTTGTGAAGTGGAACAAACAAATACCCACAAAAGGTCACAGCAGCTCATTTGTACTCAGTGCTCCAAATGTTGTTTCTCACAGTGGTCTCTGCAATTTCTTTGGAAGTTAGTGCTTGCAATATGTAGATTTTGTGTTTATGCTACTCTTTTGTTCCCACACAAGTGTATTCTTGCATCAGTCATGGTACATAAATGACATCAGTGTATCTCATTAGTGTCATTAGAAGGATTCTCTATTTTGCTTCCAATACAAACAATATGTTTGAAAATATCCAAGCTCCCACACAATACATGCACATTTTAGACACTGTAAATATTTTCGAGCTCCCCATAGATATACAATATTGGAAATTCATAAGCACTTTAGTGGCAAAAAACATATATTTTTAAAAAGAAATGTTACCCATATATGGCACATAACATGGAGGAATTTGGAATGTCCTTTTTGTTTTTCTTTTGATCATTCTTACGACCCTAGATATTTCTCTCCACTTTAACAGAATCTTTAGGATTACATATCATTTATTTTTCTTTTAATGAACTCCAGCATACCAGCACATTGCTTCTCTCTCATAACTGTAATACATTGGCCCAGAGATGTGTACATTTCAGTTCAGCATACACTTATATCACTGATATGGCAGTACATCTGGGCAGGCAGATCTGAAAAGTATTAACTTACCACAAGTGTTGTTGAAGTTGAGTGTTTGTACTTGGGAGATGGGAATACTTTCTTAACAAGGAAAAAAAAATCCTATGCAGTCATAGGCACATGCACACGTGCGCGCACACGCACACACACACACACACACACACTATTAGGAAATAATGTTACTGTGGTTTACTGTAACTTAATGTGAATCTTCTCTCTACCTCCCACATGCCCTTGATATCAGGTCACTTTAAATAACATAGTGGATTCAAAATATTTAGAAATACTTGAAGAATTTTGAATGGTTTCAAACTGAAATAAAGTTCAGCAAATCCAATGTAACTGTCCTTGGAAGGCTGACCAGCTTGTCTACACATGGGCCCTCTCATTAGAAGGCTTTGGAGCAGAAGAGATCACACGGCACCCCACTTGCCCTCCTAGATAGGTAAGAGTGCATGTTCAAGGTTACTCCCTCACTCACATGAGTCTTAGGTAACACTTACTCACCTTCAGACTTCCATCTGTCTTTTATTCTCTTTTGTTATTGTTCACCTGCCACTCTGGTCAAGGTTTCTGATAGGATGGACTCCATCTCCTCCTTGCATAGGAATGGGGCTCAGAAGGCCCAGCTCATCTGCATTTGCTTCAATTGCAATCAAAGCCCAACATAGAAAGGACATAGCATGCTTGTCCTCTTCACTTCACTGGATAGTTAGGGTTTCCAGATTCTTCAGACTGAATGATATCCAGTTTTATAGGCCGTGGTCATCAAGAATACTCAGGCCCTGTATGTGAATTCCTTCAAAGAGCATAAACGCAGAGAAATAATGGATTTGCCTGAGCAGGCAGCAAGTTAGCATTACCAGTGAATTCTGGGTTGAAAAATCAACCAAAGTCAAGAAAAGACAATGTAATTCAATGGGAAAAGGGTGGAAGATTTAGCTTTTCCTGAGCTGATCACACAATAGTTCCAGGTTGCCCTTTGATAAGGAACACAGCTGAGTTCAATGTTCTTGTTAGATAGAAACATCATGGATCAGCTCCTGGAAACAACCCTAATCTGCCCAGATTGTTTATTTTCAAATCCACATATCATTTGTAGGAAGGTTTCCAGGAGAATCATCTGGAGATGAGTTTATTTCTAGTTCCCGCCCCTCATGATAATGGCCAGCAAGAAGCTGGCCAAACTGAAGGGATTCTATTCTAAGAATCAACTGCACTTTTTCTGAGAATTCCAGGTAACCAAATAAACATTATTATGCTCTCCCATCCCTGTGCTTTCATATGTTTTCTCGCCCATGTTATGCCATTTTAAAATATATGTAATTATTAATTACTTGAATTATTCCCACATGAATGTATTATGCTTATTTTATTTTCAAGTATTTTAGTTTTTGTACCCAGAAGCAAGATACAGTTTTGGCAGATGTAAAGGTATTGTTGGCTGCCCAAGTGAAGACTGTCACCAGTCTCCGTGGCCTGCCCAACTAAAACATGCACTGTTCCAATTCAGCTTCCTAATAAGATGGAGACAGATGTTCATTGACTTTTACTCTTGCAAATCTTGACTCTTTCCAGTGCAACTAATGCATTGTCTTTTTTGGATATTAGAGTTTAATTAGTTGTTTAACATCTATTTCTTCTCTGCTATTAGGAATGAAAATAATTTTCTCTGAAATCTGAATAGCAGGATATGCTTCTATGCCTTACCTGGAGCCAATTTGTACTGTACAAATGTTTTTGTGATTTTCTTCAGAGAGCTGTGTTAAATTAAATGGAGTACCACTTTCCAAATTTATTTGCATACAAAATTTAATAATGTTAAATGGCATTCTATGGGATAAATATGGGGAAATATTACTTACGTATATCAATAGCTTAATACAACTCATTCTGGTTTTACCGAATCATCCTGTGCTTTTTCTCTTCTCTCTTTCTGGCAGGGTAAATGCATTTAGATGATCTAGAAACAATTGCAAGTCAATAAGAAAGAAGTTAAGATGAGGGAGGTCAAACACAGCAATGTTTTATGCTGTTCAGGATTTTGATCCTATGAAAAAATATCAAATGCAGGTTTACACTGCATTTGTACAGGGTTGGCATCAATCCCATTTTTTTCCTTCACCAGTAAGGATCCTGGATTTGTTGAAAGTAATTGTTTATCCTTCACTTTAACCTTTGAAGAGCCCACTAAATGCCAAATTGAACAAGTATTTTGGAGTTTCAGAAAAGTTTTCATATTCTACCTAATACTTCCTGTGGTTATGAAGATACTGAAATGTTGTCTTACTACTCTCTAGAGGACTTTTCTACCCATTTCATATTCATAAATCATCCATAAATTGAAGCAGATTTGTGTTGCTATGTTGGAATAAACTTGGATCTTGCATATCTAGCTCTTGGTTGGGAAGGACTTCTTCAGAAGAAAGCCCCATAGAGGATAAAGTAAAGATATATAAGGAAAATTATAAAGGAATTTGTTAAAATTTAAACTTAATATTTTAAACTTAAATTTTTAACTATTATTTTAAAATTTTATTTCACTTTTAAATTTACATATTTTATCTGCATCTTAAAAACAGAAACATCCCTAAGCTCTGTGGGGATGTCAGTTGCCTGGGATTATCAGCAAGAGAGTAGTCCCTGAGACTCAGGTTCCAGGGAGGGGCCCAGAGGACCCAGTCTGGGCTGGTGCTTCAGATATCATTGGCATTTGGCTCCTTCTGGCTGGAAGTTAATTACATTTTTGTGCAAAGAGGACATTATGAACAACAGTCCTTGGTATGGATGAAGTATGATGCTTGGCCCTCTGAGCTGTTCCCATCTTAATTTGTGTAATCCCTGTGATGCTGGGGTTGAGATTATTGGGTCTAGGACAGTGGATCTGCCCTCAAGTGCTGCCTCACAACTGGGCCTTTCATGCACTCGCTGAAAAGGTAACATTAAAGTACCTATTATCCAGCCTTAACAGGAGTCCTCTAAAGGTTAAATGCTCTGTTCATGCCTCCAACCAAGCTAGATTGACAGGTTCAAACTCGAGTTTACAGGTGCCACAATTCTATTGTATTTTGATTGAATGTCCTTGATTTAAACTTTTGATTTAGATACAGGATGGTGCTAAGTCACTAAATTGCCCAGGCTGAGCTTAAACTTGTGGTCTTCCTGCCTCAGCCTCCCAGAGTGCTGGGATTATAGACATGGTCCACCAAGCAGTTTGTGCCCCTGATTCTTAAGGGGACTTGATCCTTGCCTATAGGACTCGATGTGTAAAATGTGAATGACATTGTTCAGTACTTGCCTCACTCAGCAGGTGCCACAAGTGTGATTTTCTTGAGAAATTAAGAAAAATTACAAGAAAAATACATTCACTTCCCCTGAGGACCTAGTAGGTTTCTTCTTGTCTCATAATAGAAACTATGCAACTGACCATATCTCCCTTTTTTGCATTGATTAATTCAGGGCTCAGAGCCAAATGTAACTGTGTAAGCCCATATGGCCTGTGTATTCGCATCCATTTACCATTCCTTTTCATTTCTTTTATTTTTTCCATTGATTCATTTGTTTTAATCTTACTTTCCTCAATTACTCTGAGGAAAGAGACAATAATAAATAAATAATAATATAAAAAGTAGGAAATATTTGTTAATTTTCAAAATACAGATTTATTTTAGCATGATTATTGACAACTTTGTGGAGCCATATCATTTGAGTTGCCCATGGTGTTTCTTTTAAAGCATATAGACACACTAAAGCAAATGAGATATATTAAAGATATTTTTGTCCTTGAGTCCACTGAAGTTTCAGAAATTTGGCCACTCCCTTTGTGAAAGACAAATCAGATCATTTTGAAAGCAATTAAAACAAAAAACCCTAAACAATCAATTCAGATACTATTAGAGATTGACTCCTTCATGTAAAATGGAATATGAAATATGTATCATTTCCATGAGCCACACCTTGCTAATTTGCAGATACATGAGCAAAAGAATACTGCCTGAAAAATGTAAAACATTGTAAAAGTTCAGTCATGTTAATGGCCTTGTTTTAAATACCACAGGACACTCCCTCCCCCACCATTTTTCCTTAATTTCTTTGTATCTCACTACTTTCTTACTTAGCAAACTTTTTTTCTTCTTTTCCTTTTTGTTAAATAAGAAAATACAGATCCAAGTTTCTATTTGTAAAAGACATTGAAATATGCAGTAAGCAGTGGGCACTATTAGCAAGACAAGTTTTGTTTATCATATGCATTTTAATTTAGAAGAACCTAAAGATATTTCCAAGAATAAACAGAATTTGACAGAGAGCTTTGTAGAGGCAGTGAAGCTAAATAGAACCAACAGTTGGGAGCCAGACTTCTGGGAGGAAGGAAGCAGGACAGAGACTATGGAGGAAAACCAGGAGAAAGAGGGCTCAGGGGAGGGCTTCTGCATTGATGAGAAAATTGAAAACAAACTAACAATAAATAAAGCTGTTTTGCATCATCTTCTGGACATACATTAGTGATCACATGATAGCAGTATTTCCTTTCTGGCAAAGGATTGTCCTCTTTTGCCCCTTCAGAAGCTAAGGACTTTATTAAGAGGTGATTAAAATCTTGACTCCAATAGAATAGACTACCAATGCTGGGAAAGATTCATGGTGTGGCTGAGCTTCTGAAAAGAGTAAAGAGAAACATGTGAGACTGTTCTAGGGAACCTTTCAGCCAGGCAGAGACCTATAATTTAGCTGTGTCCATAATGTCTCAAGAAGTGCTTAGGAATTCATTGGACCCCAATTTCTTTCCCTTCTACCATTTTCTGGATTTTTTCGTTTTGTTTTGTTTTGTTTTTTTTGTACTAAGGAGTAAACCCCGGACCATCACACTAAATTACATCTCCAATCCTTTTTATTTTTTTCTTCTGAGACAAGGTCTTTCTATTTTGCTAAGTTGCCCAGGCTGAGCTTGAACTTGTGATTTTCCCTCCTCAGCCTCAGTGCTGGGATTATAGGCATGCACCAGCATACTTAGATTTCTTTGGAAAATCTGATGCTTACCGTGGTAAGACTTTGAATGTTTCCAAGCATACCCTTCTGAACTGAGTGTCTATAGACCACAACTTAGTTATTCAGGTGACTTATTTCCTTACCTAGATGGGTGAGAACTATTTTGACTTGTGCTCCCTCTCTCTCTCATTAACCCAGTCTTTTGCTGCCCTATACCTGATTCTTTGGCACAGGCCAGAGCTTAATTTCACCGAGGTGGAAAAGGGGCTTCCAGGATCCCAGAGGTGGGGATGTTATCCTTGTCATAGCTGCAAAAGAGCAAGTTGAGATTGGATCACGGAGTGTTATTCCAAGTCCCCAAGTTCATGTGTAAGTAATGAGAAAATCACACAATCCCTGCTTAAGGACTAAAAGGGCAAGAACTGAATCCCTCAGAGCAGAGGGCATTTCCTAGGAAACTGATAACCAGATCCTCCCACACCCAAGCAATTAAAATAAAATAGCCTCCTCCCTGCTTTCCAATCTCACCCCCCCACCCTTCATCAAACTGATGTTGAAGAATACTTGTGTAAATTCTGGCTATGTGGCTTTGAAAGTCCTCTCTCAACTTATGGGACTTCATGGAAATAAAACATATTGATTTTTTCATAAAGAAATACATGGAATAACTACTCTATTTCTTCCCTAATATTGCATCTAGTATTGAAATCAATGGGAATAGAAAAGTTGGACATGGTATCTCTTTCTAAACTGTAGAACATAATTATAATAATAAATGATATTTTTAAAATGATCATGTAACACAACATATTTTTTTAAATTTTGTGAATCTAAGAAAATTTCCAAATGAAAAACACATTCATTCTATGTACAATGGACTTGGTAAGGTTTGGAACAAATTCATCTTTGAGTCTTATTTACAGTTTTCCCTTGATATCTACAGTTTCCAGGAAGATCACCCTATGTGCAAATATCAAACTCTAAGGATGCTCTAGACCCTTATATAAAATGAGGAAGTATTTATATGTAATCTATGAATATCCTCCCAAATCTTGTAAGTCACCTTGAGATTACTTATAATACCTAATGCAAATCGAGTGCTCTACATATAGCTGTTGTACTGAGGAGGAATAAAGACATCCACAAAATAAAGAAGCAAGCCTTGTAGCCCAAACTACATAGCACACGACTCACCCTTGATTGAATCTGTGAATGAGGAATCCTTAAATCCAGACAGCTCACTGGATGTAATTCTGCAAAATTAGAAAAGAATAAAATGGGATAAAGTGATTTACATATATCTGAAATATAAAACAGACTCTCTTGCGACAAATAATGCACTATACCTATGGCCTGGCCATAACTGGAAAATGAAACTGCATTTAGTACATCAGCTGCAAGGAAAACTGCTTCAAGCAGAGTCTCTTCTTATGGTCAGGGCTAAACTCAGAGCCGGCATGGACACAGTGCACTATGATCAGTTGACAGTATTCCCTCTCTGTGTACAACATGGTGGTGGTTTTAGCTCTGAGGAGCTGAGAAACTGATGCTTTGTGGTTGTCCACACATTTTTAGTGTCTGGTCTATGATGCAGCCACCTTTGTGGTAGGGTTCATCTCCTGGGGCCAGAAGAGATCAAAACACAGAACAAAGTTCTCTGTGCCCCTTAATAAAAAAGGTCCTAGTAATCGCCAGCTAAATAGGCTTAGCTGAGTAAGGGTGGAAGAAGGATGCAGGTTTAATGTTTAGCAAGCCAAGATGGAGTCCCCAAGCAGGAGCCACCAAAGAATTCTCTGAAGCAAAGCCTCCAGCATCAAGATTCACCATGGAGGACTACGGTCCCTACCACAGCACATGGGTCAACTCTTACTACATGCACTGCCCTGGGCCTAATAGACCTAAGACAGTTGAAGCCCCCTCCTCATGATGTTTTGGAGAATGAGTGTTCAGGGGACTTGCTATGCCCATGTGGATTCTGAACAACCTTCAGAGTCTCTTCCAGAAATACCCCAGACATGCTTGCCATCTGGCTCTTGCTTTAGTCAAGCAAGCTTGGCCAGCTGAGGACACTGTGGTGTCAGAAAGAAAAATATTCTTCAATGACAAAGATATTCCCCCTGATCCTGACTTAAGGGAGTGGTTCTGCAGATTGTATTGTAGTAGTAATTTTTTCCAGAGCCTTTCTTGGCTAAACTCCTCTTGTTAGAAATGGTTTATCAAGTCCTAGCCTGTCACATGGTACTTGGCCTTTTAAAAACTTTCAGGAGCCACTAAGCTATGTGCTACTTAACAAAAAAACCTGAACAAATAAAAAATATTTCAAACATGTAGCTGATTGTATTTTAGAGTCCAATCCTAACTGATATGTTTTAAATGGAAAGTAGAAATCTGCTGTCTAGTTTCAAGCCACATCCGATTAGGTCAATACTTATGTCTGAACAAAGATTTTGTTTGTTTCCTTCATCTGCTTTGGTTCATCTGAATTAGCATTTATTTATGTCCTTGAATGTTTTTGAATAAATTAAAGTATCTCTTACTAAGCTCAGTTCCACAGGATAATCTTATAAGGCATATTATGCTGTTACAAGGTCAGTTTGTTTTGTTGGCTTTTGTCCCAGCAATGTTGACATTCTCAAGGTGTTTTCCCTCCAGGGGCAGTGGAGGAAGACTGCCCAGTGACAGACACAAACACTCCTGAAGCAACATTCTTTACAAGTAGGAATCACCCATATTTTGATTCCTTTCTGGGTTGCAAAATGTTGATGACAGTCTATTGGGAGTGCATCACAATGAGGCTCTTAACTTGGATCTTTTCAGATTCAAGAAGTTTAGTTGGGGATATTCCAACTCAGACTCATGGTTTAAACTGTATCTTTGGTTCATAAATACAACCTTTCTTTTGTGAAACTATAGGATTAAGTGTTTATGATATGATATAAATAAGAGATGGTTTCTGCTACCAAAATGTTCACCATCAAATACGAGAGAAAAGTATGGAACAGATAAAAGCAAAGGGTCTTTAAATGTTCTTTGCATGTGGTCTCCTTTCCAAGGGTGTAGTTCAATTTGGGGAGGCAGTAAAGAAATGCTGTGTTAGAAAAGCTGAATCTTGAAGTCGATCTTTTTCTGAAACAGTGAAGTTGAGGTACTCCATTAAGAACAGGCAGGAAATCAAAGGACATGAATCAGGAAACAAGGGGAAGGGAAAAGATGAGAAATAAGTTTAGTGAGGCCAGTGCATGCACCTTCCATGCTGGGCCATTTTGTAGGTATTTGGAGGGGGCTGAAGCAAATATATGGCATGCTCTTATTGATGTTTTTATAGAATCATGTGGAAGCAGAATTACTGAGAGGTCAAGAGTATGAAGTGGACATAGAGATCATTTCAAAGAATATTATAATATCCAAGAAAATGATAATGAAAACCTTGATTCAGACCAGAGCAGTGAAATGAGCTAGAAGGGAGAGTACACAAGATTTAAAGACAAGAGATTTTAGACCATGTGGAGATGAGTCAGTATGATTGAAGGCTGCGTCTCAGAAATCACGGGTGAATAATTGTAAAACTCACAGATGTGGGAGTATGCTGTTTTAATGAATAAAACACTAGGCATATTTGTACCTCAGTTTCTTAAAATGAGCCTGTGATAATGACCTTCAGCTGTTCCAAGAGGATCGTGTGCACTGTGCGTATCCCTACAATTTCTCCTCTTCCCGGCCTGGTGGGTCATTTTCTGCACTAGGTGGAGAGCTGTGTGCTATTCGAACACCACTTCTACTGCCAGTGCCCTATATCACTGCCTAGCAATCCTTCATGGTTTGTTTCAAGTACAAGGATTTTGTCACACAGGCTTTTTTAGAGAAGTTCTTTCATAATTTATATCATTACTTTATTATACAAGTAAATAAATTTTACAGTAGGAAAAAGAAAACCATGTAAATGATAAGATAAAGAAATAAAACACTTTTATTTAATCCAAAATCTTTTTTAGAAAATCATCCAGAAATTGTATGCTTGTATATCTGTGAAGTATCTAGATGTTTATGTAAAGGCAGTCCTTTCATACACATATCTTTGTCACCTATTTTTTTTTCGCTCCAAATATGTTATTTCCATGTTAATACTGTATACCCTGCAATTATTCTAAATGACTACACCATACTTTGGGTTTATATATACAAAATTTCATCAATTTCTTCTTAAAATGAAAGTAACAAACTTCATTGTTTTTACCAAAAACAAAATAACTTTAGAATTTCATTTTTGTCCTCCTTGCCGGCTAACTGTAAGGATACTTTTTTCATGAATGCCCACAGAAGACAAGAGACTCCTGGATCAGAGATAAAGGATTTGATTCCCCACTGCACAACAGGCAGCATGAACATCAGCATGTGCAATGGCTCAAACCCACTGGTGTGATCCATGGTCATATGCATGCTGGGCACATAGTGGGCTTGCATCAAAGTCTCCCTCTGCTTTGGACCATCAACAAAATTTTCTCTTCATCCCAGGAGACATTAAATCATTCCCAAGGTTGCTTGCTTCATTCATGGACCTGGAAAATAGCCCAGTAAAGGAGTTCTTGCCATGTCCAACAAAATGTCCAGGAACCTATGAAGAACAATCTCCCAATGATAATCATTTTAAAAATATTCCTGGAATAATTTTAAAGGAATGAAATTATTGGACCGAGTTTGTAGTGCTATAGACTCTCTGTTATACCTTCTAGAAACTTGCTTTACCAGTTATGTTCTATAAAATGGCCATTGTTATTCCTTTGTTAACTCAGAGATGGTCTCTCTCCTCTGAGTGCTCAGAGCCATGTTGGTATTCTCTGCTTTTCTGGATATATGTCTCATTTGTATTAACAGGAAAGGTATTTTGACAGAGCCATTTCCTGAGTGGTGTCAAGCTGAAAATAGATTATTTGCCCCCAGGTTGGTGGAAACAGAAAAGCCAAGATAAGCAGCAGTGCTGCCTCTCCTCTTCTGCAGCAGACCAACTTCTTCTCCTCATGAGGCTAGGCCTCTGTTCTCTCATGCGATCTAACACTCTGGACAGGTGTTACGTTATGTGTGTTATGTGTGTGCTTGTAGGTGAATTTTAATGACATTTCAAGGCATTCTGAAAAAACACGCAAAGTAATTCCTTGGATTGCTTTTGTCAAATAATAAAATTATTTGACATAAGCCTCATTGAAAACAGATGTAGATATATGCAATTCTTACTTTTTTACTATCCTTCCCTGAGGGTTTTTGGCTTATGCCAGTCTGAATTTTGAAGTTGAGAGTTTCAGTGTCTCTCTCTTTTCCAGGTGCGTGGTCTTCAATATATAAGAAAACTTTGTAGGAAAGAACTCTGAGCAGTAGCTAGCACTATTAAAAGCAAGATTGAAAAAAAAAAAAAAGCGAGATTGAGCCAGCAGACTGCTAATTGGGAATGCTTTCCTCCTGGGCCAAACCTGGCCACAGGATAGAACTGTGATTCATGTGTGCTAGTAGTGGCAGAAGCCAGTAGGTTTGAACAAGGGAAATTCTGCTTTGTCACAGGTTTTTCTATAATTTTGGTATATTCATTTCTTTTGAATTTCCTTCTGTTAATTGGGAATGCAAATACCTGGCTCTGATGTCAGCTAGAATCATCTCCAATAATCCTTGCTTTTTATTTGCACCTGTAGGATTCAATGAGGCCACCCTAGACAGTATTTTATATTCTCTCTAAATCCTCACTAACTTATCGCCCAACAACCATTCTCCATCATCTTATCCAGGCACTTCCTAGCATTGTAAGCAGGTAAGTTGAAATGGATTCCCGACTGGCTAGCTAAGAATGCATGAGTCTAGGGGGGAGAGCATGGCTACCAAATCCTTGTGTTAGTTGCTTTTCTCTACTTGCTGACAAAAGATATCTGATGCCCAAAGTTAAGGGGAAAAGGTTTATTTAGCTCATAGTTTGTAGAGGTTTCAATCCATAATCAGCTGGCTCTAAGGCAGGGATGACAAACAGGCACTGCAGAGGAGAAACAACATGGTGCACACAAGGCAGCAAAGGCAACAAAAGGGGCAACAGATCATGGTGGTGACAGAAAGTAGCAAAGGTAACAAGAGACTTTAACAGCATCTTTCTGCCCCTTTTATCTTATTCAGACTACCAGGATTAGGGTGGCGCCAAACCAATCACTCACATGTAGTGGTTTAGTAATCACATGCCCTTAATTCCAGCATCATACATTCCAGATTCAGCCACCTCAGAAAAGCATGAGGCTTTGAGGGGTACATCTAAATACAATCCATAACAATCCTAAAAATGGTTTCACTTTGACCTAATAGCAGGTATATTGGAAGAAAACATCCATAGTACTTTAAGAGTTATTTTCAGAGAAAGTGAGTCAATTTTTTTTCTCATGATTTTGTGGTACTATTCATACAGAGTTACCTTTAAGTGACATCTGCCCTACTCAAACAAGAAAAACCAGTTATTACTATGTTCTAAAAGTTTGTGTCCCCCCCAAATTCATGTATTGGAATCATAACCTCCAAAGTGACTGAATTTGGAAACTGAGTCTAAGAGGAAGTGGTAAGAGTTAATATATCTAAAGAATGGGGTAGCATCAGATAGGGTTGTTACCCTATAAAAAGTAAGAGACACCAAAGCTTGCTCTCTCCACTATGTGATGACACAGAGAGGGCAGCTGCCTTCATGTCAGGAAAATGACCCTTACCAAAATTCAGTCCTGCCAAAGCTTGATGTAGGACTTCCAGCATCCAGAACTGTGAGAACATAATGCATTGCTGTTTACTCCACAGACTGTTTTATTTTGTTATGACAGCCTGAGCTGACTAATAGTCATGTACACACTCCAGAAACAGCCACCCATGACTGGGCAGAAAGGAGTCCAGTCACCTTTGAAATGAATCGTCAAATATGAGCAAGAGTAGCATTTCATCCTGCCTGATCTCAAACTCTTCCTCTTAAATCTTTTCGTGGAAAAACACAAATGCTAACTGAATAAAGGAAATAGGTTATGTGACTTCAATTCCTTGTTCTTAGTTGTGCTGATAAATTCTATTTTTCTAGGAATTACTGTATATGCAGCCTCAATTATTCAGATACTCATCAGATTTCATGGGAAGTACTTGCTGAAACATCTGCATTGAAATCTATATTCAAGGTTTCTGAAAGTAGATAAATCTTGTTTATGTTGGTATCTGTGCATCAGGCACAGCGATAGGTAATCAAAAAAGTTTGTTGCATGTTAAATGAATGAATGACAAATAGACTCTGAAGTGACTACAATTCCATTTTTTAAGTCATTCCACGTTTCTTATATCTTTC
This sequence comes from Heterocephalus glaber, assembly GCF_000247695.1. The sequence goes on along the minus strand of NW_004624740.1, from coordinate 20,216,621 downwards.
CAATAACATTCCTTACTCAAGGTTTTCTGTCATCACCCTTCAAATAACCTAAAGAAGCCTAACCAGGATACTCTAAGAGAGAAAAGAGAGAAGAGATAAGAGTGGGCATCTCAGAGACCATCTTCCTACAAGTCCAGGGCATCTCTGTATGTGGGCGACTTCCATAGGCCCCATGTCACAGTGTGTATGTTTAAATCTTTTAAGTTAGTTCCAAGAAGGGAAACAAGATTATATCCATTTTAAACCTCAGAAGCCACTTCGTGTCTGCAATCAGAATACCCAACTCACAGGACCTTAAACCCATCGTGTGTCTCCTTCTCGAGGTATGGTGTGAAGTCAAGAGGTAGGCTCTCCAGACCTGATTTTCTCAGTCAGTAATCCTTAAACTGTTTAGCCTTTTATTACAAAGTGTTTTCCACATGGCTTCTTCCCCTCCAGGCATGACATCTGTTTTCCAGTCAGCAAGAAATGGGAAGGGAACATCTTTGCCTTTTTATTTTGGAGCCTACAAATTAGTTCTGGGAGTTCTCCCTCTATATTTTTGTCCAGAACCACATGCATAACTACCTGTAGATAGTAGAGAGAGAAAGAAAAAGAAAATAAAAACTTTATTGAAAATGTATGGTGAATACCAACCTCCAGGATCTTCTTCACTGTCTTAAATAAGAAAAGAAAGATTTTGGAGACTCCCAAACAAGACTTATGAGTCTTCTGAGAATTCAACAAAAAGAGGGTATGGGGAATACTTTTCATAGCCCTGACTTAACTAAGCTTCATGGAAACCTACTCTGTGTCACCTAACTCCAGTCTGGAGGACAAACCAGGATCAGATGTCCCTCCCATTTTTGTGACCCCACTGAGGGTCAGGTTTGCATGGTTCACACATGTAGTGGGGCACACAATGTCCTGATGTGGTTTTAGAGACCTTGGAGAAAGAGTTCTGGTCTAAGCATCCAAAGGCAGGCTTGAATCCTGACTCCGGACTATGACTTGGGATAGATTATTCTTTAGACCTCCATTGCCTTATCTATGAAGTGAAAATATAAATTGGCTATAGATTGAGTGATAAAATAATCACACTCTTATAGGCCTGAATCCTGAATTGAATAGAAGGTGTAATTTTTATCTCAGAATAATGCTAAGCTGTGCCTTCTTTTCCTCCTCATTAATGAGCTCTGTGTCCCTGACTTTGACCTTATAAATAGATGCTGTCGATATTTACAAGAAGAATGTTCTTTTCTACAACCCATGCTTTGATTTTTCCAGGTTTCCTGCCTTCTCTCTCTCCGACCTTATCCTCTTTCCTAAGTGGTTGCAAAGAGAAAGAATATATCTTCTGGAACAGGGAGTTGCTGCATCTCATGGTCCCATTGGAAGCAGCTATAAATAGGGAAGGCAAAACCTCACTTCCTCCTTCTCTCCAGAGGTCACACAGAACCAAAAGGGTTAATGCAATGTTCAAGTGAACTGCACACTAAAGTCTCTAGCAGGTTCTCTGGGGAGATTGACCTTTGTTCACAGGACTTTGAATGAAGTAATGGTTTCACACACAGCCTCTTCTTGGTAGAGATGCATAAAATATAAATAAATGATCAGGTTACAGAATGAACTCTGAGTGACCAATTTTGGTTCAAGTAAAGGGCTTTCCCAACCTTGTGGTTCCCTGATGATAAATCTTTCAGCAGCAGGCAGACCCCTCTCAGAAAACAGCCTGTCTGGTGATGTTTGCACCTTCTGCACTTGTCAGGATGGAGTGAGTGTAAGCTGGAGCCTGAACACACATACAATCACAGACAACTGGCCTTGAGTGGGTCTCCTCGTCCAGGGACATTTGGCCCATACTCTGGCTGCTGCTGGGAAGGAGAGAAAATGGAACAGGCTTCAATGTCAATAATAAGAGCAAATTCAATAGACCACCTGCAAAAGGGAGCTGCTGATCTGACTACCAGAGCGTATTGGCTACAAGGTTAAAGGGACAGGATAAAGCACCTTCTACTAGAATGAATGATAATGCCAGTTTGGATTTTTTCAACTTTTAGTTTTCTCTTCAGGGTACATTGTTTAAAGTCATCATGAATCTTTGTGAATTCATAAAGCAACTCCTGTGTGCTGTCTCATTTTACCCAATTCTCTCTCAGTTCCATGGAAGAAGGAATATGGAGGAATCGGGGCTTCAGTATTTCTCAAGGTGTTCTACACTGACAATTTGCCAGGGGTCTGTGGAAGAGAATGTAGATCCAAGCTTAGGAAGTTACAGCTCTGACTAAAATATAAATCACTTCTTCCCACGTAGAGGTTATTCTTGATAAGCATCTGTAAAAGGTAGTCAGAGGATGTGTAAATAGGACAACATTATTCATTTTCTTGTTTCTTTGGTTGTTGTGGTTATGCATATCCCTCCAAATTAATTAGGGCTAAGTTTCACTAAAGTGGTTAGTAAATTTCTCCTTGAACAGATCTTATCAAAATGCTACCACTCCCTGGTCTTGCCTGGGGGTTGTAGTGTTGGATCTGGCTGATATCTTCTGTAATCCAAAGGGTGTCTCTGGCCTATGGATCTATCACTTGACACTTCAGACAAAGCTATCTTGGGGCTGAGACTCAAGTTCTTTCTAGTTACCACTGACTCATTGGTCTGTAACTCTCTAGAGTTATTAGCAGGATCCCGGATACCTCTGTCTATTTCTCTGTGTGGCCTACCAAAAGCTCCCTGCTGGAAGACCACCTGGAAAAGCATCCCTGTGTGGGCAGAGTCAGCTTAAACCAATGTAATGGCTGACCTATGGAACACAGGCTGAGCCTTGCCTCACACTTGTCCAAAGCTCAAGCACAGAGACAGATGCTGTAGTTAGAATACTGTTTGTCCTCTCTGAAACGCATGATGAAGTTTAATCCTCATGAGATACAATAAAGTAAGACCAAAGAGGACCTTTCATTGGTAATTCTGGTTCTATCTTATTGAATGGATTAGCTCCTTCCGGTGCTTAATGGATATGAATGGGTTAGTAGATTATCTTGAGAGTGAGTGACATTGGTTCCCAGTGCCAATTTGGCTTAGTCTCTAGGGCTCCTGTCTTTTGCCATGTGGGGTCCTGTGACACTTCGAGACTCTGCCAGCAAGAAGGTGGTCACCACATCTGGGTCACTTGTCCTCTGTAGAACCCTGAACCAAAATAAGCCTCTTTTCTTTATAATTTACCCAGTGTTTCGCATTGTTATCAACAAAAGAAAATGGACTGAGCCTGGCTGATGGCGATACTTTACTTACTTCTCACTGGCTGTGGTTAAAGTGTCACAGGGAAGTCAGCTCATAGCAAGTCAGACAGCACTTGTTATCAAGATTCCTTTGTCTTGATTTAGGTGAATATGATGACCCAGCATGGGACTTTCAATATGTTCATTTATTTATTGAATTATTAATTGATTCACTCATTCATTCAGTTATTTAATACTTCGCAAGAGTCATGTATATGTAAAGTGCTGGGTATACAGTGCTAAGTACAGAGTAAGGGGATACCATGAAAAGACCCTGTGGCAGGCATAGACCCCATGCCCATGATCCTCACAGTCTAAGTGAGGGACAGGCAAAATAATGTCATCAGACATAGTAATTTCATAATGTATGAGTGCTAAGGAAATTGTCACTGAGGTGCGAGAAAGAAAATCACAGCAAAGTAGGGAATGGGCCATTAGTGGTGAGATCAAAAGGCTAAGGACAAACCAAGGTCAAGAGGACAAGTGGCCCAGCCGAATGTAGTGTGGCATGCCTGTAAGCCCAGTACTCTGGGAAGCTGAGGCAGGAGGATTGCAAGTTTAAGCCCAGCCTAGGAAAACTTAGTGAGCCCAGCCTAGCAACTTAGTGAGATCCTGTCTCAAAATAAAAACAAAAAAATACAAAAGATCTGGGTACGTAGCTCAGAGTGAAAACCCTGGATTGAAGCCCCAGTGCTGGAGGAAAAAAAATGATGAGTGGTGGTTCACTGTGGAACAAAAACCACATAAGCTGAGGCCAAGGAGCCACAAAGGACAACATGAGCTGAGAGCAGAAGGGAGACTGCTGTGGAAGGAGTGATGCTGGGAAAGGAGGAAAGGCATGAGAAGAAGTGATTGAAATGTGCCCAAGATGATCAGTACTGGACACACAGAGGCTTTTCAACTGGACTCTTCATGCAGTAAAAGGCTTTAAAAAGCCTTAAGTAAGACATTGGTCTGATGCAGTTTGGGATTCAGGAAGATCAGGTTGGCTGAGAGTGCTGATCACTGCCATGTTTTGCCTGCTTGCCTAGCTCCGTGATGAATGTCCTGATTGGGGTAGGTGCCCACATAGTCAACCTCACATGTGCATAGTCGCTTACCCCATGCATTGCCCATGCTGTTCTCATGCTTCCAACATATACTGACCCCCATATCTGTGAGAGGGCTTTCTTTGACTTGGTTTCCCCTTAACATGTTGTACTTTCCAAGCACGAAGTTACCCACAAGCAATATCCTTTTGACCCTTTCACTACTCACGTGAAAGAAGTGTGCTTCCTGTCCCTCTCCTGCTCTCTAAGACTCAAGACTGACCCTCATGGTTAGCCTGACATATTGTGTGTGCTAATCTAAAGACCAGAAATGCCGTTGAAAATGTTTTACCAATATGTAGGTACTAAATACATAGTTACATTTTCCTCCCAGAGCTCCAGCTCTTCCAGAACCACAGAAGACTTTCAGCATGGTGGTCTGATGAGCTGCCTGCAGCGTGCGTCACAGGTGGGCCCTCCAGGAGCCCCTTCAGCTGAGCGGCCCTGCAGATGCATAACAGCATCTGGTGAAACTTCATTTCCCCACAGGTGTTGGTGACATGGCTGAGTCCTGCAGAAATGAGCTATTCCATTGCTTCTTTCCTTTGTAGCCTTGCCTATGCAGCTCCAAGAGAGTGTACTGCTATCCCAGTACTTAGAGACATGGTAAGAAGGGAGAACAAATCCAAGCACCTGAAACCTTAAGTCAAGTCACACTTTTTTTTTATCCACTGGTGCAAGAGAAATATGAAAACTTACCTTAAGGGAGGAAACAAAGCTTTCTCTCTAGAAATTCTTCAGGAAAAGAAAGACTATGGAGAATGTATGTGTAGCTGATCAAGGGGAAGATACTCAAGTCAGATTTCTAGTTTCAATCTCACCTCTACAACATCCTGAATATATGGCTTAGTCTGCTCTACCTGCCATAATAAAAATATCATAGACAGAATGGCTTCCACTACAGAAATCAAGTTCTCACAGTTCAAGAGGCTGAAAAGTCCCAGATCAAGTTTTCCTGGCCAATTCTGTTCCCCAGTGAAGGCTCTCTTCCTGCCTTGCAGCCAATCTGCCTTTTTATTATGTCTTCACATAGCAGAAAGAAAGAAATATGGACAAACTCTTCAGTATTTCTTCTTATGAGGGCACTAATCCTGTCAGGAGAGCTCCACCAGAATTATGTCACAGAATTTAATCATCTCCCAAAGTTGCTATTTATGAATGTTATCATGTTAGGAATTAAGGCTTTCTGTATATAAATTTGTGGGGGGAGGAAAAAGCATTCAGTCCATAGCATTTCACTGGTCCCCCAAATCTCATGTCCTTATGAGATACAGATACAGCCATTCTACCTCAACAGTGCCAAAAGTCCTAACTCAGTATCATTTCTAAAATCTAAAGTCCAGTCTCATATAAATCAGATGTGGGTGAGGCTCAAGATATAATTCACCCTGAGGAAGAATTCCTCTTTACCTGTGAACATATGAAATCAGACAAATTACGTGCTTCCAAGAAACAAGGGTGAGACAGGTGGAGGGTAGACATCCCCATTCCAAAGGGAGATACTGGAAGGGTGGAAGGGATGACTGGCCCAAGGAAAGGCAAAATCTAGAAAGCCCAGTTCCATCAGATCTAAGACTCTAGAATAATTCTTTCTGGATCACTCTTGGGCCCTCCAGATATGCTGGGGTGGTGGCATTATCTGAACACGTCAGTGGGGGAAGTCCCATCCTTTTGATTCTCTGTGACAGCTCTGTCCACATTTGGCTTTGATGAGCTCTAGTTCCTTTCTTTGGAACAGATGGAAGCATCCTTGCTCCCTTGAGCTCTGCACTAGAGTATAGTGTTGAGACTGGAAACCCTGATAATGTCTGAATTGCCCCTGAGGTCCTTCATGTTTCTTGAACATAGTGCATATCCACAGACAAATACTTCTGTGCTCCCATCCTGAAAATCCAGATGTGTGGCAGCAGCATTTCTTCATTCTGCCCTGCCTTGTGTGCCCCCTTTAGTTCACAGTAACAGTGCCTTTGTCGGTAGAATCCCATCTCTATTTTTGGATTCTATCAAGATGACTGATTATGTTTGTTAGCTGCAGTCATCATCTTATCAAATGCTTATCCAGCCACTCCCTCAGCGTTCTGTTTAGAACAAGTTTTCCTATTTTTGTAATATGGATGTGCCGAGAACTTTCTAAATCTTCAAGTTCTGATTCCTTTGTGCTTGACAAATTCTTTTTCATATCAATGCCCTTTCTCTTCACAATTTGTTATAAGTAGTCAGGAGATACCAAGTAGTTCCTTCAGCACTTCTCTTAAAAGTCTCCTCAATTAAATACTTAATCTCATTAAATTAACCTGTATCAGTTTGCTTGGACATCCCCAAGAAAATATTCTAGGCTAGGTGGCTTAAATGAACTGGAGTTCATTTTCTCAGAGTTCTGGAGACTGGAAGTCCTAAGTGTTGCTATCAGAAAGCCAGAGACTCATGAGCGCTGATGGTGTAAGGTCTTGTCTTAGTCTGAAGGCCTAGGACCAGGGAAGCCTTGTAAGTTCTAGGCCAAACACAGAAGATTTATGTCCCAGCCCAATCAGTCAGGCAGCAGAAGTCCTCTTTTCCTCAGTTTTTCTCTCTACCCAAGTCTTCAGGTGGTTGGATGAGACACAGCCAAAAAATGATAAACTCTGCTTTACTGATTCCATCAATTCACATGTTAATCTCATTCAGAAACACCTTCACAGATATGCCCAGAATAATACTGCCCAAATGTCTGATTACCCCATGGTCCAATCAGGTCAACACCTAAAATGAACTATTATCATATGTGATATACAAGATTCTTCTCTGTATTTGTTATACTTTATCTGTAAAATCGAGGTAATAATAAAACTGACCTCAGAGAGTAGCTTTGAGGAGTAAACTTTGAATGCATATAAAGCACTTGGCAATTCTGTCCTTCAAAAGGACTCCATGCAAAATGGTCATTATTCTTATGACTGGATTGTACATATCGCCAGATACAAATTCACAGTGAAACTTAGGGTTTTAAAAAATGAGTTCCATTTATCCCTGATTACTCATAGCTCTGTAATGTCAGATATCTTAGTTTTAAACATACTATGCTAGGACAGTATGACCTGGCACTCTATCTGCTGAAACTAAAATCCTTGCTGCACTCTTGTGAAATGCAGTGAGTAATAGTACCTGCATTAAAAGCACCTTCAAGCTTGTTAAAACACATATTCTTAGACCCCACATAAAACACAATACGATAGCACTTCTTGGCCAAGAAGCCCAGGGATATGCATTTTAACAAGAGCCTCAGGGAATTCTTCGGGTCCGTTAAATATTGAGAACCGCTGCCTTAATGGAATTTGGGACAAGCTACTGATTCATCATTTCCCTCCCTTTGTTTTATTAAACACACAGTGACTACTGTGCTTTAGTGTTGCTGCCCACTTGAATTTCTGTTAGTATTTTATCCTCGTTCTGTTCCTCATGTCGTGTATCATATTCCTTTAGGGAGGGTCTCAAGGCAGTTTTCTAAGTTGGATGATGCTTGTGGTCCAAAGCCTCTTCACCCCAAGCTTGTTTACTGCTACTGAACACATCACCCCCTTGTTACCCTCAACCATAAGACAGTCCTGCTGACTCCCTCTTGATTTATCCTGTATTGTATTACTCCCCCCACCCCACCCTTCTTGGTGATTTAAGGAGCTGTTTTTATTGTTTCTAGAGCCAACACATCTGTCATATATTTCCCTCCAACTTATAAACATTGGAAAATAACTGGCTACTGAGTGCAAAGTCAAGCCTGTGCTAGATGATTGCTGCTTTTGTATTTGGCTCTTGCTGAGTAAGACTGCTCTTTCTAGGCTTCTACTCTCTCAGTAGAGTTAGGCTCTGAAATCCAGAAGGGATATAGAAGCCTCTAAGCCTAGGTTTGTGGATAGGTTTGTCTTTAATCTTGGGAATTAATATCAACTTTGTGGTTTACCCACATGTTTCCATTTTTATACATCTACATTCTGTTCATGAACATGAAAACTTGAGCCATGATTATAATTGAGGAAGTGACATAGCATGCTAGCAATGGAGGAACAATAACAGATTAGAAAGGGTTGGTCTGCCTCTATCAGAATTATAACTATACTGAGTGTCTTACTAGTCAGAATCTATTAGCCAGCATTCCATTGCTGTGACAAAATACTTGACATAACATCATAAAAGGAGGAAAGTTTTATTTTGACTCAGGGTTTCAGGGTTTTCAGTCCATAGTTTGCTGGCTCTATTGTTATGGGTCCATACTGAGGAAGAACATCATGCCAGAATGAGTGTGGTGGAGCAAAATTGTAGAGAGAGCATGGGCACATGAAAAGATATACCTTTCAAACTCATACCCCAGTGACCCACTTCCTTCAACTAGAACTCAACTCCTATGAACTCACCATTAGCTTAAGGCTTTGATAAGATTAGGGCCCTCACAACCCAACCACTTATTGGTCCACCTCTTGATCCAATCAAATTGACCACCAATGTTAACTATCACACAGAAATAACAGAAATCAGGTTCAGATTACATGAAGGAACCACAAGAGCCCTGCAGAAGATGCAGGCAGGGAAGGAGTAGTGATGTTTTGCATCCAAATTCACTCACTCTCTTGAATGCCAACAGGTGGGACTCACTTGCTGACAGGGGCCCTCCCATTTTGGCCTGTAGAGTAAAAAACGGGCTCCCTTCTCTCTCTCAAGTTTCCTCCCAAACACTATAAAGATTTGGATGTCAGTAGATGTCCACCCAAAACAATTCACATTCCCTTTATTTCCACTGCAATAATAATACTGTATCTATCAGTTATTGGGGGCTCATTGTTTTATATGCTACATAAGTAGAATCTCTAACTTTCATAGCAACCCTCTAAAACAAAAATATAGTCTAGTCATCCCTCCATATTCCTGCACCCTTGGATTTAAGCAACTTCAGCTCAAAAATTCAGCTGGGAGAAGAGGATTACATATGTACTGACCTTTTCTCCTTGTTAGTCCCCAAACCATACAGAATAACAAGTATTTTTATATGATCTACATTTCATTAGGTATCATAAATAAGCTCAAAATGATGTATAGTATATTAGCTGATGTTCATAGGTCATATGCAAATTCTACAGCATTTAATATAAGAGACTTGAACATCAGCGGATTTAGGGGTCCTGGGACAAATCCACAGAGGATACAGATTTTTTTAACAAATGAAAAAACTGAGCCTCAAAGAGTTTAAATAATTTACCTCTAACTCTACAAGTGAAGAGTGATGAAGTCAGATTTATCTGACAGAACTGATGGCCTATCCACACTATATGCTGCCACCTCTATGGCTTATCTTTACCTCCAATTTTTCCTGCATTTCTAATATATTAGACAAATAGGCCTGGTTTCTTATCTGTTGTATACCCATCTGAATAGTAATTAACAAAATAGTGTCTCAAGCTCTTTCTATCTGTGGCATTGTACATTTCTATAACCACATGCGAATGGCTACCATTTTAGAGTGACATGAAGTTTATAATTACAGAACAGATTTGGACAATGTTGGTGGAAACATTATCACTATCAAGTGTGACACTGTTTTCTTTGGTCTGGTGCAGGCTTCCCTGTAAAATTCTTCTTTCTCCTGCCAAGTCAGGTCTCTGAAATCTGCTAGAAAACTAAACACAGGCCTGATCCTCCTGGAAGTGGCTGCCAAACATACAATTCCTGGTGTCTGGCTGGTGACATGCTATCAAACTTTGATCTTCCAAATGACTATGTCTCATCAGAGACTCAAGGGGACATTGTCAAAGAAGAGAGTATGTGTATTCACCATTTCCTTGTGGACAAGGGGGTGGCTATTCAAGTCCACACTTCTGATTTTCTGGGGTACGTGGGGCTTTAAATCCCAACTGAAAGCCACCTGGACACTTTTGCAGAAAGGTACCTGTGGCTTTGGTCTGGAACTCTTATCTGAGACCGCAGCTTGTGTCAGGGCCTGAAGTTCTGACTGTGTCTCTTGGCAAGAGAACAACTTGTCATTCATTTATTCAGGAGTACTATAGATGGGCATCTATGGGGCACTTGCTTGGGGCTAGGGATTGTGTTCATGTTGAGCTTTTAGTTATGAAAAAGACCAATTCAGCACAATGCAAAAGATACGAAGGAAACAGTGAAAAGGTCAGTGATGGAAATGACAGGATGTGCAGGCCTGGAGAAGGTACACAGGGAAGAGAACCACTAAGACTTTGGAGGGAGTCTTGAAAAAAAAAACCCTCTGAGCAAGTTCTATATTATAGTAGTCTTGATTATTGCAACAATTTTATTTGGAAGATAAGGAGCACTGTGTTTGACAGCAGAAAATCAAAACCCTGGAAGTTCTGGGACATAGAACACTCAAGATGATTGTGAGTTACACGGAAGAGAGTAAGGAGACAGTGAAGAGAATTTTAAAAGAAGCTAAAATAGCCCTAATGTGAATATTCGTATGTATCATGCTGAGATATTTGGATTATGTGATGGAGAACTATTGAAGGTTTTCACTGAAAAAAGATGAGCAGATTTTTAAATTCATTCATTCATTCATTCATTCATTCATTCATTCATGTGCAATGCTAGGGATCAAACCTAGGCCCTCACACATGCTCACCAAGCACTCTACCACTGAGCTATAATCCCAGTCCCATATTTGTATTTTAGAAAGATCACTCTGTTGACAGAAGGATGGATTCTAGCAAGAAAGAAAAGGAGCCCTTATGAACAGTGAGATTACAGGAACAATTTTTCCATTTTTGTATAAACTTATAGAAGAGTGAGAAGACCCACTGTTTTTATACTCTCTTTAAAAATATGAAAACCACAAGGATAAGATATGAAAATGTGTGGAAATTTTATTAGGAAATAATTACAGTGTTTATTTTCCTTTACTAACCTGTAGTCTTAAAAAAAAAAGGCAGCAGGCTATTACAGTATACCTTTACTTTCTAATGATGTACATTTTATATAGCATGAAACGCATTTTTCTTCTTGTCCATAAAATGTTTAGCAACTCAATTTTCAATGACGGTGAGTTCATAAATTGTTAAAGGATACTGTTTCTTATTGGAAAATGTTCACACTACTTTTTTAGCCACAGAATGCTTATTTAATATTCAATGCTATAATCAAGAGCCACTCTCCAATCTATCACGTATCATTGAACTTGATCAGAAGATATGAATGTGGATTGCTTTAGGACACATCAAAGTGAATAAGTGTTTTAGTAAACTGTCCTATTTCTCATACAAGCCAATGAGAAAACAATGAACAAGGCTTCAGTGTTAAGATGGGAAAATACTAAAACCATCCCAGCTTACTCCACTCATCACCATGGTTTCATCATTTGTTACAGTAAAACAAACACAGACACTGACTCTAACCCTTAATGACCATATGTGACTCCGATAATATTTATCAGGTTTATTTGTTTGAGGCCAATTGAAATGAAAAGAAAATAGCACAGTGTTGGGTCATTAGTCTCTTCTGACGTGTGCTATATTTCTAAGGCAAACATTAGGAGCCTATTTTTAGCAAGTACCTTCATCCACTGAAGTCATAATGGCCCACGGAGTAATCCCTGGGATGGAAAACAGAAATTCCCAGAATTAAACTTTCTTACTCATCTGCTGTATGGTTATAGGAAATCTATCAACACCATCATTTTGCATCAATATCGAGAAATGCTTTCTATCAGAGCATTATGCAATTCTCTCCCACAAGTTGCTCTTCCCTCTTTGTCTCTGTTAAATCTGGGTCTTCTTAGCCAGGAGAAATGAGAAGGGTCACCTCCCCCAGGAAGCCCTTCCTACATCAACCCCTTTCTCCACAGATATTATCATTTGTGCCTTGTATTATTTTCACTTAATTTGGTTATTTTATGTTTTTCTTTATTCAGAAATGCTTAAAACCTCTACAAAGGTGACAGGGGCAAGACACTATGCTAGGTTGCATGGTTTGGTGTCTGCAAGGAGTGGCAAATAGATGACTAATAAAAACTAGATGGTTTCTTCTCTCCAGAGCTCTATAACCCAGGAAGAGCAATAGGGCACATTACTAGGGTCAAAAATGTGTTTCTCAATGTCATTTCTCCTCAGCCTCTGAGCAGGATGCATCTCTCTGCTGACAATCCCAGGGACTCAGCATGGATTGCTAAGTATGAGTGGAGATGAAGAGATTCCCCCAAATCCAAGCTGGTGGGGAGAAGTCTGAAATTGATCAGGAGGTTCTGCATTGGTGTCTTTGGAACAGATACGGATTTAAATGTGAGGCTTTCCCCTATCTGTGACATTTTCATATTATGTAATTTTTAAACACAATAAGATTAGTATCAGCATTAAATGAGATGTCATAAACATTGTCCAGCTAATAATATGTTCCTGGTAAAAGATATTTGTTGCTTTTGTAACTTCTCTTCTGAGCTTCTCAGAGCACATACCCTCACTCCTGCCTCCTGGGGAGAGTCCTTGCATTAAATTGTGACGTGTTTACCAAAAGGAATGTAGTACATGCTGGGGGATCATAAGAAGAGGAATTCTATGACTTTGAAGGAGGGGATTAGACTGTTTTATGGAAGAGATGCCCTGATGATTGGCTTTTATGGGTTAATTCTGATTTGAAGAAGCAATAATGGAGACAGACACCATCGGATGATGAGCTGAATGATAAATGGAAGATACGGAGTACCTTTACACATTTCTTTCTTGGTGTTCCAACACGAATTCCACACATTTGTTGGATATTCCCACTAGAAACAGTAAGCTTCTTTCACCAGGAACTACGACTTTGCATTTTATTTATTATCCCCACAGAGAAGCCAATGGAAATAAAATAAATACTTTGTTGATGATCTGAGGCCCATGAGGATGTCATTTTTATAACTGAGAGATTGACTGATACACTGTGAAATCCCACCACCCCTAGGGAAGGGAGGTTTGAAGAGAGCAAGGGTACAGCCAGGGAGTAGGTTGAAGCCTTGTTTTCTAGATGAACTCATTTGTGGGAGTCCCCACCCATCTATACTCCCTCAAGATCATCACCTATAATAGGTGCTCCAAAATCATGGTAACTTGGGTTTATTCATTGTTTAGAATTCTTTAGTCACTGTAAAGTCTTTTATTCAAAATAATTTCCAACATATGTTCAGCTGAGTAAAGAGGTAACTAGATAAAGATGTTTGGTTCAAGTGTATGCAGAAGAATGAAAGATCAAGAGCAATTAGAGAATCTGTGGGTGGGGATAAGATATTACCCTAAGGGTCACTCCCATAGAAGGAAATCAGGTGCACTGGCTCCTCTCGCCTCTGTGAGTAGCTTCTCCTAGTACTACTAGGATCTGGGTTACATTTTTCTCAAAGAAGATGCTATTTGCTCCAAGGGATCTTTGGTAGAGTGGCATCAGCTACTAAGAAAATAATAGTGAGCAAAGCTTATTTTATACAGCTATGTAGACCCTGGAAAGAGGGAGAGCATACTTTATGTAAAGTTTTGGTTCCAATGGGAAGAGATTTATCTTTGGAGTATGACAAACCTGGCTTCAAATACCAGGCACATCCACACTCAGCAGAAGTTACTCTGTAATTGAATGTCATATATATTACTTGAAAAAGTAGAGGCAAAAAACCAACTCTATAATTGTAAGGCTTCAAGGAGAGTATTCAAGAACAAGAGTGCTGTGAGATTTGAGTGAGTGTTGGGAGAGAACTGTCAGACATACACAGAAATAAGGGGTGAGGGTGGGTAAAAGAATGAAGGAGGAATCATGGCATGGATATACCTTGTGCAACTTCAAGGGAAATCAATTATCTGGCATGTGCTTCTCGAAGTTGCGTGTGTGCATGGATCACTTTGAGATCTTGTATGCACGCAGATTCTGACTTAGTAGTTGCTGGATGAAGCCTGAGTGTCTGTGTTTCTAACTAGTCCTGACCTCCTAGTGATAATGATCGGTCCTGTGGCCTGCTTGGTAGCAACACTCAGATAATACATGAATCTTATCACCCTTATTTTTGTTCCCTAGAACCACTCCCAACTACTCATTAAATAGCAAGCTCATTCAGGATGATCCTGGATGGGTTCAGTCTTGCTCACTATATGGAGGAAAAGAGCTTAATTATGAGAGGTGCAAAGGTTGCCCCAATCACCTTTGCTTATCCTGTGAAGCTTAACCAGAGAGTCCTTTACAAACAGGCCGGAGCACAAAAGTCAGGAAGCTCTGAGGGAACCCTGACCAACGCCTGGGTGGAGGGCTTCCCTGGAGGGAAGGTGGGAAATGAAAGGCTCTTGGTATCACTGATTCTCTCCATTGTTGGATGTTCACATCTCAGTGCACAGGAAAGAGCTTCATCTGCAGTTTCCTCTGTGAAATTTCTCCAGGAAGAGAAAATTACTCCTTGGTAGGAGGTAGGTAAGAAGGTGATTTGCTTCTTATTGGTAAGCATTTTCCATGTGGCCAGAATTCAGGGTTCTGCACCTTTGAGATGTAACTGAAGAGCAAGAGATTCAGAGTCAGAAGAGCTAGATGCCACCGAGGGCTCCGAAGTTATCTGATCAGGTCCTTGAAAAAGTTATCCAACCTCCTTGAGACTCCATTTTTCATCTGTAGAACACAGATTATCAAACAGTACAACCTTTCTAACAGCTATGTTATAAAGAACAAGTGAGATAATATTTGAAAGAACTTTAAAACAAAAATAAAACAGTTTTTACTATTGTAAAGGATCAGAGAACAAGTTCTAAGGCAGCTTAGCTGCCAAATCCCCCAAGTTTAAAAGTATATGTAAGTCTCTAGAACTCAATCACTTGGGCTCTAACTATAACTATGTGATTGAAAAAGACAATGAATGTTTGAATTTTTAAAAATTATTATAGAAGACACATTGCCATTAATTTTTTTCAGAATCTTCCTTATCACATCGAACACAATTTTCCCATCATTCTTGCCACATACTAAAGCAGTTCTAGAAGTCCTCTTTCCTGAGTGTCTTTAGTTGAGCTATTGTAGCAACCTTGATGTCCTGAATCCATTCAAAACTTTTACCTTTCATCATTATTTTGACTTTGGGGAAAAGCTAGACCTTTCAGAGTGTCAGATCCAGTGAATAAGGTGGATGAGGACACATCACCAAGCTCTTATGTGCCTTCCTTTCTGCTGGTTGGCACTTGGCAGCAGCAGTCATCTTACATTTGATCCTACCTCATAAAGACACTGAGGAAAGAGGACTTCCAGAACTGCTTACAATTGGATGAGTGTGCTTAAACCAAGAAGAGACATTTCATTTAAACACCCACTATAATTTTTGATTACCCCTTATGTAACTGAGGAAGGGGTAATGAGATGGAACAGTTATAAGCTGCTCATGAAATTTCTCATTCCGCTATGGACTATCCTGTCTCACATGGTGTGGTTGTCCTGGCCTCAGGAATACAATGCAGATCAGGACATGGTGATCTACAGTATAACCCTACATGGGGATCTACAGACAATGAAGGTGAGCATCATGCACTGGGTTTAAAGAAATTTCCTACCTTTAATCTTTGGTCTGGATTAACAAGTATCATGCCCTAATTCTGAAGACATTGGAGCACTTGCTGTGGAAAGATTTCTTGGCATTTTGGAAGAAACAGGAATAACTCAGGAACCACTTCGTATCCTCAGTGAGAGATCTGGGGTGTGGCCAGCAAAGGCTGCAGAAAACAGGCCCTGGGCAAAAATTCTCCTCGTGCCTTTGTCCATGTGGTCCAACAGTCAAATGTGCCCCCAAACTGCACAAGTAATGAAGAGTGCAGCAACTAATCTTCAGGGTCTGGGAATAGAAATGGTGAGGAAGGCAAGCCATCTGTTTGCTTGAAGAATAATTCTTCCATTTAGCCATTAGATTCTGCCTAAATGCTAGTTATATTCTTAGTGTATCTTTCTCTGACACTCAGTAAGCAAATTAACATGCATCTCCAACACACTTACATGTACTCTTATCACTTAATGTCTTACGTATTTACTTTTTATTTTAGTGTCATCTCTTCCATCTCTCTGGAGAATGCTCCATGAAAACCTTGATTTCTTCATGTTCAATTGTATCCCTAACACTTAACATGGTCTGAAAGTCATAGCTGCTCATTCAATATTTCTGATTGAAGAATGCCCTAGATCAAATTCTGATCCGTATTCTTGAATGCCTCCTCCTCGCCTTATAGATTTGGAATTTTTCTGCTTTTTTCCCTCATTCTTCCCACCTGTTCAGTATTTCCCTCAGCCTATTATTTCCCAATCATCATCATTACCATTTTCACTGTGATCATAATATCAAATTATTTGTATTTCTGCTGGCAGTGCATTTGAACACTAATGGCCCTCCATGGCCATACACCTCATAGAGATATATCTACAGGCACAGGAGGGGACAGGAATTGCAGTCAGAGCTGCAGATTTTCCAAATTCCTTCAATAAAGTTGTCTCTATTGTGAAATCCACTTCTCAGAGTATATTTACCTACAGGGCATTTATGAAAGGGGGCTAGGTTGGTTGGATAAAATCTAAGTCACAAAACTCACTTTTCTGTTGATTTCATATACAAGAGCAAATGGCGCATCAGTGTTCTAACCACTTGAACTGCCTAGTGACTTCTAAGAGGCAGGAAATACATCTGTCCAGTGTGAGCAATTTTATCCCAGATGGGGAAATATCTTTGGAAAATGTCTGATATATAATAGGCACTCAAAATTTTTGGAAGGAATGCATAGACAAAATCCCCCTGGCTGCTCCCCTTCTCCGTCCTATGTTGGTGGCTTGAATTTTGGGGATTTGTGGTAGAGTTAAGTACATGTCCATACTTTTTTCCTCCGAAGCCCAGCTGTCACTGTGCAGCCTCTGTCTTTCTGTACATAAAACATTCGCTATGCATCTGGAGACTTGAAGAAAGGACCCCGCCAGTCTGCACATGAAATTTGCAGCTTCTGCACCTGTGAGCTGGGTGATCTGGAATATATTTGTGTTTCCTGGTCGCAGTTGGAGCAGTGAGATTTGACCTTAAGAAGGCAATGGTTCGTTGAGAGCCTGTTGTTAGTTCTTTCTAAATCATGCACACATTGCATGACCTGGACACCTCTGCCTACCGAAGGCTGAAAGAATGTTCCTTGAAGCCAAGTCTAGACAGGATTCCTAGGCAGGGGGATCAGTGGAGACAGAGAAAAACGCCACAAGGACCATGCCAACTTTCTGTCCTGAAATTTTACCATTTTTGTGCTTCTGGATTTTATCCAATATAAGAGAGAGGATTTGTGTGCCAAGAATGACCATAACAAGTGGGCTGGGGTTTCCACTGGAGGTTAATTTCAATGTCCCACCTCCCTTCAGCTTCTAATGTGAAGTGTATTATGTTTCCCAAGGCAGTCCCAAGATTTTCCAGGCCTCTGGTTTACTGAGGGAAGAGGTAAGGGGAGGCCAAACTACTCTCTGTCATTTCTGAGTTTATAGACACCTGTAATCAATCATCAGGTGATTGGGGGGTTACAAAAACAATTGAATTAGGAAAATACGAATCCCCACTGTCAGTATGATGAGTCAAATAGGAAGGGAAATGAAGAAGACAGGCAAGATTTCCACTCTACTTTCTGCAGATGCTCAGAGGAGCTTAAGAAAAGCTGGTGCCCCAAACTCTCATGTGGTCCGTGGTCTGTATTTTAAACTGTTTGTCTCCACTCATTTTAATCTCCATCCTTTGAGGGAAACATTCTTCAAGCACCAAGCATCATCTGACAGGTTTTTTTTTATTTAGCATTCCCTCCCTCCCTCTCTCCCTCCCTCCCTCATTCCCTTTCTCTCTCATGCCAATTGATTCTACTTCCAGTCCATTCCTCTGTATCCACATTGCCATTGCTTTTGTTCAGGTCCCACCAGTTCTCACCTGGCCCTTCTGACCCCTCTCCTGTAACTATTCTGTCTCCCCCACTTGCTCTTTGCTGTTTCCAAACTTCAGCCAGCACCGTCAAACTACCACATGCAACGAACTGACCTTGCTCTTTTCTGCCTAAGATTCTAATGGTTGATCATAGCTTAAGGTCTAACCATCAGCACCTGCCATCTACACACCTACTGAATCATGACCTTGGGCTCTTGTTTTATCCACTTTCTGGGCATCTCTGATTTGCTTTATTTGTATAACATTTACTTTTCAAGATGTGGATAAGGTTGTGTCTCCTAGAAGGTCCTCAAATTCATTGCTGTGGACCAAATACCCATAATACATTTATTATGTCATCGTAAATTCCTATGTAATTTTGGAATTATTTGATAATGTGTCCTCCCTAGACTCAGATCCTAGAGAGTAGGATTGTATCTGTGACGCCTACTCAGAGCTCAGTAGATACTCAAGAAATCTTTGCTGAGTGGATATGATTAGTCTAACTCTCCCTCAAAGCAGTGTTGTTGGTGTTGATCACCGGACTTGTTTTACTTCTTGTCTTCACAATGGTATAAACTGTTCCTCTAATGTCCAACTACTACTAGATCTCGCAGTGGTACTTGAATCCAGTTCTGGGCTTCTAGACTTCCCTGAGAACTCTCAGTGGCCTTTCTAAATGTATTTTTTGTTTATGTTTTTGCTTTTTGGTGGTACTGGGGCTTGAACTCAGGGACTTCTCACTGAGCTGCATCCCTATCTAACCCTTTTCTCTTTTGAGATAAGTCCTCACTAAGTTGGCCAAGCTGGGCTGAAATTTGTCATTCCTGCCTCAGCCTCTCAGAATTCTGGGATCACAAGTATGTGCCACCATACCCAGCTCTCTCTCTGTACTTTTAAGAAAGTTTTTCAATGAGGATTTAATGCCAGAGTGATATTGCAAATAGGTGTGGTGAGCTGAGTATATAAGTATTAAATTAAAAATATATTCTACAATAAAGATAGAGATAGGGTTACTTGTAAAATGTCACAAACATGTGACATTTCATAGGTACAAAATTTGGGAACTTCCAAAGCCCTGGTGCCTAATCACTAAGGTGATATTTATTCTGAGTTCTGGATGAGTATTAGCATCTCCTAGGAGGCTATGCCTAGGAAGAACTCCAGAGATTTTTTTTTTTTTTTTTTTTTTTGTACCAGGGATCAAACTTGGGTCTTTGCACTTGCGCAGCAGGCGGCAAAACCACTGAGCTAAATCCTTGGCCTGAACTCCAGAGATTCTGATTTAAATGGTCCAAGCACAACTTGATATTGGGATCTTTGGGTATTATATAAAGCCCTCTCCTCACTTTCAGTGATGCTTTGAACATCCAGGGCTGAGAAGGATTTGTCTATAAGGAATCTCAGTCCACATTTTAGTCAGCTTTCCCTTTGCTGAGACACAATACTAGACACTTCCAACTTAAAGGAGAGGTTTACAGTTTCAGAGGGTTTAGTCCGTGGTTACCTGGCTTCAAGACAGAAACATTATGGTGGAAAGGCCTAGCAAAGGAAATCTGCTCTTCACATGGAAGCTAGAAAGCAGAGAATGAAAGGAGTCAAGGACAAAAATAACCCTTTTGAGGCCACACCCCCAGTGACCCACCTCCAACTTCGCCCCACCTTCAAACAGGTGCACCTCTTAAGGAGCATTATTGATCTAAACCATAACACTGTATTGGATTTTCTTGACTTCATGCTCCTCACCACAGTAAGTTTTTTTCCATTGTTCCCCTCCTAATAGTGGATTTAATAAAATTTAGACAATCTCTCTTGAGCACAACTTCAAATCATTCTTCCACTTGGGATTTTTCTACAAGAGGAATCTTTTTGAAGAGGAAAATAAGCACTCTTCACAAGGATCATATTTACATTTTTGTAACAGTTAATTTATGCATTAACACACACATGTACATGTATACCCCTCAAAATATAACTTTCTGTGGGGACACTTCAATAATATGTGGTGGGAGGGGTGTGCTAGCTGTGAAATGTTAAAGTGGCACACTTCCAACTCTACCTTTGGTTTGGGGAGGCCTAGGGGTTAATCCTCTCCATGAATTCAGATGGGAGGATAACTTCTGGGTCAAGGTACTGACTCAAAAGCAGACTCTCTTATTACTATTTGTTTTCTTTTTAAAGTATTTTTTCTGTATTCCTGAAGCACTGAGTAGATTAAATGATAGGTCAGCCTTTGGGATTATCCTTTACACTTTAACCACTGTTGTTTTTAGCTCTTTCATCCTGCTACATTGGAGTTACAAGAGTAATATTTCTGTTCTCAAAGTTCTTTTAGTTCTTGGATAACACCCACCTTGAGAAACAGGTACAAATGCCTGTGGAGGCTGAGCTAGGTGTTTGAGACATATCTCACACTGATTTAAGACTTTGCATCCATGATTCAGTATTTGAAGATCAAAGAGAAAAAATAATTCTTTATACCCAGTTGGCTCTAATAAGTGTTAAAACCACAAAAGAATGCTGCTATTCCTGCTTCCCCATGTCACTGCTAGGTAACCGCTCTTTCCCCAGTGAGTGGGAAGAGATATCCCAAGGTCTTTTTCCCCAACTTTTCCATGGGGAACAAAACCTACAGGAGCAGGGCAGTCACATGATTTTCACGAACACTCTGCCTTCCTTGGCCTCTCCTTCCATTATAAAATAAAATTACATTTTATGGATGCTTTGGCATAAAATCAATGAATAAAAGCTGGAATTATTGTTATACTTTCATTATTATTATATGATTGTTTTCTGATTGTAAAGTAATGTAAAACATTTTAGTGGGCCCTTAGACATATTATGGGCTCTCAGGCCTGTCGAGTAATTGCATTGAAAAGTCCTACATTTTGCCAGCAATTTTTCTCTCCAGAACAAGATGGAAGTGTTTTATTTTGTTATGTTTTGTTTTTGAGATTTTGTGGAAGGCAGATTTTACAGAAAAATTTTAAGTCAAATTCAAAGCAATCAACAAGTTCTTATTAAGCATTGCTATCTTTGTGTGTGTATATGTATGTATACCTCATTATACTTCCACACACACAGGCACTTAAATTGGTCTTGGATAGTAGGAGTTTGCAATCTGGTTGATATGTCCATAATTTATCCATACCCCAAATGTTTTCCTACAAAGATCCAGGCATTAAATGAATTCTAGTCCTAAGCTATGCAATTACAGTTCCTTGATTGTAAGCAACTAAGTGAGACTCTTCCTAACTTTAAAAAAAAAAAGAATTAGGTGAAATGATACTGGCTAACTATCACAGCTAAGAAAAAGCTGATTATATATATTTTTTTCTTAATGATGCTATATTATGCTTTGTAAGTAAGGGTGAGAAATTTGGATTTAATTGCAATATGTAAAGAAGCCACTGGATGGATTTAAAGGACAGACATGGTGTGATCTGATTTATATTTTCAAATAATGACTGTAACTCCCATAAGGAGACCAAAATGGAGATATATGGGTCATAATCAGGATGATAAGTTGGGAGGCTTGTTTCAGGGATCAGGTGATGGACAAGGAAGCTTCAGCTGGTGGGAAATGTCCACATGGTGAGGAATAGTTAGGGGCCAAACATGATTTTTAAGTTAAGAAAAAAAAAAAAGGCACCCAAGGGTAATACCTAGGTTTTTGGTTCCTAGGATTTGTCTAGGTGAACAGTGATGCTATTTACTGGGAAAAAATATTCAAAGCTGAAAAAGAACTATGTTTAGGGAATGGTATCAAAATGGTTGCTATGGCAAGTTAAGGATTTCTGATGTGTCCAGGTGGGAATGACAGACTAGTCAGGAGCCTATGGCCAAGGTGCAGTTTCAGGAAGAGCCAGGACTCAGGATGCCAATTTTCAACTTTTACATAAGTGGTGAAGTAATATTTAAAATGATAGTTCTGAAAAAATTTCTAGGTTGAGATGCTAATAGAGAAGAGGAGGAGGTTAAGATGGAGTTCACAGGCAGCATTGTGACATCTACAGCTTAATCCAAAACAGACAAAGAGGGACAGCGTGTTGTCACAGCGACTCAGAAAGAAAGCACCAAATCAAGATGCCTCAGGTTCTGCTGAGAGGAACAGTGAAGCGTGAGCGATCACTGGTGGGTCTGGTGGTTTGGAGGTCTTTGGGGAGTTGGAGATGTGGTGGGTATAGAAGCCTAACTGGAATGACTTGTGGAAAGAATATGTTTTCCTGGATAAAAGAGGAGCAGAGAATAAAATGTTAACTGCAGGGAGTGTCTTAGTTCAAGCTGCTTTAACAGAGCACTGTGAGTGGAGTGGCGTATACATAGTAGAGGGTTATTTCTTATAGTTCGAGTGTGGAAGTTCAACAACTAGATGCTCGCATGGCTGGTTTTGGTGAGGGCTCTGTGGACTTCTCCTGTGTGCTCTCATGGGAGAAAGAGCATGAGGAAACTCTCTGAAATCTTTTCTTTTTTTACAAGGATACATCTATGGTTTGGGTCTAAAATGCCCCCAAAAGCCCATGTGTCCAGAGGTGGGGCATTAGGAAGGTGATTGGGTCAAGGAGGCTCTAACTTCATCAGTGGGTTCGTCCATGGATGAGCCCAAATCCTATGGCATGATGGGAAGTGACAGAAATGTAGGAGGTGAAGGAGTGGGTCATGAGGGTACACCCTTGGGAACTGTGTCTGACTCCCAGCCTCTTCCTCTCTGGCTCCCTCACCCTGCTGCCTGGCTCTGCTCTACCTCACCCTTCCCACCATCATGCTCTGTGCTTTCCCACAGGCCCATAGCAATGGGGCCAGCCACTGGGCACTGAAACTTCTGAGATGCTGAACCAAAATAAAGCTCTTGTCAAATTAAGATGTTTATGTTGGTATTGTGTCACCTCAATGGAAACTGACTAATACAAGCAGTGATCTTGTTCATGAGGGTTCCACCCTCAGGACTTAATCATTCCCCAAAGGCCGCGCCTCCTCATACTATGGCATTGGTGATTCAGATCTCATCATATGCATGCTGGGCCCAGTTAGGGGACAGGGTGGAGCTGAATGAGAGAGCGAGAGAGAGAGAGAGAGCGAGAGCGAGAGAGAGAGAGAGAGAGAGAGAGAGAGAGAGAGAGAGAGAGAGA